>OZ007588.1:257370303-258570303 GCA_963931845.1 Maratus michaelseni | reverse complement strand
TGTTGAGTTGGAAGCGCGCAAGACTTCAGAGCTTAAAATATATTTTTGGATAAAAATAAAATTTGAAACTTTGAAATTGAAAATCAAACAATATGGCTATAAATATTTTACTACAAAAAAATATAAAGAAAAGAATTCGTAATAACTCAAAGCAAACAACTGTTTAAAAAATAATAATAATAAATATTTTTTGCATAATGCATTTCTCAAAAAAAAAAAAAAAAAAAAAAAGTGGATTCGAATAAACAGCTAATTAAGATATTTTTTCAACACACTTTTCATAAGAAATGACATAAATTTAAATATTTCTTCCGCTATTGAATATCATATAAAATCTCTTGGGTTTACAATTAATAACGCAATTTCAGTGCTATCG
Source organism: Maratus michaelseni (assembly GCA_963931845.1). NCBI lineage: Eukaryota > Metazoa > Arthropoda > Arachnida > Araneae > Salticidae > Maratus > Maratus michaelseni. The sequence continues at coordinate 258,569,927 of OZ007588.1, read as the reverse complement.
TACTTATTTTTCTTCATGAATACACTTCCCAGAATAGAAAAAAAATCGTAAGGAATGAAGCAACCATATCGTAAATGGATTTGATTTGAAAGAAGAACTACTTGGTATATTTGTGAATTTTGTATTACGAACGGTGGTATTTTTTTTTTTTTTTAATTATAAAATTATAGAAAGTCGTAATAAGAGTTTCAAATTGAAAAATATAAATTAAAAAAATGTAGATAACGTCCAAAAAACTTCTAAAGACAATTACAAAGTATAGGTAATGGAGTTTTTCATGTGCTCATGAATACAGTAGAAAATTTCCATTCAATTTGAACAGCTTGATGAGGAGAAACTAAACGTGCTTTAATTCATTTATCAAAACGCCTGAATGAACGTATAATGAAATATCAAAAACAGTTTGACCTTTCACAATCATATTGAAATACATAAAAATAGCAAATAAAACCTATGTGCAATAATATTAAAAGAAAGAATACCAACGTTATAAATGCACAAATATTTTTTTGTGTTTGATTTGTGCATTTATAACGTTGGTATTCTTCTTTTTAACATATTGAAATACGTTACAGTTATCAGAACAAATTGTTTTATGACTCAAATGCACTGCTTTAGAGTATAATATTATCCGCCTGATTGTCTAGTGGCTAGATTTCTGACTATAAATCAAGCGGTCTGGGTAGTATTTCTGGTTCAGGCGTGGATATCCGTAGTGTATCTGATAATATTATAAACAGCATATATAACTTAGCCTTGTTTATAAAGTATAACTACATCCATTTCATGGTTCAACATTTTGCCAATTTATTATTCAATATTTAACGACTACTCGGTTCAACATTGTACCAGTTCATGGTTCAATGTACACATATTTATGTTTCAAACTGAGCACGCAACGTTAGAACTAGGTTTCACACTCTTATAGGGATATTTGTTTCGCGCCATATTAGGGTGAAATGCGACAAATTTTCACCCGTGTAAAAAAAAAAAAAAAAAAAAAAAAAAAAAAATCTTAATATTTAAAAAAAATGTGCATGTGTATGTCGGCAGTGATATTACAAAAACATTGCGAGACAATTGGTCTATCTTTAAGAGGAATTTAGCAATGACAAACAAACATTGCATTTTCGGGTTCTAAAAAAATTAACCAGAACAATTAAGAAGAGGAGCTATTTAAAACGACAAAGAATCTATGAAACGATAAAATTGGTGCACCCATTCAAAATCATTCGTAAATATACTTTAAATTAAAATATTTTTCTTTTTTGAATAATACAACCATTTTTTTCAATCGATTTATAACATGTTCAATTTATCAGTCCAACAACTTAAGTTTACTTTGTGTTTCAAGCATAGAAATTTAATTTTTTTGATTTTTAAAAAGTATTCTAAGATATTGAAATTTAAAATCATCAATATGGCTTTAAAAATGTTTTATTATGGAATGTTTAAGAAAACCAAAATGAAACCAGCACGTTAATAAAAACAAAAAATTATGAGAATGTAATTACAGCAAATGTATAGCTCTTGAAATAAGAATGTAAATTACTTTTGAATAATGCATTCCTGAAAATAAATAAGAGGATTTGAATAAACAGCAAGAAAATATATTCTTTCAATACCCTTTTTATTGGAAGTGACAAGCATTTAATTCTTTTTTTTTATCTCGTGAATATCATTAAATCTCTTGAGACTGCATTTAATAACAGAATTTAAAATATACCGTATTTGTTTTGCATCAGAGATTCCCTTTAGAACAGAATCTTGTATCATCTTCTGGAATTGAACAAATCTTATAATTTCGAAAAGATGAAATAAACAGATGGGAATTGTTCTGTGTTTAGGAGGAAATAGAATGAGTTGTGTATACGTATGTATGCCATATGTTGAAAACGCGAAATTAATGCCTTGTCATGAATAGCAAATAATTTTTTTTTTCATTTTGGAAATCGATGCAAGTTCCAAAAAGATGAAAAAATATTTAAAGTTATATACAAAGTACAAAACTGGTTTTAAATAAAAAACAAGTGGGTAAGTGTGATCGAAGATCGCTCAAGGGGTTTCGTTTAATATTCCTTTCAAAACACTTTATCCTTTCTTTAATAAATTCCAACAAATTTCATTTAGCAAAAAAAAAGTCATGTTTTTTATAAAGTAAAAATTTACCGGTCTATTTTTTCGTTTCTTCGAATATCTAAACCAGCCGGATAGCGGGCCAAGCCCGCTATTATATTCTGTCATACTAATATCCGTCATACGGACTAAATGCAATATTTAAAAAAATAATTTCAAAATTAAACAAATTGTACACTTTCAAAATGCTAAAATATGCGAATATTTCCATAATCGGATTTTTGTCACGATTCAATATGTTTCTCAAACTCATATATTTACTATTTTCTATTATTTATATTGATACTCGCTTTGTATTATCCTCAAACATTTGAAAAATTAGTTAAACTTCCCATATGACGTCAAATTTTCTTTTTAATTCTCTAATGACGTGATTTTAATCTGTTTTGTGTACTTACACATACTCATATTCCTTGTATTATTGAGAAATCTTAGACATTTGTCGTTTTATTACGACTATGACGTCAATCAATTTTATTACATATTAATCTTTTTTTTTCATTTGGTGAAACTTTTTATTTCATTTTTCACGTGGAAATCGTCTGATAGAAAATTAATTATTGTAGAAAGAATTTTATCGTGGATTTTTAATTTTTGGCATCGACTATAATGAAAAATGTTTAAATTTAATAAGAAAAGGCTGTTAGAATTTTGGTTTTTTATCTCTATTTATTAAAATAATAGGAATTTTTCAAATTTTAATATTTTCAGCTCTTCACAGCTGATATTCAGATTTATACACTAAGTTTTAACTCTGTAAGTTACATAATTTCTGAGAATGGCTCTGTGACAGACAGACAACAGGGCGGGAGCAATAGGGTTTCGTGAGATGAACGAAACTCTAAAAATATTTTTTAGAAAATTTAATAATATAATCATATATGCGTCATTTATTCTTCGAAATGTTCTCTACAAATTTACCTATATTTTTAGGTTCATGTAAAATTTTTCAACATTTGTAACGCAAATAAGCAGTTAAATATTTGGTCCAACATTTCACCGACACATGAAACAAAAACATTGTTACCATAAGATAGTAAGCCCTTGTTCCGAAATTTAGTGCTTTGGTTGAACCATAAACGTCTGAAGGTATCATGAACTGGTAAAAATTTTGAAGCATAAAATGGCACGAAATTAAGATCAGGATCTCTATTTAAAGCAGCGAACCTGAAACACTACGTATATCCAAGCCTGAACTGTGATTCGAAACTGACATCTTCTTACTTACAGTGAATGTTCTAACAACTAGACATATAAGTGGTTATCATCTTTCTCCAACGAAAATTGTTATATTATAAGCTGATCCACCTGACGTTGCCCGGTCCCATTAAAAAAAAGTACGAAACGCAAAAACACTCTAAAAATCGCTCCACAAAGCCTTTTTTCCTGGTAACCCTTCCGTCTGCCAAAAAATAAATAGAGATACAGACACCCAAGCGGAAGTAAGTTTAACACGTCCCCCTCAAATGTTTGGACATTTTATTGAAAGCGGATGAGTTTTTGGCCAAAATTAAGTTACAATCCGATTTTCACAAAATTTGCATTTTCCGAAACTGACAAATAAACTGCGTATATACTGTGAGTTTCGCATCGGTACCTCCAATAGCTTTCTTATAAGAATGAATGAAAATGAGAATATTTCGTTGTCTGGGATTATGAAGTCGGTATTTTGTTTCATTATTTTTATTATTATTATTATTTTGTGGTTTGGATAAAAATAGCCATTTTCGGCATACGCGCAGGAAAATCTTTCAGTTCCACCGCCAGGGGGCGCATTCTAATTTAAACAAACTTCTTTCCAAACAAAACTAATGAATTTATCCCAGCTGCCTACGGCACTGAATATCAGGCATACTGTGCACGTGCAGCAAAATCTTTTAAATCCAATTTCCACTACCAGATGGCACCAAATCTATATCTTAATTAGTTATATATATCTTAATTTGTTCATTTTAAGTTGAATGAACCAATTCCGGTTGAAATTGGGCCTAGAGAACCCGAGAAAATAAATCACACTCCTGTATAATAATATTGAGAAATGGTGGTATCCAAGAGCTGCTAAAATGTTACCGAAGTTTATTTAGTACCTGGGAGACCTGGGAAGAATATCAGAAAATATTTCGTTTGAATCGAGCCCATATTAAATGCAAAATATTTTAGTTTAACTTTCCACCGCCAGGGAGCGCATTCTGTTTTAAACAAACCACTTTCTGAACGAAACTCCGGCACGTGTGCCTGCTGCCTACGACACAGTATAGCAGGCGTTCTGCGCAAGCACTGAAAATCTTTTAGTTCCAATTTCCACCGCCAATATTCATAATAATCAATAATGATTAATAATGATCATAATAAATAATAATGATTAATATTCATAAATGGTGGTAACCAAGGGCTCAAAAAATGATACCATACCGAAGTTTATTTACTACCTGGGAGACCTGGGAAGAATGTCAGAAAAGACTTCGTTTGAAAGAGACCAATATTAACAAATGTTCTGATTCGGGGAGAAGAGGGGAAGGGGAGTGGGAGTTTCAATCAGAATATTAAAGCGATATTTTAATTACGACCAGACACCCTCCTCCCACCATGAGAATTTCACAAAGGACATTTAACAATAACATTTATCGTTAACTTTTGAAGCAGAAACAAAATGGTGCTTTTTTGGTTTGACGTATAATTACAGTAAGATATCGTTGCCACTTTCCGAAATCAAATACATAAATGACATCACGTGCATGAAAAAACTAAAAATTGCTTTTCGAATTCGGAATATGTTTCATTGAAAAGAGGACAAAATTTACTATATTGGGCTAAAAGATTGAAATTGGATTCATTTTGATAATGTAAACAAAACGTCGAAAACGTTAAAAAAAGTTTTATTAAATTTAAAAAAATCTAAATCGGGATATTTAATAATCCGCCCTTCCATTTTGAAATCATGATTTTTTTTATCTTTAAAGAATTATCAACACTCTCCAAGCTAAAGAGAGAAAAAATAATGACGATTTTGGTCATGACTGAGGCCGAAATGGAGGCAATCAATCATTTTGGGAAATTGTCTTAGTGGCAAAGGAAAATAATCGCCAAAAATTCAAAAATCGCTGTACGAATTTTGCTGTGCATTCACTGTCACAGCGAAATACGTTTATTCATATGTCAGTCCCAAAGTTTCTATCACATCGTTTTCTATGTGGTTTATCTATTTCTTATTATTTATTTTACAGTGATGATGATGATAATAATAATAATTATTATTATTATTATTATTATTATTTCTTTTTATTTATTTAATTAAAAATATTTTCCTTTACTTTAAATCTTTCTTCTGTCTTTTCTTGCATTTTTAACTCTGATAGAAATTGGGATTTTGTTTTGTTTTTCCTCTTGGCTCGTTTTATACTCATAGATACTTCTCCTTTTTCTGAAACCATATTAGTAGTTTCTACCCCGAAACACGAGATATCTTTCTAGATTCTGCAGATACTCTATCTTTTTTATGCAGTTCGTGTTCTTCGTTCTTGCTGGTCGCGGTATTTATCTATGTTGTTAATATTTCTACCCAAAATCCATGTCGTGATTACTAGTTTGGTTTTGGAAAATAACAGAATTTATACTTTCGCTATCTGACGCCAATATTGGGGTGATGTTTAATTAAATATTTATTTTTAAACTAGAAAGGTATCTGCAATTTACTCAGACTTTCCTCAAAGAGATTAGTCGGAAGAATATTGCTGAGAACATACATCATAGATTTGTTCGAGCATGCCCCAGACATGTTAGATTGGATTTAAGTGAGGAGAGCATGCTGGCAACTACATACGCTGTATTTTTTTCGTTTCGAAAATACTCTTCAAAAATCGATCTGTATGATATCTGGCATTATCCTGCATTAAAAGTAAGGGTATCTACAATGGCTGCAGCATAATGTATGATATTAAATCTGAATATCTTTTCCACATACCTTTGAGCTGTCAAAGTGACATTCCGGATAATATATGAGTCTGTGCGTATTTTCTCAGCAAATCACGCTCGCCAAAATATGCCAAAATTAACCCTATTACGAAACTTCGCGAAATAAGTTGCTATGAAAGGATATAAACAATCTTCTAATGAAAATGAAGAAACTGTCCTTCACAAAAATCTACAGATTAGTGAAGCTGAAGAACAATTACATAAAAACATTGAACCGGTACTTCCCTGGAACCTTGACGAGATAGAGAAAAGCCCAGAAAATTAACACTTTCACAAGTACTTTATGCATACCAACCTAATCGCTGTTTATAACGCACAAGCCTTTTTCAAATATTTCTCAAATTTATTTAATATACAGAAGTTATTTATCTGTCATTATATATAAACAGATGTAATTTATCTAATACATATAATTAGATCCAATTTTTTTTTAAATAAATAGATTAACGAGCATAATGATTCATCAGTTTATTGTTTTAGTTTATTATTAGTTATTTATATCATTTGCAATAAATCTCACTTACTTAAAATCGAAGTGTGTTAAGCTTTTTTTTAAAAAAGGACCAAGGGCAGTATAACAGAGTGTGAGAAATCCTTGAAATCCCTGTTTGTAGCCCGAAATCCAGCATAGGAAAATCCCATGTAAAATAGGTTTTCCTCAGATTTTCGACAAAGTCCACAAATCTGCCGGCAGATATCAAAACTTTCGATTCATCATAACCAATCTTCCCTCTTCAAGGTTTTGAGACAGCTGGAAAAATAGAACGAGCCGGGTGGCGCCTCTTTCATCACGCCGACAGAGCGTGTGAACGATAGTGAAATAAGCAGTCGAGAAGGACTGTGAGAAATCCTGTTTCCCAATCATAGCAGACATTCTACGTGACCAGATTTTTCAGAGTTTCTAGTGGCTAGAGAAACTCCTATTGTTCTAGACGATAAACAGAAGTGATATTAAAAGTGAGGAGTCAGTTAAGAGTCAGTTAGATTTGAAATAGGATTCAGGCAAGCTGAATCTGGAATAGCGAAATTGTTGACTCCGGTTGAAAACTTTGGGCGATTGATAAGATACCGGTGGAGAAACCTTTTCTTTGACATAAGCTTTGAGGTTGTTGCAGGGCAGCCTTTTGTACTGAATGTGAACAATTCCAGTTTCTTTAGAACGGTGAAATACGTATTCCTGTCTTATTTTTAATAGAATATTGAATTTAGACTATTTTTGTGAAGCGAAATAAATAGCTAGCAGTTTACTCCTCCCGCTTCCATTTTAGAAGAGGATTTGAATCTGTTTCGTGTTGTAAACACAGACTCTGATAAATACTGGACTCTTCTAGAATTGATTTATGATCATAAGCTAAACGAACCATTATTTTAATTAATTGTTGTGTATCTCATTAATCAATAAACAAGTTTTTTTATTGTTTAACGTACATAATTTAATAAATTAATTTTTATGATAAATGAGAGCGATTTCATTTGAAGGCCATCGCTACCTCTTCATTAATATAACATCTGGATCCATCAGAGGAGAAGTACTTTCCAGACTATTAGATACATGTTAATCATTCATGTTGTGGAGGAAAGTTCCGTAATCGGGTTTGCAGCAAACTGCATAATTTAAAAGCGTGGCTTAACGCAATTTAGTTTCATTTTTTGAGGCATGGAAGACGGTGTAATATTTACATTTGAATTTAAACATTTGCATCAATGTTTATATATCTGTTGTTTGTATAAATAATTAGTACCTAGTTGACCGATCTTCACTTGAAACAAATGTAACAGTTTCTTTCTGTGGTTATTTACTAGAAGAAACTTCCGTAATCTGGCCCAAAGCCAATTGGCCCATTTAATATTATTATTATAATTCTCCTACAGTTAAAACAGTATTTTTCCTAGCATTACTCTTGTTTGACGCCAACCTTGCCTGTGTATCTGAATGCAGAATATTAGATTTATTTTGTTTGTACGAAGAGTGGTTATAACGTAATTGATTGTTTCATTTTGCATACCACATATTATTTGCAATATTGGTACTTTTATTTTAGTCGAGCGCATGTGACAAATCGCCAAATATTCTTCCCACACAATTCTCATTTTTCATTCATTTCATCTAAGATACATACATTTAAAATACATCCATTTCACTAATTTCATCTAAAATATTTAAAACAAACTAAGAAATAATACCATAAACCAAAACATTTTATTTCTTATATCAAATAATTGTTTCTTATTTACACACGCGAAATATAAAAGCTGCTACTGGTGATTAATAAAATGTTATTGGCGAGATTCGAGCCCAACCTCTGCTACTAAGTTATTACGCATTTTTTAATGGAATATGTGTGTTCTGTAAAATGTGTTTGTAGATTAAACGCAAGCAAAATGATACGGTAATGTTATCTTAATTTCTATATAGTATAAACAGATGTCTATATAGAACAAAAATTGAAAGTATTATTTCTTGAAACTAGAGGCAGATAGAAAATCTTTAACTTTTTTTTTTTTTGCTGTAAAATTTATAGGAAACACGCAATGTATAACAATGTATGTTATGTAATGTTACCACAATTGCCATAGAAATGCCCATAAAATCCAAAAATTCAAAGGCAAAGGTCTTAAAATTAGAGGATAATGAAATTCTTTTAGAAACATTTTTTTCTTTAACGCCTTAAAATGTATAGAAAACACGCAATGTGTTTTTAGAAACTAAAAGTTAAAATATGTAGAACAGTGTAATAAAACCATCTATGGTCAAAGTCTCTAAGTTAAATAATTAATAATTAGTTCCATTTATGAAAATGTAGCATGGCATTTGTAATCCACATGTGGCCAGGAACTGATTTCCCATAAATATCCTCTTTAGTTGTCAGTTTTAGTAAATATCCACGTTAATCGTCTATATAATCATAAAATTTATGCTTTTTTATAGCTATGTTTTAATTTAAAATGTTCTCAATGAATATTTAACCGTTATTTGTTTGTAAACATATTTTATCATCAAAAAGGTTTTTTTTATTTTTGCCAGTGCCATTAAATGTAGTCCGTTTTGTCCGAGAAAGAGTTAAGGACCTTCTGGGTAAAAGGCAAGATTTTTTTTAATAAGAAAATTGTTATCAATAACTTTCATAACTATATCATTTAATAAACTATTTTTCTATTTCTATAGTAAAAAAGTTAAAATAATTACTATTGTTTCATTTATTTATTAAAAATATTATATAAAAAATGAAATATTCTAATATAAATTTCAGATGTTTTTATATAGTACATATTAACGACAAAATTATTATGAAAGTTTTACAAGAAAAATTTTCATAATAAATTGTTTCATTCATAATTAGGACTAACAAAGAAGCATAATAAAGCGATCTAATTAGTGCTGTTTAAAAAAAAATAATAAAAAACTCATGGCTTCGCGAAATGAAAAAAAAAAAAGAAAATCTTTTATTATATTTTTTCTTGTGGTACGTAACATTTCTTTTCAAGTACGAAAAAGAAATTAAATAATCGGAGACGGAAATTGTTTGAAGACAATTTCTTCTGAAGTCACAAAAACAGGCAACGATAGTTTTTCAAAAGTGCTGATCTATTTTAAAGTCTCTAATTAATTTCCCGATTGTTCGAAACATATGTTATTTAATTTTTCATTCCTGTGGAATTCTTAAAAGAAGATTATACAGACAAAGAGTTTAATATTTAATCAATAAGTTAAACATTTAAAATGGTTGACTCAAAAGGAAAATTCAATAATCAATAATAATAAAAAAAAAGCAAACACTGAAACAGAACATTGAAAATAAAATTTTAGAGGAAAAAAATAATTCTACAACATACAACAGTAAAAAACATTCCTACATCTAAAATTAAATTAATTCGAAATTTAAATATCTTGGATCATAAATATACTATTTTATAAGCAAACGTATTATATTTTCGGAACGATTCATATTACACTTTATTATTTTAAACCCAATCATTGAGATAATGAGTTGATTGAGTTAAAAATAATAAAGTGTATCTACGTATTAGTCGGTTAATGGTATTCTATTATCTGCGACATGTTCTGTTGAGATGTCTACATGGCAGACCAGATGCTATTGCCAATAAAGTTGTCTGAGTGAATTGTATTGGCCGGTTGTCTGATTACATTTCTTTTCCCTATTTAAAAAGTAAATTATTCTAAAAAAAACTTTCGCGTAAATTAAGAAAATCGCATGATTTAGAATAGCGTCAATACTTCCGCTTAATAATATCAATAAAAATTTTAATATGCTTAGCGACAATTCAACAAACTGTTTACAGTGAATTAAATAGATTCACCAGACGGCCCCAGCATGCGTATCACGATTTAAATTTTTTCTCACATAATAATCATATGCACTACTTAGTACAACAGACATTAATTTATTTTAAAAGCACATCTAAATGCAGTACATATGTCTAGAATCTTCAAAAAACACTCTGAAACTACTCTAAATCAGACAATATGTATAAAAGTTAAAAAAAATTATTTTCACCTCGTAGACCTAGATATCCTCAATTACAGATGTTCTGTTTCTTTCTCACTAGTCACACTGGTGAAAAACTTCCTATTTTCCCTATTACTAATAATTTTTTATGTGTTTTAAAATAAATTAATGTCTGTTATAATAGAAACTACAGATAATTATTATATTAATTAATGACATTATGGACGGTCGTAGATTAAAAAACTTTTTCTCACTTTTCAACATCTAGCTCGAGGGGAAATTCTGAAGAAGCTAAATCCAAACTTTTCCATGGTATAAATTATAACTAGAAGGAATCGAAAAGATAATCTCAGAGCGAAAAATCTGAAAGAAGGGTTTTTAAAAAGCGTAAAAAGGCTCAAAATTTTTAATGGAAGCGTAAAACATGTGCTAGGACAAAATGACTAAACTTATGTCGCTTCTGGGTAAATTGATAGCATTAAGAACAAATTTTCTTGCTAATAAAGAATAAGTATAGATAACCTTACAAAAATGTTCTATCGATATTTTATACAAAGACATTTCCTTTAACAAGCATGATTTTCAGAAGCAATATTTGGTTTATGTTTCAATGATGTTGATGACTGTTATAAACAAATTGTTTATAACAAATTGAAGCGGGCATTCTATGCATCATGTGTTAAAATGAAGTCGACAAAGGAAATGCTGCACTTATTTTTATATGTTTTGAAATGTTTTAAATTGTCAAATATTTAAACACTAGCTGATCCGCCCGGCGTTGCCCGGTCCCGACAAAAAATACTACGAAACGCGAAATCACTCAAAAAATTACTGCACGAAACTGTTCCTCTGGTCTTTCGGAAATTAAACAAACTGAAGTGGATGTAAATTCAATATCACCCTCTTAATTGTGTTCATCACTTGATTCAAAACTGGTCAGTTTTTGATCAAAATTAAAAAACGTTACCGCCCGATTTTCATAATTTTTTCATTTTCTGAATCCGAAAAATAAACTACATGCATACTCTGAGTTTCGAATCGATATTTTCAATAGTTTTCTAAATACCCGAGCATGAGCGAAAAGGAGACTTTAATTGTCTGGGAGTATCAAATCGTTAACTTTCTTTTGCGGTTTCGATAAAAATACCCATTATCAGCGCACGCGCAGGAAAATATTTTACTTCCACCACCAGTGGTGCATTCTGTTCTAAAAAAATTTCCTACACGCGTCCCCGCTGCCTACGGCACCGTATAGCAGGCGTGTTGTGCATACACAGCAAAATTTTTAGTTCGGGTTTCCACCACCTGGAGTTGTACTGTGTTCTAAACAAATCTTTTTCCGAACGAAACTCCGGCACTCGTCCTCGCTACCTACGGCACTATCTTTTAGTTTCCATTTCCATCACCAGGGAGCGCAAACCCTATATCTTACTTAGTTATATATATATACTCTAGTTATATAATTATACTCTATATCTTGTATAACAATTTCCTGTTAAGTTGAATGAAATAATTCTCGTTGAAATCGATCCCATAGAAACTGAGAAAATAAATCATCCCCATGGAGATTAATATTCATAAATTTTGGAAACCAAGAACAGAAAAATGATATATATATATAAACTCGGTTTGTGGCATCAGGTGCCACCATCCGAAAAATCTACAAGAGACCACGCCATTTCTTCCGGTCAAGGGTCCATTCTTCCTCCAGACCCCTATCCCTCAGTGCTTTTTTTATATCATCCATCCAGGTCTTTCGTGATCTTCCTTGTTTCCTCTTTTGGTTTTTTCCGTAATTAGATGCGATTTTGGTTCGTTTATTGTCACTCACTCTGTTGTCATGGCCATACCAGATTAATTGTTTTTTGGAGATAATCTAATATGGTTCTCTTTATTTTCATCATTTGTTTTATTCATTCATTTCTTATTCTTTCTATTCTTGATATCCTGCATGATCTTCTTAGGGCAACCATTTCCCCTGCTGCTAATTTCTTTCCTTCTGTATCCATAATTCTCCATTCCTCTGCTCCATATAACAAAATCATCTTTACTATAGAATTGAATGTATTATATTTTCTTTTCCTGGCGATCTTCTCACTTCACCAAATAGACTTTAAAAGTTTTACAGCCTTTCTTCCTTGGCAGATTCTGTATTTAATTTCCTGTGAGTGTGTGCCTTCTCTATTAATGTCTACACCAAGGTATCTATAATACTCACAGCTTCCTATTTTAATGTTATTATTTAAATTTATTTCAGCCTCATTACCTCCTATACATAGGTATTTGGTCTTACTAACTTTCATGTAAAGTCCCCATTTCTCATATTCTTCCTTGATTTTTATCGTCATTTTCTCTAAATCATTTTTTTTCTGCAATTATAATTTGGTCATCTGCAAATTGCAGAGTAAAAATTGATGTTCCTATCACATTAAGTCCTATTCCACTGCAATTTTCTTTCCAAATTTTCAATGCTTCTTCAACATAAATTTTAAAAAGTGTTGGGGAGACACAACATCCCTGTCTGAGTCCTTTATCTGTTATAAAACCTTTTGATAGCCTTTGACCTATTTCAATCTTTATTTTTGATTGTCTGTAAAGTTCTTGAATTGCACCAATAATATTTTGATTTATATTCATTTCCTTTAATAAATTCCATAATTTTACGATTGGAACGTTTTCTTATGTCTTCGTAAGATCAATAAATAGAAGATGAGTTTGATTTCCTACCGCCATTTCTTTTTCAGCAATTTGTTTATGGCAAAATATATTATCCATAGATGATCTTCCTGCTCTAAATCCATTCTGCTCTCCACGTTCCTTCATTCTAATTTCTTCCTCAATGAAATATTTTAAGATTCGTCCATATAGTCACTAAACGTTGCTGTTACAGTAATGCCACGATAATTTTCACATTTTTGTCGGTCACCTTTCTTATATATAGATGTTAAATATCCAATTCTCCATTCCTCTGGTGGTTCTTTTCCGTTTAAACATTTTTCGAATAACTGTGCAATTAATCTGAGCATTTTATCGGTTCCATTTTTGATCAGCTCGGCTGATATGCCTCCAGGACCATTTGTTATTTGATTTTTTAATTCCTTAATTGCTCTTTGAACTCTCTCAAGTTCCAGCAATATAGGTTTTCCCAAAGTTGTCACTTCTTTTTTCTTTTCAATATCTATATGATTTATTTGAAATTCATTTCTAGTTTACGTAAGCAAAGTCTTATAATACTCTTCCCATTTCTTAACAGATATTCCATGCCATGAATTACTACCTTCTTTTCTAATATTCTTTAAAAACTTCCATTCCTCTGTACATTGTCTTCCTCCTATATACGTCTCAATTTTTCTGCATTTTATGTCCCAAGATGTTCTTTTTTTCTCTAGTACTAATTTCTTAGTTTCTTTTCTAAAATTTCTATTTAGCTGTCTATGATCTTCCTTTTTTTAACTCATCCATCTAATAAAAGCTTCATTTTCCTGTTGTACAGTCTTTTCAATGTCTTCGTCCCACCTAAAATTTTTTGGGGTATTTTTTTCGTCCCAGTGATTCATTTGCAGCCTGGTGTAAAGATGATTTAATATGTTGATATAATTCAGTTGCATTAGTATAATTTCTTTCTTCTAATGTTTTATCTGATCTTACTTGAAAAAGTCTTTTTGTACTTTCTTCCATTAATCCTTCCAACTTATATTCTGGCACATCAATATCCTCCATCTCAGTGGCATTTCCCTCGTCTCTAAATAAATTAGTCGAGTAACGAAATGCTGGTCTTGCTCGCACCATACAATGATCTGAACCACATTCCGCTCTTCTCTGGACTCTAACATCTAATAATTTTTATTGGGCTTTTTGATTATAAATATATAGTCAATAATCGATTTTAGCTGTCTAGTATGCTGATACCACGTTTATTTGTGAATATCCTTGTGTCCATAAAAGCCGTTTGCAATCTTTAAGTCGTTAGTGTTTCAAAATTATATACGTCTTTCTCCATTATCGTTGACCACATCCTCTCCGAACTCTCCAACAATATCATCTCTCTTCCTGCATCCAAATCTTCATGTTGAAATCCCCCATCTTTATAATTTATCTTCTTCCTCCATTTTCATCAGTCATTTCTTGCAGTTTTTGATAAAATATATTCTTAACTTAAATAATTTCATCATTATTCGGAGCGTAAATTCCAAAAACAGTAATTGTTCTCCCCCAAAAAATCAAGATTAATCTTTAGAATTCTCTCATCCACAGCTTCAAAGTTCTTAAGATTTCTCTTAAATTTCTTTTTCATCAAAACTCATACTCCTCGCTTCGCTCTTTCCTCTTTTGGAACTCCTGAGTATAAGTGGATATATTCTCCAGTTTTTTCAATTCCTGATCCCTTTTTCTTAGTCTCTGAGTTTATTTAGTACCTGTTAGACATGGAAAGAATGTTAGAAAAGATTTCGTTTGAATGGGGCCGATATTAAATGCAAAGTCTTTTAGTCCCATTTTCCACCACCAGGGGGCGCACTCTGATCTAAATAAATCTATTTCCAAACGAAAATCCGGCACGTGTCCGAGCTGCTTACGGCACAGTATAGCAGACGTGCTGTGCACGTGCTGCAAAATGTTTTTGTTCCATTTTATACCGCCAGGAGGTGAAAAATCTCTATCTTAATTACTTATCTATATCTAAATTCGTTCGTATTAAGTTGAATGAACCATTTCTCGTTAAAATCGTGCCAATAAAAGCCGAGAAAAAAACTTGGTGATCAATGTTCAGAAATAGTGGTTATCATGGGCTGTAATGATAATACCGTAGTTTATTTAGTACCTCGGGACCTGAGAAGAATATTAGAAATGGTTTTGTTTGAATTGAACCTAAAGAGTTCGCTGTTCAAATTCAGAATATTTTTTCCAGAAAAGAAGGTAAAATTTACTAAAGGGAAGTTCCAATCAGCTGATGAATTTTTCATCCGCTAATCACAATTGCCCGGATGACTTCCAGCCACGCCTTCAATAATCCCAGCTCCAATCACAACTGCCCTCCAGCAGTGTCTGATTCTAATGGGTGTTTTGTGATTTGAAACAAAAACACTGCAAAACATGAAAAAACCTTAAAAATCGCATAAAAATTAGTTTTAAAAAAAATCTAATAAAAAAATCCAAATCGGGATAATTAATAACCCACCCTTCCCTTTTAAAATCACGATTTTTTATCTTTAAAGAATTATCAACCCTCTTCAAGCTAAATAGAGAACAAAAATAAGAAGATTTTGGACACAACTGAGGCTGAAATGGAGGCAACCAAAGAACCAATCAAGCATTCTGAGGAAATTTTTTTAGTAGCAAAGGAAAAAAATCGCCAAAAATTCAAAAGTAACTGTACGAATTCCAAATATGCTTTATTGAAAAGAGAACAGAATTTACTATATTAGGCTAAAAGATTGGAACCGGATTCCTGTTACTAATGTGGAAAAAATTGCAGCAAAATGTGAAAAAACGCTAAAAATCGCATAAAAAATATATTTCAAAATTCCAAAATCGGGCATCGAGATGCAAAACTACATACATACAGGTACTTACCAAATTGTGTAGCTCTGCGTGCAGCAGCCGCATCAGAATACAACTCACAGACACACAGACACACAGATACACAGACGCACACACAAACTTCTATCTTTATTATTATAGAGCACCACGAAAAGCCTTTCATTATTATTTAAATTTTATAAACTCAATTGGTAAAAGAAAAAAATTAGAAAATATTTTAGTTTCATTATTTCTAGTTTGTTCTCTAGTTAAATAGGAATTTATATTCTTCAATTAATTGTAATTAAAATAATACCCACATTTTAAATTATTCAGAATATACGAAATCCAAGCAGATGCAAGAATGTTTTCCCATATAGAGTGTCGGAGCAGTAAATTTTGGAATCATTTTTAATGGTCTTGCTCACTGGTGACACTTTACAAAATGCTCTTCAAAAACCCGAAAATACAAGTTCCATTGATATTACGCACACTTGAGCATTATTATAAACTAGCTAACCCTACCGGCGTTGCCCAGGCCCGAGATATTAATAATCTGTTCTATACGAATATGACTGAAATCTGTAAGGCTATGGAAATCAAGTCGAATGAAGCAAACCTGTCGTAATCGGGCTCATGAAACCCAAGATCGGAAAGCGCATTCTGGCGTACAAAAGTGTAACTAAAATATTTAAGGCTGCAGATATCAAGTCCAATGAGCCAAGCCCCGTCGTAATCGGGTCCATAGAACCAGATATTCTCCTATAGTTCCACCTTCCACCGCCAGGGAGCGTAGTCTGCTCTGGAAGAGGCCTTTTCAGAATACTCGACCCAACCAAATTTCCTAGTAGAATTGTAATTTAACCACGGGTAAACATTGCCAAAATAGCGGTCATCACGAAAGTGGGTTACGTAAATGATCGATTTTGAAAGGGTTAATGTAGATATTTTTAAAAACCCAACGGTGCGTTTTGAAGAAAATGAACGTGTCTATGATCTGGAGTCTACTGTTTGCGCGCACTCGTATTTCCCGAGTCGATGCCGAATTTTAAACCTGGACCGAAAAACGAAAAACGCGTGAGTGAGTTTTGGAAAGGATTTTTTCGGAGGGTTAAAATTAAATTTTTTCAAAACGAATACCAGATTTTAAAAAACAAAGGGATGTAGATTAGGCGCGGTATTTTTAGTTTCACGTATCTTGTTTATAAACGACAATTCGGATTTTTGAAGATAGGCGAAATTGACTTACCGCAAAAAACGTTTTCGAAAGGGTTAACGTGATTTTTTTTAAAACGAAATGTTTCTTCCTAAGTCCGATACAATGTAGATGTCTTTAGGTGTGTTTGTTTTTTGTTTGGTTATTTTAGAGAGCCGATGCCAGATTTTATATATCAGATTTTTTAAAATCGGAATTCGCAAAAAAGAGTCCTGCGCACGATTTTTTTTTTTTTTTTTGAAGAGTTAATATTCATATTTTTCAAAAACAAATACAGATATCGAAAAAAAGAATAAATATAGATATTGTCTGGTATTTTTAGTTTTTCGTACCTTTCTCTGAATCGCCAAAGCGATTTTTTTAAATTTGCCAAAATCGCAAATATCTCAAAACAGCATACAGAAAATATACTTTTTCGAAAGGTTAATTTTCATATTTTTTAAAACCAATGGTGGCTTTGAAAAAGGCAAAATCAGTTCTTTAATTTGATAACCTTCGTTTTTGCTTATTTTTTGTATTCCGGTGGATGTGAGGCTCGGAAAACGGGAGAAAATAGAAAATATGAATTCGATGCTTTTTGATTCTTTTTTTTTGAAAGGGTTAAATGTAAATTTTTTTAAAACCAACCAGATCGTTCGAGACGTAAAAGTATTTACGTACGTATAATGTAAGACATACGTTTTCTTTCAGAATATGTAGACGGTTTTTCCGTATTTTTAGTCGTCCGCTAATGGCGAATTTAGAAAAACTTAAAAAAAAAAAAGGGGGATGACTTGTGCTTTCTTACTTGTACTCCCGAAGATACGGATATTGGTTTCTGAGAATGCGGGAGCTAGTTTCGGATAAATGACTTTTTTTATTTGTGATCTTTGATCAGTTTTTAATTAATAACTACTCTAATTTTCAAAAATTTGAAATTCTGAGGCTCATGTGCACCAGGAGAGGGTTTGGACTACCTAAATCTTAAATTTCAGGCTTCTAGGTGGGCTAGATTTTCCTAGTCATCGCCAACAGACAGACACAGACACACAGCGAAACTTTCTTTTATTAGTATAGATTAATGTCACTAGAATATAGGTGTAGGGAAAATGCAATATGGTTGAATATAGCTCAAACTTTCAGGATACTATATATTTAGAAAGTTAACGATCTTCAATAAAAAATATTTATTTTTAGAAATAATTCTAAAATATACTTATTTTTCGAAATAATTCTAAAAAATAATTATTTTTAGTGATAATGTTTCGTGTGTTTTAATAAAATGTGTTTTAGAAGGAATATTAGGTAGTCGTGATTGTAAGCATACAAGGATTTGAACGAAAAACCGACAAATAATGAATAATTTCATACTTCCATATTTATTCCTTCAGAAATAGCTTAATATTCCATATTATTTTGTATAAAAAACAAATTGGTGAATCGTAAAATGTTCTTTATACGTTATAATAATTGCTTTTGTGTGTGTATAATTTTTTAAACAAAAGCTCCTTTCTTAGTTAATAATTTAAAAATATAATTATTTTTCGAAATAATTCTAAAAAATAATTATTTTTAGTGATAATGTTTCGTGTGTTTTGATAAAATGTGTTTTAGAAGGAATATTAGGTAGTCTTGATTGTAAGCATACAAGGATTTGAACGAAAAACCGACAAATAATGAATAATTTCATACTTCCATATTTATTCTTTCAGAAATAGCTTAATATTCCTTATTATTTTGTATAAAAACAAATGGGAGAAAATAATCGTAAAATGTTCTTTATACGTTATAATAATTGCTTTTGTGTGTATATAATTTTTAAAACAAAAGATCCTTTCTTAGTTAATAATTTAAAAATATAATTATTATTCAAAATAATTCTAAAAAATAAATTCTTTTTAGTGATAATGTTTCGTGTGTTTTGATAAAATGTGTTTTAGAAGGAATATTAGGTAGTCTTGATTGTAAGCATACAAGGATTTGAACGAAAAACCGACAAATAATGAATAATTTCATACTTCCATATTTATTCCTTCAGAAATAGCTTAATATTCCATATATTGTATAAAAATTATTTTGTATAAAAAACAAATGGGAGAAAATAATCGTAAAATGTTCTTTATACGTTATAATAATTGCTTTTGTGTGTATATAATTTTTAAAACAAAAGATCCTTTCTTAGTTAATAATTTAAAAATATAATTATTATTCAAAATAATTCTAAAAAATAAATTCTTTTTAGTGATAATGTTTCGTGTGTTTTGATAAAATGTGTTTTAGAAGGAATATTAGGTAGTCTTGAATGTAAGCAAACAAGGATTTAAACGAAAAATCGACAAATAATGAATAATTTCATACTTCCATATTTATTCTTTCAGAAATAGCTTAATATTCCTTATTATTTTGTATAAAAACAAATGGGAGAAAATAATCGTAAAATGTTCTTTATACGTTATAATAATTGCTTTTGTGTGTGTATAATTTTTAAAACAAAAGATCCTTTCTTAGTTAATAATTTAAAAATATAATTATTATTCAAAATAATTCTAAAAAATAAATTCTTTTTAGTGATAATGTTTCGTGTGTTTTGATAAAATGTGTTTTAGAAGGAATATTAGGTAGTCTTGATTGTAAGCAAACAAGGATTTAAACGAAAAATCGACAAATAATGAATAATTTCATACTTCCATATTTATTCTTTCAGAAATAGCTTAATATTCCTTATTATTTTGTATAAAAACAAATGGGAGAAAATAATCGTAAAATGTTCTTTATATGTTATAATAATTGCTTTTGTGTGTGTATAATTTTTAAAACAAAAGATCCTTTCTTAGTTAAAAATTTATCTCAATAAATTCTCAAAATGACTTAAATTTTGCCGAAGTTCATAGTACATTTGCTTTATATAATACATGTGAACTCCAAGTTTCATAAAAAAAACATTAAAAAAGGACCTCAGTTACTTAGTAACGCAATGCGCCATACGTACTATTAACTTGGTCTCGTAAAATGCTCAAAAAAGAAAAAAAACGGTACAATTTTCTTTTAAGACTTCGGAAAAACTCTCCACTGGGCGTCCCACAGTGATTCGAAAAGGGTAATTTGATGAGAAAACTACCTGTCGCTTACTGAAATCGTTAAATCATGTTAGAGGAAGTGAATTTGTAAATGTTTTTTTTTTAAATCCTGAATCGAATTAAACCATTATCATATCTACACGACTGAGTGTTTTTGAGATACGGAGGTTTATTTCAGATGAAATCAAAACTAGTGTGACTGCTTATATTTTTCTTTTTTAATGCACATATATTTGACTTCCCTAATGACTCTTTTGAGTTATTTGGGTAAATATTAAATTAAATACATTCAAAAACATTACATTGTATGATTTTACTGTAGAAATATGTAATGTTATTGGAAGTAAATGCCCTTTTAAAATGATAAATAAATATATATATATATATTAGCCTTTTGTTATAACATTTAGGTGGAAACATTAGCAAGCAAGGTACAGTATGTATACAGTATAGATTAATCACAGTAATAATCGCAGTATGGTAATACAAAAATTAAATAAATATCTTGCTACACAATCTTCAAAATCCTACAATTTCACAGAATCGAATTGACAAAAATGAAAACAACGAAAATTTTTTCTTCTAAAATACCGCGTTTCCAAGAAATATCTTTAATATTCTAAAGATTAATAATAAAAATACGAACAAGCCAACTAAACTGCAGTTTGGGGCAAAAGAATGAAGAAATCTCAAGTTTTTTCTCGTATCAATTGCAATTGATATATTATTCTTTGTACAGAAGACTATATCCGGAGTGTATTACTTGATAGAGTGTCTCCCGAACGACGAATTGATCATTGATGACCAATACATTGTTATCTGTGATCGCCTAACATAATTCAACTGGATTTCTTTTTGTAGAATTACGTTAAAGACATTGTTTATCAAACACCTATTTCTGATATTTTCATTTTAAAGGAAAGGATAAAATTCACAATACCGGGAATATTAAAAAACATTTGATGGGAACTTGATTACATATTTAGAATTCTGCATGCTAGTAACGCAGATCACCTAGAACTGCATTTAAAATTACTGTAAAAAACTTTTAGATTTCTGCATTCATTTGTCGCAATCTGCATTTCATTTGACCTGTATGCATTTTTGTTATTAATCTTAGGAATAATAAAGATCTCTATCGGACACGCTGTGTTAATCAATATTTCCTATCATTAAATTCCCCTAAAATTAACTTTTCATCAATTCTTCCTTATTTTGATTACGATTTAAATTTAAAAAAAAACTTGCGAGGACTTGGTTGAAAGAAAAATAAATTATGCCAAAGAGAAAGTTCATTACTTCATCATCTAAACCAATAATTTTTTCTGAGTTTGAATCCGACAACTAGGTCTGATAACAACAGTAACATTATTCATGATATCTGGATTTGTAGCTAACCTTGAGCAGTTTCGGGAATTGTGGAAATGAAATCGCCGGCACACAATCGCCGGTTATTTAACAAAAAAATGTAAGAAAGTTGAAGAAGGTGAAAATGTTTGCAACCATTTCTCATTTGATGGGTAACTCGGACTCGACGCTATGTCTGTCGATATCTAACGATGGTGTCGACTGTCATATCTAACTAACACACGCAGGTGACTGCGCAAAGAGCAGAAAGACAGTTTTACTCTATGGAAGAACAAATTAACAATTTTCACGTTAAAATCACACTTTTGTTACTTCAAAAAGAAATATGTTAAATAATCATAAATTCCCTCTTTAGTGACGTTTTTAATAAATGTTCTCAACTGTAGTATTCACTATTGAAACTTTTTTTTACAGTATTTATTTAAAGGTGAAATCAACAAAGTGTACCTTGAACACATCTGTAAGCAACATAAAAGAAATGTATTTTTAATTTTTAATTAACTAATTAATTAATTAATTAAATTATTATTTATTTATTTATTTAATTATTATTTATTTATTTATTTAATTATTATTTATTTATTTAATTATTATTTATTTATTTATTTATTATTTATTTATTTATTTATTTATTTATTTATTTATTTATTTTGCCGTGTGGAGCGCTGCCCATCGTTTTCGTGAGAAATCTTAAGGTAAAATACCTAACATTAGAGATCAATTAGGGAAACTCTAGGATAGATGGCCATAGTTTTTAAAGACTGAAATAAATATTCTTAGACTGCAAATAAGAAACATTTATGCATATTAAAAATTTTTATACATATGCTCATCTTATTTTGGGCAAAAAATAATTAAATATTGAGAACAAAAAGTGGAAAACAAAATTGAAATTAAAGTGGCAGATGGACATCTCTCCTTCAAGCCGAGGAGGGAAGGCCATAAAATACAAGAAACGAAAAGTGAAGTTAAAATAGCAAAAGGTAACGCATTTCTTATAGTTAATCAAGAAAAACATACAGCACTTTGTAAAGTGCCTTAAAAGTCCGTATATTAAAACAAAATGTAACTACTGCAAACCATTTAGAAACCTATCTCAACGAAAATATTCAACCACTAAATTAAATAAACATTAAAATTTCACTTACTTTTTAAGAACACAGCTGCACGTCTCAAAGAATTAACTCCTTGAACAATTTCCTACGAACAAAGTTTATGCTGCGATCTATGATCAAGTTTTGGAAATATTTTGACTGGCCATCTCTCCTCTATGGCCATATATCTTAGAGCTACCCTATGTAATTACTTAATATTAAGAAATATAAAATTGTAAAATAAAAACAAATCTATTATTTATATGTATTTTGCCGAGGACGGAAACTGCAATTTTAGGAATATATTTTAGTACAATCAAACCATTAAACTATAAGATATTATATATTGTTAGTAAAAAAAATAATAAAAATAAACTACTCCAAATTAATTAAAATTACAATACAAAAAGAAAAGTAATTAAAATGAAATTCATTAAAATGCAACACCTCTTCATAATTTTTTAAAGGGAAACAATTTTTAAAAACCAATATTTTCAATTTCACTGTTATAAATGGAAAAATAAGTCTAAGAAGATTAAAAGTTTTATTTTACAGCAACGAATGATTCTTCATTCTATCTTACGATTTTTTTCTCAAAAGACGATAATTAAAATTCTTTTTTTACAAGTATGTCTAATGATAAATAAAAAGAACGAAATATATAAGAAAATATTAGAATTTTTTTAAATGTATTTTAAAGGTTGAGTAACATACCGTCTTGTTTATACTTAATTTAATTCGATTGTTATATCTACTACGCTACATTTATTTATTCAAAATTAATAGAAATATGATTTTTGTAATATTGTGCAGTTGACCATGATAAAAATGACATACATTTTTAAGTTGAATTTATTACGTGAAATCAAATTGCTTATTTATATTTAAAAAAAATTTGCTTCTGCATTTGAATTTGTGGAAAGTTAAATCAAACTAAAAATATTACACGGAAAAGCTATTTATAAGCTTATTTATATCTGAAAAATCTGTCCTCGCCAAGATTCAGCGATAAATATCCGTAGTTGTGGTAACCCTGCAACT
Source organism: Maratus michaelseni (assembly GCA_963931845.1). Lineage (NCBI taxonomy): Eukaryota > Metazoa > Arthropoda > Arachnida > Araneae > Salticidae > Maratus > Maratus michaelseni. Next base: position 258,546,058 of record OZ007588.1, on the reverse strand, counting down.
TTGTTTCAAGTTTCACTTGTTTATTGGTACCTTATATTTATATATGCTTTTGCAAATATAAGTTTACTTTATTATAGAAAACAGATGCTTATTGTTACGTTTCAGACAGAGATTTTTTTTTTAATTGCATGCTTTAAAATTGTATTTTAAATATCTATATTCCATAAATTAAGTGTCAGTTTTTAATGAAACTTTATTTTATAATACATTGCATTCTCTATTCGAGGAAGTAATTGCTGCAACTACGTGATATGTATAAGCAAAGATTCATATGATCAAAACGAGATTGGTAGCGCATGTCGCGACGTACGATTAACTTTCGAGCTTAGTGTTAACCCTTTAACGTTCATTGGTTTCCACACGAAACCATAAAACTTTAATTACGAAACTCAACAATGACAGCAGAATTTTAATAGAAATGTTTTTCATTTATTATATATGTGAAATATCGCTTTGTTGTTATATAAAAACAAATTTATTCATAATTTCCGGTGTCAAACATTTATTTCAACATCTTAGCAATTTAAGTGCTTTATCCGTTAAAGGGTTAAAGACGGACGATACGTGTTAAAATTGGAAATCAATGGTGCATATTACAACATCTAGTTTTACTTTAGAGATTAGCGTTATTGAGGAATACGTTTGTGCATTATAAAAAAATATATATTTTTTTATCTGTGTGCTTATGCCTAAACCTTTACTGTTGTTAAAAGTAATAATAACGTAAGAAATTGACAAAGAATATAATAAATACTCTTTATGACGTTAATAAAAATTATCTGCTGCACTTGCATAAAAAAATCAGTATTTTCCTTATGCATTATTTCTCACATTATTATTAAAATCATTTTTAAAGAAGTGAAATAAAAAGCTAATTATAACTTACAACTAGTAAAAGTAAAAATTCATTACACAGTAAAACCTGTTATGATGGAATCACAACCAGCAGAAAAAGATTCCGATTTAGAGAGGTTTAGTATTAGCAAGTACAAAATTCCTTGACGTTTTGCTGGGATACAAAACTTTCCCAACAAAGATTCTGTTATAGAGATGTCCCGCTTTCACAGATTTAACAGTAGTTTTAAAACTTTCAACTTCTAATTTTTTCATATTTCCTTGCGATTTGTTTTAAGATTCTTTTTTATAAATAGTACATACATTTTCTTTTAAGTAGTAATCATATGTATTTTTTCTTGTAGTTTTATTAGACAGTGAAATGTTTCAACGATATGTGATAGAACAAAAAGTTTATACACATTAAAAAAATCCTAGTTTCGAAAGTAATTAATGAAACACAACTTTTGTCTTTTTAAAGTACTCTGCAGTTCTCCAAAATTTGTTATATGTAACTGTTTTGCAGCTGTGTCATTCAGGCGATGTGCAGAAGCAATGAGCAGTGAGTACCCATAAAATTTGTCCACCGTTTTCGATGATCCTGTGTAAATTAAAAGGTTATATTTCATGCTTTTGAATAATATTGTGTTTTTTAATTTAATTATATCTAAAAAAGTAGAAACATGAAGAAAAATCATCAGTATGCATAACAAAAATCAATCACTGTGCATCGCTTCTGCAAATAGTCTAATTAAAGATCACGGCAGGGAAATAGTTACATCCATCAAATCTCGGAGAATTGCCAAGTATTTTACAAAGAAAATTATTGCGTTTCTTCAAGTACTTTTGGAGTTATGGAGTTTTTTAATTTGTCCTACCATTTTAGATGACCCTGTTCAAAGTATTTTCTGATTTATATTTTATTTACGAGATTGACACATTTGTGCAATCCTTTCTATAAAATAAACAAGTTGGAAATTGTATGTCAAACGTGACAAATGAGGTGCGTTCGTACTATAGCTAGTTATATAAATATTCAGATCTTGATGATTTTTAATTCTGTGAAATGAATTATATCGTCTGCAGATTAATTTCTGTCATAAAGTAAGTATCTCGGTCGCTTGACGATTCAACCTCGGAAGCTCCTCTAACAAGAAAGCACCGATTTTTTTTTCTCTTTTAATTCAAATTTCTTAATAAATATTTTTATTAATATCTCCTAAAGTTTTGATTCGATTTTTAAAAAAATTCAAATGTCTCGACAAAATTCTGCAAAGATAATATATCTTAAATTCCAAACTATTCGGTTGGGTAGTTTTTGCGTTGTTATATGTGGACGGACAGACAGACAGACGGACGGACCAAGCGACGACAATAGGTGCTACGTATTTATATAATTACGAACGCACCTAAAAATAATAATAATCAATATCTGAAAAAAAAGGAATGTGTCGTAACAACTTTGTTTTGCATAACTTAAAATGTGTATGTGTAAATACGTGTTGCATCACAATAAGATGTTATATTATTAATATAATGCAGATATAAGTAAAATGTAGCAGAAGGTGTTCTCATTAAAAACTAAAAATTCATTAAGATACAACTAAATGTAAATATATTGCTTGAAGGTGCTAAAAATATACATAAAAACATTTAAAAGCACATTAAAGTTACTTTTAAAAATTCCAAAACGTTTTCAACCGAAAACCCGGTCGTCATCAGTGGAAAAACTAATTCTGTTGAGTTGAGTTGTTACATCTTTGCATTTTCTTGCTTGCCCGGAATAAACTATTTCACTTCAAGGGTTTGGAAATAAGGTGGGATGGGAAAGGTAATCATTGATGCATTAATTCATTCCAGACTGCGTGGATATCATATGATAATACATCGTTACAGACTATTTCTTTTTTAGACATTATTTCAAGAGACTCTCTTATAATTGCTTCCAGGTGATTATTTGTGCGGAATATAATTTTGGATCTATTGAAATCAACTTTTATAGATTCAGTTTGCGCTAATCTTGCTAAGGCAGTGTGGGGTCTATTTAATCTCAGATCTGCTTCATGTTCTTTTATTCTGTCCCGGAATTATTATCTGTCCGGTATTATATCTGTCCTGGTGTTCTCATTGTTTAAGAACATGGAAACTAGTTCCCGTTCTGTATCGAATGTTACATCGAGGTATAAAGATGTCATTGTTGTAACATCGTTTTCTAAATGTTCAAACTGATTGTTGAATGAAACAAAATCGCAACTTAACCCTTCAACTATTAATTAGAAGAAAAAATCATTAATTTTTAGGAGTGAATTCCCTTTTTTCAAATGTTTTTAGGTTATAAGCCAAATATATGCAAAAAGACGTTTTAAATGTTTTTTTCTGTTTTTATTTGGCTGTTATCGTGTACACTGATAATAAGTACATTGATAATAAGTACACTTATAACTGACTGAAGTGTGCATTGAGCACTGAAGCAATAATACCATGGCAATTTTGATTTCCTAATCTTTCAACTATTCTACTAAAAATAACTCGTGAAAATATGTCAGCAGTCACTTTTTTACCTGTCATGCTAAACACAAAACTTGAACAACATCGAAGTGTGCCGAGTTTAATGGGTATGATAAATTTTGGAAAATCATATAAAGCATCAGATTATAACAACAAGTATTAATTGTCTGAGTGCAACGAAGACTCATACACAGCGCAGTATTACTTTGCCCCATATATAGCTACGATGGATATTAAAACCTTTCGTCAAGCATAACTCAAAAAATATTTAACGGATTTCGTTCAAATTTTTACAGCAGGTACCTATAAAGGTGACAACGACGTCTATTTATTACCAAGAATAAATGCTAAACCGTTTGGAAATTATATTAAAAAAAAAAGATAAAAAAGCACAATTAAAGTACATACGTCACGAAATTTTGTGGTACGTCATTTTCACCGGCGCGAGATTTTCGTAGACAATCGGAATTGAAAAGTTCATGGAGTACAAGGAGCAAAAAAAATATGCACGCACTAATATTCAGCACAATAAAATATATTTCAATTGAGTAGAAATCGAAAATTAATCTGGAGTTTTTTCTCTTTGAAAGAAAAACCCCGCAATAACTTAGTAGACTTGGTATTAGAGATTTGGCGCAAATCTCAGCAATAGCAGCTTTTTTTATTTCTCATGTGTAAATAATAAAAAAAAAATTCTTTGGTGTTTAAATAAAAGGTTTCGATTTATGGCATTATTTCTTTTTTTTTTCTCTTTTTAGCATTTTAAATGGGATTAATGAAAGGCATGTATTTTAAATTAAATGAGTGAAAGGTTTATATTTAAATGAAATGAATTCAATATGAAAATGTTACAGGAACACTATTTGGCGATTTATCAACTGCGCCAGGATAACATAAAAGTACCAATATATCAAACGGTATGCAGTATGTGAAATGAAACAGTTATAATCACCCATCGTACAAGAAAAAAACTAATATTCTGCATTCAGAAGGAAAAATCCATCTCCTGTGCCGTAAGATTTGGCGAGTTCTTTTTTGGTGATAAGTTTTTCGATGTGATTGTTGGGATCTGAAGGATTTGGCTTACTTTTTCTAAATCTTATTTTTTTGCAGATGTAGTATTATGTAAATATATTTTTAGCAGATATTTTTCTATTTTGTATATTTTCTATTTGCATTTGGAAAAGAGATTTTTATCTTTTTATCTGTGCATTCGGAAATATTAAAAATTAAAAAAAGATTTACATATATCAAGCGCTTAATTTTTATACGGACCACTTCTCCCTTTTTAGATTTGGTACTTTTCGGTTAGCCGGGCGCCAGTGAAATTTATATATCTATGTATACATATATATACATATATCTATACATACACACATTTATATATGCATGTATGTATATATACATATATATATACACATACATATATGTGTGTATGTATACATATATATATATATGTATATATAGATATATACATTTCACTGGCGCTCGGCTAACCGAAAAGTACCTTAGATTTTAAATGCTATTTATTATTTACTAGCCGTTTATTAATTGTTTACAATTTAACCCCCTGACAATAACAATTATTTATCACAAAAATGCCTCTTAGGTTTGTTATATAAGTTTGTTTATGTGTTTTCATTACTTATTAATATATCGAATATGGCGATAAAATTTCATTTTAGCATCGTGCTTAAATTTTTAAGATGGCGCAAAAACATGCTTTAATAAACGTATGTTTGTAAATATTTGAAAAACATGTTTTACCGCTCTCTTGAAAAATTTTGTAAGTTGCTAAAACTACCTTTTGGCACCACTTAAAATTTTTTTCGCCAACCGACATAGGATACGAAACTTTTTCCCATTCAGATACACATGCAAGGTTGGTCTCAAACAAGAGTAAAGCTAGCAACAATATTGTTTTAACTCTATAAGAGTTACAATAATGATATTAAATACTCCGATTGGCTTTGGGCCCAATTACGAAAGTTTCTCCTACAAAAAAACTGTAGAAGAAGTCTTTTACATTTGTTTCAAATGAAGCTCGGTCTACAAGTTATTAGTTAATAATACAAACAACACTAATGGCATGGAGGCAAAAGTTTTAATTTAAATGTATATATTTGAAACCCTTCCCCCCTACCCCCCCCCCAAAAAAAAAAAAAAAAAAAAAAAGAAAAGAAAAGAAAAGAAAAGAAAGTTACAGTAATGAATTTAAAATGGCGTTAAGCCACGCTTTCTGACATAAGCAATTGGCTGCAAACGCGATAACGAAACTTAATAACATGTAGCTAATATAACCCTCAGGGTACTTTGCAGTTATACAGACCTTGTGGTTTTTTTAAAAAGCTTGAGACAATTCAGGTTTAAGAAGTTGAGATTTACTGTCAAATGATATAAACAACTATGAACACAAAACTGATGAATTATTATTCAGGTTTATGTATGTATTTTAAAAAAATGCATCTGATTACACTTATTAGATAAATTACTTCTGTTTGCATTTAATAACTGATAAACGGCTTCTGTATAATAAATGAACTGTTTAAATATTGGGAAGAGGTGGCGAGAGGTAGAAAGACGAGTAAACAAACGGGTAGACAGACGAGTAGTGAGATGGGTAGAGAGACGAGTAGCGACATAGGTAGACTGACGGGTAGCGAAACGAATAGACAGACGGCTAGAGAGAAAGGTAAAAAGAGGGTTGACAGAGGGGTAGCGAGATGGGTCTCGAGACGGGTAGAGACACCGGTAGACTGGAATGTAGCGAGAAAGGTTGTGAGACGCGTAGCGTGGTAGATAAAGAGACGAGTAGGGAGATGAGTACAGAGACGAGTTGACTGACGGGTAATGATATTGATAGCGAAACGGGTGAAGAGTCGGGTACAAAAACAGACGGATAGTGAGACGGGTATACAGACGAGTAGACAGTAGATGGGCACGGAGATGAGTAAGAAGATGGGTAGAGAGGCGTATAGCCAGACGGGTAGAGAGACAGATAGACAAATGGGTAGCGAAGTGGATAGAGACACGGCTAGACATACAAGTAGTTAGACGGATAGACAGACGGTTAGAGAAATAGATTGGCGGGTAGAGAGACTGGTAGAGGAATATAGAGACGGGTAGCGAGACCGGTAGAGAAATATAGAGACAGGTAGCGAGACGTGTAGAGAGATAGACAATCAGTTAGAGAGACGGGCAGAAAAACGGATAGGGAAACAGACAGATTGTGGAGAGACAGACAGACAGGCAAAAGAAAAGTCTGCGGATTGGCGCTGTAAAGGCGCATTAAAGGCGCAGGGGGCAGAGCCTCCTATAGAATAATCAAGAAGTATCTGTTAAGCTTAACTTTGTAATATATATAATTTTCAATTTTGCCGATATGGAGATTTAATGTAAAAGTTATTTTACAGAAGTCATCGAAAGATTTTTTCTATACTTTAATAGTAATTTAGACTATAGTTTTGCAATCTGGTTTGTAGCAAAACATGCTATCAATGTGGTTTGAAGTGTAAGAGTTTTTATAAACAGTTATACAAATAATAGATATATAATCAAGGAAGAAAAATTTTAAATTCACACACAAAAAAGGTGCAACAATGAAATTAAATTTGCGTTAAACCACGCTTGATAGAATAATCTATTGGCTGCAAATCCAATTACGTAACTTTAAAAAGCTTGGCGTTTTAAAAGATCCGGCGTTTTTTTTTTTTTTTTTTTTTTTTTTTTTCAAGTTTTGCGCAATACGCTCTTAAGAAAATGAGATCCTTTGCCACATGTTAAAAAAAATTATGACAACACATCTGATGAACGGTACTTCTTTTCTATTTTTTTAACAGTGTATATGAATTTATATATGATATTTTGTAATTCTGTCATTTAATTTGCTCTTTTTCTTTATATTGTAATTGTTAACCCTATGTTCTCAGCAATATCACTCAGACTAATCCCTTTGAGGGAAGTCCTAGTTAGATATCAACAACTTTATTAGTTCTTTAAGAAGAAAATATATAGCTATGGACTTCTCTGTGGCGATTTTTTCTAGAAAAAAGAGGTACATACTGAGGAATGCATTGGGAATTGCAGATTTAAATAATTCCGGCTGGACCATATTTAAAAATACATGGCATAATATGATTGAATATATTTTATGTTGTAATCTTCTTTTATTATGCCATGACCTTGTTCTTCATCTTAACTACATTGTACTTATTCGTTTTCAGGCTTTTTTATGAAAGTAAAATATAGAACGGAAACTAACAGCAGACCGAGAATTCAGGTATCGAAAATTTATTTTAAAATTATATTTCATGTGTTCAAATTATAGTCCTGCATCGGGTAGAGTAGATCGATTTTACCCAAACCCGAAACGCTGTCCGTGTCGGGTCGGGCTGACGCTAATTAGGGTTTCGTTCATCTCACGAAACCTTATTACTCCCGCTCTGTTGTCTGTCCGTCACAGAGCCGTTCTCTGAAACTATATAACTTACAGGCATGAAAATTTTTGTACTTATAGCTAAATACCTACTATGAAGCTCAAAATATTAAAATTTGAAAAAATCGTATTATTTTAATATAGAGAGATAAAAAACCAAAATTTTAACAGCGTTTTCCTATTAAATTTAAACATTTTTCGTTATAGCAGTTGCCAACAATTAAAAATCCACAATAAAATTATTTCTACAATAATTAATTTTCTATTGAAAGATTTCCCCTAGAAAAATGAAAATGAAATAAAAAGTTTCACCAATTGAAAAAAAAAAAGGTTAACATGATGTCCTATTGGTAATGAAACGGAAATTTTCAAAGATTTCTCAATAATACAAGGAGTATGGGAATGTGTATGTACAGAAAGCAGATTAATATCGCGTCATTAGAGAATTAAAAAGTAAAATTAATCTGACGTCATATTGGAAGTTTAACGGATTTTTCAAATGTTTGAGAATAATACAGGGCGAGTAATTAATATGAGTAATAGAGAATAGTAAATATATGAGTTTGAGGATCGTATTGAATCAGGATAAAAATCCGATTATGAAAATATTCGCATATTTTAACATTTTGAAAGTGTACAACATGGTTAGTTTCGAAATTATTATTTTTTAATATCGCATTTAGTCCACATGACAGATATTATTATGACAGGGTATAATGACGGGCCAAGCCCGCTATTAGGCCGGTTTAGATATTCGAAGAAACTTTTACTTATAAAAAACAAGACTTTTTTTTAGTTTCTAAATGAAATTTATTTGGATTTATTAAAGAAAGGTAAAGTGTTTTGAAAGGAATATTAAACGAAACCCTTTGTTCGATCTTCGATCACACTTACCCACTTGTTGTTCCTAGTCGGGTTGACTTTATTTGTTTTGGGTTCAAGTCGGTTTCGTCATGGGTTAGGCCTCTTTCGAATCGGTTTCGGGTTTGCTGGATTTTTCTAAAGAAAGCCCTTTATGTTTTTCAAATGAAAAAAAAACAATATATTGGTATATTAATGAGTATATATGTGTTAATTTTTTTTAAATATATAAAGGATAAAATTGATATTAGCGATATAATTGTAGACTACTTTTCCATAATTGCAATAAAAAATAGATTAATTTTCTATCACAGTTCTGATCGGATTCGGATTTGAATATTTTGGATTCGGGTTGATGTATATATATATCAATACATTTACTATTTTCACTTCATTCAGACTTTAGCATTTAGTAATATAGGGAAAAAAAGTAGTTTTAAATCTCTTTGTACCATTAGTGATTCTTTTATTTCTGGCATCTCTTTCATTATTGGTTTTAAAATATGGACAGATAATTTTTGATAAAAAATTAAAAGTTAGTGGAAATTTGGAGTTCTTGTCTAATTGTGTTCTGATATTTCATTTTTCGAACATCTTCAAAAATTAATAAAATATGGACAGATAATTTTTGATAAAAAATTAAAAGGTAGTGGAAATTTGGAGTTCTTGTCAAATTGTTTTCTGATATTATATTTTTCGAACATCTTCAAAAATTGTTCCTTAACCTAATGTTATGTTAATATTATGCAATATAATTGTAATCGTTAGATTTCAGTAAATGACATATTCGATAAACTTCAATAAATCTTAACTTTTATCATTCGTATATCTAGTTTAAAAATGTTAAACCTACATGTATTTTTCCCTCGAAATTAAAAAGAAATTCGGATTCCAAACTGCAATACGCAATATTTTAGCAGATGGCGAAATAAATTTCTTCGTCTAATAAATGTATTTTTGTACATAATCTTTACTTTTTTAATATTTTCAAATTTGTCTAATTTTAAATATTTCTGAAATGATTTGATATATCAAATTTTCCTCAAATTTTTTATATTTTGTCGCATTCCCTTGGTGGCAATACTAAGCCTTTATCCAAGAATTTTGATGAATTTCAATTATTTTAATAATTATTTTAATGGGTGTTTTTGCATTTTTATCTGCTACTAAAAATGAATAACACATCAAAATTTGATATAAGGTAAAGCAAGGAGAGATGGCGCAGTCGGAGGGATTGCGCACATGGAGGTTCGGGGGGAAGGAGTAGAGTGAGCGCGCAGCGACTCCAGGTAGTTGTAAAACAGCAGTAGTGGAGTGTCTACTTGAAAGTGCACGTTGATTGTTTTGAGCGTCTAAGATAAAACATTGCTATTTTGTTTTGTTTTCCCAAAGTAAGTGCTTGAATTTTCATAGATATTCGTCAGAATTTGTATACAATGTCAGTAGTACAAAATATTTTAAACTTAAACGATTTCTCATAAGCTACTAATCTACACTAACAGTGTGAACATCAACAGTTCGTTTTAGTTGCAGCCATGTTTAAATAAAAGGCCGCGCAATCTCTCCTACCGAAATTGGAGAGTTTGCGCATCTGCTACTTAGGAGAGATGGCGCATTGTCCCCATTAGTTTCAATGCTAGGAGAGATTACGCAACTTATTGGTAAATTTGTATAAAAATAAAGTAAAAATGAAAATGGACTAATTTTAAATTATAAGTGTTATCAAGTAACTTAATGTTATTTTGTAATCTTACCTGGACTTGCTTTTTCTGATTCTTTATTTTTTTTCCTTTAATTAAAATTTTTTAATCGTTTTTAAAATTATTTCACTTTTCTGATTCTTTAACCATTAGGTTGAAATGTTCACTCCTAATACAATAATATTTGGTCACAAAAACCTTACAACAATCTCATTTAATGGTTATTATTATTGTTAATAATTTAATTGTAGTTATTATTAGTAACAATCTCTCCTACCCATGTGCGCAATCACACCAACCCTGTAAGAACAGATTGCGCAAAACAACTTTCTTGGTTTTATTACAACTGTTCTATTAAATTACAACATAACAAAAAAATAGCAATGGAAATGTATAAAAAACAAATGAAGTAAAAATTATGCATGGATAGTTTAGCAAAAAATTAATATTTAGATTTTTTATTATTATTCTTTTGAACTGTGCGCAGACGCTCCTAGCTTTGCCTTAGTGGCTATCGTAAGTGGATTTCTTTCGGCATTCAAACAGTCACTTGAGGTTGAAAACCACTACTTTTGTATAGTAATATTTGCAGTATTTTTGCGATTAAATAAAACGAAGATTGATATTCTGAAATAAGAAACAAACACTTGTTTTATCAACGATAACTTTTTTCATTGGCTTAAAACACTCGGCTTGAATCTTTAAGTATCGAGTGTAAGATCTTTCTGATTGTTAACTGTAGAACTCCTCGAACCATTTCAACAGTTTTTATTTATCGAAATAACTCTTATTGCTGTTAAATTCTGAGCTATTTGAAACAAAATTGTTGGGTTCCTTCGAAAAAGTGTATTAAATCATTTGTTCTCAAACTTTTAAATTCTCGGAGTACTTTATAACAAAATAATTTCTATGACGAAGTCCATTAAGCTTATCGTGTACTTTGTTGTGCATGTTAATGGAACTTTGATGCATTGGTATGGAACAGAACAAAATAGCATAAATAGTATCTAAACAAGAGATCTCCAACCTTTTGACTTCCTTGGTCCATATTTGTGGGTACAAACTTCTCTGGTGCCGACATTAAGGGGACAAAAACACTTTCTTGTCACACATATACTGTAATAGTATTAGTGATAGATTTTAAGCAAGAATGTCTTGTAATATTTTTACTTTTAAAAATTACTTCTTTTCTATTAAAAATGCTTTTAAAGCTATTGAGGAGATGAGGCTGAACATTCAGCGTAGTCAAGTAAAATTTTGTCGATTCAACTTAGCGGTGCAAAACATTTGCATTTCTTCTTAGAATGCAAACTATGATTAATGATACTATGTATTAATGAAATGCCGCCCAAAATATATTCAAGCATCTGTTATTTAATTATGACCCCTCACTAAAGAATAGTTTGTAATATCTGAGTTCGTTAGCTTCAAATATACTCATTCAGAGCAGCTAGGCAAAATTTGTGGATAATATTAAAATCACAAGCCTTTCCCATTAGATTTCCACTCATCCAACAAACTGATAGCTTTATATTACTAGCATCTTTTACAACTTGTCACACACGAGCTGTTATAACAATTTATCTGATCATTATAATACAGGAAATGCATTGGACGCATTCTTTCAACAATAAATCCTCGCACCATCTTGAAGCAACTGTTTTAATAACTATTTTACGCAACATAGAAAGTTTTAAAAATGCAATAAAATATCAATATTTTAAAGATATTTTATTTCGATTGGTTATCATTTTGCAATTACTGCAGCACTAGGCCGCGAGTTGGACAGACAGCCATGATCTGTACACTTATGCATTGCCCAGCAATATAGTTTTTTAATTGCACCATAATGCTCAATTTATTTCAATTCACCAATACACACGATGTTTTCAATATTTGATCTTGCATAAAAATTCTCCAAAATTCAATAAATGAAAATATTTGGTTTACAAAAAAACTTATATTATTAATATGCTGAAAAATATTGTTTGAAAGTGAAATCTGTTGTAGAATTGTCTTGCACAGTTTTCTAACACCGGATTCGATTGCGGAAAATTCAAGGTGAATGCCCAACTCTGCATTAAAAAAGTTTCTGTATTTCGTTTTGAGGGCTCTGTAAACGGAGAATTGAAATAAATAGCGATATGTTGTTGAGAAACACAGAAAATCTAATTTTGCTTTCTCAGACAAGATTCAAAGAATTGGAGTATCATTCTATCAAATGGCATCAACACATTGGTTCAGTTTGTTTTTGAAATGCGATTTTAGTACTATGTGAGGTGTCACTACAACGTGGACTTCGTATTCAACTAAGTTTTATCTGCTGATGCTGACTCGTCCAAAATTCTTAGCTGAGTCGTCGAACACTGGTATTATTTGACAAAGTAATATTGCAGACTAAATTAACAGCTTTTCCGGGAAGCGAACCTTTGGAAATATCGATTGTATAAGGTTTAATAGGAGATTTTTCAATTGTATAATCTTCTAAACTGAATTGTAAATTCCAGGTACGTGGTAACATATGAAGCAGAAACATCCCCTTATTTTACATTGTTTGTCAGAGAAGGTGTTGCCATATTTTTCCTTGAAGAAAAAAATTGTTTGTATTTCCTTTTGAAAAAAGGTAGGCGTTTTATTTTTTAAGAGGTAAAGATTTTCTCGAAAAGACGCTGCAGTTTAGCCAACAACTTGGAACTATTGGTTAGTACTTTAACGCAAATCACAGAGAAACTGATGCTCGAGAAATTGTAAAATTGAACATTGAAATTTTCATTCAAAATACAATTTATCCCTTTCATACTTTGAATCAACTTTTTAAAAATTTGTTGTAGGCAAACAAATAGAAATGATAGTTGAAGTTAAGGTTTACATCTCCGGTTTTGTACTTGAAATAACAACTAAGAAAATGTAAACGCAACATTTATTGTAAGTAGCTTTCAATGTATAGCAATATTTATGATAAAAGCCGTACATAAATTTCCAAAAATCTTTCACTCACAATGTGTTAGTTTCATTCAAACTGTATTTATTTTCTTTAGATTCACGGAGCCCATGGAAAGTACACTAGATGGGAACTACTGCACTAAAATATTTGTACCCTGGTTGATAAATCAATAAAATAGATTCCACCAAGCCAAATCCTTCCACAGCTGTCTCACATTCTTTGCAGCCTAGTAACACAGTGATATGTTCGTTTCTACAGTTATTTCTCTTGGCATTCAAAATTTACCCAGACACACTACTTTTATACTTATGACCGTTAGCACTCCATGCCTCTCACTTTCCTGCAACTTATAAAATGATTACATTTTCATGTCACTTCGATGCCTTTTTGTTTATCTTAGATAACATTCTCGTGCTAATTTTAACTCTCCGCACCCAATTCATTGATGTAACGCTTCTGAAACTTTTAATCAGGCGGTTTGCAGGATCACCACTTCTTTTGTAATTTTTTTTACATTAAAATTCATAATTGCTCTTTGTTATACTTACAATGACTTATCACTAACGGAAATGGCCACCTGTCTCTTCACATCATTTTAATACATTGTTTGGCTAATTTTGGCATTATGTAATTCCGCCAACACTTCACTGGTTTTGGTGAAGAAGTTTGTAATACTTCAAACACTTCTGCTCCTTGATTTCTGACTAAACGTAACATTTGTTCGGACTATACGAGTTTTCTTCTAAGATCGTCTATTTTCCAGAGGTTTGCGAAGCATGACCCCACTTCATTGAACTTTCAAGCAGAGGAGATTTTGTTAAAAACAACGGTGGACAAATCTCAACAAGGCTGTCCTCCACTATTCACAATATCGTCTCCTGTCAGTTGAATTCCAGTTTTTGACAGTGTTGTCCATGTCCACTCATGGTCTAATACCAGTATTCTGCAATACTGGTGACTACTGGCGTCCACTACTGGTGGTCCACTACAGGTCGCAGTACAAGTAGTGCACACCCGTAAGAAATGCATCAAGTTGATGCAACATTAGACAAAAAAATGAATTCTGCAGAGTAATTTTAGCCATATTAAAGGCAAATGTAACAAAAATTGCTTAAACATACAAATAAACGAAAAAACGTTACCCGTTTAAAAGACCACCCTATATGGAACCTCAGTTTCTTGAAGTCCTTTTCAAACAGACAAGGGAATAGTGCTGAAAAATCCTCATAAACCACCACACTAAATATATAAGCCTCTGTTAAACATCACTTGACTTATGATTTCCCTTTTTTCTAAAAAGGTTAAGTGCAAAATGATGGAAGAAACAAATTTTCGATAATGAATTGAGTGAAAGCGACAACGAACCCGTTGAAGGGAAACCACACAGAAATTCTTAGATGTCATTATGTACCTCAAGTATTTGTTTCTGAAAAGATACATGCGTATTTGAAAAATTAATTTGTAATTTGTGAGTTTATTTTGTTACCAATATTTCAGAATACTAAACTTCATTTCATTTAATAGCAGAATTATCTAATTAAATAAGGCAAATATTACTATTCTCAAATAATTGTAACAAAATTATGTTGTTTGTCCAAACAAATGTTGTTTGTCCAAATACGGCAAATATATCCAAAGATGTTTGTCCAAATACGGCAAATGTCCAAAATACGGGACTGTCTCTACCATTTAAACAAACACGTATGAAAATTGTACCATGTATTTTCTTACATTGTTCTATTATCGAACAAGAATGAACAATCAAGCGTCAAGCATATGTTATGTAACACTTTCCAACACTTAAAAAATAATTTTACAAATCTTTACCGGCTAATAAGATGAAAGATTATCTAAGTAAACAATTAGGAAAACACATAACATATTTAAAAACCCAATTTGAGGAATTACATCAATATTCAGAAAAATATCCGATTTCTTTTGTGCAGCCCTGTATATAATGTATAGAATTGTACATATACTACATAGAAAGCTAAATTTTAGTTCAGTTAGGAAACGCGTACTACAGTTTAAAGTCTTCTGAAATTTCTGTCAATGCACGGAAATGTACTGTTATGCTGTCCGGTATAAGAACTAAAGAATTTATACACATCAAGTAATAGACAAAAAATGAGTTCAATTTAAAAACGTGTTCAGCAACTGAAAACGCACTTCCATCAATTATTGTTAACAGACTGTACCGAATTATTTTGTGTGTCCCTGTAAATGAACGATGAATGCTATACACACAATATTCTATAGTAAACCTCTTGTAATGCACCGTAGTGATATACAGGGTGATTATAAAAAAACTATCCCAATATATGAGCCCCTAACTCTCATACCGTTCACAGAAACTGAATGAAATTTTTGTTTAAAGTATTTTGAGGTATGCGCTCAAGAATCATATGAAATACAAAAGTTAAAATCTAGCAGTTACAGTTATAGTGACAAAATTTCGAAAATTTCAAATGGCAACACCTATTTTGTTTATTGGAATGTGATCTTCATGGTGAAAAACCATAAAAAGTGTTGGAACGGTATCTGTAGTAAGAAAATCGCCGGCGCTAGACAGACTAAGAAGAATAGTAAAAACAACCAATAAGTACAGAGAAGCAACAGAAAACAAAACATTTTATTGTGTTTCATACATTTTCCATTTCACACACGACGACACTTTACATGCGGCAGATGGTGGATAGCACTGAACAATAAAATGTTGTACTTTCTGTTGCTTCTCTGTCCTTCAATCGTTGTTTTCACTTTTCTTCTTAGTCTGTCTAGCGCCGGCGATTTTCGTGCTACAGGTACCGTTCCAACGCTTTTTATGGGTTTTGACTGTGAAGATCACAATCCAATAAAAAAAAGTAGGTATTGCTATTTGAAATTTTCGAAATTTTGTCACTGTAGACGTAACTGTTAGAATTTAACTGTTGTTTTTCACATGATTCTTGAGCGCATACCTCAAAATACTTTAGGCCAGAATTTCATTCAGTTTCTGTGAACGGTATGACAGTTAGGGGCTCATATATCGGGATAGTTTTTTATAATCATCCTGTATATCAATTTCAATATGTTTTAAATCGTAAAACATTATTAAAATAATCCGCAAACGATTTTTTTCCATAGATCGCAATGTAACGAAATTATTTGGACTGTCCCTGTAAAGGAATTAAAAGTGCTATGAACACCATATTCTCTTCTCTTGTAGTACACCTCAGTGAAAAATATATAAGTTGAAATATGTTTGAAATTGTGTAACAGCATTAAAATAACTCGCAAAAGATTTTTCCTCATAGACCGTAATGTAACGGAATTGCTTGGAGTGTCCCTGTAAAATATCTTTAAGTGGTACACACTTCATTTTCAGTACCGAACATGACATAGTAAACCTCAATAACATACATCTATTACATGACAATTCGAATATAATTACGTGAGTTATAGCACAAAAGACAGACAGACAAACCGAATTCATAAACACATTTAAACTATGTTGGAAACTGTTAAAAATTGAAACCGGAATAATTTATTCATATTTTCCTACACTACAGATTTCTTCTACATTTATGGAATTTTCTTGAGTTTGCAGTAGTTCAAATATTTTTCTCTAAGTAAAAGTTGTTAACATGCAGAGATACTAGTTAAATTGATACTCAAATCATTTATTCAGCTTTTTCAAGAAACCATTCTGTAGACAATAAAAAAATATGTAAAAAAAAATTATTATTTTCTGAAGAAAGAAAAAAATGAGTTGCTCATTATTAAACCTTGCATTTGTTCTTTGACTAGGATTTTTTTATATTCCTAGACGAGGATTTCCGAAACTATAAAAAGAGATGCTGTAGAAAATAATGCTACATAAATACCTTCTGAAGAAGAAAATGCTTGTTATTGATAAAGTCCTTAAATATTTTTCAGCAATGTATGGAAGCAAATTGCTATGTCTTATATATTGTTTTTAAAACATAAATTTTAACAATATACTTTGCAAAGACAATAACTTAAAAAACGAAGAATATTGTTGGGAATTACTGGAAAAATTATTTATGAAATACATTCTGCAAGCAAAGGTTGCGCCTTATTTTTAAAAAGATTAAATTAAATGGTTATATTGATAATGATATTTTCTTAAAACTGGGACATCAATGATTAAAATGATTTTAGAAAAATTAGAATATTTAACTTTTTATATTTATTTAATCTTATCTTGTATCAAAAAATATTTTAACTGATTTAAACTTTTCATTTAATTACTCCATATCAAATTATATTTCTAGTATTTAAATAATAACATGTTCAGTTATTTTACTTTCTTCGCACTATACTATTGTCGCCAAACTACAGTCAGATTTTGTTTTTTAGGTAGCTTTCATTACAAAAAGTAAAAAGTAAACTATTTCAGCCGTTCGGAGAAAAGCAATTCCAGAAAATTTTGGTATATTTTCACCCCCAGATCCCAAAACCACTCTCCGTTAAAATGTTGATTTATATATGTATACACTGTTTAACATTTGCAGCAAAGTATCCAGTCATTCCACCGTTTTTATATTAAACGGTTACATAACCGTAATTTAACGCTCTTCTGACCATAATATTGCCCATATTATGGTCAGAATACCGGTAAATTACGGTTATGTAATCGTTTTCTATAAAAACGATTGAATGACCGGATTCTTTGCTGCAAATTTTTTACAACGTATATATATATATATATATACCTGACATATGTATATACCTAACATCTGTCATGCTGTAACTCTCTTATTTGTGAACCAATTTGGATGTGACTGAGTATGTGTATAGAACATACCAAGATCTCGACCGAGTTCGTTGGCCAGCTTCATCCGCCATCTTGTTTCAAAATGGAGGCCAGTTAAACTTTTTAAATTTTTCTTTAATTTCAAAAGGATGTATAAAAAATTATGAATTGAAAAAGTTGGTTTCGTTAAGTGTTAGATCGGGATACAAGGATTCCGGAGCATTTCTTGTTTTGGCTTTATTTTAAAAAATGGCTGAGATATAGCTGTTTGAAATTCTATTTTGGCTGATGTTTTGAAACAATCTGATTTTTGTTATGCTGTAACTCTCATGCTGAAATTTATATTCAAATTTAATATTAACGAAAAAAGGATTGAGTCTTCTATAGTCGGCTTCTAGGTATTTTAGCTTCGGGTGTTCGAGTAAAATTAGTAGAATTTTTAAAAACAGAATATGGAAGCTAACTTTTCTTCCTGGTACAGGGCAGAAGGGCTATTTTAATCTTATTCTGTAGTGGCGATTTATTCTACATTTTTACACTATTCTCTAATTTATAATAGTTTAAATATTTTTTTACTAGAAGTTCATTAACAACTAGAGCTACTACTTAACTTGATATTCAAAAAGTTTATTCGGCGTTTTCTGGAAAGTAATTCAGAAAAGCTTACAAAATATTTAAATGGAGGTAAAAACCTTCTAAAGAAAGTAACACGATAATTAACATAGTTATTTTTACAAGTCACAGATAATCCTATCCTAATAATATTATAAATCCGATTGTGTGCAAATGTTAGGCTGAAGCCAGCTTCAAAATGGAGCATTTAATGATCCTGTATCTTTTCATATAGGTTGATTATAACCCTCAAATGAACATAGGCTGGTTTTTGTTTATTTTATTCAAATATTTTTCTTAATAATTCAAAATTTCCTTATTTTCATAGAGAATAAATCGACATTTTGTTCGTATAGTATTTTAAAATGGTTAAATGTACTTTACCGTTGCTAATACTTTATCGTTGCCAAAACTAAATCAAAACAAGGAATAATAATTTTTACTCAACAATTTAGTTTCAATTGCAAAATTCTCACGTGAAAAATTAAAATGAAATAAAAAAAATTAAAGAATTAAAAAGAAGATTAAATAATATTATTAGAAATAAAACGTACTTTTTTTAGTTTTTTATAATAATACAAGATTTCAACATGCGTATCCATAGGAAACAAGCGAATATGACGTCATACATCGAAAATAAAGCGGATATGCTTTGATGGTGAAATAAAATGATCTTGGGTTTTTCTTTATTTTTTTTATCTTTTGTATGGTAACAATACTAGGCGTTTTACCATCTGCGCACTGCTAATATAACTATACCGTATTTTTTATTTAAATTTTTAAAAAGTCAAAGAAGTTTGAAAAGAAAATGGTTAGCAAATGTCAATATGCTCCGCAAAAATATCCATGTCGAAAATGATGTCATGGATAGCGAGAAATAGTTATTTGCATTCTTAAAACTAAAAAGTTTACCGAAAAGTCACTCGATTACCTAAAAAAAATGACGAATGTTAATAGTTCCATTTTTCTTGATAAAACCTAAAGACTTAATATTATTCCGTTAAAGTAACATAATTTCCCCTATGCCAGTATTGAAATTAATTGCCTGGAAATGAATATTAACAAGAATTATGTCATTAAAAAGGGATTTCTCTGGGGAAAAAGAGACGCCATAATTGAAATAAAACGGGAATTTTCAAATATGTTTTAAAATGAGTGTGAATCAATTCCTTACATTAATAATACAAGGATCAGTAAGTATAGAAAGTAGATGAGTTTCACATCATATTTGTAACGAAAAATTTAAATGTTTTTTAATCTATACTGATCATTAAACATGAGTATCCGTTATATACAGATGAGAGTTTTCTGCTAAAAATCACATCATAATTTTAAGAAAGGGAAAATGAACACGAATCTATTATATTAAAATCTGACCGTGTTGTTTGTATTTCGCAACTACTCCTAGACTATCGAACGCAACGCGATTTACTTAATACCGGTTATCATTGATCCGAGGATGTCACACAAACTCTCAGAATTTAAAAAATTAAATTAGATGCCAAGATTTTTTTTTTGGAAATTTTAACGAAGTTTCTCTAAAAACGGAAAGTAAATTACTCCATATTTGTATATAATAAAGGAGAAATAAAACAGATCAGTATATTTTGTACACCATTTTCACATTAAAACTGAAAAACAGAATTTATTTTCACTTTGAATAGATGGTGAAAACAAAATCTTGATTTCAGTAAATTATCCGAATAATAAAAACATATTTTCACATGTTCAAACTTCATGAATCAATATTTATTCTGGAGAACAAAATTGCCTGTCAATATACTGTAATTTAGAAAACAAGATTTGTTTCAGCTATACATTAAACCAAGGAAGCAGAATTGAATTTAAAGAAAGAGCATATACTATTTCCAATTAATGTTTTTTTGAAGGATGGCTGTTAACCCTTTCCGGCGCGGAATAAATCTGCATGTAAATTGATCAAATAATGGACTGACACCAGATTTTACAAACAATTTCCTTAGAAAAGAACAACTTGCTGATTTTCCCTTACTTTATAAAAGGAAAATTTTAATTAAATCTTCTTGGTGCCGTTTGTCAGTTTTGGAATTAAAATTAGGTGTCCTGTTTTGTGACCACCGCCCGCTAAAGGGTTAAAACGTTTCACAAAGGCGTTTAAATGTAAAATTGCTTATCAGCTAAAATTGACATTTTTTAGCCAATTCATCTATTTCCACGATTTTATTTGGCCTTCCTTTTTGCATTGGTTTCAATTGCATTTTCGCGATTATTTGGCACAAAATTTCACTTTTTTAATACAATTTAATATTTTAGTTATGTCAAGGTCCCTATAACAAAAAAGGATACCGTATTGTCTCCTATGAAATGTGATAAATAGTTAGTTAATTATTAACGTTTTTAATTATCGGGGGGGAAATAGTTTGCTTAATTAATGTATTTATTCTACTTTTAATGTTGCGTGAACGAAGTCACGGGTAACAGCTAGTTTCATATTAAATTGAAAATGCTTTGCAACTTTGTGATTGACAATTTTTCACTAAGGTTCAGTAAGTGATAATACCGAGTAGCGCATAGCCAATTTACTATATTTACAATGTAAAAAAACAATTCCGTTAAAATACGGAAATTATACTGGCAATTGATACGCCAGTAATATTTCCGTAAATTCCATGAATATATATATCCGTTTTTTCACAATATTTTCCCTTTTTTTTGCATAGTTCCGTAAAAGACAAAATATAATTTTTCAAGGACAAACATACATCTCTATGAATTTCGATCATTACTTTTCAAAGACACGTTTAGATCAAAGACAAAATTTCTTTATTTATCTCAAGTTGTTTATTCGGCGTTTTCTGCAAAGTATTTCAAGAAAAGTTTACAAAACTTTTAAAAGAAGATAAAACCCTTCTAAAGAAAGTAACACAATAACTGTAGTCCAGCTACAGTAAACAAACAATACATATCCGCCACGGGATACGAACCAGGGAATATCGCCTTGACCAGTTTGCCACGATTACACAAGCAGCGCTTTTAAAAATTGCTACTTATTTTAAATACCTTTTATGAGGCACAGGCAATGTGTTAAATATGGAAAGCATATTCAGTTGATAGATTTTTTGTTCAATTGAGTACAATTTTGAACATTTAACATATTTACTTTCCATAATTTCGAATGTTTAGCTTTCTAATTTCATGCTTTATAAAAGTTGAATTTTAGCATTTGAAGTATTATATGCTTAAAAGAATGTATTAAGAGCAATTGATTATTGCTACCTTTTTACAGATATTATTTAAATTTTATATTTTTTTTCAAGAATACTAACATTTTATTTTTCAAACATGTGCTTTTTCGAATTTTTCAAATTATTTGTATGATGGTTTACCGTAAACTCCAATAAAGATAACAACTATGTTAAAGAGAAGAATTTACTATATCGTATTACAATAAATGACCTTTATTTCTTATTATAACTTAGATAGATAAAAGTCAATTTTATAATAATTATATTATTATATTTGAGATATGGTGAAAGTTTTGCTATTAAAGCAAAATATATATATATATATATATTTAAGAATAATAGCTTATGATAGATAAGTCAAACATTTGTTTAAACTGATAATAAAAACAATACTGTAGTATTTTCTTTGTACTATTTAAAGAAGTATT
Organism: Maratus michaelseni; assembly: GCA_963931845.1. NCBI lineage: Eukaryota > Metazoa > Arthropoda > Arachnida > Araneae > Salticidae > Maratus > Maratus michaelseni. Next base: position 258,523,753 of record OZ007588.1, on the reverse strand, counting down.
AAGATTTTTTTTTTTTTTTTTTTTTTTTACATATCATAAAAACATATTAACTCTTTATTTTCAAAAATGAAAATGTTATTGCAAGTTGCTTAGATGTATACACTATAGATGGCGCCATAAATTTTACCGTTTTTACTTGAAATATGTCCAATGCAAAACAAACATTATGCCAATATTGGGGATATCGATGCATATATTTTTAATATAGAGCCACATTTAGCCAATATTGGTGTTTTCTTTGTAAATATGTTCAATTTAAAGCCAATATTTGTGTAATTTTCTTGTTTCATTAAAATATTAGCAATGGAAAGCCAATGTATGACAATAAAATAAAGTCAATATAAAGAGTGAATATATATAAAGTCAATATTTATGTAATATCGGTATTTCATTGAAAATAATTCCACTGTAAAACAAGTAGATACAACAATCAATTACTTCACGTTCCAAACACCGCGACTATTTCAGAACATCATTTACGGAAATTGTACTGTTTTGAAAGCAATACGGAAATATTCTGTAACATTTACTGAAATCTTCCTGCACTTTTACACATTTGTAATTTTAAAATGTCGATTACGGAAATTGTGCTGTTCTTTAGAAAAATTATACTATTCCGTAAAATTTTACAGAAAAATTTGTTTATGTTTACGGATTTTTTTTCAGTGTAGAAGACATCCCCACCTCTTTTCAGAACTACAGCTGTCGCGATTCTGAAATTTATAGGCGGAACAAGGCTTTAATGGACACCCTGTATAAACGAAGTGATTGAAACAGATGAGTTTCTAAAGATATCAACCTAAAACCGAGGTTCTCATTATTAAATTTTGCCCTTTTTCTCTATATACGAACTTTAAGTTTTCCTAATGAGATTCTGAGAATATACAAAAAGTGTCATTTCAGAAAACTATGCTATATAAAATGCTGAGGAAGTAATATAGTATTTTTTATTATCCTTTGAGAAAAATTCTAATGGTTCGTAAAAAACAAATTCTTGGTGAATTAGAAATACTAAGATGTATTAAATGTTGTACCAAGCTTTCATGCTAAGAGTTACGTAATAGAGATAAGCAGGCGAAATTTTTTGTTTTGAAATCTTTATCAATGGATTTTGTATTTATTTTAAATAAATAAAAGCGATTACTGAAAAACCATACACATAAAAGTAATAACTAGAAATATAGTATTAGGGTTTCATATTACAAATTAATACAACCTTTATAAATCTACTATTTTATTGAAAATCTATTATTTTATTGGTATTTTAAGTACAGCCATTTTAGCCTAAATCCTATAAATATTTAAAAAAAAATTCTGACGTAAAATTTAATTTTTTTATAATTCTAAATATTGAAGTGCTACTAACTAAATTATATAAATAGGATGAGGATTTTTTTTTTCAAATATAATTTCATTTACGCATGAATTCCGTAACGCAATTTTTTCGCGCTTTTTTGTCTTTATTTTAATGTTTCAAAATAACTCAAGAACTGTTTATTCCTTAAAAAAAGATTTTAAATTTACAATGTCATCATTTTCTTAATTAACGGTTTTAGGGCGGAGAGACACTTTTTGGGATATTTCATGAAACCTTCAAGTAAAGCTCACAAAATATATAAAAGAAGATAAAAAAAAAAGAATGTAATACAAAAATCGCAGTGATCATTACCAAATTAGCCATTGTTCTTTAAATGGTATCTTTTATTTTCCTCAACAGGGACCTTTGAAACTATAAATACAAATATATCTGAAAATTACGCTATATAAATACTTTTCGAATAAGAATGTAATATAATGTATTTTATTACAATTTTTCGTAGAATATTAACAATTTATTATAACCAAAATACTTGATGGATTTATTAGAATATTTTAAATGAACATACCACTATTTCATTGTATGTGTTATATAAAATAATTCTTTTTTTAAGTATATCAACATATGAATTATTCCACATAAAATATGCCTTTATCAATAAAATCGCCTACGAAAACATTTTCATATATATTTTACACTAAACTGCCATCGCGAAATTGAAACTTTTTTTTAAATTTTATTCTGCACTAAAGATTAACTTTATGTTTAAGAGAAAGTAGAGTGAAACGTTATAGTCGGTTGAAAATCGTATAACTCAATTTGACTCAATTTATGTAGCTAAAAGTTGAAATACTTAGCGCTAGGCAAAAAAAAAAAAAAAAAAAAAGAAAAGAAAAGAAAAAAGAAAAAGAAAAGAAAAGAAAGAAAGAAGCAGCCATTACATTATCTCTATACTGGCTTTTATGTAGTTTCTGTTTATCATTTTTTTTTATTGTTCGCTAGTTTTTAAATTTCTTAAATATAAACAAATTTAAACTTATCGAAACTTTTAAGACAATGTAGACTCTGTGTGTAATATATTTAATAAGAAGTTATTCCCCACGATGAAACTGTTGCTAACATTGCAAGATACAATTATGTGACTTGCATTGCAACCCACATTCTTTTTGAGTAAAATCAGATATCCTACGTGGGATAATAAAGGATATTGGAGAACAATAATTGAAGAGCCCGTCACTAATGTTTGAAGAAAATCCAGGCAAAATTACATGGACAAGAGTTATTGCTTTACGTAAATATGTGAATTTCTTTTCTGAAATTTGTCATATTCTATCTAAGATAATTCGTCTTCAAAAATCTAAACATTTGAATATTTTTAGTTTAGTTCCCTCGTTAAATTTGTAAAATATAGTACCTTGTTCCTTCTTAAATGCGATGAACTATATTACATATTTAAAATGATATTATGGTACAAGGTTAAGTGCAGAATGTGTATTCAAAGTTACATTAAATTCTGTTGGAAATTTTGGACTCAAAAAGTAACTAATAATAAAGTAAGTGGTTTTACCCCCCAATTTCCTCATTACTTCTTAATTGAATTTATAGTAGTTCAAATATTTTTTTTTCTTCGTGTAATGTTCGTAAACATGTAGAACTACTATTTGACTCGACATTAAAAATGTTTCCTTTTTTTTCACGAAAGCATTTCAAAAATATTCACAAAATAGCTAAAAGAAGATTAAAAAACTTTTAAAGAAAGTAACACAAAATTTGAGGTGCTTGTCGCTAAATTTTTTCCTCGTTTTTTGAATAGCAGCTTTTATTTTCTTTAAGGAGGACCTTAGAGACCTCTCTTTAAGGACCTTAGAGACTATAAAAAGAGCCATTCCAGAAGACTATCTCACATAAGTACTTCTTGAAAAATAAAGCTATATATTGTTTTTTATTTGTGTGTGAAACATTTCTAACAGTTTATGATAAGCAAAGTAAGTACATGACAAATTAGGAATACTAATTAGACATTAAATTATTTACGAAGTTTTCATAGTATATGTTACATAATACAGATTTAAGTTATTTTGATTCCATTTCTTTATCTATCGATTTCGTTTTTATAAAAAATACTTAAAAATAACCTGTACATGTGTATATTTATATGTAAGGATATAAAAATATAAACTAGAAATATAATATTTAGATTGCAAAATACATACTAATACTATCATACCTTTTATCCTAAAATTTTTTTTATTTATATTTTAAACAGAATCGATTTATCCTAAATACTGTAAATAATTACAAAAACAATCTGACATAAAATTGATAATTTTTTTACAGTTTTATATAATACTCTGAATGAATGATTAAATAAAAAGTACTCTGATTGAATAGCGAATAGTGAAAATATATTCTTAAAATATAACTTCAAGAAAGCATGAATTCAGAAAGGACATATTTTAGCGCTTTTCTTTTTGAATATTATTTTTTTACAATTATTCTAAAACTGTTTCGTTCTCAAAAACAAACCAGTGAATTTAATATGTTAGCTTTAGGACGGAATGAAAAATTTTTGGGTATTTCTTAAAGGCATCCAGTCAAAGCCCATAAAATAACTAAAAGAAAGTAAAAATCTTGCAAAGAGAGAAATATGAGATTATTTTTACTACAATTTACCCTTGTCTTTGAATAAGATATTTTTTTTTCTAACGAAGACCTTATAATCTTTAAACAAGTTCGAAATTGCACGTCAAACGTGACAAATGAGGTGTGTTCGTGCTATGAACAGTTTTAGCGAAATTAATTGTATCATCTGTTATTCTGATATGATTAATTTCCGTAATAAAATAAGTACATTTTAAGCTGGCAACATTTTATCTTTTGTTGACATTTACTGAAAATTTCAATAGGAAACTTAAGCCTAGCTTTGAAATTTTCAGAACTTGAAATCCATCTTAAAACTTTTTTTTCATTTTATATCTATTTCTCCGGAGATAGCTATCCAAAAAACTGTCGGTAGATTGTATGATTACTATAATTAAACAATTTTAGTATACAAATCCGCTTTTTAAATTCAGTAATACAGAATTACTAATATGACTACATCTTAAATATGACGTAATCACTATGGAAACCTAGAATCAATATCTATCATGGGATATCATTGAATTAATTACGTATGATAGGATTTTATAGAATGAAGAAAACTTTTATTAATATATTTTTAGGTTTGAATTTGATTTTCATAAAATTTGAAATGACTCGACAAAATTATGCAACGACTATATATATACGAGCAGAGAAGACCGAGCTATGCTCGGTCAAAATTAAATTTGAGTTCAAGTATCATGACCCATGACCAAAATGACCCACTAATTGAATTTTCTCGAACATGTGACTTAGCCCAACAGTGTTCTCGTGCCCGAAAACCATTGGATGCAGAAATTAGTGTAAATTGAGCCGTTTTAGATCTTGACCCACAATGACGCAGAATTGACCCACTAATCGAATTTTCTCGAAGCCGCTTTTCGCGTACCCGAAACTCGTAGGATACAAAATTTAATCAAAAACGTTAGAGCCGTTTTTTAGATAAAATTAATTTGACCCGCTTTGACCCAAAAATGACCCACTAATCGAAAGTTCTCGAACATGTGACTCAGCCCAATAGTCTTCTCGTGCCCGAAAATAGTCGGATACAAAATTTCGTCAAAATCGTTTGAACCGTTTTTTAGATACAATTAGCTTGACCATGACCTAAAATGACCCAAAATGACCCACTAATTGAATTTTCTCGAACATGTGACCTAGTCCAACAGTCTTCTCGTGTCCGAAAACCATTGGATGCAAAATTTAGTGTAAATTGAGCCGCTTTTTAGATCTTGACCCACAATGACCCAGAAATGACCCACTAATCGAATTTTCTCGGACATGTGACCTAGCCCAATTATTTTATCGTGTTCGAAACTCGTAGGACACAAAATTTAATCAAAATCGTTAGAGCCGTTTTTTAGATAAAATTAATTTGACCCGCGTTGACCCAAAAATGACCCACTAATCGAAAGTTCTCGAACATGTGACTCAGCCCAATAGTCTTCTTGTGCCCGAAAATGGTCGGATACAAAATTTCGTCAAAAGCCTTTGAACCGTTTTTTAGATACAATTATCTAGACCATGACCCAAAATGACCCACTAATCGAATTTTCTAGAACATGTGACCTAGCCCAATGGTATTCTGGTGCCCCAAAACGGTAGGATACGAAATTTCGTGAAAATCGTTAGAGCCGTTTTTAAGATAAAATTTGCATATATATATATATATATATATATATATATATATATATATATATATATATATATATATATATATATATATATAACCACACACAAGATTTGCTCGTATTAGAATATATGATTAATTTCCAAACCATTAGGTTGGGTAGTTTTTGCGCTGTTATAATTGAGCAAAATAAAAGCATAAAAAACTTCATAGTTACACCATTAAAATCAGAAATGTGCTAGGCCTTTTGAAACAATATTGTCTTTCTTCGTCAGGCGCAAAGAACACGTGCAACCACTTTGAAAGCAGGAGCAAGATTGAAAGGAAATGGGACTGTCGTACTTGTTTATCTCGATAATCTACAGTTATTAATATTTTAAATACAATTGTTTTATCCAAAATCTTAAAAATAATTTACAAAAAATAAATAAAAAATGTCGTAAAATGTGTTTTTCTTTTCATTTTTTGCAGTGTTATGGTGTAAATGATTTAAATGTAAACAGTGACTATATTTTCCTAAAGTATAACTTTAAGTTACAGCGAAATATGAAAAAAATGTACTTCTCAGCTTATATTTTATTGTTTTACAATTATTAAAAAACAGTTTATTCCTTCAAAAGACCGTGTAAATTCTGTACATCATTACTTCCTTAATAGACAGTTTTAAAAACATGCATGTATTATGTAAAACAAATTCTTTTTTATATGTCACATTTTTTTAGAGCTTTACGAAGCCTTTTTTGGGTATTTCTTGAAAGCCTTCAAGAAGATGTCTCAAAATAATTAATATAAAGTAAATACCGTCTCAAAGAAGTAATACAAAACTCTAAGTGCTTATTACTAAATATGTCTTTGAGCTTTGTATAAAATTGTTTATTGTCCTCAACGAGGACATCAGAAACTATAAAGAGAGCCATTCCAGAAAATTATGTTACATAAATACTTCCCGAAGAAGGAAGTCTTTTTATCACCCTTTTTGAAAAAAAAAATTAACACCAATATCAGATGGATAAAAAATATTAGAATACTTTTAATGGCATACCAAGATTTTACGACCAGTATTATGTGAAATAAATACTTTTTTAAGTCACTTTTTTAATATTATTTTCATTTTTTTCAAAATATCCTAAATAATAAAAATGATTTCTCGGATAAACACTACCAAAATATTAACTATAAAAATAATTTTGAGAATATAAAAAGTTAATGCTGTAATACACTTGAAAAAATATTTTTTCCATTTCATCTTTTTTTAATATTTAAAAGTTACATTTTTATACATTGTTAAAATTTTGCAACAAACTGTCCAGTCATTTCAACCGTTTTTATAGACAACGGTTACAAGACAGTAATTTAACTCTATTCTGGCCATAATATGGGCATTTATATGGTCGGAATTGAGTTAGATTACGGTTATGTAACCGTTTTCTATAGAAACGATCGAATGACTGGACAGTTTACTGCAAATTATTAACGGTGTACCTACAAATTAATTATTCTGAATCATACTTTGTAAGAAATTTAAAGACAAAGTGGCACAGAAGCTTAATAAAGCATGCCCTTTGTCTCTGAAAGCGCAACAGTAGTGATACTATATTTCATTTCTTCCTGGCCATGTGGTAGTGATAGTACTTATGTTGTTTCCTTAATGAATCCTTCACATGAAAAACTCCCACAGAGTTTCTATTGATGAAGTTTGGATGAATTTGAGTATGGCTGTGTTGTTGGTCGTGTCGATGGTGAAAGACATTGAATGCATTTCAGTATATTCCTATGTAACTTTTAGATATATGTAAATAAGTGTTATTAGTTTCAGAGCTGTCCTTCATCTTCAATATTATTTCAAATATACCTGTTTGAATTGCGAATGGTCCATTAAATATCGCTGTATTTCCGTCAACTTCAAAAGCTTGTAATACATAATATTTTGTTTATAATTTTAAATGTGATATTTGTGTCATATTATAGCATCTTAAGCATCTTCAGAAAATAATTTCTGCATTTATGTTCCCTCGACGGGACAGATGACTATAATTTATATTGGAAGCATTCATACACAATAACTGTGACTTATAATGGTAAACTTTCTGTTCCTAATGCAGTGCTTCAAAATTGTTTTTACATTTCGTTTGTTTGGTTAGTTTGTTCGACGGCGTTTATTGATGCTGAGTCACTATAGGAACCTGCCGCGTCAGACAGTTTCTAAATTTCGACAAAATTCACAAGCTATGAAATACTTTAATGTATAAATAAATTCTGATATCAAAAATGTCCAAACAGTTTCTTTCTGAGAAAGATTCACATAATTTATGTTGATGTTTAAAAAATAAAAAAATAATAAAAAAATTACAATAAAAAACTACGTTATTTAATATGTTGAGAAATAACATCATATTAGGAATACATTAGTGTTACTCCCGAAACCTTGACATTAATAACATTTTAAATCACGATAAAAATATACGACAATTGTTTCATATATTTTATCATAAGCGTCGTCAAAAAATAATTATTATATTTCTGTTTTTCGCTTGTGATACATACCCGTAATATATTTTTACGGGGATATATATAATATGTTAAATAAGAAACTTAATACAAAGGCAAAAACTTCTTTAAGTAATTTCCCGAGAATAATTCTGGAGCAGAATAATTGGAGGGATTGCGCAAAAGAAAATGTTTTTCTGATAGCCAATATTAGATTTATTAACCAAGATATTAGGTTTAGCGAATTACGAAACACCATATGAAAACAATTATTAAGACAAGAATCAAACAAACTGCCTGACTGGAGAATTTGTCTAAGCAGTAGAAGTATTAATATCAATAAATACTTTTTAATACATTTAAATTTCTTTCATATTTAATATTCCATATTTATCACATTATCTTCATACTTTGCAACCTCTTATAATTGTATTTATTCTTATTTATAAATACATCACTAATATACAAACATACATCTTACATATTTACATCTTGCATATTTACATATCTATCTACTATATATATAAAACACAAACGGAAATTTCGTTCCGTTCCTTTATAACTCGAGTTCTGCTGAATGGAATTTGATGGAACTGGCACTGTTGGATAGATAATTTTTCAGGGAAGGTTTTAGTATATAACATATAGCTCTACGTAGATTAGTTATAGAATTATGATAGAAAGTTCTGTTATTTTTGACGATAAGGTTACCATAGTTCATTTGTTTGGCGACCATTATCATTGGCGAAAGAATTGAAACGGCTATATCAGAAAATAATGGAAACACATAGAAAAATAAAAGAAAAATTCTGTTATTAATTTTATTTTAAATACCTCCCCTCCCCCGCAAAAAAAAAAGAAAAAGAAAGAAAAAAAATGTTTTAATAAGGCATAATATTTCATTTAAACCCCGAAGGAATGCTTGTAGTGCTTAAAAATATTTGCAATGCATGATTGCAATCAAGTCAATATTTGGCGAGTTATCGTTTGCGTCAGGTTAACAAAAATGCATCTGATAATTTGATTAAATAAAATATGAGTAACAATTTTTTTTTTATTTTTTTTCTTTCTGTTAATTTTTTTTATATAACTTCTCTATCATCTGACTTACTGGAGGAACTAGGGGATGTAATTGTAATTACATGTTATTTGTTTATTTACGATTTTGATTTTAGTTTTATCGCCAAACAATGTGATTTTAAGCCAAAAATATATAAGCGTGGCATCAGTTTGAGTGATATTAGCAATAATAGTGTTTTTTCGTATATACAAGATCCTTTTTGAAGAAAATATTTATATTCAAATGCAAATTATATAAATAGCAGCTATTGTTATAAATATGAGATCAAATATTTAAATTTTAGTGAATGTCTGCCACTCAAACACATATTGTAAAATAATTGAATTTTAGACATTTAAAAATTTACTACGGAAACATGCCGGTTTGTTTTCACCAAACATATGATTTTTATAGCCTCTAACTCAGATCAGCAAATATTCTCTATTCTTTTCTTTTAGTTTTTTTTAATATATCGCCAATTTCACTTATAGAAATATTCACTGCGTCAAAAGTTAGGAACTAAAGAATATTCTTAAGGAGAAGCGTGCATTTATGTGTTACTACTACTACAAATAGCTACATTTTGTAATAAAAATTGCTTGCTGAAATAAATTTTCGATGCTCATTTTGATTCGTCATTTCTTTTTAGTTTTTTCTGCATATCTTCCCTTCTTTCAGGAAGGATTTTAAAAGATACTGGACTAATCGTCCGTATTCCGGTCACCTGCCAGTTGGCATTTTTACTATATTGTTGGATGTTTCGTTTATGTTTGAAGGTTGCTCTTGACGACGATTCAGATTACAGAAGATTAGACAACTTTTGAAATTAGTGATTGCTAAATTTATGATTTTTTATCATTATGAAGCAAAGTTTTACAAAAAAAGCAATGCTTCCAATGTACGGTTAGTAGATTTTATGACGACCGATTATCTACACGAGTGATATATAGGCCCTGGGCGGAGTGCCATCCGTAGGCGTCTTTCTAAGGGATCCTAACCCGTATTTACGACAAGGTTCGAAGAAAACCAGGGAAAACTCCGAACGGTTACGTCGACGAGCACGACAGGGGTTTGAACCCAGCACCTCCTGTCTAGCAGCTTTGAGAGCAGAACCTCTCAGCCACTGGTGGGGTGCTTCCAATGTACGGAAAAGCTTTGTAATGTCAATGGTGGCGAATGGAATAAATAATATTTGTCGATTTATCATTTCAGACTGGATAAAAAAAACGAGTACCCGAAATTCTGATTAGATAATTTTTCAATCATTATAAAGCATTTTTCACCTACACACAGCCCTGGAAGCTAAACATAGTGACAAATGAATTTATTTCTGCGTGTTATTATGCTCTTTAGAGAAATGCAAAGAAAATCTTCGGTTTAAGTATTCACCAAAAAGATAATTACTAAACATTTTGCATAACTAACTTTATCATTGTCAGTTTTATTTAAGGTATTTGACATTAATTTGACATTATTTAATGGAATATAGCTTTGTGCGTAAATAACTTCGTTTTGTAACTAACTCTGGTACATAAGTAACTATATCGTTTCAAGCACTTCTAATGTTTGACGTCAAAATTGGATATCGACAGGATTATGGAAGATTAGGAAGATTTTATTGGATACAAACTAGAGGTTTATTCTTCTACCAGAGTTAATCATCGGGGTTTTTTTTCAGGTTAACGGTTACACGAATGCAACTGGTCTATAAAAATGAAAATACAGTTAAAATAGCGTCATTTTAATTTTATTCACATTCAGCTTTAAAAGTGCACTTTTTTATGTTTCCCCATTTTTTTAAAATATGAAAGTTAAACACTGTTCTTTATGTGAAAACAATTTATTACAATTTTCACTGTATTTACTCTGCTGGAATCGAACGATGAAAAACCGTAGTAGACTTGCCAGAAGAGGCCGTACATTACGAAATATAACGTAACATAGAGTGAGATTGTACTTACTTTACCAGAACCTCACATAGAGACAAGAAAGAGGGATGGAGTTCAAAAACTTACAGACGAAAAGGAATCACCCGAACATTATTTAAGTTCAATGGTCAATCTATGCAATCATTCTAATGCTCTCTTTTTAGTAGTATATTGACTAGAGAACATTTTAGTTCCTGGTTTAGTTCCTCTACTATAAATTATCAACTAAACTTGCTTCTTATTAGACCAAATTTTGTCCAATGTATGATATAATATAACGCAATTTCATTCGCATCGTTTACAGCAATATTGAAGGAAAAAAAAGGTGCACGTCCCTATTGCTGAAAAATACATGCTCAAATCCATTGATATAATTCGTTCTAAAATTTTGACTAGGGTAGCATCCGTAGGTGAAGATCCATATTCCTTTAAAATACAAATCCATTTCGTTTGATTTAAGTTACATTTAGAAAAATGGCCCAGCGCAGCGGGCGTAGCATGCTAGTATTTTATAAAATGTATAACTTATACTGTTTTTTATATATTTTTTTTTCTTTGCTTAAAATTCATTATTTTTCAATTCCTTCATAAAATTACGGTACAAATATATCATGTCTATCTATTTGTCTGTTTTCAGTCAAGCTTTAACTTATGTAATTATTCTGGACTACAAAATTTGGACTTTAATTTGAAGCAGACAACAGTATATTCAATCTGAAAAAAGATTGTCTTATCCGGTAATATGTCAGAACAATGTTTGGTGCAAGACATAATATATTTACAACTAAAAATGTAAAATTGTAGAATTGTTTATACAAAAATTTCTGATTCTTACCTTTCTCTAATAGTAGGTGTCAGTGTGGTCTTTCTTAAATCGTTTAAAAGAAACTTAGTTTAAAATTTTAAATAAAAAAGTCATGTCTAATGTTCGTAAACAAGAAAAGAATAAATCGGACATTTCAAAGTATTATTATATCATAAATCCCACTTTAAGTTTATATTCTGCTAAAATTATCTGTAAACATGCTTCAAAAATATTTAATAGGAAATAAAGTATTTTTTCACAATAATCATATAACTAAAAAATATTAAATTGCTATCTAATTGCGAAAGTTGTTTTTTGTTTGAATGTTTGACATAGTGTCTTGCAAAAATACTTTTGGAGCAATAAACATTAAAAAAAGATTGGAAAATAAATACTCTTATTCGCCATCTACCTCAGCTGCTGGTTAGGAGATCAATCAAATGACATTATATATATTATTTTAATTCATTGACCTGGTTGCACTTTATCACAGCCGAAGCCCAATCCGGATAACAGAGAATATTTTTTTAGCGTTAGACAGAAATTTTCGCGGTTCGTCAGTTCGGGCAGATGGTAATGAATACGAACTTACGTTCATATTCATTACTAATCAAACCTGAAAAAAATCATCGAAATTGAAACCTGAACCAGAACCCTGAACCCATCATCCCTTTCATCGAACCTGAAAAAAAATTAACAAAAAAGGAAAATCATGCGTGAAACATAGAATACGAAACACTTTCCAACTCACTCAGAATAGGGTAGAAAAACTTCACCGCTTAAAAAGATGAAAGATAATATCCAAGTAAACAATTTTGAAACGTATAACACATTTGAAAAACCAATTTCAGCAATTACTAAAAATAGCTGGAAAAGTATTCGAATTATTTTGTGAAGCCTTTATATGATCTATAGATTTGTATATATAGTACTTAGTATTCTAACGTTTAGTTCAATTAGGAAAGGCATAACAAAGTTGAAATTTTTCCTTCAGCAATTTCTGTCAATAAAGTAAATGTACTAGAATTCCTTCGTATAGCCTTGTATATAAACTATAGAATTTATACTGACCAAGTAATATACAAAAAAAAGTTACATTAAAAACACATCCCACAGCTGAAATCGCAATTGTCTCAAATATCGATCATAGACGCAGCAAACTACATATTTTGTGTGTTCCTGTAAATGAACGATAAATGATATGCGAATCATATTCTACAGTAACCATTAATACATTACATATTAAAATACATTGCAAACGATTTTTCTTCATAGACCATAATGTAACGGAATTCTTTATAGTAAATCTCAATACCATACGCAGGGTGATTCTAAACTTATCGTTCAAATTTCGTGGGGAGGTAGGAAATACGTCAAGAAACCGATTTCACATAGGAAAGTATGTCCGCAAATGTACGCATGCGTATGTAGGGGACGCTGTGTGTACCCAACATTCCATTGCGTCCCAATCATTGTTTTGACTTTTCTAAAACTAGTATTATTTCTTCTCCCATTTCCACTTCTGTAATTGGACTTCCACAAAGCTTTTTACATCTTTAAAAACTCCAAAAATCCAGTTAATGAACTTTATTCAACGCAACAAGCACCATCAAATGTAGAAACTCGCAACAATTGTTTCGAGTCGAAATAACGAACAAAACTGGTAAGCACGGGTGTAGTAAAACGCGCAAAATTGTTAATAATTGCAGCAGAAATATCGATTAAAAAGATTTTTAAAGAATTCTGATGTGAAACTAAAATTTAAAAATTCATGAACGAAGAAAGTTGAAAACAGAGAATAAAATAAAATAAAAATGAAAACAAAAGTAACAAACAAACCAATTAAAAAAAATAAAGGTTAAAAGAACTGGAAAGAACAAGATTAAACGAGAAGTTTCCAGGCTTCAGATAATGAAGGCGCTGAATAAAGGTCATTAACGAGATATTTGGAGTTTTTAAAGATCTAAAAGGCTTCGTTGAAGTCCAAATGAGAAATGGAAATAGGAGAAGAAATAATACTAGCTTTAGGAAAGTCAAAACAATGATTGGGGCGCAATGGAAGATTGGGTACACACAACGCCGCCCTCTACATTCGCATGCGTACATTTGCGGACATACTTTCCTATGTGAAATCGGTTTCCTGACGTATTCCCTACCTCCCCACGAAATTTGAACGATAAGTTTTGAATCACCCTGTATAAATTACATGGCGACCCGTGTATATTTACGCGATCTAGAGCACACGGTAGAAGGCCAGACAGATGACCAGATTTCAGAAGCACTATTCACGTATGTTGGAAAGTATTAAAAGTTAAATATATGTATCGTGTAGCATTCAAGCTCTTCTGGAAAAATCATTTCAAACTGAAATTTTGACATTATTAAATTTTTAGCCGTGAGCAGTTACATATATATCTATATAATGGGGCTAATTTTATTCGGTATTTTTAATATTTTTAAGGATAGTAAAAAAATAGAATTTTGATTGTATTGACATTCCGCCATTCATCCTATAAGAAACATAATATAAGAAACTGATAAAAAAACATTTTTTGCGAGTTTAGTATATCTCTAAACAAGGTTTCATGCACATTGCTACTTTCGCATCAGCCTCTTGTACTTTAGGTACTTTATTTCCATATTGCAGAAGAATATATTCTCAAATAACGTTTGTTGTTTAAATATATTTAAAACAATATGCAACTCGATAGTAGGCTGTGTGAATTCATATTGAGTATGTGAAATATGTTATTTATAGTCAGCCAAAATAAGTGGAACGTGCTATCAATTTCAATCATCTAATTGTCCCGGAAAATAAAGCATTAGACATTCGTCAGGAAATTATGCCTTCTTTCAATTTAAGTTTATGAAAAATATGCTTAGGTGGTCGCCTTTATATTGACATTGTACCAAACTCCGAAATTTTCAATGCAAATACCCAATTGTGCCAGTATATCTTATTTTATAGATAAATTTCACCTTGGGATTCCAAGTGCGAAGTAATTCAGTCAAATGTTTTAAGATTTATGATGGTTTAAATTTTATAACTCTTAATGTTAAAACCTTTTGTAATCGCTACAGAACAGATTGCGATACGTATAATGTTTTAAGCATTACTCAAACACTACTTGCCGGATGAGCTGTAATTTTGGATTATAATATTTCCATTCTCTATAA
Organism: Maratus michaelseni; assembly: GCA_963931845.1. Taxonomy (NCBI): domain Eukaryota; kingdom Metazoa; phylum Arthropoda; class Arachnida; order Araneae; family Salticidae; genus Maratus; species Maratus michaelseni. Next base: position 258,508,705 of record OZ007588.1, on the reverse strand, counting down.
ATCGATTTCTGTTAAAACCCATAGTCATAATATATATTTCATTCAAAAGTTAATTTTAAAAATACGCATATTTTGAAAATTATTTTCATAAACAATAATGTAACCAATGAAATTTTTAACAGAAATCGATTTCCAAAAGCTTCAAATATGCGAATCCAAATTTAGAGCTCAGTCAGCTAAACAGTTTTGAATTATCCATTGAAAACTTTATTCATTATAATTTGTTATAATTAAAAAAGAAATTTAACATCAGGAGTTCCAAATTTTAAACCTTCGTAATTTTTAAACTACTTGACTGAATTATTTCGCATTTGGTATCCTAAAGTAAAATTTACTGCAAAAGTCACATATGGTGTCACAATTAAAACTCCTATTAAAAAATTAGAGTTTTGTACAATATCAGTATGAAGACGACCCCAAAGTCCATTTTTGTAACATACATTTAAAGAAGACATAATTTCCGGTCGAATGGCTACTTCCGTTTCTTCCTGGGACAATTTGGGGATTAAAATATTCTCTTTTTTTCCGACTATACCTTGCTCGCGACTGAGGGATTATAGCATAAGTTCAATTCAGAAAACATATCATCTAAATTTCGTTTAAAGATAAAAATTTGTTTTTAATTAATCTGCAAATCTAAAATATATCTTTACTTCGCAATGGTAAGATATTTTACAATAATTAAATTTTCTACTAATGTAAATTATCCCATATTTAACTTATATATTTTAATTTATTTCCTACAAAGCTAAAGTTAAACTAGGACTTCCCTCAAAGGGATTAGTCTGAGTGATATTGCTGAGAACATAGGGTTCACAATTACAATATAAAGAAATAGAGCAAATTAAATGATAGAATTACAAAATATCATATATAAATTCATATACACTGTTAAAAAAATAGAAAAGAAGTACCGTTCATCAGATGTGTTGTCAAAATTTTTTTTTTTAACACGTGGCAAATAATCTCATTTTCTTAGGCGCGTACTGCGCAAAACTTGGAAAAAAAAAAACGCCGGATCTTTTAAAACGCCAAGCTTTTTAAAGTTACGTAATTGGATTTGCAGCCAATACATTCTTCTATCAAGCGTGGCTTAACGCAAAATTAATTTGCGTTGCACCTTTTTTTGTGTGTGAATTTAAAATTTTTCTTCCTTGATTATATATCTATTATTTGTATAACTGTTTATAGAAACTCTTACACTTCAAACCAGATTGATAGCATACTTTGCTACAAACCAGATTGCAAAACTATAGTCTAAATTACTATTAAAGTATACAAAAAATTTTTCGATGACTTACGTAAAATAAATGTTACATTAAATCTCCATATCGGCAAAATTGAAAAATTATATATATTTCAAAGTTAAGCTTAACAGATACCTCTTGATTATTCTCTAGGAGGCTCTCCCCCCTGCGCCTTTACTGCACCAATCCGCAGACTTTTCTTTTGCCTGTCTGTCTGTCTCTCCACAATCTGTCTGTTTCCCTATCCGTTCTTCTGTCCGTCTCTCTACCCTATTGTCTATCTCTCTACACGTCTCGCTACCTGTCTCTATATTTCTTTACCGGTCTCGCTACCTATTTCTCTAACCGTCTGTCTATCCGTCTAACTACTTGTATGTCTAGCTGTGTCTCTATCCACTTCGCTACCCATTTGTCTATCTATCTCACAACTTGTCTATCTGTCTCTCTACCCGTCTGGCTATACGCCTCTCTACCCATCTTCTTACCCATCTCCGTACCCATCTACTGTCTCTTTACTCGTCTGTATACCCGTCTCACTATCCGTCTCTTTTTGTACCCGACTCGCTACAAATCTCATTACCCGTCAGTCAACTCGTCTCTGTACTCATCTCTGTACTCGTATCTTTATCTACCACGCTACGCGTCTCTCAATCTTTCTCTCTACATTCCTGTCTAGCGATGTCTCTACCCGTCTCGTGACCCATCTCGCTACCCCTCTGTCAACCCTCTTTTTACATTTCTTACTAGCCGTCTGTCTATTCGTTTCGCTACCCGTCAGCCTACATATGTCGCTACTTGTCTCTCTACCCGTTTGTTTACTCGTCTTTCTACCTCGCGCCACCTCTTCCCAATATTTAAACAATTCATTTAATATACAGAAGCCGTTTATCATTTATTAAATGCAAACAGAAGTAATTTATCTAATAAGTGTAATCAGATGCATTTTTTTAAAATACATACATAAACCTGAATAATAATTCATCAGTTTTGTGTTCATAGTTGTTTATATCATTTGACAGTAAATCTCAACTTCTTAAACCTGAATTGTCTCAAGCTTTTTAAAAAAACCACAAGGTCTGTATAACTGCAAAGTACCCTGAGGGTTATATTAGCTACATGTTATTAAGTTTCGTTATCGCGTTTGCAGCCAATTGCTTATGTCAGAAAGCGTGGCTTAACGCCATTTTAAATTCATTACTGTAACTTTCTTTTCTTTTCTTTTCTTTTCTTTTTTTTTTTTTTGGGGGGGGGGGGGGTAGGGGGGAAGGGTTTCAAATATATACATTTAAATTAAAACTTTTGCCTCCATGCCATTAGTGTTGTTTGTATTATTAACTAATACCTTGTAGACCGAGCTTCATTTGAAACAAATGTAAAAGACTTCTTCTACAGTTTTTTTGTAGGAGAAACTTTCGTAATTGGGCCCAAAGCCAATCGGAGTATTTAATATCATTATTGTAACTCTTATAGAGTTAAAACAATATTGTTGCTAGCTTTACTCTTGTTTGAGACCAACCTTGCATGTGTATCTGAATGGGAAAAAGTTTCGTATCCTATGTCGGTTGGCGAAAAAAATTTTAAGTGGTGCCAGAAGGTAGTTTTAGCAACTTACAAAATTTTTCAAGAGAGCGGTAAAACATGTTTTTCAAATATTTACAAACATACGTTTATTAAAGCATGTTTTTGCGCCATCTTAAAAATTTAAGCACGATGCTAAAATGAAATTTTATCGCCATATTCGATATATTAATAAGTAATGAAAACACATAAACAAACTTATATAACAAACCTAAGAGGCATTTTTGTGATAAATAATTGTTATTGTCAGGGGGGTAAATTGTAAATAATTGATAAACGTCTAGTAAATAATAAATAGCATTTAAAATCTAAAAATGGAGAAGTGGTCCGTATAAAAATGCAAAACATAACATTATACGCTTGATATATGTAATTCTTTTTAATATTTACGAAAGCACATATAAAAAGGTAAAAATCTCTTTTCCAAATGCCAAATAGAAAATATACAAAATAGAATGCCAAATATACAAAATAGAAAAATATCTGCAAAAAAATATATTTACATAATACTACATCTGCAAAAAAATAAGATTTAGAAAAAGTAAGCCAAATCCTGCAGATCCCAACAATCACATCGAAAAACTTATCACCAAAAAAGAACTCGCCAAATCTTACGGCACAGGAGATGGATTTTTCCCTCTAAATGCAGAATATTAGTTTTTTTTTCTTGTGCGATGGGTGATTATAATATAATTGTTTCATTTCACATACTACATACCGTTTGATATATTGGTACTTTTATGTTATCCTGGCGCAGTTGATAAATCGCCAAATATTGTTCCTATAACATTTTCATATTGAATTCATTTCATTTAAATATAAACCTTTCACTCATTTAATTTAAAATACATGTCTTTCATTAATCCCATTTAAAATGCTAAAAAGAGAAAAAAAAGAAATAATGCCATAAATCGAAACCTTTTATTTAAACACCAAAGAATTTTTTTATTATTATTTACACACGCGAAATAAAAAAAGCTGCTATTGCTGAGATTTGCGCCAAATCCCTAATACCAAGTCCAATTGCGGGGTTTTTCTTTCAAACAGAAAAAAATACAGATTAATTTTCGATTTCTACTAAATTGAAATATATTTTATTGTGCTGAATATTAGTGCGTGCATATTTTTTTGCTCCATGTACTCCATGAACTTTTCAATTCCGATTGTCTACGAAAATCTCCCGCGGGTGAAAATGACGTACGCACAAAATTTTCGTGACGTATGTACTTTAATTGTGCTTTTTTATCTATTTTTTAATATAATTTCCAAACGGTTTGACATTTATTCTTGGTAATAAATAGACGTCGTTGTCACCTTTATAGGTACCTGCTGTAAAAATTTGAACGAAATCCGTTAAATATTTTTGAGTTATGCTTGACGAAAGGTTTTAATATCCATCGTAGCTATATATGGGGCAAAGTAATACTGCGCTGTGTATGAGTCTTCGTTGCACTCAGACAATTAAATTAAATATTTATAAATTATGATAACTAGTAAATTGAAACAACGCTTTTGCTTTACAAATGACATTCTATAACCGATAAGCAACATCTACACTGCATTAGTTTAACTATAATAATATTTAAACAATCAACTAACCAATGGATTTTAATGGAAATTACTGTCGTTTATGTAAGAGATTGGAACCTAATATCAGTTTGAAAGTACCTGTGTATAATTCATTCTATTTCACAAGAGTAGAAATACATGTTTTATGAGTAATCGTTAAATACAAAACCTTCATATTAATAAGAAAGGAAAATTATGCGCCACGGATGGATTGTGAAACACTTTCAAACGTTTCCAGTATATTGTAATGAAACTTCATCTTTTTATACAATGAAAGTATATATCTAAATGCACAATTTAGAAATTTTGTCACATAATTGAAATTCCAAATTCAGCAATTATTTTTTAATATTATATTTCTTTTTTGCAGTACTGTATATGATCTATACAATTTATTACATGCCACGTAAAATACTAAAATTTAGTTACGCCTAAAATCGCGTGCCACAAATGGAAACACAAATCTAGCCCAGCAATTATCTCTCCTGTACATGGTTATAATCGAATTATTTTATGTGTCCCTGTAAATGAAGTATAAATGTCCCACATTCCATAGTCAATAAGTGCACGTCATTGCACGTCAATAATTCATATCAGTTTTATTATATTTGAAGCAGTGTAACATAATTAAAATACACCGAGAAGAAGGTATTCCTTATAAACCGTACTGTAACAACGGAATACTTTTGTTCGTCCCTGTAATTTAATTATAAATGCTAGAGGGATCGTCAAGAGGGATCGTCTTATATTAAACTTCGATCATAAATATTAATAGAGTGGTAATCGAAGTATAATTACAAAAGTTAGAGCGTGGGTAAAAAAACGAATGAATTGAACACTATTAAACTATTTTGGAACGTGTTAAAAGGTTGAATATTGAAACTTTTTTTAACTATTTCATCTTAAAAAAATCTAGCTATATAATTTGAGGTAACAAAACTAAATATAATGTTCTCAAAATTATAAAAAAATGTATTTTCAAGTGCGAAAGATAAAGATTAAAATTCCCAATTACTGCACTTAAAACTAGATTTATAATGCGTTTTTGAAATATGAAAGAAAAAACAATCAATGGGAGATTATTTTCAAAGCGATATGTTAAAAAAATGTATTTAGCTATTTATTGAATCTGAGAATTATTTCTGTTTAAAAGTTTGCAACTTTAATTTAAAAAGAATTTCTTTGGTTCATATAATTATAATATTCATGATTTCTTGTTTTGTACGATCAGATTCTTATTCATGATTCTTTATTTATTAATAAAAGAATTTTAAAAGCATGAAACATTAAACTTAAAAAATAAGTCAAAACATATATTTTACATGCAGTTTTTTGCATGTCTTGACAGGCTACGATACAAAAATAATTTTATAGTAATGAATGGAACTGGAAAAAACTTCCTTGAAAATATGTCACATATTTCTGAAGGATGTATATGAAAAAGAGACATGTGACCAATGTTGCATTTAAGGATTGCAATTCTACAAACTGCGGGAACCCGCCATAACTTTCGAATCCTAACTTAGATATTGCTATAATTTTCGATTTAACATTTTGTTATTTTATTTAATGGCGGGCCTTGGAGGATTAAATAAAGCAACGATCACTATTCGAAAATTTGTGTATATGTTTTGATTTTTTAAAGGTAACATTCACAATACTGATAACAACTAGATGTGAATGAACACTTGAAATTTAAAATATCCTCCAAATTTTGACGAATGCTGATTTTTGCTTTATATAATCAAGGAAAGAAAATTTTTCTATCCGAAAATTATGGTACCTTTTTTACTTAAAGAAAAAGCTAGGGCGTCCCACAGTCTACCGTATTGCAATACCTAGTTGCATTAAAGACATTCTAAAAAAATACTACAAAAAATAACTTACATAGCAAAAAAACGTAACATTAAAAAACATAAATTCACTTTTAGATAACATATTTTCTATTTTTAATTTTTAAAAAACATGAAACTTGTTTTGTAATTAATCTGCAAATATCGAGTATTTTTTACTTTAAAATGATATTTTAAAAAAAAGAAATCTTTACAGTAAACTAAATTAGTGTTACATCTTAATAAATTTGGAAGCTGATGCTGAATAAAACTGAAAACTCTTGCAACACAGATTATTATAACTAGTAAATTAATACTAGGTAAATGTTTTGCAAATGGTCATTTTTAAGCCCGAAACAACATTACATTTCAGTGATTTAACTACTATAACCCTCAAGCAATGAGTTCACTAATAAAGTTCAATTAAGATAATTGTCAATTATGTAGCTAATTGGAATTTAATATCAGCTTCACAATACATTGAAACAATCCCTTCTATTTTGTAATAATGGAGATATTTGTTTTATGAGTAATCATTAAATGTAACACCTTCATGGTAAATGAAGGTTTAATTTATTCAATTCTTCTACTTTAATTTATTAAAGTAATAAACGCAATCTTCTGGCTTTACTATTTAAAATAACAAAAGATAGTTTAATTTATTTAATTCTTGCAGCTTTTCGAAATACTAAGATTTGTCTTAAAAATGAAATAAAATTAATAATTATTTTACTCAAAAAAAAAACATATACGAGGGTCATTCTGAAATTTTTGTGACAGGGGCACACGATATGCGCCAAAAGATAATTATTGGTCGGATATGTAAATTTGAACACTTTTACGTCCGAAGACAAAAATTTGTGCCAACATTTGCAATTTAACTATCGTAGAATAAATTTAGAATGAAGAGAAAATGGAGTTGACGCGACAGCATTATCGAGCTATGATTTTCTATGATTTTAAAGTGGGGTTAAATCAAAAAGAATGCCTTTAACATCTACAATTAGAATATGGAAATGAAGCTCCATATCGTGCTACTGTATTCAGATAGTTTACAGAATTTAGAAGGGGTCGAAATTCTCTTTTGGATGAAGAACACACAGGAAGACCATTGTCAGCTGTAGTCCCAGAAAATGTGTCGGCCGTACGAAAAATCTTAATCGATGATAATCAGTGTAGCAACCAAATGATAAAAAGGAACTTAAGATTGGTTCCGCAGCTATATATAAAATTATTCATGAATGCATAATTGCATATGAATGCATATGAAAATTTTAGTTTGTCGTTGGTTTCCCCAAAATTTAAAAGAACACCAAAAAGCGGATCATGTGACAATTAGTAAATAAAACCTAAAATTATTTAATGACCACCGCATTATTTCTAAGATCATAACTGGTGACGAGACGTACATACCCTTTTTGATGTTCCAACGCTTGAAGAATGTAACATATCGGTCTTTGAAGATGCTCCCAAACCAACAAAGCTGAAAAGACAACGAGCAATGAAAAAAGTCATGTATGCCGTGTTTTTCAGTAGTACAGGTCTGGTCAAAGCCATTAAGCTAGAGGGACAGAAGACAGTTACAGCTAACTGGTATACCATTAAGTGTTTTCCAGAAATTATTCAAGCGGTGAATATTAGGGGACTCGTGCTTAGGACAGTCATGTTAGGGGACAGTCGAATTTCTTGAATAAAGCTCATCAAAGTTATAGAACATCCACTCTATTCTCCTGATGTGTGTCTCCCTATGTGTGTCTTTTAGCTATTTTTTAATCTAAAAAAATAGGTGGGCATCGTTTGATGAGATTAATGAGATTGATGAGGCTATAAAAGTATGTTTGTTATCTATTCAAATAAATGTATGGTTCGAGGCATTTAATCATTGGAAAATTCGCTTGCAAAAGTGCATTAATCTAGGAGGGAACTAATTTGAACACCCCTAAGAGTTAGTAAGTATAGCTTGCACCATTTAGCCGTATCTCAAGAATTTCAGTGTGACCCTTTATTTTTTAAACCTGTAAAGAAACAGTCAATGAAATCTTTTTAGCGATGCGCTGAAAGAAATTAGTTTAGCTACTTGTTAAACTAGAAATAAGAAAACTTCATTTTCAACGTTTGAAACCTTAATTTGAAAAGAAATATTTCTTATTATTTTTATTTTAATTTCAGTAATTTTATAACACGTTATTTCTTGTCTTGCACAACTAAAACGTATTTTTTTAAACTGCTGATTTACTTATAAAAGTATAAAAAAAACATATATGATTAAACATTAAAAAAAATTCGAATATTTTCTTATAAAAAATATTTTCTTTTATTTAAACAGGTAAGTGTTTTTTTTTCACAAAAATTTTCATTGTAGATAATTTCAATCATGATAATTAAATGTAATTTTTATATATTTGTTTTTATATTTTATGTACGATGAAAGTTGAATTAATCAACAATTGTTTAAAATCAACGTAATGAATAAAAGTGAAATTTCAAAATGCATAGTTTATTTAATGAACAAGAAAAAATATATATATAATATTACACTTCATACATAGATTTGTTACTTATTTCTTCTAGTGCTACATCTTTCTTTATTTTAAACATATATGTGCGCATATATGAGAGAGAAATCGTAATATAAATAAATCACATATTTTCTCGTTACATTCGCTTTTAAATAGAAATTTGCATGTTGTATTGACTCCCCAGGTAGCACAGAGATATCGGCCAATATCCACGGCAATATTGACCAATATTTTGAAAGTCGCTGAATGTCGTACATCAAATTTACAAAATCTTCCGATATTCACAGACATAACTTAAAATTACTTATGACATCATAATACAGAAATAGTATTCTAAAAAATAAAATTTAATAATTTTGCCAATTTTCAAAAACTTGACTTTTTAATGCCTTTTTTTTAAATATTTGGTTACATTGGCAAATGTTGTAAAAATGATATTACTATTACAACATTCAGGGATATCTATCGACATTCGTAAAAAACAATATCATTTTTCGGACATTTCAAGATATCTGTCGACATTCAGCATATCTGACGAAGTTTGTGACCTTGACCGAAGTGATCTGAAAGTTCTAAAGGACCGCCCATTTGTGTGGTGTAGTTTTCGGCAATGTGCCTTTGATGGAGGCGTTGGGCGTGAAATTTGCACAGAAAGAAAAAGCCTATATAAAAATTTTCTGTAGGAATCTATAGTTATTTTTATATATAAAAAAGCATGTGAAAATTTGTGTTTTATAAAAAACTAAAGATGATTTTATACTATCTTTATACTATGTATTTTATACTAATTTTTAAAATGTTTTTACAAGAAAAAAAATCAATTTATATAATTTTTAAATGGATGCTTGTTTATCTTTTTAAAATGCTTTCGGATTTCCGACTTTTATAAGAATTTTATTTTTTATTATTGAAACAATACAAGTTTAGTTTCAAAATTAGGTCACTGAACTTTTAATGAGGCACTATTAATAATATATATTTTATACAGTTCATCTATAAGTAATTATTATTATTAAAATATTTTTTTTACAAAATTTCCAACAAACTCAGTAATAAAAAGTAACATTTAAATAAATATTTGCTAAAAGACCGTAAAAGAAATATGTCGATTGTGATTGAAAAATACGAGATAATTAAATGGTAGTTTTGTCATTTGTTAAACCATTTTTTATTCCAGTAACAAAAAAATCTACTCCCACCAGATTTTGTTAACAGCTCTTTATAACATGTTTTTTTCTTGGGTTTCTATTGATAATGCTTATTCGTACTTGGGTTTGCTTTTGCCTTGTTACATAATGAGACTAGACTTTCCTTAAACAGACATCACTCGTTTTACAATGAGGGCTTTCTGTCCACCACATCTGGGGTTCAAAAAAGAGATAGTTATTCAGTAATGAAAAAATAAGTCATTTAATATCCCAAAATGTCATTCAGGAATGTTAGAAAAATGTATCGCTCAATATCAAATGATGATATTCAGCAATGACAGAAAGATATATCACTTAATGTCAAAAAATGATATTCAGACATGTTGGAAAATATTGGCCAACATTCACAGATGTCAAAAACTAATATTCACAAATATTATTTTAGGGGGGGGGCATTTAACGTTTGCCAATATCAAATTTTGATATTGGCCGATATCACATTTTGATATTGGCCAATATCTTTGTGCTACCTGAGTCTCATAACATGCTGTTGATAAACGTTACAGACGAATAATTTTTTCTTATACATTTTAACATATAATTTTATAATTGCGTCACCTTTAAGAAAAATTAATTGCCGCATTCTTATCGGATTTTTCCCGCCTTTACTTTTTTTCAAGAAAACATAAATTTTCAAATAATACATAAATATTTTTATCGTGCTATATGATAAATTGTATACCTATAGAATCTTACTTGAAAGAAAGTATTTAATACACACACATTTGTTTTATTGATTTTACTTTCATATTACTGATAAATTAAGGGGGTGCATTTTATGTTATATAAAAGTAAATCTAAAATTAGAAATGTTAGGAAAAGCAATTGTATGCAACCCTAAATATACGCACACATAACAAACTCAATCAAATAAATAAAGCGTTCGTTCGCAACAATAACTTGTAGAAATGTACTGTATATTTAATGACAAAAATTAATTTCAAAAGTTTTGTAATTTTAATTCAAACATCAAATTTATTAACGTTTTTCAAACTTTATATTATTATGTTGTCGATAAGCTTACGTTTATCTTTAGGTATTATTTGTTATACCTGTGAGAAAGATGTGGACTTTTGTTTCTTATAAAATTCTGATTTATTTTAAATAACTAGTTATTTAAAATAAATCAGATACATTTTTGTGATACATTTTTGTTAACTAGATGAATTACTTTCAGTACATGACTTTCAGTTCTTAAACAAATACCAAAGGAAAATTCAAAAACTACATAAATCTTTTAAAAAACACATAGACATTATGATTTCGCACCGAAAGAAAAACAAACAACACTGGAAGCCGCGTTGCGTTTAATAGACCAATTTGAACTGTTACGGGCAACATATTCCTAAAAAACAGGCTATATTGTGTAAAATTCTACTTTAGAACAGGGATATAATTCATTAACAGTTATGCCGAATATTTTAATTTTAATTTTAAGACATGATGATTAATGGAAAAATAACACTGGAATTGAATAAACTCATTTATATGGCAGATAAAAAAGTGATATCTAGTTCATGCTTATAAAAAATTGAGTTTTATTTATAACTTGCCAGATTAAACTGCATTTCTTGCTTAGATACGTTTTGAAAGTACGTACCGTACATTCCGGCGTATAACGCATAGCTCAAACAACTATATTTAGACACGGAATATTATTTTTTTCATAAATGAAATGAAATACGTACGACGCAACAAGTAAAATTTCTGTATCTATATATCTTTGTTTGAGATTCGTATTGTACGACGTAAAATACGGTATTTATAGCCTTACACATTAACATAAGAATAATAACATTACTAGCTGCTGCTAATTACACTGATGTTTGAGCGTGCTTAATTCAGCGTATTTGATTGTAGCACTGCATTCATATAAAGTTTTATTTCGTACCAATCAATATTTGGTTTTACTAATCCGTCAATAAAGACCCTTTTGGGGCAGTGAAACATAGTTTATTAAATTTCGTTTAGAATTCGTTAGTTTTATAAAATACTCATATATTTCCTATAGCTTCAAAAGGATGAAATGTGTATTTAATTCGATTTCAGACTACAATACAATATAAAAGGAAGTATACTTCATGCACATTGCTACTTTCGCACCAGCTTCTTGTACTTTAGGTACTTTATTTCCATATTGCAGAAGAATATATTCTCAAATAATGTTATTGCTGTTTAAATATATTTAAAACAATATGCAACTCGATAGTAGGCTGTGTGAATTCACATTGAGTATGTGAAATATGTTATGTATAGTCAGCCAAAAAAGGGGAACGTGCTATTAATTTCAATCATCTAATTGTCCCAGAAAATAAAGCATTAGACATTCGTCAGGAAATTATGCCTTCTTTCAATTTACGTTTATGAAAAATATGCTTAGGTGGTCGCCTTTATATTGAAATTGTACCAAACTCCGAAATTTCCAATGCAAATACCCAATTGTGACAGTATATCTTATTTTATAGATAAATTTCACCTTGGGATTCCAAGTGCAAAGTAATTCAGTCAAATGTTTTAAGAATTATGATGGTTTAAATTTTATAACTCTTAATGTTAAAACCTTTTGTAATCGCTGCAGAACAGATTGCGATACGTATAATGTTTTAAGCATAACTCAAACACTACTTGCCGGATGAGCTGTAATTTTGGATTATAATATTTCCATTCTCTAGAAATCGATTTCTGTTAAAACCCAAAGTCATAATATATATTTCATTCAAAAGTTAATTTTAAAAATACGCATATTTTGAAAATTATTTTCATAAACAATAATGTAACCAATGAAATTTTTAACAGAAATCGATTTCCAAAAGCTTCAAATATGCGAATCCAAATTTAGAGCTCAGTCTGCTAAACAGTTTTGAATTATCCATTGAAAACTGTATTCATTATAATTTGTTATAATTAAAAAAGAAATTTAACATAAGCAGTTCCAAATTTTAAACCTTCGTAATTTTTAAACTACTTGACTGAATTATTTCCCATTTGATATCCTAAAGTAAAATTTACTGCAAAAGTCACATAAGGTGTCACAATTAAAACTCCTATTAAAAAAATTAGAGTTTGGTACAATATCAGTATGAAAACGACCCCAAAGTCCATTTTTGTAGCATACATTTAAAGAAGACATAATTTGCGGTCGAATGGCTACTTTCGTTTCTTACTGGGACAATTTGGGGATTAAAATGTTCTCTTTTTTCCGACTATACCTTGTTCGCGACTGAGGGATTATAGCATAAGTTCAATTCAGATAACATATCATCTAAATTTCGTTTAAAGATAAAAATTTCTTTTTAATTAATCTGCAAATCTAAAATATATCTTTACTTCGCAATGCTAAGATATTTTACAATAATTAAATTTTCTACTAATGTAAATTATCCCATATTTAACTTATATATTTTAATTTATTTCCTACAAAGCTAAAGTTAAATTAAATTAAATATTTATAAATTATGATAACTAGTAAATTGAAACAAAGCTTTTGCTTTACAAATGACATTCTATATCCGATAAGCAACATCTACACTGCATTAGTTTAACTATAATAATATTTAAACAATCAAATAACCAATGGATTTTAATGGAAATTACTGTCGTTTATGTAAGAGATTGGAACCTAATATCAGTTTGAAAGTACGTGTGTATAATTCATTCTGTTTCATAAGAGTAGAAATACGTGTTTTATGAGTAATCGTTAAATACAAAACTTTCATATTAATAAGAAAGGGAAAAAGTTGCGCCACGGATGGATTGTGAAACACTTTCAAACGTTTCCAATATATTGCAATGAAAATTCACCTTTTATACAATGAAAGTATATATCTAAATGTACAATTTATAAATTTTGTTACGCAGTTGAAATTCCAATTTCAGCAATTACGTTTAAGTATTATATTTCTTTTTTTCAGTACTGTATATGATCTATATAATTTATTACACGCCACGTAAAATACTAGAATTTAGTTACTCACTAAAAACGCGTGCCACAAATGGAAACACAAATCTAGCCCAGCAATTATCTCTCCTGTACATGGTTATAATCGAATTATTTTATGTGTCCCTGTAAATGAAGTAGAAATGTCCCACATTCCATAGTCAATAAGTGCACGTCATTGCACGTCAATAATTCATATCAATTTTATTACATTTGAAGCAGTGTAATATAATTAAAATACATTGGGAAAAAGGTATTCAAGATAGACCGTACTGTAGCAACGGAATTCTTTTGTTTGTCCCTGTAAATGAATTATAAATGCTAGCCACTCCGTTTTCAAGAAGGATCATCTTATATTAAACCCGGATCAAAAATATGAATGTAGTGGTAATCGAAGTATAATTACAATATTTAGAGCGTGGGCAAACAAACAAATCAATTGAACACTTTTAAACTACACTGCTTAAAACAATTAAAGGATATTGCAGTTTTAGGTGGATTTTGTATCTGGTAAACTTTTTAGCTGATTGATACTTGGTCGACAGACATAGTAGGTTATATGAGAATAAATTACACATGTTTGGCAGAAAAAAATGCATTTTATTGCGCATTTGTGTACAAAAGGAAAAAAACACAATTTGTGCATATGAGAAAAAAAGAATAAGAAAAGGTGTTTTCTTCAAAGAAAATCATTTTCAGTAGGGGGTATGGTTTCCACGGGCGGCCAGCAACGTTGAACACCTTTGAGGCATGGACTCAATGAGGCTATTAATGACGAGTTGGGGTATTCTGCCCCACTCTTCCAGAAGAGCTCTTTCCAGTTCTTGGAGAGTTTGTGGGGGTTGTTGGCGGCCAGAAACTCGTCTTCCTAGAGCGTCCCAAACGTGCTCGATTGGATTCATGTCTGGAGAACACGCTGGCCATTCCATTCGAACGATTCCTTCCTCGAAAAGGAAATCCTCCACCAGGTTTGCACGATGTGGCCTGCAGTTATCGTCCATTAAAATGAAGTTATCTCCGATTGCTGCAGCGTAAGGGACTACAATAGGTCTGAGGATCTCATCCCTATATCGGCGACCAGTCAGAGCTCCATCTCGAATGATGTAGAGGTCAGTGCGCCCGTCAATGGAGATGCCACCATACACCAACACTCCTCCACCGCCAAATCGGACACTTTCGTGCACGAACGCAGGATTATTCCTACTGCCACGGTCCCTCCAGATGAAAATACGCCTATTATCCGGATGCACAGAAAAACGGGACTCGTCAGAAAACAGAATATTGCTCCATTCATTCCTCCTCCATTTGACATGCTCGGTTGCCCACTCCCTGCGGTCGCGACGATGCCTTGATGTTAATCTAACACATACCATCGGTCGGCGAGCATACAGACCTACAGCATGGAGCCGGTTTCGGACAGTCTGAGTTGAAATCGTGGTGCCTGTAGCCGAGCGAAGGTGTTGTTGGAGAAGAGTAGCGTTCATGTTTCGGTGTCTCCGAGCTGTTAACGCTAAATACCGATCTTCATTGGGCGTTTTTGCCCGTCTACGACCTTGCCCTGGTCTTCGGTCTGCACATCCACTCTCCAAAAAACGGTTCCAGATCCTGGAAATGACACTTTGTGACACTCCAATGGCTTGCGCTACTTCGGCTTGAGTTTGGTTCCCTTCTAACCTACCAACAATTCTCCAAGCTTCTGAATCTGTCAAATGACTTCGCTGAGATATCATACTCATCGAAACAAAGCAATCACTGAATGCCGATCATCATTGTCTTCAGTCTCTTTTATCCAGTTGAAAGTCAAATTTCATTCGCTGCCGCTGAAGCGACGTTTTTGACGTCGAACTCAAAATTTGCATACTCCACAGTTTGAAAACCAGAAAAATTTGCATTTGTGATTCTCTTCTTCTATTTTCGTCAAAAAAAAATTCGTTTATATCTTTATTTTATATAAAACTTCAAATATCCTTTAATTGTTTTGAGCAGTGTATTTTGGAAAGTGTTAAAAGGTTGAATATTAAAACTTTTTAAAACTATTACATCTAAAAAAAATATATCGATATAATTTGAGGTAAAAAAGCTAAATATAATATTCTCAAAATTATAAATAAAATATATTTTGAAGTGTGAAAGGTAAAGATTAAAATTTCAAATTACTGTACTTGTAATTAACTATATTTATAATGCTTTTTTAAATATAAAAGAAGCAAACAATCAATGGTGGATTATTTTCAAAGCGATATGTTAAAAAAATGTATTTAGCTAGTTATTTAATTCGAAAATGAGAATTATTTCTGTTTAAAAGTTTGCAACTATAATTTAAAAAGAATTTCTTTAGTTCCCTTAATTATAATATTCATGATTTCTTGTTTTGTACGATCAGATTCTTATTCATGCTTGTTTATTTATTAAAAAAGGAATTCTAAAAACAAGAAACATTAAACTTCAAACAAAAGTCCAAACATATATCTTACATGCAGCTTTTTGCATGTCTTGACAGGCTACGATGCAAAAATATGAATGGAATTTTAAAAAAAAAAACGTCCTGGAAAATATGTCACATATATTTCTGAAGGACGATAATGAAAAAGAGACATACTATGCCCAATGTTGCACTTATGGATTGCAATTCTACAACCTGCAGGCACCCGCCATAACTTTCGAATACTATAATTTAGTAACTAAGATATTGCTATAATTTCCGATTTAACATTTTGTTATTTTATTTAATGACAGGCCTTGGACGATTAAATAAAGCAAAGATTACTATTCAAAAATTCTTGTGTACGTTTTGATTTTTTTTAAACGTAACATTTACAATACTGATAACAACTAGTTGTGAATAAACACTTGAAATTTAAAATAGCTTCCAAATTTTTCGAATGTTGTTTTTTGTTTTATATAATCAAGGAATGAAAATTTTGCTATTCAAAAATTATGGTACTTTTTTTTATTTAAAGGAAAGGCTAGCGCGTCCCACAGCTTCCCAGATTGCAACATCTAGTTGCATTAAAAGCATTCTAAAAAAATACTACAAAAAACCCTTACAATTCAAAAGACATAACATTAAAAACATAAATTCGCTTCTAGATAACATATTTTCTATTTTTTTTTTAAACATGAAACTTGTTCTGTAATTAATCTGCAAATATCGAGTATTTGTTACTTTTAAATGATATTTTTTAAAAAGGAAGTCTTTCCAGTAAACTAAATTAGTGTTACATCTTAATTAATTTGGAAGATGATGTTGAATAAAACGAGAAAACACTTGCAACTTAAATTATTATAACTAGTAAATTAATACTAGGTAATTGTTTTGCAAATGGTCGTTTCCAAGCGCGAAACAACATTACATTTCAGTGATTTAACTACTATAACCCTCAAGCAATGAGCTGACTAATAAAGTTCAATTCAGATAATTGTCAATTATGTACCTAATCGGAATTTAATATCAGCTTCAAAATATATTGAAACAATCCCTTCTATTTTGTAATAATGGAGATATTTGTTTTATGAGTAATCGTTAAATGTAACACCTTCATGGTAAATGAAGGTTTAATTTAATTTCTCTTCTTTAATTTATTAAAGTAATAAAAGCAATCTTCTGGCTTTACTATTTAAAGTAACAAAAGATAGTTTCATTTATTCAACTCTTGCAGCATTTCGAAATACTAAGATTTGTTTTAAAAAAGGAAATAAAATTAATAACTACTTCACTCCAAAAAAAACATATACCAGGGTCATTCTGAAATTTCAGACGATTTCACACGAAAAGGCAGACGATATGCGCCAAAAAATAATTATTGGTCGAATATGTAAATTTGAACACTTTTACGTCCGAAAACAAAAAAATTGTTCCAAAATTTGTAATTTAACTATCGTAGAATAAATCTAGAATGAAGAGAAAATGGAGTTGACGCGACAGCATTATATCGAGCTATGATTTTCTACGGTTTTAAAGTGGGGCTAAATCAAGAAGAATGCCTTTAACATCTTTAAATAGCATATGGAAAAGAAGCTCCATATTGTACTACTGTATTCAGATGGTTTACCGAATTTAGAAGGTGTCGAATTTTTCTTTTGGATGAAAAACACACAGGAAAACCATTGTCTGCTGTAGTTCCAGAAAATGTGTTGGCCGTACGAAAAAGTAAATCGATAATCAATGTAACTACCAAATGATACTAGAGTACGATAATATTGAGTCCGCCGCTATACATAAAATTGTTCTTGAAGAACTGCATATGAAAAAATTAGTTTGTTGTTGGTTTCCCTATAATTTAAAAGAACACCAAAAAGCGGATCATGTGAGAATTAGTAAAGAAACCCTAAAATTACTTAATGATGGTGGTCACCGCATTATTTCTAAAATCATAACTGGTGATGAGACGTACATACTTTTTTTGATGCTCCAACACGTCAAGAAAGTAACATATGGGTATTTGATGATGATCCCAAACCAACATCGGTAAAAAGACAAAGAGAAATGAAAAAAAGTGATGTGTGTCGTGTTCTTCAGAAGTCAGGTCGGGTCAAAGCAATTAAACTAGAGGGAGAGAAAACAGTTACAGTCAACTGGTACACCATTAAGTGTCTTCCAAAAATTCTTCAACAGGTGAATGTTAGAGGGCATGTCATGACAATACATCTTCATTCAGCAAGAATTACTATCGAATGCCCTGACCAAAAACGCAGCAAAGTTATAGAATATCTACCTTATTATCCTGATCCTACTATTTGTGACTTTTAACTACTTTTTAATCTAAAAAAATACGTGGGCGCATTTTTCATCTATTCCAAGAAATGTATGGCTCGAGGCATTTAATCTTTGGAAAATTTCCTACAAAAGTGCATTGATCTTGGAGGGAACTAATTTGAACACTCCTAAGAGTTCGTAAGTTTAGCTTCTACCATTTAGCCGTATCTCAAAAATTTCAGTGTGACCCTCGTACATTATTTTTTCAAACCTGTAAACAAACAGTCAATGAAATCTTTTTGGCGATGCGCTGGAAGAAATTATTTTAGCTACTTGTTAAACTAGAAATAAAAAACTTCATTTTATACGTTTGAAACCTTAATTTGAAAAGAAATATTTCTTAATATTTTTATTTTTATTTTAGTGATTTTATAACATGTTATTTCTTGTCTTGCACAACTAAAACTTATTATTTTTTTATTGCTGATTTACTTATAAAAGTATAAAAAAACACATATGATTAAAATTTTAAAAAATTCGAACATTTTCTTATAAATAATAAGTTATTTTATTTAAACAGGTAAGGATTTTTTTTTTCAAAAAACGTTTCATTGTGGATAATTACAATCATGATAATTAAAATTAATATAATTTTTATTATTTTTTAAATATTTTATGTACAATGAAAGTTGAATTAATCAGCATTTGTTTAAAATAAAAGTAATGAATAAAAGTGAAATTTCAAAATGTGTAGTTTATATAATGAACAAGGAAAAGAAAAATAAATTTAATATTACATTTCGTACAAATATTTGTTTCTTAAATCTTTTAGTACAACGTCTTTTTTCTTTACTTCAAACATATCTGTACACGTATATATGAGAGAGAAAATGTAATATAAATAAATCACATATTTTCTCGTTACATTCGTTTTTAAACAGAAATTAGCATTTTTTATTGACTCTCATACAGTGGCAGTCAAAATTATAAGGACAAGGCACAAAATCACCAAATCTTGGCTACGCTTGGACGGAAAATTATGCAAATTTAATAGCTGAAAACCAATGAAAAATTAAAAATATTTTTATAAGTTTTTATGGAAATATGTGGAAAATTCATATTTATAAAATGAATTATGGATTTATAGAGTCATGTGATATGGACAAAACTATAAGAACTTATTATATATAAGTATTTGTGTATAAGTAATTTATATATAAGTATTTGTGTGTTCTAAAAAGTAACATTTGCATGTTTTTTGCTCTGCACACGGAACTTTCAGACGATATAAATGCGTAGTAAGCGTTTGGGATCGTCATATTCTGTTTTTCAGTCATGCAGCTAAGTACAAAGCTTTCGGAGTTTGAGAAAGGGAAAGTGGATGCATTTAAAAGTTCAGGACTTTCTGTACATCAAATTGCGACGAAGCTTAATAGATCGAGAACGATTATTTACAATTATGTTAAAAATCCCGGTAAATATGGACGGCAAAGACATGCAGGTAGGCCACCTTCTGTTTCTGTACGGCAGAAAAGAATGATAATAAGCCCAGATTGCTCCAAAAAACAAACGTCAATAGAAATAAAACATGAATTGAACTTAGAATGCAGTGCTCGAACTGTTCAATGTGTTTTACAAAAAGAAAAAAAGGTGGTTCGCTATGGTAAACATGTGTCACGACCGCCTCTTACAAAAGTCCATAAGATACTGAGGGTTGAGTTTGCCAGAAAAAAACATTACTATGTGGAAAAGTGGGATGCTGTTGTCTTTTCCGATGAGAAAAAGTTTAATTTGGATGGACCAGATGGTTTTCGCATCTTCTGGTATGATTTCCTTAGAGAAAAAGAAATTATCGCAAAGCGTGCATTTGGAGGTGGCTCAGTAATGCTCTGGGGAGGTTTCGCAAATGGTGGAACTACTCCACTTTTTTTTTTTTTTTTTTTTTTTTTTTTTGTACGCTGAGAATGTATTCTGAAAGTTATGTTGATGTATTGGGAGATAATCTTTTACCAGAAGCACCGCTAATAACGAGTGGAGACTGTTTCTTCCAGCAGGACAATGCCTCAGTACATGTTTCCCAAACTTCAAAATCATGGTTTGATGCTAATTTCGTGATGCAACTTGCTTGGCCGGCCAGAAGCCCTGATCTGAATCCAATGGAATATTTGTGGGGTATTTTGGCACTCGAAGTATAAAAAATGGTATAAAATATGATAACAAGCAAGTGCTCATGTCCTCCATCGAAAAAGCCTGATCAAAATTTTCCAAGAACGTTCTGAAGAAACTGTCAAGCTCCATGACATCAAGACTGATAAAAGTGATTGAGAAGAAGGGGGAGATAATTAATTATTAGTGTATTTCAGGCAAAAACATTCATTGTCCTTATAATTTTGTCCAACTTTTACAATGACATATTTTGTTAATTATGCTAAAACATTCATGTTTTGCATTTCCCAATGTTTTGCATTCTACAATGATTTCTAGCATAAGAAAGTATTTTATGTATTATTATATTATTATTTTTTCCCTTTATTTATTTCAGAAATAATTTTTTTCTGTGCAATTTTCAGTTGTTCTTATAATTCTGACCACCACTGTAACACGCTGTTGATAAACGTTATAGACGAATATTTTATTCTTATACATTTTAACAAGAGTATAATTGCGTCACATTTAGGAAAATTAATTGCTGCATGCATATCGGATTTTTTTTCGTCTTTTCTTTTTGGTAAGAAAATAAATTTTTAAATAACACATAAATATTTTGATCGTATTATTATGATAAATTATATAACCTCACCTGTACAATCTTATTTGAAATAAAGTATTTTATATACAACATTTGTTTTATTGATTTTACTTTCATATTACTGATAAATTAAGGGGATACATTTTGTGTTTTATAAAAGTAAATCTAAAATTAGAAATGTTAGGAAAAACAATTATATACAACCCTAAATATACGCACACATAACAAACTCAATCAAATAAATAAAGCGTTCTTTCTCAAATTTTAGAGATGTACTGCGTATATTTAATGACAAAAATTAATTTCAAAGTTTTGGAATTTTTATTCGAACATCAAATTAATGTTTTTTAAACTGTATATTATTATGTTGTTCGATAAGTTTACATTTATCATTAGGTATTGTTTGTTATACCAGTGGGAATTATGTGGACTTTTGTTTCTTATAACATTCGGATTTATTATTAACTGTGTGATACATTTTTGTTAACTAGATGAATTACTTTCAGTACATGACTTTCAATTCTTAAACTAAGACCAAAGGAAAATTCCAAGTATAGATAACTCTTTTAAAAAAACATACAGACTTTATAATTTCGCTCCAAAAAAAACAACCAATACTGAAAGCCGCGTTGCGATAAATAGACCAATTTCAACTGTCACAGGCAACATATTCCTAAAAAACAGGATATACTGTCTAAAATTCTAATTTAGAACAGGGACATTATTCATTAACAGTTATGCCGAATATTTTTATTTTTATTTTAAGAAATGATGATTAATGGCAAAATAACACTGGGATTAAATAAAACACATTTATACGGCAGATAAAAAAAGTGATATCTAGTTCATGCTTATAAAAAATTGAGTTTTATTTATAACTTGCCAGATTAAACTGCATTTCTTGCTTAAATACGTTTTAAAAGTATATACCGTATATTCCGGCATATAATGCGCAACTCAAACAAATATATTTAGATACGGAATTTTGTTTTTCATAAATAAATTGAAATACGTACGACGCAACAATAAGTAACATTTTTTAGTACAATTTCTGTATCTAAATATCTTTGTTTGAGCTTCGTGTTGTACGACGGAAAATAGGGTATTTATAGCCTTACACATTAGCATAAGAAAAATAAACTTACTAGCTGCTGCTACTTACACTGATGTTTAAGCGTGTTTAACACAGCATATTTAATTGTAGTACTGCAATCATATAAATTTTTATTTCGTACCAATCAACATTTGGTTTACTAATTCGTCAATAAAGGCCTTTTTTATGCAGTGTAACAAAGTTATTAAATTTCCATTTATAATTCGTTAGTTTTACAATGTAAAATACTTATATATTTCTTATAACTTAACAAGTTGGAAATTGTACGTCAAACGTGAAAAATGAGGTGCGTTCGTACTATAACTAGTTTCAGTGAAATTAATTATATCGTCTGTTATTGTGATATGATTCAGTTCCGAAATAAAATAAGTACATTTTAAGTTGGCAACATTTTATCTTTTGTTGACATTTACTGAAAATTCCAATGTCAAACTTAAGACTAGCTTTGAAAATTTCAGAACTTGAAATCCATATTTAGACTATTTTTCTATTTGATATCTATTTCTCCGGAAACATCTATCCAAACAACTGTCGGTAGGTTATATGATTGCTATAATTGAACAATTTTATTATACAAATTCGGTTTTCAAATTCAGTAATACGGAAATAATATGACTCCATCTTAAATAGGACATAATCACCATGGTAACCTATCATGGAATATCATTGAATTAATTACGTATGATAGGATTTAATAGAATGAAGAATGTGACTATAATTTGGTCATAGAAGCTATAAAATCTCATATACGTCATATATGACTAAAACAGCATATACGTCAGATAACTTGGCGATACATCTCGGTTGTTTGACGATTAATCCTCGGAAGCTGCTATAACAAGTAAGTACTGATTTCTAAAAAAATTCCAATCACTTAATAAATATTTTTATTAATATCTTTTTAAGTTTTGATTCGATTTTCATAAAATTTGAAATGACTCGACAAAATTCTGCAACTATTATACATATTAAATTTCAAACCATATGGTTGGGTTGTTTTTGTGCTGTTATATGCGGACAGACAGACCAGACGGCGACTATCGGTGCTACGTATTTATATAATTACGAACGCACCTAAAAAGGATGAAATGTGCATTTAATTCGATTTCAGAAAACAATACAGTATAAAAGGAAGTATACTTTGACATTTTTGATTGGCGCAACAAAAAATAAAATTGTTTTTAAGGTTTCTTTATTCACAGTATTCAGATATTTTATATCATCTAGTCAAAAAACGTATTGTCATGAAGTAATATCCTTATATGTATTTTTACAATGATATAATAACATTATATGTTTTTAAAAGTAATCAGTGTCTGACATGCAACAGAATTACGATAATCACACAAATATAGTTTGTAAACTGAATTTAATTTTACAGTCTTCTGTCAAAGCTATTTTTAAAAAGGTTCCTAGTATTTTTAACAAGGTTTTGAACCTTAGATAGCCTTTTATTTATTCTGAGTAGAAACAGAATTTATTTATACAAATTTAGTTCTACACATTTCCTGAATTTTTTTTCAAATCCGATGAAATACTTCAAATTTTAGAGCATTAAAGAAAACGGGAATGAGCTTTAAATAATGTCAAATTAAATAAACTGGT
Source organism: Maratus michaelseni (assembly GCA_963931845.1). Lineage (NCBI taxonomy): Eukaryota > Metazoa > Arthropoda > Arachnida > Araneae > Salticidae > Maratus > Maratus michaelseni. The sequence continues at coordinate 258,484,651 of OZ007588.1, read as the reverse complement.
GTTTTGAAAATGTTGAACATATATTCTCAAGTTATAAACATTTACTTTAAAATTCTTTGTTGATATGATATTTTTTCGTTTAAGCAGAAAACGTTTTAACGCAAAAAACAATGATAACAAGACAGTACTTACTGTATTTCTTTTGCAGTCTTTTTTATCGCATGTGACATGTAACAGAATGGTGTTAACAAGAAAAAAATTTACTTTTCAAAATAAATTTACTTTTACAGTCAAGTGTCAAAGCTATTTTTATCAATGTTCTGTCTATCTTTTGACAATTTTCCATGTTTTGCAACGCATAAAGTATTTTCTTTGTAAGAGTACAAACAAACTTTATTCTTAAAAAACCTTTTCTGTTTATTTTCTGAAGAAATTTTAAAATTAATTCAGATATTTCACATTCAGGAGAATTAAAGTAAGCGAAAATAATTTCAAAAATGCTAAACTGAAAATTTGTGTTTTGCAGAGAGTGCATAAATTATCCCAAACCTTTTTCAGGAGAGTTCTTAAAGTTAGTGACGTTGCATTCTGTTGAAAAAATAGTGATTTAAACTTGGATTTTAATTTCTTTTTAAAACTTTAGTAACTGAAACTGGAAAATACTACATGGAAAATGGGAGCTGTGAATATTTACATGGTCATTGTAATTCAATTTCTTCAACTTAGAGAGTGTGTAGGAGCTCGTATATGCCATAATGACAAAAAAATTAAAAAACTATATAAAAATGATAATCTTCTTCATTAAATTTGAACTTACAGTTAAACTTTAACATGATTTACTTGTTACATTAATTCACTTATAAATTTCTTATTTGTAATATATTATGTTTTTTCGCGTAGTCATGAAAGGTTTTAACGCAAAAGTCTTAAGATTACTATTATTAATTGCTTGTATTTTAAAATGTAAGCTGTTCAATTGTATCAGACATTTTGTGATAATCAGAGAAAAATATTCTTTGTCAGTAAATCCAACTTTACAATCTGCAGTTAAGGCTTTTTCTTTCCAAATTCCACATTTTCTTATGTATTGAAAATACTTTCTCTTCAGAAAGCTTATTTGCATATTTCTCAAAAAAATTTCGAATTCTAAAAAGAAAAAAAAAAAAAAAAAAAAAAGGCATTTAAGAGCATAAACATAATCGGAAATAATCATTAAATAATTTTGTTGGTAAGGACTTTAAATTGTTTCCAGCTAAATTTTAAAAAATTGAAGTGTTTTCTTATAAAAATCCACTCTTTAATAGTATTTTAGTAACTGACTGAAGTAGGAAAAGCCATACTAACCCACACACGACACTAACGCGCGTATTCAGACCAAACGCTTATCGCTCACAACTCCCTTTCGTCCGCAAATTTACGAATGACGGCTAGATTCGCGAGTCAGACCAAACATGCGGAAGGTTTCTCTCTCGTAGAGCGCTCGCAAATGAGAGCGTCACGTGGTCAGTATTTGCGGACGGTCCGAAGTAGCCGTAAGTCGTTTGTAAGAGGAAAATCAAATATGGCCGCCAACATAGCGAAGCGATAGAAAACCATGTTAGGCTTGCTATTCCAGTTTTGTTTATACTAAATAATGCCGTTTACGGCTAATAAATATTACACTTTATGAATTACTCATAAATAGTTTTAGAAAGAACACAAATAGCTAGGGAGCTAGGGGATATTCTTTAAAATACAGGTATGTGAAATGTTTTTAAGTGTTATTATGTTATCTTATATGTTGTATTATGATGAATATTATAGTGATGAATATTATAGCTTAACGCTATTTCTAGAATTCTTATAAAACCTTCATAAGAGTCATTATTAAGATAAGACATGTTATTAGAATCTTGGTGTTGACAGTGTAGACTTTCTCGACAGAGTTTCTCGTGTGAAGTGCTGAGCGTCCATTGAAAAATAAGTGTTTACCTTTATAAAATTACTACAGTTTCTAATAATTTAATAAGATTTTTGTCAATTTTCGTTACGAATCAGCAAGAATTAGATTTGATGATGCATAATAATAAAAGGTTGTCACATAAATTGTTGAATTTAAGAAAATAATTTAAATTTCTTATTTTTCTGAAGTAAACAAATTGTTTGTAAGCAACTATATAATTTCCAAGTTTTATCAATTGTTGATTTTATTAACATGCAGCGAATTAATTTGTTCAGTATTTGATGTTAATTTAGAAGCAATTTTTAAATTCACACATAAAAATTAATATAAACTTGACAAAATATAAATTTGTAAGGATACTTTTGTTAATTAAATACTGCTTATTTTCGATATTTTCTTTTTTTTTAGAGCTTGTCTCTAATCATAAAATGAAGAACTAAAAATAGCTCTCATTACATAGTATAAATTATTAACAAAATGAATAAATCATAATTCTTGAAACTATAATTTTGAGAATTATAAACATGCCTTATCTTAAAAAATGTTTTGTGAGTTCCCAGTATAATACAACATGTTAATAATAATAATAACACATTCAAAACATTTTACATTGTGGCTGATTGAGAGTATGTATGATTGAGTATTGAGTTATGTGAAAGTAATTAATTCACATTTAAGATTATTTCTTCAGCTTTAAAAAAAATAATAATTAATGAATCTCTCTGCACTACACCTAACTCAAATTAATAATAATAGTAATGATGATAATAACTATTAATGAGTTTGCAGATAACAAAAGTGTATTATTTTTAAGCTGAAAATTTTTTTAATTATAATTTATGCCTGGAAGTTATAATTTAACAATGTTTATTTTTTATTAAAAATTTTTTTTTTTTTTCCTTTTTTTTTTTTTTAACGCCTGTATAATAAATTTCTCAAATATATTAATTTGCACACGAGATTATCAACTTTTAACTTTGTATAAATTTCAACAGTGCAAATGAAATATTGGTGAGGTATTGCATTGATTCTTACATAGTAGTTATATGTAATTTAAAAAAAAAAAAAAAAAAGAGTTTGTAAAATGTTTTCCTATTTTCAATAGCATATACAGTTTGTTTAAATTCTGAACTTTTCAAGCCAAATAAATACATTGAAAAAGATACCAATTAAAAGACATTGATAAATATATTATCATGAAATTTAATGTTTAACAAATCTTCACATTATGCCAAAATGGCACAAAAGAACAGACCTTTTTTCAAAATGTACCCTTTCATTTGAATAAAATCAATATAAATGATATAAAATAAAATTGTTTAATATAAATAAAAATATCAGTTTCAATATTCTACTATATTATCAAAAATCCCCCCTCCCCCCCCCAACACAAATATCTAAACATAAATATGTAAAAGTTAACAAGTGAGAAAAACAGGGTAATAATAACACATTCTGCTGCTATTATTACTCATTTCTCTATCATTCGTTTGGCACTGATGAAGAAGCTCCTATTATGAAGCCTTGAAACAATTGCAAGATAAAATTTCTGTGTATATTTGTGCTTTTCTTTGCATTGGTTTTTGCAGATCAGGTATTTATCTTTGCACAGTTTTTTCATATGTATCTCAATTTGTAAGTACTCTGGATATAGAAGTTTTGAACCCTTAACCCCCCCCCCCCCACAATAGCAGGGCAGAAATATATATATATTTATATAAAATATCTCTTTGAATCAAAAATTAACTTTCAAATTCGTAAAAAAAGTTACCGAATTATATAGTTAAAATGAAATTAAACGTATAAAAATCAAAGGAAAAAATAATACAAAAATTATATATATATATTGTTATATTTATGTATTCTGCATCCAGAACCGTTTTAAAGTGGTTCTCAAATGACCTGCCCCACAATGCGAAATTTTCTGACTCGTTTTGAAATAAGAAGGTATAAAATTAGCAGCCTGACTGTTGGAGCGAGTTGGAATCGAAATGAGTTTTCCATTTTTTAGATAAATAAATTACTTATCGAGTTAAAAGTTATAGTTGTCACAGCCGTTTTTTTCTGTTTTCTGGCGCTGTCGCACCGGAATTTCGGTTCAGAACACCAAATTTGATAGTATTTTCTGAAACATCTTTTGCCTTTATCAAAAAATGGAAAACGCTATTCGATTTCATGGTTTCTGAATAAGAACATCTGCCAATTTCATGGTTTTCTGAACAAAAATGAATTAAAAAAATGTGTCAAAAAGTAGCTCCTTTGGATTTGAGAACAGCTTTAAGGCATTTTAGGGCCCTGTGTCCGATTGCTTTTTTGGAAGTCCCAATGTATTAATCAATTTTCACTTTTTTAAAAATATAATATTGTGTGAAAATATACCATAATGGAAAACCAGACGCTTTAAAACTAAGGTATTGTTGACTTATACGCAAAGGGTTAACCTTTGATAGATAATATTTAATTAATAAATTTTTAATTGATAGGAAAATACGGGATATGATCACGAAAATAACCTGAAGGAGTAACATATGTATATGAGCTTGTTGTTACAGTTCTCCTTAAATTGTATTTTATTTATTTATTTATTTATTATTATTTTTTTTTTCAATTTAAAAGCATACAATGAAATATTATTCAAGAGTCAGCTAATTCAAAGCGACTTATTGAGTGCGAGCCCTGGACACGGGCCCAATCACCCACCGTTAAGACAGAACTGAATATATGAAAAAATATATATATATTGCAAAAAATATTCAAAACATTCATTTCTGTCCCTTTAAAAGCTGTAGATGCATTCTCATTGGTTAATACAGACTGATCTTCGATTAAAACTCGATTCTCTTATCTACAAATCTTACGTGACGTCAGCAGTTACGGAGAAGGGAGAATGTTTGACTGGAATCGCGTCCACCAATGCTTTTCCCTCTTCTCTCGTAAACCCCCCCTTTTGCGGATCGGCTCCCGCAACTTTACGAGCGTTTGGTCTGAATACGCGCGTTATTGGTCTACTCACCCTTGTGAGTAACTAAACTTATTACCGACATTTAGAGTAACTATCGAATTTTTATAAATATAATTTACAAATTATTATCGGATGTTGAAATATTTAAAATATACATATAAATGTCAAAAAATCTCATTTGAAGTATATTCCACTTTTTTGAACGAAAAAGCTTGTATGAGCGCAGCTCCATTTTTCCAAGTAACTGGGGGGTGGGTACTCAACTTGGAATTTTACACACTCAAACCGAATAACTTAATCTCGAACGCTGATATTCTGGGTTGCTACTTGATTATTCATTAAAATTACCTGAAAAAGTGTATAATGTAATTGAAGTGCTTCAGGCTAAATGATAATTTTTCATATTAGGGATGAACCCCGTAAGGCATTGTGACGTCACGATAACTTCACAATGACGTCACACTGTGACTTTGTGATCATCGGCAGTGAGTCACGTGATGTGGATGTAACGTGACTGTGACCAAAATGTGCAGTCGTTATGGTCGTTTTCACGCCATCCTGTGACCTCACAATGTGACAACTTTATGAAGTCACCTTGTGACTTAAATAAGAAAAATGTGACATTGGGACGAATCTGCATCGAATAGTGTGTCTAGATTTTACCCGAATCCAATCCAAATTGTTCGAATCGACTTTTTTTTGGGGCTAAATGTTTGTGATATTTGTGACGACACTGCACCAGGTCAGGTCAGCAGATTTTATCCGAATCCAATCCAAAAAGTTCGGATTGATCTTTTTGGCTACAGATTAGATTTCGATTAGCGGTCGGGTGACATGATTTTTGCGAACCCTATCTGACCCGGGTCCGGTATAAAGTTTTTACTGTAAGTCTTGTTCGGAATAGAATCCTTCATCCGACCGAGTAATCAGATTTTATCAGAAATTGTGTCATGATACGTGTCGGCTCGGATCTAGAGTCATGCACAAATCCGGTTATACACTTCTTGAACATGATTGAATGTCTACCTAACATATATGATGCTTGACTGAAATTATATTTCAATTGAACCCACATTTTTACCTACAAAAAAAAATTTGTAGGTCCACAACCCGAGCGAACTTGATAATTGATTTAATCGGCACTCAACTAGATCCGAAACCCGAAAATCAAAGAATGTAGATCTACAACTTGATACAATTTTAGAAAAAATGTGTATAATCATATCTTTAATATTAATTTTATCGTTCATATAGAAAAACACACATATAAAGACTCATTCATAAGAAAATATAGTTTTCCATCTGAAACAATATTCTTATCTAAAAAAAATCATTTTAAAACGAATCCGAGTTGCAAGAATAAATTTTCAACCAAAAGACTTCATAGTCAAGCAGATTCAAACCACGCGACAACAAAAACAACTATCACCAATCAGACGCGACACAAATTGTTTCATGTCGGGAGCGGGTAAAATAAAGCTCATCCGATCCGATGTAGGACTGTAGTTGAGTCGACATTTTTAATCTTTCTTTTTTTCACTCCAAATTCCGGGTAACCAGATTTTACCAGAACCCGACACTGTCGGATTGGCTGTAAATTTTCTACTACTGTCAAATACAGATTAGAATTTCGCATAGAAACGGATAACAAGATTTCATCAAATCTTAATATGATCCGTGTCTGATCAGTTATAATATTTCTTGATGTAGCTCGGATATTAATTAGGATATTACATTTGTTTGGGAAATCAGCTAATGTAGAGTTAAACAAGTGAAATTACAAATGTAAATACAAATATTGAATATAAAAATGTAGATATGGATGAATTGAAAATGTTAATAAAAATAAATATTTTAATAATATGAAATTCGATTATGCAAGCGAAGAACAACCTTTTAAATTGTATTCTACTTCCATTTTTAGTAGTTAAACGCAAAGATGTTGACAATAATTAACACTATTTTTCTGTTAAGTACTGAAGTTATAAAATGCACACTTTGCCATATTTGCTATATGTGGTTAAATTATTTAATTAATGAAAATATAAATATATATTTTTAAATAAGTATTGTAAAACATTTACATTAGGAAAACACTTAACATATAGTTAGTATATTTATTGTTTAATATTATAAAAATAATGCTCGTTATATCAAGCATTAAATCACATTTTCAAGAAAATAATATATAAAAATTTAAATCATACACACATTTTATTAGATTTTTTTTACTGATATTTCATTACTTGCTTAGAATCATTTAATTATCTCAACTATTACTAAGAAAGGAAAAAAATGTTTTAAAAGTGTTTAAAAATGTCCTTTTAAATCCGCCAAAACACCCATTTTCACCTCCAGGTAACACTTTCAAAGGTCCTCTAGTCTTTGTTTTTTTTTGATAGTGTATGATATGCAAAAATTAAATATCAATTAACGTACTAAATTGTGACAATTATATTACAAATTTATCAGGAACGTATTTCAAAAAATCAAATATTATTAGTTTTAAATTATATATTTTTTTTAGGTGAATAACTATAAAAATTTAATGTAAAAAATTATTATTATCACAATTCTTGCAAGTTTATTAGAATTATTTTTTAAACAATCAAATATTAATAGTTTTAAATTATATTTTTTTTCTTGAGGTGAATAACTATGAAAATTGAACCGAGAAACGCAAAATATTTTAAATTCAAATTTGATCTTTATTATTAATAAAATTTCAAATTCTCATATTCAAGAGTATTAGAAAACACGAACGTTCTTTGTATAATTTCGAATGTGAGAATATTAAATTGTTACTAGTCAGAAACATTTTATTCCTTTAAAAATGAAAAAATAATAATTTTCTCTATTTTCCTTATTAATTTTTTATGGAATTTTATTAACAAATGGCAAAATAAAGCATGTACACACACATAGAAATACAATCCATATATACATATCTAATACACATGTAAACACAGACACGCATATTTATACAAGTTGTTCCAAATATTTTGAAATGAGCTTTAATTTTTTATATCTTGTTAATCAGTAAGCAATGTAAACTAAAAAAATATTCAAAACAAGGAAGCAAGTAATATTTTGTATATAAAATAGTTCTACAAATAATTTCTGAAAAGTTTCATACATGATTTTAGTTTTTTTAGTTCTTATATCACCCTTCTCTCACCCCTCTGTAGACAAAAATTATCAATTAGATTTTTTGGTACTTTTGTGTTATAGCGGCCTCCGCGAATGAATTGCCAACCGACCACGATTTATCGCCAAGTTATAAAGCATATATGACATTTTAATAATATATTATATATATAACATTTCGTGACGCATATAGATCAGTTATAGTAATTTATGACGCATATATGACATATAGATATGATATGTGTATAAGATACATATGATGTATATATGGCATATAAGGCGTAAATAATATATATACAATCGCGTATATGGCACATATATCAGCGTTTGAAGTATAGATATATGCGTATATATGATCCATATATAAGATTTGCGATGATCTTGCAAAATCGTAACTGCAATCTTGGCATGATCCTAATTGTAGGGGCCGCTATAACCCAAAAGTACCGATTTTTTTTTTTTTTTTGATACAACAAGATCATCACAAAAATGCAGCATACTGGAACATTAAAATTAACTCATTTATAATTCAGTGAAAAAGCGCAACTAATATCACTTTTTAGTGCAATCATCACCAAAAATAACGACCATACTATAACGGTTTCAGCTACTCAATTTCGCAGGGGGTAGGGGGGCGAATGACATCTGTGAAACATTTTTGGTATTTGGTTTGAAACATACAGAAACTGACGAAATGTGTTTAGACTTTTAAGCAAGTTAAGAAGTAAGATTTAATTTCAAAAACAACTAAATATAGCATAACACAGGTATATAGCATGCAAAGATATAAATGTAGTTTTAACTCCAGAAACACAATTTTATAAAAGCAATTTACAAAGCATTCATAGTATTTTCTTCTTGAACTTAGAGATCATGTAATAATTTTTCTTTAAATAATTCGGAGTTTTCATACCTAATACTGTTTTAAAAATCAATTACTTATTAATTAAGATCAATTGCATAAATATTATTCTTCTCCTGTCTTTCTAAGAATCTGGCATATTTATTTTTCTAATTTGTCACCATTCATAGTTGTCAACTGTAAATTAAGCCTAACCCTATCAGTTTTCAATATAAAGGTGTATGCCGTTTTTTCAATGATCTTGTTATAATTAAACGAATAACTTTGTATTTGTCCAATCATATATTTACAGCAGGCAAACCAAAAGCTGCCCCGTAGGGGTCCAACGTATTGGGACGTTCTGTATATATACATATATAAGGGAGAGTGGGGCACATTTGATCATGGGGTACCTTTATTCAGTCTAAATTTATCAAACTCCTATAATACTAGTTGCAACATCCTTTACTTACCTTTTTACTAACTGTAAACCACACTTGTGACACACTTCTTTTGTTTTCTTTTGTTTTATTTATCTCGCTTCAAATTAAAAAAGTTTTGCTCTTGATATGTTTGATATGTTATGAGTTTCACTGTTTTGCTCTTGATATGTAATTCATTTTATTTTTTCTGTAAGGTTCTTATATAAACAGGGAATATGTTAAAATTTTCATAATATAACAGATCAATAAAGCAACAAATGTCTATTCATATGTAAAATTGTCAATATATTTCAACTATTAAAACAAAAGTTATAGAACGAAATATTCCACATGGGCATATGGCGCACTTTTGATAATTATAAATGGGGCACCTTTGATAATGTTATCAAAAGTGCCTCATGCCTTTTGTTGCTTTATCTTTCATATTTTTATTTATTTATTTATTTTTGTTTTGTTTTTATAATTAAGTATATAATTAAAAACATTGTTATCCATATACTTAAAGCTAACCTGCTTTTTAGTTTTTCGTGCAAAAATGCCTTTTATAGGCATGCGCGAGCATTCAGCTAATCAGCTAGAGGCTTTTACTATCTTCAGACGCGATATTTCAGCCAATGAGGTGAAGGCTTTTTCCTCTCTCTAGAAGCTTATGTGGATTACTACGACTCCATTTGGTTGTTCGGTTGTTGAAATTTTATGGATTTCTTTTATTAAGGTATTTTTTCATTTTACCGTATTTATTTTCTTTTTAAGTCGTATGTATTTTATTACTTTGAATTTTTTATAACTAACCCCTTTTTTTGAGAGAGAGAGAGAGATTTCGTGGCACGAAATTCCGCGAATCGTTTCCGATGTAAACAAGTGTAAAATTTCAGTTTTTTAAACTTAATATGTAATTCTGTGTGATATGATTAAATTCAGGTTTTCTCAGCGACGATCACAGTATTTTTACCAAAAAATTTTTGTATTAATCAAGCTTTTTTGGTTATTAAGCATAGCTAAACACGAAAGAAAACTTTGTTATTTTAAGATTTTGATGTGAATTATTTGCGTACATTTATAAGGCGAGTTTCACTGAATAATTCAAGAAAAAAAAATCTCATCATTATACATATTTAGTTACGCATTATTAATTATTTACTTGGCCTTTACTTTTAATATTTCAAACTTACAGCTGAATGTAACTATTAAAACATTTGAAATACTGTATTCGTAAAATGAAATTTCAGCTTAAACACTCGACAATTACTTTTACTTATGCATTAATTATTTACTTGGCCTTTAATTTTAATATTTCAAACTTACAGCTGAATGTAACTATTAAAACATTTGAAATACTGTATTCGTAAAATGAAATTAGCTTAAACACTCGACAATTACTTTTAGTTATGCATTATTAATTATTTACTTGGCCTTTACTTTTAATATTTCAAACTTACAGTTGAATGTAACTATTAAAACATTTGAAATACTGTATTCGTAAAATGAAATTTCAGCTTAAACACTCGACAATTACTTTTAGTTATGCATTATTAATTATTTACTTGGCCTTTACTTTTAATATTTCAAACTTACAGCTGAATGTAATTATTAAAACATTTGAAATACTGTTTTCGTAAAATGAAATTTCAGCTTAAACACTCGACAATTACTTTTATGTTAAATTCAGGTTTTCTCAGTGACGATCACAGTATTTTTACCAAATAATTAAAAGTACTACATGCATGCATCTATCTATCTATCTATCTATCTATATTAGAAATTGTGCAGGTTTCTGGTCACTGTTTTGTTTACATATTTTAAACAAAAATTTCAATTTAATAATGCACTGAAAATTATAATGAATGCTTACAATTAAACACAACAACACAAAACAAAAAATTTCACAAAAACACATTATTTCCCCGATATTTTCCCACAACTAATCAATAAATTTCATGATATTTTATTGCGATTTTAAACCATGAACTTTAGTACTTTTCTGTTATACGGACACTATGCCAAAATGTATGTATGTATGTAAATATATGTATGTATGTTTGGCGACAATGGTGTACGTATAACGGAAAAGTGCCTGAATTATTATTTTTATATATATATATAAAATATGAACATAATTGGCGACACAGCAAGTTTTCTGGATTTCTCCCTGGCTCTCTAACCACATTGTTAACAAAACAAAAAATTCACGAAAAACACATTATTTCCCCGATATTTTCCCACAACTAATCAATAAATTTCATGATATTTTATTGTGATTTTAAACCATGAACTTTAGTACTTTTCTGTTATACGGACACTATGCCAAAATGTATGTATGTATGTATGTTTGGCGACAATGGTGTCCGTATAACGGAAAAGTGCCTGAATTATTATTTTTTTATATATATATAAAATATAAACATAATTGGCGACACAGCAAGTTTTCTGGATGTGAAAGGCGGAGATGAATTTCATTCATTCAATGACCTTTTTAAAAGTTTCAAGTTTGGATTGAGTGCACATGAACATAGAAACCGATACCTATTTCTATGTTTATGATTGAGTTATTTGGATATCTTTTCGTATAGCACAGAAAATCATTTCTCCCGCTTTCGTAATACAGATAAATTCTGGTGTATTTTTTTTTCTTCTTTTTATATCATAAGTACTTTTCTACTTTAAATTTTTTTAACCTAATAGTAATTGTCGCGTTTCTAATCTGAAATTTCATTTTTCGAATGCAGTATTTCAAATGTTTTAATAATTACATTCAGCTGTAAGTTTGAAATATTTAAAATATTAAAAGTAAAGGTCAAGTAAATAATTAATAATGCATAACTAAATATGTATAATGATCAGAATGACATATTAAAATGTGTACAGAATGACATGAAAATTTTAAAAAACTGAAATTTTGCACTTGCAACTTAATTGTAAATTTCATTGTTTACATTGGAAACGATTTGTGGATTTTAAGAATTTGCGGAACTTCGTGTCACCAAATTACTAAATCTCTCTCTCTCACTCTCCAAAAAAAAAAGGGTTAGTTTAAAAAAATTCAAAGTAGCAAAATACATACAACACAAAAATAAAATAAATACGGTAAAATGAAAAAATTACTTTAATAATAGAAATCCATAAATTTTCAACGACGACATCAAACGAATGCGACAGATCGACGAACATTGTGTTTTTTAAGCGACTGATCGACGAACCTTGCGTTTTTTGGGGACATATCGACGAAGTTTGCGTTTATTCCACAATCGATCGACGAAATTTTTCTTTTTTCCCTGACTGATCGACGAACTTTGCATTTATTCTGCAATCGATCGACGAAATTTGCTTTTTTCCGCAACTGATCGACGAACTTTGCGTTTTTTCCGCGACAGATCAACGAACTTTGCGTTTTTTCTGCGACAGATAGACGAACATTGCGTTTTTTAAGCGACTGATCGACGAACCTTGCGTTTCTTGGGGACAGATCGACGAACTTTGTGTTTATTCTGCAATCGATCGACGAAATTTGCTTTTTTCCCCCGACTGATCGACAAACTTAGCGTTTTTTCCACGACAGATCGATGAACTTTGCGTCTTTTCCACGATCGATCGGTGAATCTCAATCAAGTAAAATCTAAAGTCAGAAATTTATTTAACAACCTAATTGTTAAGGGTCCCTAACACATTTAATGGAACTTGAAAAATACACTGCATATATAAAACTTAACTTTCTTCCCTTTTTTATAATAAAAATAAACATTTTACATAATCATTCTCAGTTGACTTAATTTTTTCAATGGTATTTTGTCATGTCTGCATTAATGTAATTCTTTAAATAACACGTAAAATAATAGGTTGGTTTAAAATTGGTTGGTTTAATAATTTTGGTTTAAAATTTTTTTTTCTCCCTCCCAAACATTACAACTCCCCTCCATTTAAAAATGTTGGTAGGGAGACTCCCGTCCTTGGAAAAATTGAATTTCAAGCCCTGCCTATAATATGTTTGTGTGTATTGAGGTTTGTATAGATGTTTGTGTGTGTGCTGTTTTTAATAAAGACAGTTTCATTTTTCACACGAACCTTTCAAAAAATTCACATTCTTTGCACAATCCTTTAACAAAATTCGCATTTTTTTTCGTGATTCTTTAATGAAATTCGCATTTTTTTCTGTATCTTTTTTTTGTCGAGATTCACAATTTTTTCAGCTATCCTATGACGTAATTCGTGTTTTTTTTTCAGCGATAATTTGACGAAATTTGTGTTTTTTCTGAGATTTTTTTTTTCACGAAATTTGCGTTATTTTCCACGATTCTTTTATGAAATTTGCGTTTTTCTGTGATCCTTAGACGAAATTTTCTTTTTTCGCAATGCTTTGATAATAATCACATTTTCTCTGCTGCCTTTTGATAAGATTCATGAATTTTCAGCAATCCTTCGATGAAATTCGCGTTTTTTCAGCAATCTTTGAAGAAATTCGCATTTTTCTCGCGATACTTTAATGAAATGTGCGTTTTCCAGCGATTTTTTGATAAAATACATTTTATTCCGCAATTTTTAGACGAAATTTGGCAAGAAAGCGCTATCTTTCGGTGGAATTTCCTGTTTTGCGATTCTTTGACAAAATTTGCTCATCTTTTGCGTAAATCACGTTTTTCTGTGGCCTTTTAACAAAATTCACGTTTTACATGATCCTTTGATGAAATTAGTGTTTTTCCCGTGATCATTTGACGAAATCTAGGATTTTTTTCCCCGCGAAGATTCATTATATGTTTTTAGTCTGCAGGTGCCCTAAAAAGTTTGTGACGCCAAACAAACAAAATTCATCCTAAAGAATTATTGTTTCGTTTCTGGAAATGAACGACTGTCAACTCATTGGCTGAATTATAAAGGGTGAAATGTGTCGGCACTGAGTATCATCTATACTATTAACAGAGTTTCCCCCAGGTTTAAAAAGGGGCAAGGTGCTGCTGGTGAGAAAAAGGGCACTTTTTTTATTCTTAAGGGCACTTTTTGGATTTTTGAGGGCACTTTTCAGAATCTTAAGGGCACTTTTTTAATTGTTAAAGCTTAAAGGTATTCTTTTGGTTTTTAAAGCCACTTTTGATATTTCAAAGTCAAAACACTCTTTTTAAGACAACATTGAGTCAGTTTTTATTATGAAACCAAATTTTTTAATGCAAAAAGGAGAAAGGGCACTTTTTTTACTGAGAGCAAGAAGGGTGCTAATTATTTTGCTGGAGGGGCCAAGAAGGGTGCTAATTATTTTGCTGGAGGGGGCAAGAAGGGTGCTAATTATTTTTATGAGGGGCAAGAAGGGTGCTATTTTGCAAACCAAAGGGCAGGCAGGGTGCAGCACCCTTCTCAAACTGTCTGGGGGAAACACTGCTATTAATGTCGGTAAACGTCTGTCTGTGTGTGTGTTGTTGTGTCTGGCGTCTGTAAGCACAAAACTCTGCATGCAGACGATGGACATAAGTGCTTTTGGTATAAAAAAATTCGGAAGGGGAGTTTTTAAAATTCACAACATTTTGCGGGAGAAGAGGGGTGCGAACGAATTTAAAAAATGAGTCCGCATCAATAATTATGGCGGCGGGGGGAGTATGTTTTGCCCACACGGGGCGGAGACTTTTCTTTGCTGACACTCATATGATATATCGTTCGAAAGGCCTGCAACTGCCTTTTCATGTTATGCATCTGTGTGGTCCATCCCCCCCCCCCCCGTCAATTGGGGCACTTTTCTAAATTTTGCACATACCACTCATGTTATATATCGTTAAAAAGGTCTGTGACCGCTTAATCATATTATGCATCTCCGGTGTTCATCCCCCACTTTGCCCCCCCCCCAAGGGGGTACTTTTGTAAATTTTTCACAAACCCTTCATGTTACGTATTGTTGGAAAGGTCTTTCACTGCTTATTCATGTTATGCATCTCCGGGGTCCATCCCGCCATTTCCCCCCTTTTAAGGGGGGCACTTTTCTAAATTTTGTTGACACCCCTCATGTCATATATTGTTGGAAAGATCTGTGACCGCTTAATCATATGCATCTCCAATGTCCATCTCCCCAATTTGCCCCCCCCCCCAAGGGGGCAATTTTCTAAATTTTGTTGACACCCCTCATGTCATATATTGTTGGAAAGGTCTGTGACCGCTTAATGATATTATGCATCTCCAATGTCCATCTCCCCAATTTGTCCCCCCCCCTCCCCCAAGGGGGTACTTTTCTAAATTTTGCAGACAACCCTCATGTCATATATCGTTGGAAAGGTCTGTGACTGCTTAATCATATGCATATCTCCAATGTCCATCTCCCCACTTTGCCCCTCCCCCAAGGAGGTACTTTTCTAAATTTTGCAAACAACCCTCATGTCATATATTGTTGAAAAGGTCTGTGACCGCTTAATCATATTATGCATCTTTAATGTCCATCTCCCCAATTGCCCCCCCCCCAAGGGGTCAATTTTCTAAATTTTGTTGACACCCCTCATGTCATATATTGTTGGAAAGGTCTGTGACTGCTTAATCATATTATGCATCTCCAATGTCCATCTCCCCACTTTGCCCTCCCCCTCCCCCAAGGGGGTACTTTTCTAAATTTTGCAGACAACCCTCATGTCATATATCGTTGGAAAGGTCTGTGACTGCTTAATCATATGCATATCTCTGATGTCCATCTCCCCACTTTGCCCCCCCCCCCCAAATAGGTACTTTTCTAAATTTTGCACACAACCCTCATGTTATATATCGTTGGAAAGGTCTGTGACCACTTAATCATATTATGCATGTACCGTGTCCATCCCCTACTTTACCCCCCCAAGGGGGTACTTTTTTAAATTTTGCACTCACCCCTCATGTTACATATCGTTTGAAAGGTCTTTGACTGCTTACTCATGTTATGCATCTCCTTGGTCCATCCTGCCATTTCCCCCTCCCCAAGGGGGCACTTACCATTTACTTGCACAACAGCGCTAAATGTGTCAAATGCAAGAAATTCCGCGAGTGCATGTGCCAGTGAAACTTAGCCAATTGCTGTTCTTCAACCTAGCTTTAATTCAAAGTGGGTTTTTTATTTATTTGAATTATTCTGCAAAAGTTTCAAACATTTTAAAGCAGCTATGAATTTTATTTTTATGGTACTATCAAGTTTTTTGCCGTCAAATTTTGACGGGTTCCATCTAGTAACATATAAAATAGCCAAATAAACCATGTTTTCTGTGATGAAAATGCGAAGTTTACAAATTTACTACAAGGTTCAGATACAGAAGAATATTATTCTGTTGATTATGATTCTGACACTTTAGACAGTCCAGAAGACGTTACAACGTATGATCCTACTGATTTAACTGAACTAAAAGTCAATGACACTGTTATAGGTAAATTGGCAATAAAGAAAACTTGCAGGCATTTTATAGGAATTATTGAGGGGAAAGAAGAATTGGATTTAAAAATCAAATTTAAAAAAAAAAAAGATGACGAATAGAAATGATATTTCTCAGGCATTCCAGATGTAAGCCTGGTAGACTTTGACAACATTGTTCTTAAATTGCTGCCTCCATTACTTCTAGGAGGAACTGTTCAGGCGATTGCTGGAATGACATTTCCAATAAACCTGTCCAAATATACAATCTTATAAATGGTGCCTTTAACATTTTTTGAAGATTATAAATATCCTCAATAGGCATTTCATTGGCTTTGCACAATTCAGTAATACTGATTGGATTTTATTTTGTATGTTTCATCAATACATATGTTTTTGATATCTGGTTCTTTTTCTTACTGTAAAACAACTATATGTTGATATTAAAAACTTATTTGAGAAAGATAATTTATAGCATGTATGTCTAAAATTCATTTTATTTTCTTTCAAATAAATTATCAAAAGTGCCCTATAGCCGATTATAAGTACCCCATGATGAGGCACATTTGACCAGTTTGAATAGATTTACAAAAGAATTTAATATATCGGCTTTCTTTACAAATAACTATTTCTATTTGTATACATATTTACAAAGGTTACAATGTTATAAATATATTTATATATTTTACAATTTCGTGAAAATTTTGCATATAAAATTATAATTGCGAATATTGATCAAATGTGACCCACTCGCCACTATATATAAATATTTCGCAAATAAATTTCGAATTATTTTTTAAAAAGTATGCATTTTAGGAAAATCTGTTAAATCGTTCAGAACGTAACACTCTTGATAAATTGTCATTTATTGCGTGCTTAAAATAACGATAATATATGTCACAAATGATTTTTTTTCATTTAGAAAAAATTTTGCTGTAAAAATAAAGTATTCTAAATAAAAACATATATAAAAGGTCCTCTTCGTTATTTATGTTAACGCCATTAGAAATTGACAAGCGCATGTGTTTCCCAATAGTTTCAAAAACAAAATAATTCGAAAATACATTTACCTATATTTAAGAAAGCATGCAATATTTTTCGTGTAGAATAATAAAGAGTGGAGCTTGAATGTAACATATAGTTAATTGATTTACGCGTTCTATGTCATGTTAGCCTGCAGCAACAGCATGGCTTGGCTGCATTTCTCATTATTCTTGAAATCGTTCTAGACCATAAAAGATATCACGTTATTTCTTGTTTATACCATTCTCCTACATTTACATTGCAATATTCAATAAAGTGGGAAATGCATTAGCTGTCATTGCTTTGAAAGTTTGCCCTAGAGTTTCACTCTATTGTTGTAGATAAGCGTGTTAAAATATATTAAATCACATTCACAGCTATTAACAGTATTAACAAAATGTGCTGTTCAAATGTATAAATATGAGGTAGATGTGAGTTTCAAGATAGGTTTTTATGAAAGGAACAGTTGCTAAATATATGATCTAAGTTATGCATTTTATTAAGAAACACAGTAAAACTTTGAATATTCTGTTCGTAGAGTTTATCTGCATTATTGCATTATACAGGGCTATTCTGAACTCCTGGGCAAAACTTGAAGGGGTGATAAAACCCGCCTAGAAAATCTCAAAACACAATAAATGCATGATCGTTACTCCATCAGTGAAGCGCTACAAGGTACTTTCTGGATGAGGAGAGAACCCTCTTTACTACACAATTAGGACTTCCAGAGCACTCTCAACCACAGCACCATGCATGAAATGTATGTCCTGATTATTAAAACTAGCGATAATTTATGCAATCCAATGTGCATGAAAAAACAGCGCTTTGTGTCTTTAATGACAGTGTCATCTTGCGGTTTGCAGTTTGCAGTACGCCAATGCATTCTATGGCAAAAATAGATAGTTTAGATGTGTTCTATCACCCTTTAAAGTTTTGTCCATGAGTTCTGATTCACCATAAACTTCTCTGGAGGGAAATTTGTCCAATTTAAGATACTACCCCTCACTCACCCTTTTATCCCACTCACCTTGCATATTTTGAATTTCTTCTTCTAATTTCCATCCATATTAGCATCCTAGATAGTTATACTATTCCGCATAAATGAAATCAGTAGTCATTTGCTAGATATTGTGTAGAAAACGTTCTCCACAATCAGAAAGTGCCCTGTAGAACTGATATTTGTATTAGCCTTCAGAAATATGATATTGTTATTAGTTTGTGACAAATTGAATATTAAAAATTGTAAATCTGTGAAAACATCTATTGTTAAAAGTGAAGATAAAAAATTATCTTCTAACAAATGAATTGATTGACATAACTATGTATCAGGAATTAATTGGTGAACTTTTATATTTAGCTAATAGAACACGTTAAAAACATTATATTTTGGCTAAAAAAGTGTTAAGATACTTAAAAAGTACAAAAAGTAATAAAATATTTTAAAACAACGATTTTTTTTTTTGTTTTTTTTAAGTACCTCAGTTGGAAAGATGAAGAAAAGGGAAAATGTTTTTCCGGTGGAGTGGTTTTGTTAGGGAATTCATTAGCTTCGTGGACAATTCACAAACAAATCAGTGTAAGGCTTTCTATGTATGAAGCGGACTTATTTCTGAAATTTGGAAAGATAATAATATGGATAGTAATTGTTTTATCTGAATTAAAATATAAACAATTTATAAATGGTGCCATATCTTTAACAAATGATACTCAAGCAGCAATTCAATAGATTAAATACAGTAAATCCTCAAATAAATGAAAGTTCCATTTTAATAAGGATTTTAAAACAGTAAACGTTGCATTAGAATATGTACAAAGTGAGAATTTTTTGCTGATTTTCTCGCAAAAACTGTCAGTGAAGACAAGTTGGTATATTCAATAAAAAATATTTCACTTATTTCTTATTTCGACATGTGTAATTTTGTGGGTAATTTTTTATGTAATTATGTATGTATATGTATTTGTATTTTTAGAATTGTTTAAGAAAAGAAAATAAATCTTCTATCGCAGGAGGGATGTGTTGAGTTTAAACCGAGCGAGGTATATTATACGTTAACTCATACCCGCTCACTGCACGCCTCTTCTAGCACAGTCAACCTGTTAGCGAGCGTAATGGAGAATAGTATTGCTGTATGAGGTTCTGAGTGAAAAAAAAACTACGTGTGTGGATTTAATTATTATGTTAATTGTTCAGTCCTCGTTCAATAAAGTGTTTTGTCTCAAAATGCAAGATTCTGAGTGCACTTTAGTAACTACAAACGGTAGCAGAACTTTACTCTATCCCCAAAAGAGTTAAAATACATGGGATAAATAGTAATGTTCTTCATTATGGACTGAAACATGAAGGAAAAAATAAGAAAGGAAAGGATATGCAGGTAACTATGGTAATTAAAATACATGGTCAGCATAAATGTTACTTTTAACAGTACTTTTTAATTTTCGTCTTTTTCTTTTACCGAAATGCATTTAAAAATAAATATTAACCTCATATTCAATCTTTTAGTTCGTTTTATTTACAATATTATCTAGAATATTTTTAGACAGTTTCATTAAATTATCTTGACTAATATTTGAGATACTATAATCATGAATTTTTTT
The DNA here is from genome assembly GCA_963931845.1 of Maratus michaelseni. Lineage (NCBI taxonomy): Eukaryota > Metazoa > Arthropoda > Arachnida > Araneae > Salticidae > Maratus > Maratus michaelseni. The sequence goes on along the minus strand of OZ007588.1, from coordinate 258,464,422 downwards.
TTTTCGGAAAAAGAAATTAAAACATGTTTTAATTGTAATCTTTTTGCTAAAACTTTATAGTTATAGTCGACAATGTTTTTTGTTAAACCTCTAACTCCAGCTGTACTTGGTGTAAAAATGAAAAGAGTGTAGGAAACAGGAAAATCGAATAGTGAGATTTGTTCATACACGGAATTTTATCGATGTGATAAAAAAAAAAAAACTTTTTCGAATGGAAGCACGTAATTAACCTTTATAAGACTGTTGGTTGAAATATCGACCAGAATTCGTCATTTTGAAAAAGATGGGAAAGGTTTGAATATCTACAAAGCAATCGTATGGCCCTCGTCTGTGTTGCAAAGAGGATTGTAGGGATTATTCTAAGATAAATTACTGTCATTTAAGATGTCTTTAAAGAACTTTTTTAGATAAAATTTTGAAAACATGATCCTCGTAGAAAAAGTGCTCATAAAAATGACTTTCAAAAATATATAGAAATTATTTTATTAATTTTTTTTTTAAATCTTGAAAAAGCTTATTCTTTTTTATACCCGAAAATACTGTACTGTACTCAAAACAATCTATTCAAAAATACTAAAACATTCAGCATATTTTGAACCTCTATCATACTTAAAACGATATCTCTTTATTTCTATGAAAACTAAATTTGTAATACTGTAAATTTTTTTTATATTGCTTACGTTTTCTTCAAAATATTTTGTTTTGAGAGAAGCTTTTAAAAATATGATTCTCGTAGTAAAAAGTACTTAAAAAATTACTTTTTTAGAAAATACATTAACTTTTTTTTTGAATAATTCATTTTGAAAATATTTAAAACAAAGTAATATGTATATGTAACCCAAAAATTTAAAAATAAATTATGCAAAAAACATGCAAAAGAAGTATATTCTTTTTGAAGATATATCAATTTGTAAATGTGGCTAAATTTTATAACTTTTAATTTTCAAAAATTAAATTGAATTTTAAAAAAATAATTTGCATTTTATAATTATATATATATATAGTATATATATACATATATATGAGTGTGTGTGTGTGTTTATTTTTATATATGTGTGGAAATTATATAATACATATCCCATATAGCACATTTTCTTCCACAGAACATCCTGAGGAGGAGTGTGATTAAACGCTCAAAATGACTGCTTCAGGATTTTCATAGGAACCGTACATGTTTGCTTTACAGGATCTGGGTAACTGCTTGGGATCCCTTTGAGTGACCTTCTCAGTAGGTTCTTCGGAGGATTATAGGAATTGTTAAAGAGAGAGTCAAATGATAATGAGTTTGAAACTCACACGCAAATAAATAAATAAGCTAAATAAATATGTATATATGTGGGATAAAAAATTAAATAATACCCATCTATGCATCAATAGTCACAATAACACAAACTCAATGATTTAATTAATAGATACGTGATATCGCAACATTATCAGAAGACTCGTGATAGGTAAAAAGCTAGCGATAAGTACGTTGTTGCTCAATAGTTTATACCAAAGTGTGGTGGTTGATAATCCAATCTATATGTATAATAAAGGATAATAAGTGTAAGTCTAGGTAAATTACTGTTGTATACGAATATATTATATTGTTTAGTAGTGTCATAATCGAATATTTGGATAAGTAAGTAATAAAAACTGATTCAAACATAGATTGAAGAGCTATAATCAATTCATGATTATAAGCCAAGTAGATATTTAAGTAACTGTGGGATTATAAAATAATATTTCCTATACATATACATTTTGTTTATTATCTATTAATGCATTGGCAAAAATTGAATAAAATAAGTTTAACTAATACATTTTAAAAAACAATATGCAGAATATTTTTAAAAATCTAAGTAATAATTAATTTTACGGATTTACATTTACACGCAACATATATGTGTTACATTTATTATCACGCAAATCCATCATACGTAAGAAATGGACGACATCTTACAGACACAAGTTTTTTATTTCCATCCAGATTTGAACCTGAGTAATTACGTGCACTTGTCACGCGCTCTTTTAACAACGCTACCGGGCCATTGTCTAAGAGACATTAAAGGATATTGGTGCATTTCTTTTCTACATTCATGACAGTCCGTAGAAGAAAAACATGCTTATTTTTTCTGCTTTGTCTAGTATTAATTTTCTTATTACAAATCAACTGTGCATGCAAATCCTTTACTTATATGTTCAATAAAATTTTTAATTCATAGCTAGAAAAAAAGCGTATAAATAAATATTTAAGAAAATTTAAACATCAATTGATTTGTAAATTCTTATATGAAACCTTTATGTAAGACCGCAATAATTTTTTTCAGCTTTTAATATTTAAAAATGGATAATTTTTATCTGTATGTGTGTGTATTAAATTATTAAATAATGAAAGTGTCAATAAAAATCGTGTGTGTAAAAACATTATTATATTTTCTTATCATAATCAATAAAACTAGTTTACAGTTAAGTAAACTTTTAACGAACTCTTAATATCCTGTGAAAGCTTTCTCTACATAAAAAAATTCATTATATACACTATATTGCCGAAGGTGACCAGTCAGTTGCGATTTTAGACGTTTTGTTAACTATCTAGAAAAATACATGAGGAATTAAACTGAAACTGCAGATGTGTAAACAGTATAGTATAGGTTATATATTTCCGTGAAGATTTTTTCCAGAAACCCCATAGGGGACTTTCAACAAATTAAAAAATAACGAATATCTTTTGAATAACCCTGTAAAAACTAATGTAGCAAAAGCGTTCAAACTCGTGATTATTAATAAGTGGCTTATTGTAATATACTGTGTTCATTTTTATGAGGATAGCATGTATACTCGTAGAGAAATTAAGGTTTTTATAAAAACACTCCCAAATTTCGTCAAGATTTTTGCTTATAATTTGCAGAGTTCTTAATATTAAAAAAAAGTTATTTTGAAAAAAATATGTCAAACAACATTGTACACAATATTCTGCAAACAAAATTTTAAAATAATAAAAATTGGATTAAAAATGATCAGGTTTACTAAAACATGTTTCACTGCGCATGCGCGAATGAAATCAAAATATAATGTGCATACTGTATTAGCTAAGTATATAGAGCAACTTTTGTGAAAGTCTCAATCATAGCTTGAAAAATCTGAAAATTATCATCGATAGAATAAGCTCGAAATCCGTATTTCCCAAAAGGAAGCAACTGTGAACTCCTAGCTATAACTAAAAATGGTTGGATTGCCCTGAAATTTGTATATGTTGTTGTCGTTATCTATAGCATGTTCGCTATTTCAACTGAAGTGTGTAGCACTTATAGTTTTTTACAGGGACATTCAAAAGTATTCCGTTACATTACAGTCAATCTGGAATAATCGTTTCAAGTGCATTTTGTTGATGCTACGTCATTTAAAACATAATGAAATTGATATATAATTATAAAGCGCAATAAAACATGCTTTTTGTAGAATATGGGGTGCAAAGGATTTATTATTCACTTACAGGGTCAAACAAAAGAATTCTCTTACACATCGTTCTATGGGGAAAAATCGTTTGCAGTGTAATTTAGTGATATTTGACTATTTCAAACATAATGAAAATTATATGCATTGCTGATGTGCACGATAAATTGCTCTCTTGAGTGCATTGCGTTTATTTACAGGTTATTATTACATAAAATATATTGGTTACAGTACATGTGCGATATTTACAGTCTATGTGTGATAAGCGCGTTTTCAACTTTGGTTTGCGTTTTTAAGCTTAACTATTTTTTTTTCATAGTACGTGTATGTTTATAAACTCGGTTCATCATATACAGGGCCACACAAGGAAATTCGAAAGTATTACAGACTATGGGAGTGAATTGCTTAAGGGTAGTTTTTAATTGTGTTTACGCATTTTCGTGCTGAACTATATTTAGTAGACTAATAGAAGTTTGTGGAATATAAATAAATTCATATACAGGCTACGCAAAAAAGATATATTGTCGTTTACGTTTGGTAATTGTTGCGAGTGAGTTTTAAGTTGCCTTTTAGCTTATTAGGTGGTGTGTACAAAAGTCTTCAGATAATATACAGGGCTGTACAATAGATTTCGAGTGCATTTCCATCGATTGGCGAAAATTGCAAAATGTGAATATTCTAACTGAAGTAAACTTTATCATACTATATATCCACATCTATTGATCATATACAGGGCTGCACAAAATAATTCGACTACTTTTTTGACACTGGAAGGTAATGTCGAAAACTGTATTTTTCAATGTATTATATGTTTTCTAAACTGTTACATATCTTCTTTCACCTTATTTAACGGTGAAGTTTCGTTACAGTTTTCTGGCTGTGTTGGAAAGTGTTGCATAATCTATGCTTGAAGCATGATTTTTCCTTCTTGTCTATACTCTTTTTAGCTTGGAGAAAGTTGATAATCCTTTACAGATAAAAAATCGTAATTTTAAAAGGGAAGGGTGGGTTATTTATTATCCCAATTTTTTTTATAAGATTTTTTTCTTTTAATTTCTGTTTTATGCGTTTTTAAACATTTTTTCAACGTTTTTTGTTTCAAATGATCGCCCATTACAACTCAAACACCATTGGAGGGCAGTTGTGATTGGTAACTGATATAATTGTAGGCACAGCTGGAAGTCGAGTGAGTTATTGCATTATCAATCAATCATTATTATCAATCATCAGTTGTGATTGGCAGATGAAAAGGTCGTCAGCAGATTGCAATTCGAACAGCGAGTTGTGAATTTTTTGCGATTTGTTTTATGCGATTTTTAGAGTTTTCTCATGTATACGTCATTTAGGCATTTGATTTCAGAAATTAACAACTGTAACTTACTGCTTTTGTATGTAAAAAATAAAGCATTTTGTTTCTGTTTAGAAAGTTAATGATATTTCCTAATTTTTTAACGTCGTTGGTTAAATTCTGCGGGCGAGGGGGGGGGGAAGGAGGAGGTGAGTGTTCGGTTGTAGTTTAAATATCGTGTTAATGCTCTGATCGAAACTCCCTCCTTCACCCCCTGCCACCAAAATCAGAACTATTTAAATATTAGTCGGATTAAAACTAAACCTTTTCTCAATTCCGCAGATACTAGATAAACTTCGGTTTCATTTTTCCAGCCCTTGGTTACCACTATTTCTGAACATTAAAGGCCAGGGAGGGGTATTTTCTTGGGTTCTTTGGACCCCATTTCAAAGAGAATTAGTTCATTCAACTTAACACGCACTAATTATGGTATAGATAACTAATTAAGAACAGATTTAGCGCCATCTGGCGGTAGAAAATGGAACTAAAATATTTTGCAGTACGTCCACAACACGCCTGCTATACGGTGTCATAGGCAACAACTACACGTGCCGGAGTTTCGATCGGAAAGAGTTTTATTTAGAACTGAGTGTACCTCTAGCGGTGGGAAATGAAACTAAACAATATTGCATTTAAAATTTGTCTGATTCAAACAAAGGGCCCTATTTCAACGACAATTTATTCATTTAACTTAATATTAACTAATTAAGATATAGATAACTAATTTAGACATAGATTTGGTGCCCCCTGGCGATGGAAAGCGGAACTAAAAGATTTTCTTCGCGTGCATAGAACGCCTTCTATACGTTGTCATAAGCAGCGGGGACACGCGCCGGAGTTTTGTTTGGAAAGAAGTTTGTTTAGAACAGAGTGCACTCCCTGGCGGTGGAAAATGTAACTAAAAGATTTTACATTTAATCTTGGTCCGATTCAAACGAAATCTTTTCTGACATTTTTCTGAAGTCTCCCAGGTACTTCGGTAATCGGAAACTTCTGTATCATTTTTTTCAGCTCTTGGTTACCACCATTTATGACTATTAATATTCAGAGGGTGATTTATTTTCTCCGGTTCTGTGGATCCGATTTCAACGGGAATCGGTTCATTCAACTTAACATGAACTAATTAAGATATAGCTAATTATTTAAGACTTAGATTTGGTACTCCCTGTAGGTGGAAAGTGGAACTAACAGCTTTTTCGCGCGCGCACTGCACGCTTTCTACACGGTGCTGTAAGCAGCAGGAACGAGTGCCGGAGTTTCGTTTGGAAGTAGGTTTAGTTAGAACAGAATGTTCCACCTGGTGGTAGAAACTGGAAGTAAAATTTTTGCAGCGCGTTCCTAGCGCGTCTGCTATACACGGTATCGTAGACAGCGGAGACACGTATCAAATAATTTGATTAGAACAAAATTCATCCCCTAGTAGTGGAACTAAAAGATTTTCCTACGCGTGCGCAAAAATGACTATTTTTATAGAAACCGCAAAAGAAAGTTACCGATCTTATAATACCAGAAAACGAAAAAGTTTCATTTTCGCTCATCCTAGAGTATTAAGAAATGTATTGGATTTTTTGAATCAAAACTTACAGTTTATATTTTTGATTTCAAAAATGCAAATTTTGTGAAAATCCGACGGTAACTTTTTTTAAAATTTTGACCAAAATCTGACCCGTTTTGAATCAAATGATCCAGACATTTGAGGACGTGGTATTAAATCTACTTCCGCTTCGGGTAAATCTCTCTATTTAATTTCCGAAAGACAAAGAGTTACCAGAAGAAGTGTTTCGTGCAGCGATTTTTAGAGTGATTTCGCGTTTCGTATTATTTTTTGATGGGACCGGGCAACGCCAGGCGGATCTGCTAGTATAAAATAAGTCAGATAAATAGTAATACAAAATTAACTCAATACAAAATCAAATTCACGTTTTTTTTTTCAAAAAACTGTCAAGTACTTCACAATCACTCATGAGACTACGCCAGTAAAGTGACTTCCTAGGCATGTCCTCAAGAATGCCATCCTACGAGATTTCTTCGTAGAACGTTCCCAGAAACTTAATCCTCGGAAAGTCTTAAAGTTTCTCTTTCAACAAGTTTATGGTATTAATAGGTATAAAATATTGTGATCTTATCATCCTATTGTTTATTTGAGTAAGTAATAAAGTTTGTTTAAAATTAAATTGAAGCTATACAGTCATTTATAGTCGTAAGTCAAGTGAATATTTACGCAATTGCAAGATCATAAAAAAATCCTTCATGTATGTACACATGGTGTCCGAAAAGTCTGGAAACGGCCGAATAACTCGAGAAATATACATCGTATTGAAAAATCGAAAAAGCATTTTCAATATTTTTGAAAAATCTGTTTAGGGATATCCAAGTTCCCTCCCCCACCCCTGCCTCCTCTGGGGAAAGGGGGGCGACTTGGAAATCTTAAATGATAACTCCACTTTTTTATTGCAGATTCAGGTTTTACGGAAAAAATACGCATATATAATCGGAAAAAAACCAGAAAACCTGTGTTCAATGTTTTAGAAAAATCTGTTTAGGCATATCAAAGTTGCCATTTTTCTAAAATATGAAACACTTCTTTTTCCATGTTTCAGTCCGATTTCTCGAGTTATTCTACCGTTTCCAGACATTTCAATGGAAATGATTCTCACTGAATTTTACTCCATTACAGCGCCATCTACGAGTTTCCGAAGAAAATGTTAAATACAAAATTTAATATTTCAAAGTTGCCTCCATTTCCACCCCAGGGGAAGAGTTGGTGGGCAACTTTGATATCCCAAAATAGATATTTCAAAAATATTGAACCTGTATTTTTCCATTGTTCAATTCGATGTATATTTTCTGAGTTATGCAACCGTTTCCCGACTTTGCAATGGAAGCGATTCTCAATGCATTTTTTTCGATTACACCACCCTCTACGACTTTCCGAAGAAAATGTTAAATACAAAAGTTACGTAATTTTCCCGTAGTATACGGATCAGCAAAAGGGGGTTATCATTTAAAATTTAAAAGTTACCCACCCTTTCTCACAGGAGGCAGAGTTGGGGGGGGGGGCAACTTTGATATCCCTAAATAGATTTTTCAAAAATATTAAACACATATTTTCCGTTTTTCAATCCGATGTATATTTATCGATATTTCTCGGTATTTATATATATATAAATATGCAGACGCTGTTCGCACATTTTTTAGACAAATTTGATAAATGATTTTAAAAATGGAATTATTTTAGAGGAAAACTTTCTTTCAACAACTTATTATTTGTAATTCATATTATTGTCTGATACTTTCAAATTTATACTTCTATCAAGATGGCGCATTCAAACAAGGTGTGAATCAGAGCTAAAATGGCTAAAATGGAAATGGCTGGGCACATTGCAAGAAGAAAAGACAATAGATGGAGCACAAACACCCTACAGTGACATCCCAGAGATGTAAAACGACCAAGAGGACAACCTCAAGTAAGATGGAGTGACGAAATCAGAAAAGGGACTGGTGTTAATTGGATGACTAAAGTACTAGTCAGGAACATCTAGCAGTGGATTTAAAACGGTAGATGATGGTGATAATTATATATATATATATATACTAGCTGTTACCCGTGACTTCGTTCACGCAACATTAAAAGAAGAATAAATACATTAATTAAGAAAATATTTCACTCCAGATAATTAAAAACGTTAAAATTATCTAACTATTTATCACATTTCATAGGCGACAATACGGTATTTTTTTGTTATAGGGACCTTGACATAACTCAGTCTTTAAAAAGGGAAATTTTGTGCCAAATAATCGCGAAAATGAAATTGCAACCAATGCAAAAAGGAGGGCCAAATAAAATCGTGGAAATAGACGAATTGGGTAAAAACAAATGTCAATTTTACCTGATAAACAATTTTACTTTTAGCGCCTTTGTGAAACGTTTTAACAGCCATCCTTCAAAAAAAAAACATTAATTGGAAATAGTACATGCTTTTTCTTTAAATTCAGTTCTGCCTCCTTGGTTTAATGTATAGCTGAAACAAATCTTATTTTCTAAATGACAGTATGTTGACAGGCAATTTTTGTTCTCCAGAATAAATTGTTTCATGAAGTTTGAATATGTGAAAATATGTTTTTATTTTTCGGATAATTTACTGAAATCAAGATTTTGTTTTCACCATCTATTCAAAGTGAAAATCAATTCTGTTTTTCAGTTTTAATGAGAAAATGGTGTAAAAAATATACAGATCTATTTTATTTCTCCTTTTTTTATATACAAATATGGAGTAATTTACTTTCAGTTTTTAGAGAAACTTCGTCAAAATTAACAAAAAAGAAAAAAAAATCTTGGCATCTAATTTAATTTTTTAAATTCTGACAGTTTGTGTAACATCCTCGGATCAATGATAACCGGTATAAAGTAAATCACGTTGCGTTCGATATTCTGGCACTGTAAATGAAAATTGTAAATTCACGGGCATTCTCCGTGAATTGCTGCCGTAATTTTACGGGAAATGGCCCCTTTTCAAGGTAAACGGCCCATTTCAGTAAATTTCATGTTTTTACGGGCAAAAACCGTTTATCTTATAACGAAGCTCGTTTATCTAGTCACAAAACCGGTTTTCTTATGGACATTGCCTGGAATCTCTGCTGCAGTAATTTTACTGCAGCAATTTTTTACAGTGAGAAGTAGTTGCGAAATACAAACATAGATTCGTGTTCATTTTCCTTTTCTTAAAATTATGATGCGATTTTTAGCAGAAAATTCTCATCTGTAAATAACGGATATTCATGCTTAATAATCAGTATAGATAAAAAAACATTTAAATTTTTCGTTATAAATATGGCGTGAAACTCATCTACTTTCTATACTTACTGATCCTTGTATTATTAATGTAATGAATTGATTCACACTCATTTTAAAACTCATTGGAAAACTCCCGTTTTATTTCAAATATGACGCCTCTTTTTCCTGCAGAGAAATCCCGTTTTAATGACATAATTCTTGTTAATTTTCTTTTCCAGGCAATTAATTTCTGTACTGGCATAGGGGAAATTATGTTGCTTTAACGAAATAATATTAAATCTTTAGTTTTTATCAACAAAAATGGAACTATTAACATTCGTCATTTTTTTAGGTAATCGAGTCATTTCTTTTAGTTTTAAGAATGAAAATAAATATTTCTCGCTTTCCATGACATCATTTTCGATATGGATAATTTTGCGGAGCATATTATTGACATTTGCTGACCATTTTCTTTTTAAACTTCTTTTTACTTTTTTAAAATTTAAATAAAAAATACGGTATAGTTATATTAGCCCTGCGCAGACGGTAAAACGCCAAGAATTATTACCATACAAAAGAAAAAAGCGAAGAGAAAAAACCCAAGATCATTTTATTTCACCAATCAAAGATATCCGCTTTATTTTTGATGTATGGCGTCATATTCGCCTGTTTCCTATGGTTACTCATATTGAAACCTTGTATTATTATCAAAAACTAAAAAAAAAGTACGTTTATTTTCTAATAATATTATTTAATCTTCTTTTTAATTCTTTAATTTTTTTATTTCATTTTTATTTTTCACGTGAACATTTTTCAATTGAAACTAAATTGTTGACTAAAAATTATTATTCCGGAATTTGAATTAGTTTTGGCAACGATAAAGTATTAGCAACGGTAAAGTAAATTTAACCGTGTTAAAATATTATACGAAAAAAATGTCCATTTACTCTCTATGAAAAAACGAAATTTTGAATTATTAAGAAAAATATTTGAATAAAATAAACAAATACCAGCCTATGTTCAAATGAGGGTTATAATCAATCTGTATGCAAAAATACAGGATCATTAAAGGCTCCATTTTGACGCTGGCTTCAGCCTAACATTTGCGCACAATCAGATTTATAATATTATTAGGATATATATATGTGTGTGTGTGTGTGTGTGTGTGTGATGCTTACTAACAAATCCTACATCGATTATCGCAATTTTGGCCACTGCTTTACTATGCCATATGGGTTTTTTTCTGCATTTGAGTCTCTTGATATTTCGATGTGAACTTTTTTACTTGGACACTAATTATTTTAATTTTGAGAATCTTAAATTTTTGGATACATTTGTGTATTGTATTGTAATTATCGGTTTATCTATTGTCGATTATTTGTGTGGTTTAATGGTTATTATTTACAAAAGTTATATATGTATTATATATATATGTTTATATGTTATTATATATGTATATATATATATATATATATATATATATATATATATATATATATATATATATATATATATATATATGCAGGGATCCCACCAAATACTTGTCTACAACCTTTAGCTTCAGAATTGCTACAGCTATAGTCATAATCGTAGTTATAATTATAGTAAAGTGGATACGCACTAGACAATGAGATTGATTTAGAGCGCCAGATATCGGAAATCACCGCAGTTAACGTTCCTATCTCGAAAACGGTAAGAAATGCTGAAATAAAGTCAATTACAAATTTGTACAGCGTCCTCTATTTAGTATGCAATTATGTCTTACTTGGCCATAACACGCTTTTAAATTCCCTGGAAAGTATATTTTTATACACAATAACCAGCGTAAATACGCTACAAATTGCAGTAAAAAATGTGGCATTATAAAGCAGATGCAAATTTACTATTAAAACTATCACATATCAGCAATGTGCTGTTTATTTTAATAAGAAAATCACGTTTAGAATACTAAATGTGTTAACCATAGGAACACATGGAAAGTGCATAATGCATTGCTGCCAAAGTGGACACATTTATCCTACTTAAATAGATTTCCTCACGAGCAGGGAAGGCCAAGCTATTCTCGGTCAAAATTAGCTTTGAGTTCAATTCGATATATTTTTCTCTCCGCATTATTACTATAATGCCTTTTGTTTTATAAAAATAGCTTGACCCATAATGACCCATAATCAAAATTACCCACTAATCAAATTTTCTCAAATATGTGACCAAGCCAATAGTCTTCTCGTCCCCCAAAACCGTAGGATACAAAATTTAGTTCAAATCGTCTGAGCCGTTTTTAAAATAAAAATAACTTGACCCATAATGACCCATAATGACCCATGACCAAAATGACCCAGTAATCGAAATTTCTCGAATATGTGACCTAGCCCAGTAGTCTTCTGCTTCCCTAAAACTGTAGGATACTAAATCTAGTTAAAATCATATGAGCCTTTTTAAGATAAAAAGAGCTTGACCCTTAATAATCCATAACTAAAATGACCCACTAATCAAATTTTCTCGAACATGTGGCCTAGCCCAACAGTCTTCTCGTGCATGAAAACCATAGGATGCAAAATTTAGTCCAAATAGTCCAAGCCGTTTTTAGATAAAATTAGCTTGACCAACAGTGACCCAAATATGACCAACTAATGGAATTTTCTGGGACAAGTGACATAGCCCAAGGATTTTCTCGTGCCCGAAACTCGTAGGATGCAAAATTTAATCAAAATCGTTAAAGCCGTTTTTTAGATAAAATTAATATGACCCGCATTAACCCAAAAATGACCGTAGTATTCATAGTTCAATTACAGGGGTATTTAAAAAGTATTCCGTTACCTTATGCTCTAGGGGAAAAATACTTTGCAGTGTATTTTAATGATGTTATACTATTTCAAACATATTTAAATTGACATACGTCACTTAAGTTCATTACAAAAGTCTTACTATAAAATATGGTGTGCATAGCATTTATCGTTCATTTACAGGGACATACAAAATAATTCGTTTACAGCACTGTCTATGAGCGATATTTCCTGCAAGTGTGTTTTCAGTCTTGGTATGAGTTTTTAAATTTAACGAATTTTTTGCATATTATTTAGTGTGCATAAAGTCTATAGAGCATGTACAGGGCTGCAAAAAAGAATTCGAGTACTTTTATTTTTGTTGCAACTGTGATATTCCTTTCCTAACTGAACTAAATATCAGCATACTACGAGTATTTATAAAAAGCATCTAGATTATATACAGGGCTGCACAAAATAGTTTAGTTATTTACCAATTATTAATGGTAATAGCGGAAATTAGAGGGTTTTCAAATGTGTTATGTGTTTTCCGAATTGTTAACCTTAGATATCATCTTTCACTTTATTAAATTGTGAAGTTTTACTACAATATTCTGAATGTGTTGGAAAGTGTTTCATTAACTATGTGTGACGTATGATTTTTCGTTATTGTTCATTGCTCTTATTTTAATTAATTATAGTAGTTAGTTTTACATGCGTTTTATCCCGTTGCTTAGAAAAGTTGTATCTAAAACTGGCCTAAAAATAATGGGTTTAGTACAATTTTCACTATTTTAAAATTTAAGTTAAAACAAAAACATTGTTCGCGTGCATCTACATCCTAGAAGTTATTTTTATGCCAAATTTAAAGTTTTTATCTCCGATAGTTTCAAAGCAATCATGATTATAGAAAGTTTCGTCAATTTGGCATCCTTTTGAGGGTAGTTCTACAGAGATTAAATATAGCCCATTTTTAATCAGACACTGCAACGTTATTACCCTTAAAGAATTTTTTAATTAGGTTTAATAGTTTTAATATAATCTCGTGTTTAGAAAGATTTTAGCTTATTTCACCCTTTTAAATTTCGAGTTTTTTAAAAACTTTTCTAAGCAAATATTTACGGCTTAAAAGTTACTACCAAGTCAAAATTCAAATTTCTATCTCAAATAATGGTAAAAAATTCCCAAATTTAAAGATTTTTGGAGCTTTTACAGATCAACTTTAAATTTCAAAATTTTTAGAAAGCGTTCTTAGTGAGCATTTATGTCTTACAAGTAAGCACCATGCCAAATATTAAGTTTCTTCCCCAACACTATCAATGAAATCGTAATTTTAGAACATTGTGTGCTCCTGCATTCAACTAGGGTATAGTGGTATGGACATAAAATATATATTTTATTGGAGCAGAAACCGTCACCATCATTTTGCCACCATTATTTTTGGAATAGGTTTGGTAGTTCTAGAGATTATCTTTTACAAACAAAAAAATAAACAAACAAACTTTCTTGTTTATAATATTAGCAAATAGAATTAATCTTTTAGAATTTTTTAGATCTTTTTCCCATATGCCTATGTTTAATCTGGCTTTTTTTACAACTTACAACGATACAACGTTCACACAAATTAGAACACGTTTTCTAATGAAGTCAATGGGTTGCGCCCTGATCTGTAGTCAATTTTTAATGAAAATTTCACACATATAACAGCTATATAACCAATCTGTAAACATTTCCAATGCGCACTACACACTTTTTTCTGAAATAAAATAGTACGTACACACTTACCCCAATCGACTGTATTTAACACGTTGACGGACACTTGCGGCTATAGCCGCCAAAGCGAAGTTCACAATGTGGCATGACGGCTATAGCCGCCCAAAACGAAACGGTCGTTTTTAGACACTACGGCTATATAGCAGCACAAATGTGCATTTACCGGCGTACAAGTAGAAGCCCAGTGTTATGTTTTGGAAACAATATTTTCGGTTGAAACTCGTTTTCCACCTGTTATACGAGTTGCAGCTTCAGTATGCACGTGCAGGGTGGCTAGTGGTCAGGGAAAAATACAGTAAAAAAATGATAACTATCAGTATATTCTTATAGAAAAATTCAAATTGATTATTTGATCGAATAATCAACATAAATTTTTCTATAAGAATATACTGGTTTTTATCACTTTTTTTTACTGTATTTTTCCCTGACCACTAGCCACCCTGACGTGGTTGTAAAGGGAGTAGTACAACCTAATTAAAGGTGCTGAATTAATCAAAATTAAGTTTATTTAGCAGAAAGAGTAAAACTATACTTCTAATATTCTAAAAATTACAAAAACATATAGTGTCAATTTTCGAACTTCACTTGTCCCTACTGTCCGTCAATGTGTTAATAACAGTGCTCCGTCTGAAACATAGAAATCCAAGTTATTTTTTCAAAAAATTTAAATCTAACAATTCAAAAAGTTCCTGATAAAATTTAAATACAGGAAATATTTGAACTTTTTAAAGATGCAAATTTAATGCAAAGACATACAAACCAAACAAATATATCAAGTTACAATCAATTCAAAAATACATTATACGTGGCAAAACAGTGGAGATCGAGGACTAATTAATTCAAAAGCAACCAATGTTTTGTAGGTAAAAATATTTTAAGTAATTTGTTATGTGTGACACACTTTTATTTCAGTTAAATTCTTAGCTGATAAATTTTATGTCAAAAGTATAAAGATGCATGCACTGGCATGTTTATCACCGGTATTTTTTTGATAGAATTTGAGGTATTTCAGAATAATACTTCTTCTGAAAAATAGTAATATATGTTTTTATTTTAATGAATTTGTCATAAAGAAGAAAATATATTTAATACATTATATAACTAAAAGACAGGAAATTTAAATATTTATGTTCTATAAAATGCAATTTTTAATATAATTTCAATTCCGTATTCTAATACAGCTCTTGAAAACTTCAACTCGTAAAATTATTATCCCAATTTTGCCAACATATCTGTGCAAAAATTATTTTTTATTATTGAATGTCACCTATACTTTTAATTGAATACTTTCGATAAACATTTTTAGTTGTCAAAAATAACTCGCTAGTTATCATACTTTTATATCTCTTGGAATTTCGTTTAACTTATAAAATATTTCTCATTAAATTCCTGACTATGAAATATTTCGATGAATGCATTTTGATGAAGTTTATTGTAACTTCAACTTGTACATAGTTAATGAAGTATTTTATTTTCACGTTTCTTGAGTAGTAATATTGCACCTTTTATATAGATTGTAATAATTATTATATGTTCTATTAAAAATATTTGTAATTCAAAAATATTTTTCTTATAAATGAAATTTTAAGATAGTGTTAATTGTTCATAATTTTTTTCGCGTATGTATAACTACCAACTCTTTCGGGTTTTTTTCTTTTTTTTTTAATAATATTCTTTGCACTTATTAATCGTATAAATCTGTTATTAAATTTGGCAAAGATTATAATTAAAAAATTCTGGTAACAAAAAAGCATAATGGGAATGCAATTTCATTTTAAACTGTCGGTTCACAAAGAGTTTATATCATTGGAAAATGTTGTATAAATAAGAAATAGTATTCAAACAATTATAGCTCCTTAAATTTGAAAATTGTGCGTTTTTATTAACAAATCATTTTTTTTTTCTAACGGAAGTACTGTTTTGAATACTCACTTGCCGTTTTAGGGGCCAGAGTTTTGTTTTGGTTTGAATATTACATACCATGTTTGTAAATGGGATAATTTTCCAATAAAGTGGACTCATGGGTAAACAATGAAACCTCAGTGAAATCCGAAGTATACGAATGGGTTAAGCGCTTAACCTACTGTCCAGGAGAATACAGAATTATTCTCTAGACCTACTGAAAAAAGTTAAAAATTACATAAAATGAGAAAAAAAGTTCAAAAATCGGAAATCGTACTTGGAAATCCAAAATAAATTACTCACAAATAAGAAGATCTTATAGTTATCACATAGTTATAAAATACAAAATATTGAAATTATTTTTCATTTTAGTCGTTCATGTGAATTTATTATCTATAGACTTTTATATCTATTTAACAATTTTTCCCAGAACCCTTGCGTTTGCCGTTCTTAGACATTAAAGCAAATTAGTCAACTTCATACACTGCGCATGTTTTTACAGCGCCCTCAAAATGGGGAAAAGTAAAATTGCATAATTGTTTTCATTACAGTCGTGTGTCCATCAACACATATATTTTCTTTTGTCTTACTTTTTTGAAGGGGATTAAAAAAAAAATGTTATAACAAAAGTCTGTTTAATTTTCTTTTATCATGGAACTACAGATATGAAATTATTTTCTTAATATAGAACCAATTAATATGTGTGTTCATATCGCGTTTCTTAGTTCATTTATCGTAATATCTTAGTTAAAGAAAAGTATTAATTTAATATCTGTTATCGGAAATTCTTTTCTTCCGGAAAATCTGCGTAAATCTGCCATCTTATGCTTCCGAAGCGTTTTCTTGAAATTAATTAAGGAAGTGTTTGCCTTAATATTAGCTTTCTTTTATAAGTATATCCAAAGAGGAAATCATAGATTTTTGTCACGCGTATAGAAGAGAAAATACATTAGCGTTAAGTTCATGATATTTAAATATGTAAAAAATATATCATCCATTTTTTATTATACTTTAAATCATTATAGTCATTTAACAATCTGATGAGAAGAAGCATATTGGGGCGAAACAAATTTTATATGAGCTATTTAAAGTATTTTTTATCCTTTCTTAAGATGCAGATTTTTCTGAAAACGATCAATATTGTTTAAACATATGCGCTATCTCTATACATTGCGTCCTAATATAAAAAACTTCAATTTTAAAATTAAAATATAGACATAAATTTGAATTTCGAGTAAAAGAAGAGGGAAATATTGCACAGAAGTTACACATAACAGAAGGTGCATGTAACCAGTAGTAACATTAATTATTTAAATTTGTTATCTTCTGGAAATGTATAAAAACCAAATAAATTGGTTGTTTATACTTTATTTACCAATTTTTAAAAAAATGAAAAAAAATCTTTAAAATAATATAAGAGTCGGCCAAAAGAAAGTGATACTGCTATCGATTTGTCAGATGTTTTAAGGCTCACAGTTATACAGAATAAAGTGTAATACATTCGGAACATAATGGCTAGACATTGTTGCCGTGAAGGTTGAAACAGGCGTTACCGCGGTCTACGAAATTGTAAATACCTTGCGAGGAACCTCTGGGGCTTGGTGCATAACCATTCTTCAACGGCGGCCCGGAGCTTATTATTATTTGCGAATCGCCTGCCCTTAAGAACTTTTTTGAGTGGTCCAGAAACATGGTAATCGCTCAGTGAGAGATCAGGACTATAAGAGGTATGTTCAAAAACTTATCGAAATCGTTTTAAGAATTGTTTTGCGCAAGGTTGCCGCATTAAAGTGGGTCTTTTTTTTTTTTTAATCCAGATTGTTCAGTGCAGAAAGTTGTCTTTCACAGTCATAAGTAACGCTCCCAAAATTTTTTGAAATTTAACAAAACTTACGGTACCACATCGGTTTTGATTTTTCTGTATTGGTACACATCTATAAATTAGCACATTTTAATGTATTAGTCTTATATTACTTTTAAATGCTAAAGGTGTAAAATTAACAACATAATATAAATTAAAATAACTTTTATTAGTTGTTTTACATGTTTCGACTCTTTCCGAGTCATTTTCAAAAACAAAATTAGAATATTCTAAAGCTGCACGGGCTTTGAAGTTATTATTTTCATGTACATTTTTAAAAATTACGCACGTTATCTATTATTTTTTACTTGATTGTTTATTTTCATATCTTTGACCATGGAGTAACTCTAGCCACATGAAAATAAACAATCAAGTAAAAAATAATAGATAACGTGCGTAATTTTTAAAAATGTACATGAAAATAATAACTTCAAAGCCCGTGCAGCTTTAGAATATTCTCATTTTGTTTTTGAAAATGACTCGGAAAGAACCGAAACATGTAAAACAACTAATAAAAGTTATTTTAATTTACATTATGTTGTTAATTTTACACCTTTAGCACTTAAAAGTAATATATCATTACAAGGTGTTATAATTTATTATATTGTTTTAGTCTTAATGTAAATATTTTCTTTTTTCTTGTCAACATGTACTTGTGTGGAAATTTCTATTTTTTTAGTTCAAACAAACTACTTCAAAATTGATTAGAAATTGGACAACTTCTTTAGCTTCCGCATTTGTCATGAAGTTTGCACATGGAAAAAATGTACATAGCTCAACTTTTAAAATGCAAGACTTTGCTTGATTCAGATTTTGACCGATAGGTGACATCAAAAGATGGAAAATAATACAAGGTTATAAGAAGGAGAATATCTCTTTTTCACCGCAGTCGCCGTGGAGTCGATCGTTAACGTTAATTAATGCAACCCATCCGTGTGAGATTCATGTATCGAAAGGAAAATCCGTTTTTTGAAAGTTAAATGAAAACGTAGTATGGGGATTCAGCGTTATGTATATTACAACATCAAAAGTGTGTTCAGAGTATTAATTGTTTGAATTTCATTTATCAGTTTCAGGTAGGTGAGGAAGCTTACTCAAGTTCTTAAGCTCAACAAACTCCACCTACAATTTCATTTATCAGTAGAAAGTTGTGTTTAAAATTAAAACATTAAGTGGAGAGTGGACTACAAATAATTCATCGCAATGTCCATGCCCAGTCCTTCTACGCCAAAGCACGCGTGACTAAAAAATTTCACCACGCTTAACGTTATTTCATGGAAACGAATTATTAAAATTCTTAGAGCATATAAGTAGAAATACAAAGACATTGCATACACAAAATAGCAAAAGAGTAAAGACAAAATTTCAGAAACTTGACAAAACAAAAATTTTTGACATTTTAAGTTCCAAATGCACTAATTTCACTGCTTGTCACTGTCTAAAGGATATAAATGTACCTTTAGCTGAGAAAGACTTCCTAATGGATCAGCTGTCTTCAAGACTTATGATAATCGTATCGGTTGGTAGTAAGAAATTGAGTAATAAAAGAAAACGACTGCAGAAAAGAACCGTAAAAAGAAACGTATATGAAAAAGAGTATTATACTGTAAATCCATAAATGACAAAATCGGATTTTTACTCGTATGGCAATGATACTGATGGTGAGTAAAAAGTAAAAACATCTTCTAAGAAAATATCACAACAAACACAAGCCGAAAAACAATAAAGCTGTACATTGACGCCTAAGTCCTAAAAGCAGGATGCCAGCACTAACAGTAGCATTTGATAAAACTGGTATTTCAGATCGAGCTGTGGCATTGTTTGCAAGCGCTGTCTTGGAAGACATAGGCATGTTACTGGAACAGATCAATCTTATCTTTTGGACAAAATTAAAATTAGAAGAGAGCGTATCTGAAAGCGCAAAATACTGGTAGAAGGTCAAATAAGCAATCCTGATCCTCTGAAGGGATTGTATTTTGATGATAGAAAGGACTCGACTATTCTCCAAGAAATAAGACGGAGAAAAAAGTATCGAGTGGGAGTTTTGGAGGAGGTTGTGACTATAGCTGAGAAGCCAGAGTCAAAGTATATTGGTCACTTGTCTTCTCTATGTCAATTGCTGAATGGAAGGCACAAAACATGATTAATTACCTAAAAGAACAAAACAATATTGATCCTGTGATTGAAGGCAATGGATTCTTCAGCCACGCCGAAAACATGCTTGTTGCAATGATCATGTGTGAGCATCAACGCATACGAAAACTCTCATTGCAACGCATCATGCTGGCAAGGAAAGATACAGACACAGAAATCTGTACATTTGTAATACCTTCTTTCAATACTGAAGTCAAAGATAACATTAACATTATAAACTGGCAATTGTACAGTCTGACCGAGCCCCCTCTCAAAGAACAAATACCAGATCAAGAGCTTGAAGGACTTATACGCGGAAATAAGTAATCTGCAGAACTAATAAAATTGAGTCCTAGATCCCTATGTCATAACCAGGCTGTTCTGTGATGCGTTAAATTTGTCACGGAAGCAGCAGCTGCAGTTTCTGGAGCATCTGACAAGGATTCCTCAAAATTTGAGTAACATCAAATGATATTCATCTATTATATTATGGGAACATAAATCCCAGCACCGAATAAAATATGAACGAAAGGATTAATTTGAAGATATTAATTAATTAATACTAAAAAGTAAAGTAGAAAGATGGTTGGGTTAGGCACGTTTGAAACGTGATATCTTCTTCTACGTGGTGAGTTGTGGATTAGTTTAGAAAAAAACTGAATCAAGCAAATAGCTGCATTTGAAATATGTACATTTCTGCCATATGCAAACTTCATGACCAATTCAGAACCTTAAAAAGTTGTCTAATTTCCGAGTAATTTTGAAATAGTGTGTTTGAACTAATAAATATATATTTCCACATTAACGCATGTTAACAACAAAAAAATATTTATATTAAGGCTAAAACTCTGAAATAAACTAATTTATCGATGTGTAACAATACAGAAAATTTCAAACCGGATGCCGGAACCCTAAGATTTTGTTCGACTTCAAAAGTTTTTTGAAGGGTTACTTTTGAAAGTTAAACACAACTTTTCCGCACGAAGGCGACTTTGATTTCGAAAAATAAATTCAGCCTGTTCTAAGCCGCATGAGGGTGAGCGTATCATGCAGAATCACTCTGGGCAGCATGATACGTCGACGATTCTTTATTGCTGTTTTTAATTTATGTAATGTGGTTCAGATGGCGTTGAGAACGTTTGGGAACATCCCTGATACAAACCATTCCTGTCATGTAGTTTCCAAGCTGACTTACAACTAACTACCACACACACCTTTGATATCGCTTACCTTAGTCACACGCAGAGCCCTCAATACCCACAAAGATTTCCGCATGCACGCACAGCGTTCTGACTCTTCAAACGCGGATGAACTATCTATAATATAAAACTGTTATTAGATTAAAGCAGATAAACATTATGTCACACATAAGTACTACATCTATACTCATTCGATTTTTTTATCATTCGATCATTCGCTTAATTTGATAGCTATAAATGGGTATAATGAATTTAATTGAGAAAAAGGAAAAATTGGGAAGAAAATTAGTGTTATAATAAATAATAATTAAATATTATTTTTCCTACGAGATGGCAGCGACAAAATGCTATTACCCGTTACATATAATGCAAAAATAGTGTACAGCTGTGGACTGAAAGAATCATGTAAAACTGGTAATATCTAACAAATATTCAACTCCGAAGTTGAATTGTTGAAAGTTTGTGAAACCAAAGTAAAATTTTGTTTTGTCTGTTTTGATTACGAGCAACTTTGAAGACGTTAAGGATGCACGGATCGTACATATTGTGTTATTTTAGATCACTTTAACGTCTTAAGGATCATCGCTTTCAGATTAAAGTGGCAAACTAAAAGTATTGAGTATGACGAATATTCAAACACACGTGGCATTTTAATGTGTAACACAGTTGTGTATATTAATTTCTGAAGAATATGTGGAACTCGTTTAATAATTTTAGTTTGCTCTGTCAGCCTTTTTATTTCAGAGGGAGAAAATATATTAGTATGTGGATAAGATTACTTTTCTTTTATCATGGAACTGATTGTTTTTAATATTTTAACTACATATAGAAAAAAAAAATCACAGCTGGGACTCTATTAATATTTGTTTTCATATCGCGTTTCTTAATTAACTTAATGCTTTAGTTAATGAAGAGCAATTATAGAATATCTGTTATTGGAAAATCTTTTCTTCAAACAAATCTGCGTATATGTTGCATTTTATGCCTCATAAGCATTTTCCTAAAATTAATTAAGAATGGGTGTGCCTTAATTTTAACTTTCTTATGCAAGATATTAAAAGTGCGTCCAAAGAGCAAATTATAGATGATAACAGAAAAAGCGGTAATTATCTGTTTAAAAAATTCACTAAAAGCAAAGTCACCTAATTTTTTTCTTTCTGAAAAATATAATGTATTTCAAGCCTTCGCTAATGACGTAAATATTTCTCAAATGTAAAGTTTTCTTTAAAAATTTTTTAAACGTAGAACCTTTTATCACAAACATAAGTTTTGGTCTTTATATATATATATATATATATATATATATACAAGGTGTCTTTTAATTAACCTACAAATTAAAAATGAAATAACACAAGAATCGTTGTAGATAGCATAGCAATTTTTTTGAAAAGAACGTGAAAAGGGTTATTAAGGTACAAGGTTTTCGAAGTGAGAACTTTCAGAGGCGATACAGTAGCGCAACCTACTCACAAAGTTATCAGTTACTTGTTCAAGTGTTTTTCTTTTAATGCTTGCAAATGAGTCAATAATGGATTTCTTGAGGGTATTGAGATCTGTCGGATTTTTATTGTAAACCAAGTTTTCCATGTGACCCCAAAGATAGAAATCGCACGGATTCATATCGGTGAATGAGGTGGCCAATGCAATGCACCAGGATGGTTGTTCGGGTATTGATAAGCAATAACTCGGGTTCCAAATACATTGTTAATGGTTTCAAACACTCTGCCTGTTCAATGCGGAGTTCATCATCCTGCATGAACCAATACCCACCGGTGTTCATACACAGAGCACGAATTTGGGGGAGAAAAACGACTGTCTCAGCACGTCTTCATACGCACTAGCCTTAACAGTTGACGCAAAGTAAATTGGTCCGATAACTTCCGATCCACAATAAGCAGCCCAAACTGTTACCTTTTGTGGGTGTAATGGTATTACGTTGACAAATTCAGGGTTTGAGGATCCCCCAGAAACGATATTTCTGTCGGTTCACCTGACCTGACAACCAGAAATGGGCTTCATCCGAGAACCATATCTTCTTTGAAAACCTTGTGCATTAATTACCTTTTCGACGTTCTTTTAAAAAAAAATTGCTGTGCTATCTACAACGATTCTTGTGTTATTTAATTTTAAAGTTGTAGGTTAATTAAAAGACACCTTGTATATTTAAGTTTGTTCTTGCAGATCATTTATTTACTTTCACTTACTTTTATATTTGAAATTTAAAAAGAATAAATAACTTTTTTATATAGTAAAATTCTTAACTTATATACATTATATTGAAAATATGTTCATAATAATACATCACATCATACTATAGAAAATTTAATTATGTTTTTTAAATGCTATTTTAAACATTTATCTATAAATGCATGTTTTTTTTTATTATAAACATATTCTATATTAGTGATACACAAATATATATATTGTACATAAAAAATAGAAAAATATATAAATTCTTTCGAATGTGTTAATATGACACTTACAAAGGTTGTATAATTATATATTACTTTAACATGTCACTTCGAGGTCAAAACAGAGAATGTGGTGATCCTTTGCGTATGTACAGGGTACAGCCAATAGATAAACATAGGAAAGCCATGAATGCGATGGCCAAAGGAGTCTTTGAAAAACAAGCCCTAATGTTTACACATTATTTGTGCTTTCGTATAAAAGCGGATAAATTGCGCTCTTTCCTGACTGGCTTTGTTGTTCGATCGGTAGCGCACCAGACTTTAGAACGTACGTTTTTTTTTCGGTATGAGTTTGAACCTTGGTCAAAATATTGTTCAAACAAAGCAATAATAATTATTTTAACAACAATTAAAAATATATACATAACTAGTAGACTCGCCCGACGTTGCCCGTGCTAATCTAAAGGAGTGAGCATCCTGGTAAAGCTAATAAAAATGGATTACCTAAAATTATGTCTATCATTGTAACTGTGTCCTGTGCGTTTCATGCCCTAAATTGTTAACACGGTGATCAATATAACGGGGCCCTGTCTGATTCGTGCATCATAAATCGTTAAAACGACAATCACTATAATGGAGCATTGTGAAGTTCGCAACTATAACGACAATCCTTTTACCAGATCCCTGTGTGTTTATGGCCTGTAAATCGTTTATACGGTAATTACTATACGAGTTCTTGTAAGCTTCGAATCGTTAAAATGGAAATCAGTATTTTAACCGTAAATCTCTACCTTCAAAAATTATTTTTCGAGAAGAGGAGGAAATGTACTATATTTTGTATAAAGATTGAAATCAGATAGTTAAAACCCGAAAAACGTAAAAATAATTTATAAAACGAGAAATTAAAAAAATGACATGATATTAAGAATTCAACTGGAAAAATGTCTGGCACAAAATATAAAATTACAATTATCAAAATTTTTCTTATTCATCTAATTTTCCATTTTCGGATCAATTGCCAAGGTTAGCGGCAAAATGAGCGATATTGGCAGCAATGTAGTTTTAAGATTCTGACAGTAACAACAACAATGTTTACAACAATAAAAGTTTTTTGGGCCAAACCACGCTCATCGAAATGCACAAAATGTTCGTAGACCTGATTAAGGAAAAATCCCTTGTTTTTTTATCTTCAACTCTTCCTTTCACTACTTTAAGGGTTAAATATCGAAAATAGTTATGTGTTTAACCATTGTTTAGTAGATTTTTTATACTGAATATCACGCTGTTGTCTAAAATTTCTGCTGAGATATCACGAAATGGCACCAAACTTTCGACATCCCCATTAACCCCCTTAGGAGTTGAATTTTCAATGATTTATTTTTAGTGGGTATCTATTACGTGTTACAAATGTATGTTCAAGTGCTGAAGTTTCTATTTTCAATAGTTTCATTTGTGTTTTGATTAATCAGTAATTCAGCACAAAACCGTTTCTAGGTATAAATTAAGTCCAGATTTTTGCATGTTAAATCTACATGGGACATATTTTTTTCCGGGAAAAAAGGCAACGAATAGAGAAATAACATATAAAAAAGCAGACCTGTTACATATATATATATAAATTCTACGAGATTAAATAAGCAATAGTTGTCTCTAAATTAATCTTCTAATCTTCCATAACCGGCATCATAGCCAAGATTGACGTCACACTTGATCTATGCCATTTCAATGTAGTTTCAAAATTATGAGAGTAAAAACAACGGTTACAACACAAAGATAAATTCTGAATCAAAACACGCTCGCTAATTGCAATACACTCGATAAGGAAGGAAGCCATTGTTTGTGATCTTTAACATCTCTTTTCACCCCTTTACAGTTTAAATTTCGACTATCGGTAAAATAGGTGTAATTATGACAAATTTTCAAAAGATGTGAATGAAGAACATGAACAAAGAATAACTGAAGATTTGACATTAGTTAAAGATTTTTTGGAGAATAATGCACTGAGGAATGTAATGTCAAATTTCTAAAAAAATCGAGTCAATCCAAACCATATCAGAAAGTATCAAAGTCTAATTCGAAACCGACCCGAACCTGAAACATTTAAAATAAATCCGACAAGCAACGACAGAAATTAAGGTCAACCCGACCCGAATCCAAGCACGGATCGGATCGTGTTCGGGTGAAATCGGGATTACCGGACCTGAAGCAGTACTGTAATACGTTCTAAAGAAATAAATATTCAGTAATAATGTCAGTAATGATGAAATGAATTCTACATTCTCTGTTTTCATTACTGAGAACAGGAAAAAACGGTTTGATTGATGATTTCCCTTATCTGCGTATATATATATAAAAAAGAGAAACTCGGAAATTTTCTTTTCGTTTATTTTTTATTTGTTAGATAAGGAAAGCTATAATATGGAATTGATTGCTTAATAAGTTTGAGAAAATAATTGTGATACGAATAGATTATTACAATAAAAATGAAATAAATTTCTGTTCTGAATATGATATTAGCGGTGTAGTATTTTCTTTATGGTATTAAGAATTTAAAATCTTAGCATAAAAATTTATGAATGCTGTTTGCGCCTGAATCATTAACTAAAATAATTAGACTTATTACATCATAGAAATAAAAAATTAATATTAAAAAAGTTTTTTTATTCTTTTAGAAAAATAGCGTTATCTGTTAAAAATAAGGGTTAGCTGTTAAATCAGAGATATCCGTTAAAAATCAGTATATCATCAAGATATGTCTATATGAAATTACTATTGTTTTATTATTAAAACATTTTTTATTTTATGTTTGAGACAATAAATTGTTAATCTTATTATTTTCTGTATTTTCAGCATTCTATCAGTGTCTCGGAGTACCTGTTTAAGGATATTTTCAATATTTTTCTTTTTATAATTGCATGTATTCAAAATAAATTCCAGTTGCATTCCAATTTAGAATATACCATATGAGAAAATGTGATGAGCACTACCAAATTGTTGCACGTTTCGGAAGATATTAGTTTTTAAATATTTTCGTATTCATACTGTTATTTAGGATTGATTATATTCACTTAAAAAAACGAATATGGAAATAAATAAAAGAAAAAAATATCTAAATAAAATAATCGTAAAATGTTTGTTTTATGTATATACTAGCTAAATCCGCCAGGCTTTGCCCGGTCGCGTGATAATACCCCTAACTAAAACTCCAGTTTGTATAATTTTAGATCTTCAGAAATTCTTTCAAATGGTCTAGTTTTGGGAGCGTTTGGTGTGCTCCAAACAAACCTCTTTCCAAACGAACCTGTGGCCTGTGGCCCTACTGCCTCCGGCAACATATACAGAGCGTGCTCCGCACGTGCCGGAAACGATGGAAAACCAATTTGAATGAGTCAAACTCCGTTGTAATAGTGACAATAAGAACCCAAGATAAGAAAGAATGCGACCCTAGAGGCGGAAGGTGGAACTAAAATCTGTAAGACTATCGATAACCAAGTTGAATGAAAATGAACCAATTCCCGTTGAAATCGGACCCACATCATCCGAGAAAAGAATGTGCCGTTAATTTTCAAAAATGGTGGTAGTTTTATCATCAACGCAATTTTTATTTTACGGCTGAAATTCTCTTCTCCTACATTAACGTGATCATTAAAAAATAATTAAATGTTTCTGATATTTAAAAAATAAAGAAAAACACTACGCTAAAACAGCCGCCAGATGGCTTCCCTTCCTATACTTAAATTCAAATCTATATCTTAATTAGTTATTTTAATATTTGTTCATTAGTAAAAATTAGCAATTATTTCCTTTCATTTTCGCAAAGTAAATGAAAAGATAAGCCGGGAAACAAATATTTTTATAGTTCAGTTTTTAATAAAAGCAGATCCCTGTCTGTTTTTTTCTCGGATTTTTCCACTGGCGCCCTCATATTTTTGTAAAAATACTTCTAACGAAATAGTATTTCGAAGAAGAAAAATCGCCCTCGAAATTTTTTTACAGTCGTATGAGTTTGTCTGCCTTAATGACATTTTCAGTTTGTCTTATGCAGGTTGCGCTCGCTACCTTAGCACGGTTGTATACTGGTAAAAGCAGAACAATGCAATTCGATATTAACACTATTTCGTTAGAAATCCTTATTTTTGCATCGCTGTTCTGGTTTATTTAATTACTTCTGCCAAGAATCTATACAACCAACCAATCGAACAGAAAAAAATGCATTTTTGATGAGGGTGCTTTGTGGAATTTAATTAATATTTTAGTAAATAATTAAAATATTAAAATTTCCAGTCTCAAGTGCAACAGGAAAGGTCTTGGACAATCAAAAAATAAATTTGCAGGCTTCTAGGTGCGCTAGATTTTCCTTGTCATTGCCAACAGACACACACACACAGAGAGAGAGACACACAGACGAAACTTTCTTTTATTAGTATACTAGCTGACCCGCCCGGCGTTGCCCGGGCCCGTGGTAAAATTAAGAAAACATAAGTTTGTATAATTTTATATATTTAACCTGATTTAATATTAAATTATTTATTTAAAAGTTCTGCGCACTTGAGGAAAATCCTTTATTTCCACTTTCAGCCCATAGAGGGTGCATTCTGATATAAACGAACTTACGACACGTGTTCCCGCCACGCTGCAAAATCTTTTAGTTTCATCTTCCACAGCCAGGGGGTGAACTCTGTTCTAAACAAACCACTTTCCAAACGAAACTCCAACACGTGTTCCCTCTGCCTCCGGCACCGTATAGCAGGCGTGTGCGAACGTGCTGCAAAATCCTGTAGTTCCACTTTCCACTGCCAGTAGGTGCTATTTGTTCTATACGAACATGCGACATTAGTACCCGTTGTACTCAACAACAAATCATTTACTTTGATTGTTCGTATACATCAAGTAAATACGGGTTGTGTACTTTAATTAGAAACATAAATTTAATTTTTACAAAAATCGTCATTTGAAATTTCCGTTATTCTGTATATATAACATTTATAAAACGCGACGGGAGAAGCTAAAAATGTTACATTTTTTCAAAGGAATTTGTTTTGTGTTAATCGGAGCAAGGCGTTATCTCCTACATCCCCATAATCGCAAATATAATGAATAATGTGTTCAAAAAAGCCACCTTCCTCTACATTTACGCGATCATTAAAAATAAAATCATATTTTTCTGATAATTAGAACATAACGAAGATGCTACGCTAAAATAGCCGCCAGATGGCACTCCTTCCCATTCTCAAATTCAAATCTGTATCTTCATTAGTTATCTTAAATTTTGTTCGTTAGTAAAATTGGCAATTATTTCCTTTCATTTTAGCAAATAAAATGGAGGAATCGGCTAGAGAAACATATCCCTTTGTAATTCAGTTTTTAATGAAAGTTTATCCGTGTCTGAAGCTTTCTCGGATTTTGTTTGACTGGCGCCGTCAGATTTTTGCAAAAATTTAAAAAAATTACCGGCCGAATTTCTCAAAAATTGCATTATCGGATGCAGAAAATTCTTTTACTTATGTTCATACATTTTCAAATTGATATCTTAATAATTTTTCTTAAAATTCGCTAATTAGTAAATGAATTTCGAATTCGTTCATATCCGCTTGCAAATCGTGTACAGGAGTGCTTTTTTTTAGCCATTTTGACAAAAAAAAACAATTTATTTTCGATGCGATGATTAATGATATTCTAATTAATATCTAGGCTAATTATCAAAATATTAAAATTCTGAATCTCAGGTACACCAGGACAGGTTTTGGACTATCTAAATCTTCAGGCTTCTAGGTGGATTTTTCCTAGCCATCGCTAACTGACACACAGATACACAGACAGACAGACACACACACAGAGCTAAACTTCATTTACCTATATATATATATATATATATATATTGTAAGTTGATTTTTGGTTATTATAAATTATAGGCCTAAGGAATGGGCTTAATTAAAAGCAGACATAATAGAAAAAGGTAAAAAAAAAAACCAAAGGTCAAAATAATTTTTCACAGTTAAATAAATGTATAAAGTAAATCCTTAAACAAACAACAATGACGAAAAAAGAACATTACTTATTGGCTGTTCAAACAAGAAAAAAAAAATGTAAATCTGATTCTCTACTTTTCTTTGTTTTAAAGACTTTTGTCGATGGGATAAGATATCTAAAATTTATTTGTTTAAACTTATTTTCCAGATTTTTTCCAGTTTATTACTTTTTTCATGACAGTTTTCAGGTCTGTTTATGTATAAAGATAACATAATACGATATAAATACACAAGGATTTATTATTCTTAAAAATTTGATGCATATAAAAAAATTGCAATGAAATAATTCAGTTATTATTTTTATGATAATCATTATAATGTAAACTCAAAACAATCACAGTTCATAAAACTACTACTAAGAAGTATCATTTCATAGTATTTTATCATAATTTTTATAATTAATACCTATTATTGAGAATAGTTTAATTTAATATTCATAATACGCGTTTCTATTTTTCGACATTTTATAAAGCAGGCTCCGTGCAAGGATGTTCTTATATTTTGCATTTTTCAACAACATGATTTTCTTTATTGAAAATTAATGATTTTAATAACGGTAATGTTTCTCATCTATATTTGTAAATACAAAGTACACTAATGAATTTGCGTTTTACGGTCTATGGAAAAAATCGTTTGCAATGTAGGGGAAACAGGGGCACAGTGGGACAAAAGGCATTTTCCTCCATTCAAACACTCAACAATTAGAAAAGTAGGTATCATTTAGTTAACCTGTATGGCAACACTGTGTAAACTAGTCTCAGTCACATTTCATTTTGTAGGGAAGTTACAGCCATTTTTGTTTTTACCACCACTGTTGGAAAAATCAGGTAAATTTTACTTTCTTTGATTTGAGCAATAAAATATCATCCAATAATGAACATCATTGCATTAATTTAAAGCTTAAACTTTCTTTGACTTTGGATTTAAAAATACTCCTTGGGGGGTACAGTGGGACATGTTGATAGAGGCACAGTGGGACACGTCCCACTGTACCCCAATGTAAATATATTTTAGACTATCACAATTTAAAATTAAATTATTCATATAAAGTGATTTTATTTAAACACAGTATTTTTATGATGTTTAGATGACATTTAAAACATGCATTTAACAGCCTATTAACCTGTTGCTACTGTTATATTATTACTGTTAAATGTTTTTTAATTAATTGTTATCTAAACACATTATTATGAATATTTGTGTCTCTAAACATGCATTAATAATCTGTTAACTTTAAGTGCACACAAAAAGTAATTATGAAAATGAAAACGATAGAATTTTTTTATAGTACAGTTAAAACTACTTTAATAAACTATTTTTGCTACAAAAACGACTACAATATTGATACAGTAAACACTACCTAACTTGAATTAAAATTTATATCTTGATTGCTAGGCTTAACAATTTAATTTAAATTGCAGATAAAATGGTACGTAAAAGATCAAGAAAAACTGTAATTGGACTAGTGAATGTAAATGTGATGCTTGAAGCTGTTAAAGCAGTATTAAAAGATAAGAAGCCACTATGAGAGGCAGCAAAAGAATTTAATATTCCTAAAAGCACTTTGCAACGATATGTGATAAAATCAAGACACCTCATTGGGGAAGATGATTTTACAAGTAAAAATGTTATGTTTAAGCCTAATTATACAGTTCGGCAAATATTTACAACGAGTGAAGAGAATATGCTGTCAGATTTTTTCACAGAAGCTTCAAGCTTGCATCATGGACTGCCTATGAAGGAGACGCGGAAATTGGCATACGAATATGCAGCAAAATTGAACAATAATATCCCCTCAAGTTGGCAAGGTAACCAGTGTGCAGGAAGATACTGGTTGAAAGGATTTATTAAACGGGATGGTAATATTTCCTTGAGAAAATCAGAAGCCCCTTAACTTGCTCGATCAATGGGTTTCAACAAACCTGTAGTAGCTGAGTTTTATTCAAAACTG
The DNA here is from genome assembly GCA_963931845.1 of Maratus michaelseni. NCBI lineage: Eukaryota > Metazoa > Arthropoda > Arachnida > Araneae > Salticidae > Maratus > Maratus michaelseni. The sequence continues at coordinate 258,432,841 of OZ007588.1, read as the reverse complement.
TATGAACTGTTACAGACACATCAATTTGAGCCAGACAGTATTTGTAATTTTGATGAAACATGTCTCACAACCATGCAAACACCTGGCAAAGTTATTGCCAAAAAAGGTGTTACACAAGTAGGTCAGGTCACTTCATCAGAGAGGGGTGAACTTGTTACGCTTTGTTGCATGATTAATGCCTTAAGAAATGCACTTCCTCCCCTTTTTTTTCCTCGTGTTAAATTTCAGGAGAAAATGTTAATTGGTGCTCCAGTGGGTGCTCAAGGAACTGCATCAGCTTCAGGATGGATGAATGCCAGTATTTTTTTTTATATGACAATGAAGCATTTCATAAAATATTCGAAATGAACTCCACAAAATGAAACTCTTCTACTAATGCACAATCATGAAGCACGTATTAGTATTGAAGTTATTAATCTAGCAAAAGACAAAAGGTTGTTGTACTCTTTACAATATTCCCACACACTGCATCCATAAACTAGAGTCTTGAGGCAAAGTAGTCTTTGGACTTTTAAAACGTTTTTATAATGATGCATGCCGGGCTTGGCTTGTGGCACATCCAGGAAAAAGGATAACAATCCACAATATAGCTAAGCTTGTTGGCAAGGCTTATCCTTTGGCCGTTTGTGCAAAGAACATTCTATCTGGATTTTCATCTACAGGCATTTTTCCATATAACAACGTTTATACTGAAGAAGACTTCATAGCTGCAAGTGTTACCGATGTTCCATCAGCATGTGTTGCTGACACATCAACTACTGAACATGTGTGAACATATATCACATGAGTGAAGTATCACATGAGTGCTAGTAAATCTAGACCATTCACAGAACAGCCACAACCAGGGTGCTCCAATTTAAATTTATCTCTGGTGGAAAACCAGAAAGTTGATGAACCTGTTTTGTCACCAGAACTAATAAGGCCTACCAAAATGCCAAGCACCTGATAATTCTCAGAGGAACCGAAGGAAGAGGAAATCAGAAGTATTGACTGATACACCTGTAAAAAGTAGAATAGATCAAGAAACTTTTGAAAGAATTTAAAAGCAGAATAAAGGTAAAAAGAAGTATTCTTCTAATGTTTCGAAATTGATAACCCCCCCCCCCTCAAAAAAAAAAAAAAAAAAAAAAAAAAAAGATTGTAAATAAAAATTTATGGGAAAGCAGTTCTTCAGAAGACGAAGCTCTCTTCAAGTGATAGTGTTTCTGACGATGAGGTGGAAAAAAGAGAAAGTATTTTTGAAGATGATATGGAAGAAAGAGAAAGCGTTTCTATTAATATTGGAGATTTTGTATTAGTTAAATTGTGTGGGAAAAAGAAAGGAGCCATATGCTAATATGTTGCAGAAATCATAAATAAAAGTGAAATTGACTTTGAAATGAAGTATGTGAAAAGACTTTTGTCAGCATACAATTTTGTCTTTGATGATGAGACAACATATTAAGCTGTTCTTTCTGACATTGAAATGAAATTACCAAAACAATGGCTTGCGGAGAGACAGAAAGAACAATGACACAATTATCATTTCTTGAAGACTTCCAAGGTTATTCCATGATAAAATGAACTTTTGAGAACTTTTTGTTAACCTTTAATGTTTAATTTGATGTTACTTTATTATTTTCAATTCATCATACATTATTTTGCAAAGAATTTTTCAACTCTTAAATGTGTTCCATTATTATAACTATTTTTAAGTCTTATCATTTGAAAATGACTTTCATATCTTCTATGTTCAATATCTAAACCTGTATTTAATAATAATAAATGTGTTGTGATGATATAGCTAATTTTGCATGTGCCTTACTCACCGTCCCACTGTACCCCGTTCTCTGTCCCACTGTGCCCCGACAGTGGGCACAATGGGACATCTTAAGTACCTTTTGAAAAAATTTTTTTTAAAGAATAAAGTAAGTATAAATTATGAAAAAAATTATAATGAAAGCTAAAAGTTGCCAAAATATTGCTCTGTATTTGTTTTATATTTTTAATTAAAAAGGAAGAAATTATCATAAAATAAGTGGAAATTGTCCCACTGTGCCCCCCTCTCCCCTATTTTAATGTTGTTACACTATTCTATTTCAAACATATTGAAAGTGATATACAGAGTGCATAGCATTTATCGTTCATTTATAGCGATACAAGAACTAGAACAGGAGCAAAATAATGAGGTTACAATACAGTCTATGAGCGATAATTGCTACAAGTGCGTTATCAGTTGTGGTAAGCCTCTTTAATGCTATGTTTTGCATATTACTTGGTTTGTATAAATTCTAGAGATCATATACAGGGTTTTGCAAATAAAATGTAAAGCTTTTATTGGGGGAAATTGCTTAAGGGGGGTTTTCAACTGTGTTATGCGTTTCTTAACTGAACTAAATTTTAGCATACTATGTATTTTATATATACAAATTTGGGAATTGTATACAGGACTTAACAAAATAATTTGAAATTTTTTCCAATTATTGATGATAATTGTTGAAATTCGGTTTTCAAATGTGTTATGCATTTTCCAAATAGTACTGCTCAGTATAATTAGTTGTATTTTCGGAATTTTGTAATTTCAGAATTCGTATTTCAGTATTATATAGTATAATTATTGCTCAGTATCACAAAGTATAAGTTAGTATTGCTCAGTATAATTAGTAAATTACCAAAATTTTCTACTAAAAATCTCAGTTATTATATCATCAAAATTTGAATTTTTGAAATTTGTATTTCAGTACTACTTCTATAATCTCATAGTGGTATTCGATTTGTGTTTATTCTATGATTATCTCATTTGTCTTTATCGTATTTATTAATTGTTTATCGTTCAATAAATGAGCTATTAGTATTGTTTTATATTTATTGTCTTCTCTCAACTTTAATAATTAGCTTGTAAGGCTTTGCCGCATAGTAAACAAACCTTCTGAACGGGGCTAGTTGTGTTTAAGCCGAAAGGTAGCCCCCACCCACCTAGCTTGACTTTGACTTTGTTTACTTACATATCATCGTTCACCTTATTAAAAGCTGAAGTTTTGTTACATTAATTTGAATGTGTAGGAAAGTGTTTCATAATCTATGATTGACGCTTGGTTTTTCTTTCCTTTTTTTCTGTCACTTAAGTTCATTTTATCCTGCTTCATAACATTTCAAGAGGTTTTTCAATGCCTGGTTAAAGGCATAACCCTATTAAATCTTGCGCAATTCTTTTTTTCTAATAAGCTACATTTAAAGTAGCAACAGACAATTATCTGTATGATACAAATTGAATATAAAAAGAAGTATTATCAATAAATTATAAGAAATTTTATAAAACATTTTTGACATAACAACTTTAATAACATTTGAAATACTAAAAATACTGTCTGGGATTATATTTATCGTATGGCCTTTCTGCTATTCAATGCGCCATTTGAAGGCCATTAATGCTTAACTTTTAAGACCTTTCAAAGTGTTAAAAGCTGATTTATCACATAAAAGCATCTAAAAACAAAAAAATAAAAGTTTTAAACGTAAGATACGTTTTCGAATTACCTTCACAAAATTCTTTCTTAAGAGATACGATTCTCTTTAGTTCGAAACGAAATATATAGTAAGTATGTTAAAATGAAGTATATTTCTCCATTTTGTATAGATATATTACACATTTATTCTAAAAATTTTAATAGTCACGTTATTTTCCTTTTTATGTCATTTAAGACCATTTAAAAGTTTCTTCATGTGGCAATGTATGCAATCAGTGTACTTAAAACAATTTAACCATTTTCTCAAGATAAATTATCCTTTTAAACATAATAATACACTAATACGCATCTTAGCAAAACTGTAACTAAGTAAAACATAAACCATTTTAAATAGTTCAATCAATGAATTTTAATGATTGATAAATACAAGTAAAATTCCTCCCACCATTTGACACTTAAATTGCAAAGTTTAATTTTTTATGATAAACCATAAAATAAAGGAAAAAATATTCCTTAAAACTGACTAATTCAATTTTACATAGATTTCTTGCTTATTTCAAAATTCACCTGCTTTAGTTTTTGAAACGATAGTATCACAAAACAATTACAGGAAAGTGGGACTAACTGTGACAGGGAATTGTTAACTGTAAAATTATAAAAAAAAAAGTGTAAATGTAACGTGATATTTTGTATTCGAAATTTTATAGTTGGTAGATATAAATATTAGAGCCTTAAACGAGTCAGATTGTGCCCGACCCGAACAAGACGTGAAAAAAAAATAATCCATACTTTAATACGATTTTGAAAAAATAAGATACAATTACCTTAATATCAATTTTATCTTTTTAGTATAAAAATGAACACATATGCACTCATTAATCTTCGATTATATACCTTTTTTCTCATTTGAAAAATATTCAGAACTTCCTTCTGAAAAAACTGGTCAACCCGAACAATACCCGAACCACCGATTGGGTCGAGTTCGGGTTAAATCGGGTTATCCGACCCGATTCAGGACCATAATACGTACTAAAGAAAAAAACAATATTCACTACTAATGTCTTTTGTTCCACCCTGATTAAAAGAATTCTGCATTCTCTGTTTTTCATTGCTGAAAACAGGGAAAAAACGTTTTGATTGATGAGTTCTCTTATCTATCTATATATATATTTAAAAAAAAAAAGAATCACCCATTTTTTGTCTCTTGATGTATTTTTTATTTGTTAGATATGAAAGGCAATGCTACGGAATTGATTGCTTAATTAGTTTGAAAAAACAATTATGAGACAAATCGTTTATTGTTAAAAAAATTCTTTAAAAAAATAATAACTTTCACTTGTCAATATCAAAATAACGTTGTACTATTTTCTTTAGAGAAGGGTGGATATGCATGGATGAAAATAAAACATTAGCTTATAAATGTGTGAATGATGCTTGCACCTACCTCATTAACTTTTTTAAAGAGTTATTACTTTATAGCAATAAAAATTAATTTAAAAAATGCTTTTTCATTGTCTTGTAAACGCGTTATCTGTTAAAAAGCAGGATGTTATTAGAATATTACGATGTAATTATTATAGTTATATTATTAAGAAAAAAATTTTTTGTATATTTAAGTTTTGAAAATATGCTAAAAGATTTGGCTGAAGCTGGCATTAATGTGGGATTAAAAATAAATTTGGAAACAACTAAGGGGATGTTCAATGCATTTGCATCAAAAAAGAAAATCGCCTACAACAACACTGAAATTAAAGAAGTGCAAAGTTATGTGGACTTTGGACAGAAAATATCATCGTACAACAGTATCATAAATGAAATCAATAGAAGAATAAGAATTGGATAAAGTTTTTTTGTGAAGAACAATAGTATTCTGAAGAGCAAAACGCCTCTTTGTTTAAAAAGAAATGTGTTTAACCAATGCGTTTTGCCTGCACTAACTTATGGAGCAGAAACATGGACGCTAACAAAACGGATGGTACAAAGATTACAAACAACACAGCGAAGTATGGAAAGATGTATGCTAGGCATAAATAGCAGAGACAGAAAGAGAATAACCTGGATAGGAAGTCAGGCGAAAGTTTTTGACATCATTGAGAGAATTAAACGGCTAAAATTGAAATGGACTGGGCACAATGCAAGAAGAAAAGACAATAGATGGAGCACAAACACCCTACAGTGGTATCCGAGAGATGTAAAACGACCAAGAAGACGATCTCAAGTAAGATGGAGTGACGAAATCAGAAAAGTGGCTGGTGTTAATTGGATGACTAAAGCAGTAGACAGAAAACAATGGAAAAATCTGGGGGAGACCTATATCCAGAAGTGGATTGAAAACGGTTGATGATGATGATGATGATGATGAAATTCAAAATACTATTATTTTCGGTATTTTCAGCATTATGGCGCGATCTCGGAGTCCCCGATTAAGAATATTTTATACCTTTTCGTTTTTAGCTTGCACGTATTGATATATGCTTTTTAAATTCCAAATGCATTCAAAAGTAAAATATTGTGTATCAGAAAATGTGATAGCACAACCAAGTTGTTGCATGTTTCGGAGGCTAGAAAAAATCTACTCTCTGTTGTTAAATTTAATTGCTAGTATGGATATGATGCTATTCTCAGTGTTTTCTTTTGGAACATTTTGATGTTTATACTGTTGCTTAGAAATATTTAAACATTCCTCGAGAAAAAAATAAATAAATGAATTAAATAAAGCTAAATGAAATAAATAAAATGACTGTAAAATGTCTTTTTTATAACTTTTTTTTGTCTTTCTTTTAATTGTTTTTTTTATTATTATAAATTACATGCCTAAGGAATGGACGTAATTAAAAGCAAACATAATACAAGTGGGTAAAAAACTCCAGAAGTCAAAATAGTTTTTATAGCTAAAAAATATATAAAGAAATTCATTAAACAAACAGCAAAAACATTTTGTCAAAAAAAGCTACTTGTTGGTTGCACGAACAAGAAATAAATTGTAAATCTCAGTATTATCATTTCATTGTTTTCAAGACTTTTTCTGTTGGGATAAGACACCGAGAATTTATTTATTTAAAATTAATTTCCAGATTTTATATTCCGTTTATTATATTTTTCAGTGCAGTTTTTTTTTTCAGACTTGTTTATATTTATGAATTAATATCTGCTTAATTATTCTTAAAAATTTAAAACATTTAAGAATAATTGCACTGAAATAATTCAGTAATCCATTTTATGCGAATTACTATAATGTAAATTAAAAACAATCGCAATTTATAAAACTATGAATGAAAAATATTCTTTCATAATATTTTATTATAAATTTTTATTAATATCGTTGTTAAAAAATAGTTTAACATATTATTCATAACGAATTTTTCTATTTATCCAGATTTTATGAATACAATCCGTCCAAGGATATTATTCTTACATGCTGCATTATTCAAAGAAAATAATTTCCTTTATTCATGTTTAATTTGAAAATGAATAATCTGAATGACGGTCATGTTTCGTATCTATATATTTATATGTATAGTACGCTGATTGTATAAGTATAGACATTATGTATATTTTTAGAAATAATTTAATATTATGTAACAATTACACCTATATGCGGCTATATAAAGTGGGGGAACCAAAGATGGCCAGTGTTCCTAAGGTAGCCCATCCCTCAAAAGTAGAATTAATTTAATTTTTAAATGGTGCTACTGCATTGTCAATCATGTATCTGCAGTACACGTGGCTGAATTTAAAGAGATCATCTTTTCCTCTGACATTTTATGATTTCACGTTTGAGGAGTAGTTGTTCTAATGTCCAGGTAAGAAGATATTTTAATTTACACATACTAAATTCTTAGAACTTTGAGTTTTCTGAAAGCTTATTTCTTTCCCTTTAATCACATTTACTTCAATTCTAAGAAATGTATCAGATTAATACTTTTACGTCGTGCAAATGCAAACATACGCATGTTCCCAAGGTGGCCACCTTAGAAAACAAATATGGAAACCAGTGTAGTAAGGGTGATTTTCAAAATTTCTAAATAAATATCTGACAAAACTTATTATCATTTATTGTTATAACCAGAGATCACTCAAAAGAAGTGGGTAACTCCCAAAAGAAAATCCCTGAACTGCCGTGCACAAAAAGTACTTCAAGATCTTTTCGTGTCATAAGATAAGAAGATTAAAAAGAAAAACTCGAAAGATATCAAAAGAAAGAAATGATCATCAGAGCATAATAGTAAGTAAAATAGTTTGTCGAGAATTTTTTCACATTTTAAAAGCGGTTTCCATACAAGGGCCACCTTTGGAACGCTATGCGTCAAAGGTTGCTCACAAGCAACAATTTTTAAATTGTATTACAAAAGTAAGTAAATTTTATTTCTCAAAGAAAAGTATAATTGATATGTGTTAGAGATAGTGTAAAATTTTACAAACAAAAATTCAGCCACACTTACCCAACCAGAAAATTATTTTTAAAAAATCCTCAAAGTTTAACTATGGCCACCTTTGGTTCACCTACCTTTATATTCAAAACCATATTTGCAAACAAACCGATATTTTCCATAGCGTTGTATCAATATGACGGGTTAAATAAACATGGAAAGTTTGCTTAATAAACTTATTAAATTAAGTTGAACATTGATTACCAATCCATACAGTTTGTTATATGTTATACAGGGTGGATATAATTAAAGTGTACGTGTGTGAAGGTATCTTCAAGTTAAAATATTTGGACTATTTTGAAAAGCTTTGGTATTTGTACTGTTTAAGCTTGTATTCACCATCTACCTCAACCTTGGAAATCTGGGTCGAACGCTCAAATGGTATTCATTATTGATCAAATTGGACTTTTGATCTCAATTAGGTCAAATAAGGTTAATCGGGGACCTTATTCGAGCGTTCGACCGAGGTTTTCCAGGTCGCGGTTGATGGGGAATACGAGCATTAGAGTATGCGAAAACGTGTTATGCAATAAAAATGATTATTTCGAAAATTTTGCGATAGTTGGCGCTGAAAAGTTAGAAATGTTTTATTAACAAATATTAATAAAAATAACTCAGTTTAAATCAATATAATTTGAGACGACTATATTCTTTCATAGCAGCGCTATAATTATTGCCATTTTGTTAAAAAGACTCTATTGATAAAACGCATTTTTTCTTTTTTCTTTTTGGTTAAAATTTTAAAGCTTATAAGACTTTTTATGGCAAAAACCTTAAGCTAGAACCACGTGGAATTTGCGACAAAAAAAGTTATAAAATTTAGCTGGCAAATAATTCTCTATTTTTCTTTTCTCTTCTTTTACTTATTTTAATGATATACAATGCCATCTGTTAGAAAAAAAAAATATTTTTTTTTTATCGCAGAACGTGTTTCTGCATGCTCTAAACAGTATAAATACCAATTTTTTTTTTTAAATACTCCAAATACAGTATAAGAACACACATTTTATCCCACAATTAAATACACTAAACCAACATAAGTGAAAAATTGACCTGGGGCAGGACTCGAACCTGGGACCTTCAGCGTACTGTGCAGATGCTTTGCCGCTAAGCCACCCAGATCGACATCCTAGCCCAGCAATTTCTCACATTTATTCATGTTGGAAACAGTCATCGGCCAGTAGTTTTGCCGCTTCAGATGACATAATAAGGTGAATAACTATTCATCGTGTTATGTCATCAGAAACTGCATCGATCTGTGTCGATCTGGGTGGCTTAGCGGCAGAGCATCAGAAGGGTACGCTGAAGGTCCCAAGTTCGAGTCCTGGTCCAGGTCAATTTTTCACTCATGTTTGTTTAGTGTATTTAATTGTCTGATAAAATGTGTGTTCTTATATTGTAAAATAAAGTAATCAGACGTAGTGTTTATGCTTTAAGATATATGTATTCCAAATAGTTTAGCTTGTAGAACCCTTCAAACACATGCACTTTAATTATGGTCACCATGTATATTGATTCTGAACTAAAAAATAAGTTGAAAAGTTTAGGCATTTATTGAGAATTTTATGTGGCAATGGATAAAGAAACCGATGATTTTCTTTTTACACATGTGAATCTATCTTTAAAGACACGTTTGTAACAAACAGTGCATTAAGAAAAAAATTAGACACAAAGCTTCAATTCTGTGCTATGCAGATTCATATATTTCTAAATTTCTGAGCCAAATATGCTGTTTAAATATTGTATAATAATTTAAGTTTTACGGGATTTGTTTTATTTTAAAACTTATTTTTTATTTTATAAATTTGCTTTTGTGACAGTGTTACATATTAAAGGATATATATATATTCAGAAAGAAAACTGAAAAGTATATTCTGTTCTTGTGCCCATTTTTAATGATTTCAAACATCGTATTACGAAGTTTAATTTCTGTCGTTATCAAATTTACTATAATGTCATCTCTTTACTTGTCAAAAACGTCTGAATTGATAGATGTTTTTCTAATGATCAAAAATAAAGTTTTCCAATAGAAAGAACATACTAAAGTCATAAGACATAATACAGTTTATTCTCTCTAAAAAAGTTTTTGAAAGACAAACATCTTAATGGTTCTATTTAGGGTTATACGCGAGCTGAATAGTTATAAAACTATATTTCTAAAATGACTTTATTTTATTCCACTACAACAATTTTATTTTTAGTGTGTTTATCTAGTTTTGTGATTTTCAAACATTAGAATGTTTTTTTCAGTCGATAAGTACGTTCTTTCCACGTTTTTTCATTTTCCACAAAGCTGAACAAAATATACTCTTGATTTATTTTATTTTTTATGCTTTGACAACAATATAAGTTTGAGTTTCTGACAACAATATAAGATCGGATATATGGTATATAGTAGAACCCCGATTATCTGAATATCGGTTATCCGAAAATCGGCTAAACCAAAAGACCTTAAAACTCTTTTTTTTATATGAAAAATTTTATTTTTAAACAAGCATGCTATTTATGAAATAAATAAACAGCGTCCACTTACTTATTTGGACCATTGCGTAAATGCAGGCATTTTATTGCATATACAAATACAACACTTCATTTCTTTACAAAATATGTAGTGATTTTTTTGTTTTTCAACTGTACATTACTTCAATGCTGCCTTATCACGTCACCTTTTAAACAACAACACATCTGACGCTGTTGCATCTTCCTACACTTATATAGAGCTGCCAGTATCAACTTTTTCAACTCGTTAAGCTCTTCGTGCTTATAAAAATACGTTTGTTCTTTTAAGTATTACTCATCGTAAATAAAGTTTGGAGGAAATTAAAACACGTATAAACAGGATGGTGTAATCGAACAGAATACGGACACGTGCTGCTCCAGCAAGCACAAACACTTTACCTGACTGTGTGGGAGTGAGAAGAATGGGTAGTGCCATCTGGTAGGATAAAATTAGGAAGCCTCCCGGTTATCAGAAAATTCCTATAGAACCCCGATCAACCGAAAATCCTTTGGCCCCGTGCTTTTTAGATAACCAAAGTTTTACTGTATTTAGTAAGAAGAAATAATATCTAACCGGTATTCACTAAATAGATTTGATTTAAATAGATTTTATTATGTTAATAAAATCCTTAGCATCCATTATAAATGTTTAAATGCTGCATACACGTTAGTTAGATTTTCTTTAGTATAATTTTTAAATTTAACTTTCAATAACAGAGAATATTTCATGGAGAATAGCAGTTGTATTTATACAAGAAAAATAATAAAGAAAAATTATACATATGAAGGATAATTTTTTTCGTCTTAATATGATATTTTTCACTAGTCGTTTTATTTTTATCATTAGTATGTATATATGAAAAAGGCAAGTAATAGGAACAATGTCTGAAATAAGTTCACAGAAAACATAAAAAAATTACCTTTAAGGAGAAATGTTAATAAACAAAATTTAACATTTCATATATGAAAGAATATTGTTTTAGATTCTTGAGCAAAAATGTGAAACTTTGAATGAGAATGCTTCATATAAATTCCATTACTTGTTTGGAACTACCCTGATAATTTTTTAGAGTTAGTCATCTGTAAAGCCAATATTTCGTGTTATAGACAAAACATAAAATAAACAAGTGGGTAAGTGTGATCGAAAATCGCTCAAAGGGTTTCGTTTAATATTCCTTTCAAAACAGTTTATCCTTTCTTTAATAAATTCAAACAAATTTCATTTAGCAACAACAACAAAAAAAAAGTCATGTTTTTTATAAAGTAAAAATTTACCGGTCTATTTTTTTTCCTTTTTTCGAATATCTAAACCAGTCGGATAGCGGTCCAAGCCCGCTATTATATTCTGTCATAATAATATCCATCATACGGACTAAATGCAATATTTAAAAAAATAATTTCAAAATTAAACAAATTGTACACTTTCAAAATGTTAAAATATGAAAATATTTCCATAATCGGATTTTTATCACGATTCAATATGTTTCTCAAACTCATATATTTACTATTCTCTATTATTTATATTGATACTCGCTTTGTATTATTCTCAAACATTTGAAAAATTAGTTAAACTTCCTATATGGATTTTCGGATTTTCTTTTTAATTCTCTAATGACGTGATATTAATCTGCTTTGTCCACTTACATATACTCATACTCCTTGTATTATTGAGAAATCTTAGACATTTTCCATTTTATTACGCCTATGACGTCAATCAATTTTATTTCATATTTATCTTTTTTTTCAATTGGTGAAACTTCTTATTTCATTTTCATGTTTCGCGTAAAAATCGTCTGATAGAAAATTAATTATTGTAGAAAGAATTTCATTGTGGATTTTAAATCTTTGGCATCTGCTATAACGAAAAATGTTTCAATTTAATAGGAAAAGGCTGTTAGAATTTTGGTTTTTTATCTCTATTTATTAAAATAATACGAATTTTTCAAATTTTAATATTTTGAGCTCTTCACAGCTGCTATTGAGATTTATACATTAAGTTTCAACTCTGTAAGTTACATACTTTTTGAGAATGGCTCTGTGACGGACAGACAACGGAGCGGGGGTAATAGGGTTTCGTGAGATGAACGAAACCCTAAAAATGTAGCTTTTAAATAAAGATATAAGTAAATGACACAAGAATTGCTATTAAATTCCATTGCATAAATAGATAAAACAGCCTATTATGTTTTCTTATATACAATTTAATTTCAAAGAGTATAGAAAATTTAAGAAACGAAATTTTTTTAATAACCTGTTTAAGATAAACGTTCATCCAGTGTAATATGTTTCAATTGCTTTAAAAGGTTTCCAATGCTCATAGTTTTACTAATACGTGTATAAATAATCTAATGACTTTACTGGAAAACTCAATATGTTATTTAAGAGGCAAAAGGAAAAAATAGACCGAAAGAATACAGAAATTTCGAAAAGATTAATTTTGTTTCAAAAATATTATTTCATATTATGAAAAAAAAAATCATCTACGAACAAAATACATAAAAACAATAATGAATAATAAAGTGATATTATTTTGTTTCCTATATATAGGGCGTTTTTTTTTTTTTTTTTTAAGTCCTTCCAGTCTGTACCGGGAGGAAAAGGTAGCTTTCCTATATCTTCGTTTTAAAATTTTAGCTAATGTTACTCGAAGTTACAGCAAGATAAAATGCAAAGAAGATTCGTTAATACTGAATTTGAATAAGAAATTCGCTAAATTATTGAGCTATAAACAAGTTGGCATCATTTATGAAAACTTATTCTGGTCGAAAATTTAGCGATATTTCGTTAAATGTCACCAAGTTTGGCAAGAATTTGGCGCTAACGGATATGAATATATAGTTTTATGCGTATGATTGGGAAAATGATTACAACAATGAAAGAAAATAATTTTCGAGAAATCCCGTTCACTAAAACTCATAAATGAATCGTTGTTTTTTTTTTTAATGTGCTGTCTTGTTCCAAAATGTCAGCTACCCTAGAATTTCAAACTGCTCTATCTCAGCCATTTTTTAAGACAGAGGTAAAACAAAAAATGCTCTGGAATCCTTGTATCAAGGCCTAACACTTAAGCAAAAAAATAATTTTTAATTTTTAATTTTTTTAACACTTAAGCAAAGAAAATTTTTAATTTTTAATGTTTTTGTATATTTATTTTAGTTTTAATTTTTCAGTGGCATCCAACTTGTTTCAAGATAGCGGACCAAGCTGGCCAACGAACTCGGTTGAGGCATTGGTGAGCTTAATACACACAATTAGTTTCATCAAAATTAATTTATAAATACGAGCGTTATCGTATGACACACACATATATATATATATATATATATATACAGGGTGATTCATAAAAGATGGGCAGAACTTTAAGGGGTTATAGTACACTTAAAGACAAATAATATTAAATAGGAGACTAAGGGTCCCAGACGTATTCCCAAGGAGATAGGGGGCATTAAAGTTTAGGGTCCGAAATTTCAAATGATTATAAAACATGGAAAAATTGGTCGATTCGTTTGCGGTTTTTGCAAAAAATTTTCTTTATGCCAGTATTTTCTTGAAATAAAATTTTAAAGTTCAATTTCAAAAAATGCCGATAGGGGGCGCTTTAGACTTTGGAGTAACAAACAACTATTTTTTAACGTTATTTTTTGTATTTCTTTAAATGATTTCGAAAGCTTAGACTTAAACTTAAATTTTGATCTAAAAATCTGAGTCCTAACGAGTAGTTAAGTAGCGTAAACTGAAATTTGAAATTTGAAACCCTTCTCCCCCCAGAACAAAAATCAGTTATTCCCGATCTTTGTGTCGTAGATTAGGCTCTAACTACTGCCGCGTTTTGCTAAAATTATTCTTTATGTCAGTATTTTCTTGAAAATAAATTTTAAAGAAAATTTTCAAAAAATTCCGATAGAGGGCGCTTTAGACTTTGGAGTAACGAACAACTATTTTATACCGTTATTTTTTGTGTCTCATTAAATGCTTTCTAAAGCTTAGACTTAAATTTTCAGCCCAAAATCTGAATCGTTAGACGTGGTTAAGTTTCTGGGGAGAGGGGTTTGAAATTTCTACTCCTGAGCACAGTTCAGTTTACCATGTCCACACATTGTGTGCTGTGATACGAGGTAAAAAGACACAAATTAGGATTATGTTACCAAAGCATATTTATTAACATGTAATCACAATAAATGTTCAAAATTGTGACCACCAGAGGTTATGCACGCAGAACAACGGCGACGAATGGAACGGCGAACATTCGCGAAAACATCAGGCTTTTCGAGCACTTCCCCTACAGCGGCGGAAAGTCTGGCGACCAGTTCCTCGGGGGATTCAATGAGTTCTCATACATAAGAGCCTTCAATCGTCCCCAAAAAAAGAAACCGAGGGGTGAAAGATCTGGCGAGCGAGCAGGCCAAGCAACAGGACCACCTCGACCAATCCATCTGTTCGGAAATGTGATGTCCAGATAGTTGCGGACGTCTCGTACGTAATGGGCTGGCGCTCCATCGTGCTGGAACCACATGACCCGCCGGATGCGTGGAGGAACAACGTTTAACAGGTCTGGCAGCACATGTTGCAGAAATGTGAGGTATGTTTTACCGTTGAGGCGTTCAGGAAGAAGGTACGGTCCGATTAGGTGGTCTCCGAGGATTCCTGCCCAAACATTGATGGAAAAGCGTCTCTGATGAGCATGTGGATACGTAGCATGTGGATTGACATCCGCCCATACATGTGCATTGTGTGTGTTAAATGTACCTTCACGTGTGAAGGTACATTCATCGGTGAAAAGCACAGTTCGTCCAAAATGTGGATTTAGCGCGTTCTGCTGCAGAAACCAGCGGGCGAATTCAATACGATTTGGATAATCCCTTGGAGACAGTTTCTGGACTCGTTGCACATGAAACGGGAGCAAATGTTCATCCTTCAGTACCCTCCAAGTCGTGGACTGTGAGGTATCCACCTGGCTAGCCACTGTTCGTGTACTTGTACTTGGCTGCGCCGCTACTACATCCAGAATGGCTTCTGCAACAACTACTGATTCGTCCTTTTTTGCACGACCTGCATTCGACCGGGAAGCGAGAAATGATCCCGTCTCACACAACTGTCTGTGCAAGCGCTCGAAAGTTTTGCGGTTAGGCAACCGCCTGTTAGGAAATCGCTCTCCGTACATTCGTTGTGCCTCTGCACCATTTCCATCTGCCGCTCCGTAAATTAAATGCATCTCAGCCTTTTCCTTATTCGTGAAGGGCACCATCTTCCGATTCATTACTACAGCGACTTACACTTGACTCACCGTTCAGTGGTTTTTATGCCTGAATCGTGTCGAAATTTTGCACACGTGTTCTTCTTCTTCCCCATTTGACATTTGCATACTTTCTGTTTCCTTCTTCACCCGGTGACTAGCGTCAGGAATGGAGCTTTAACGTTTGCATGAGCGACGTTTCCAACTGTGCCAGTGCCTTTATGAGTGAATTCCGACTATGCAGTCCTTGACGAAAGTTGTATTTTTGCCTCGTATCACAGCACAGAATCGTTGGGCATGGTTAAGTAGTGCAAACTGAACTATGTTCAGAAGTTGAAATTTGAACCCCCTCCCCTCGCTACTGAACCACGCTCAGCGATTCAGATTTTGAGCTGAAAATTTAAGTTTAAGTCTAAGCTTTAGAAAGCATTTAATGAGACACAAAAAATAACGGTATAAAATAGTTGTTCGTTACTCCAAAGTCTAAAGCGCCCTCTATCGGAATTTTTTGAAAATTTTCTTTAAAATTTATTTTCAAGAAAATACTGACATAAAGAATAATTTTAGCAAAACGCGGCAGTAGTTAGAGCCTAATCTACGACACAAAGATCGGGAATAACTGATTTTTGTTCTGGGGGGAGAAGGGTTTCAAATTTCAAATTTCAGTTTACGCTACTTAACTACTCGTTAGGACTCAGATTTTTAGATCAAAATTTAAGTTTAAGTCTAAGCTTTCGAAATCATTTAAAGAAATACAAAAAATAACGTTAAAAAATAGTTGTTTGTTACTCCAAAGTCTAAAGCGCCCCCTATCGGCATTTTTTGAAATTGAACTTTAAAATTTTATTTCAAGAAAATACTGGCATAAAGAAAATTTTTTGCAAAAACCGCAAACGAATCGACCAATTTTTCCATGTTTTATAATCATTTGAAATTTCGGACCCTAAACTTTAATGCCCCCTATCTCCTTGGGAATACGTCTGGGACCCTTAGTCTCCTATTTAATATTATTTGTCTTTAAGTGTACTATAACCCCTTAAAGTTCTGCCCATCTTTTATGAATCACCCTGTATATATATATATATATATATATATATATATATATATATATATATATATATATATATATATATATATATATATATATATATATATATATATATGGATATATCTATATATATAAATCAACATTTGAACGGAGGGTGGTTTGAGGTCCGGGGATCCTGATCGGTGAAAATATATCGAAATTTTCCGTAATTGTTTTCCTCGTTGTTCCTAATTGTTTTCCGTAATTGCAATAGGTAGCTTTGTACTTTTTTGTATTGAAAGGTACCTAAAATTCCTATATGTGAAACCTTAGTGAGTGGAGCGTTCATGGAATCGAAATAAAAGATTAAGATACTCTCAAAGTATGCTCTCGAGCATATGACAAAGAACAACAAACGCTTTTTCATATTTGCAAATACAGTGACAAAATTTTGGAATTGCAAATGGCAGGACCCCTTGTTTTCCCATAAAAAAGGATTTACACAGAACAGGAAATAATGCCGTTGAAGCCGAACCGTACATGTTCCGCTGAAAATAGCGGCTTAAAAGAATCGCAAAGAAGAACAATGGGAACAACAAATGAGTACAGTAAAGCAACAATAAGCAATTTTTTTTGTTTCGCTTTACAAGATTTTCACGTGGCCGCCTTCACAGATAATGACACATTGCATGCAGTAGGAAATGAACAACAGAAATTTATAACATAAAAAATATGCAGAATATCATGTTTAATGGTGTTCTTCATGTCATACGCACTTAGCATATTAGCTATAGCTATCTAGCTTTTGCTATATATATATATATATATATATATATATATTATGATTTTAAGGGCCGAGATGATTAGTGTAACAGCAATACCATTTTTCAATAAATGGTTTTTCAGTATTAGGTTTTCTCTTCAGAAGTCAACAGAGGAAGAAGAAGAGTTTATGGCAGTCGTACTATACACAGTAGATGGAGTGTGTGCGTAGACATAAGAAGAAACTTCATCCGAGAATACAAACAACCTTTTTATTTAGAAGCTTAAAATGACATCAGGTGCAGATCTGATTTCACACTAGTCATCTTATTAGTTTCGATGACAGGGTTCCCATTACAGCAGAAACATGATGGTTAGCTTTTTAAAATATTCATTCCGAAATAGTATAAGAACAAAATATTGGTCGCTCCGCCAATACCAGGCAGAGATTCAATTTGATTACCAACTTAACAAACCAAGCACCGATCCAGCATCCCTCTTTTGAATCCTGTCCGAAGCGAAGAGCGGCGGTATATCATTTCAGGAAAAGTAGGGATACATGGGTCACGTGACGGCTTGTGCGCCAATGGAGAATAGGGATTCATTGCGAAACGCGCCAGAATTTGGAGGGACAGTGGTTTCCGCTATAAATGGCGCGAAAAAGTGACGAGAATGTTCTATAATGTTCTATAAAATAGATGTGACCCAGAGTGTTTTAAGCTGATTATCGTTAGTTACTGGTTTGAGAATATGGAATGATTTTTACTTTTAAGAAAAGGAAAAAAAAATAAGAAAAATGGTTTATCGAACTTGGATCAAAGCCAGAATGGAATTAAAATAAAATGTTTTACATTTTAATATAAGAAAAAAGATTTTATGATTTTGAGAGTTACTTTTAATATCTAAAATTATTAAAATAAATACAGCCTTTTTAGGAATTTAAAAAAGTAAAAAGGAAATAATGCGGGTTTTTTAAAAGATGAATATTAGGAAATTTTTATAATTTAAAGATAAAGACGCCATTTATTGAACTAACTAGCAGCAAAATTAAAATATTGAATTTATATGTGAGGTTTTTGGAATAGAATAGAGTTAAAATACCTTAATAAACAGAGGAAATAAATATTATAGAGTAATTTAGAATAGGATGGGATAAAAATAATTTAGCGTATCGCGATAAATTTTAAATTTTGTTATATGTGTGTATATATATATATATATAAAGCTTAGATTTTAAATTCTCTAGGGATAGACAGATATTCATCGAAACTTGTTTGGTTTACTATCACGACTACAGAAAGGCAGCCGATAAGAATGTCTCAAAGTGCTTTTGCAGCACACGGGTAGTATTTACTGTTCTTGTTTCCCTTTATATTATGTCGCCGTTTTTAGTGCCATTAATGCCATTTCAACGCTATTTATGGCTTGTCACCATGCAGGTATTTCTGTAATGAAACATTTCAATGGACTTAATTAAAATTGTCGACATTTTTCTCTTTGTAACTGTAATTCAGATATCTCGATTGTTTTTCTTCACATTCTGAGCGTGTATTTTAAAGCGCTAACGCATCAAAATTCACCCAGAGTCCTGAAATATTCCATTCGATAGGTTGTTATTTATCATCAATCCTTTTTATGTCATTTCTATACACACTATATATATATATATATATATATATATGATATATTCTGGCGTATACCGCACACCTATGATTTAAAGTTATATTTTTCTATTTTTAGGTATATTCGTCGTATAAGGAGCACACTCTTATTTTCATAGAAACCTTCATGAAATATGTAGCATTAAAATGTAAGTAAAAAAACCCAAAGTAACATAAAGGAAAAAATGTGAAGCTAAGATATACGACAGTGCTATGTCTATCTGATTATGTGAACTGAACACCCACAAAGCGTTTGAAATCGTACTCTGGTTCATTCAATTAATGAAATTTTTTTTTCTGTATTCTTGAATGTGAAAATATAAATTGTAATAACTATCTTTTCTTTATTTTTATTTTTTCATTTTTATAACCGGCGAATAACGCGCATCTGTAAATTTTGATACACCTTTTTTGTTTCAAAAGTGCGCGTTACACTCTGGAATATACGGTTTATATCTTTATATACAAATACATGTTTTTGTGGGTGTATGTACGCAAGTTCATACCTGGATTGTTTTTCTTGTGTAACGGTGCATTCATTCTGTTCGGTAATACTTTCATTTGTCCAAACGCCTTATTTAATTTAAGGCGTCTTTTAAAAAAATAATTTTTTCAAGCTACTAATAATTTTTTCTAACTGCTAACTCAAAATCTGAAAGCACTATTTTATAGCTGCTAAATGAAAGAATTTTTATCACCACTATTTCCGAACAGAAATATTTGCCTCATTTAATCGCAGAAATCTGTGATAAGATAAGAAGAGGGAATATTTACAAATATTGCGTCATAATGACGTAATTTTCTTTTTAATTTTACTTTCTATCGGAATAGATCTCAAATACTTTTTTATAAAATTATGAATAAAATCAAGTTTTATTTTTTATAAAGCACATAAATTAACGTCTGAATTCATTAAAGGTACACATAAAGAACAAGTTATTTCAGACATAAATAAAAATTAATACAATAATAAATTCAACACGAGTGAAAAACTAACCGGGGTCAGGAATTGAACTTGGGTCTACAGCGTACCGTGATTGGTCTAACCTAACCGTTAAGCTACCCTGGCAGGTATCCCAGCTGGACAATTTCTCACTTTAAAACCATGTTGGGGAACGTCACCGGCCAGCAATCAGACAGCACTGGTTGGAGGGACAACGTTGAATAAATTACTATTCCATCGGTACACAATATATATACAGGGTGATTCATAAAAGATGGGCAGAACTTTAAGGGGTTATAGTACACTTAAAGACAAATAATATTAAATAGGAGACTAAGGGTCCCAGACGTATTCCCAAGGAGATAGGGGGCATTAAAGTTTAGGGTCCGAAATTTCAAATGATTATAAAACATGGAAAAATTGGTCGATTCGTTTGCGGTTTTTGCAAAAAATTTTCTTTATGCCAGTATTTTCTTGAAATAAAATTTTAAAGTTCAATTTTAAAAAATGCCGATAGGGGGCGCTTTAGACTTTGGAGTAACAAACAACTATTTTTTAACGTTATTTTTTGTATTTCTTTAAATGATTTCGAAAGCTTAGACTTAAACTTAAATTTTGATCTAAAAATCTGAGTCCTAACGAGTAGTTAAGTAGCGTAAACTGAAATTTGAAATTTGAAACCCTTCTCCCCCCAGAACAAAAATCAGTTATTCCCGATCTTTGTGTCGTAGATTAGGCTCTAACTACTGCCGCGTTTTGCTAAAATTATTCTTTATGTCAGTATTTTCTTGAAAATAAATTTTAAAGAAAATTTTCAAAAAATTCCGATAGAGGGCGCTTTAGACTTTGGAGTAACGAACAACTATTTTATACCGTTATTTTTTGTGTCTCATTAAATGCTTTCTAAAGCTTAGACTTAAACTTAAATTTTCAGCTCAAAATCTGAATCGCTGAGCGTGGTTCAGTAGCGAGGGGAGGGGGTTCAAATTTCAACTTCTGAACATAGTTCAGTTTGCACTACTTAACCATGCCCAACGATTCTGTGCTGTGATACGAGGCAAAAATACAACTTTCGTCAAGGACTGCATAGTCGGAATTCACTCATAAAGGCACTGGCACAGTTGGAAACGTCGCTCATGCAAACGTTAAAGCTCCATTCCTGACGCTAGTCACCGGGTGAAGAAGGAAACAGAAAGTATGCAAATGTCAAATGGGGAAGAAGAAGAACACGTATGCAAAATTTCGACACGATTCAGGCATAAAAACCACTGAACGGTGAGTCAAGTGTAAGTCGCTGTAGTAATGAATCGGAAGATGGTGCCCTTCACGAATAAGGAAAAGGCTGAGATGCATTTAATTTACGGAGCGGCAGATGGAAATGGTGCAGAGGCACAACGAATGTACGGAGAGCGATTTCCTAACAGGCGGTTGCCTAACCGCAAAACTTTCGAGCGCTTGCACAGACAGTTGTGTGAGACGGGATCATTTCTCGCTTCCCGGTCGAATGCAGGTCGTGCAAAAAAGGACGAATCAGTAGTTGTTGCAGAAGCCATTCTGGATGTAGTAGCGGCGAAGCCAAGTACAAGTACACGAACAGTGGCTAGCCAGGTGGATACCTCACAGTCCACGACTTGGAGGGTACTGAAGGATGAACATTTGCTCCCGTTTCATGTGCAACGAGTCCAGAAACTGTCTCCAGGGGATTATCCAAATCGTATTGAATTCGCCCGCTGGTTTCTGCAGCAGAACGCGCTAAATCCACATTTTGGACGAACTGTGCTTTTCACCGATGAATGTACCTTCACACGTGAAGGTACATTTAACACACACAATGCACATGTATGGGCGGATGTCAATCCACATGCTACGTATCCACATGCTCATCAGAGACGCTTTTCCATCAATGTTTGGGCAGGAATCCTCGGAGACCACCTAATCGGACCGTACCTTCTTCCTGAACGCCTCAACGGTAAAACATACCTCACATTTCTGCAACATGTGCTGCCAGACCTGTTAAACGTTGTTCCTCCACGCATCCGGCGGGTCATGTGGTTCCAGCACGATGGAGCGCCAGCCCATTACGTACGAGACGTCCGCAACTATCTGGACATCACATTTCCGAACAGATGGATTGGTCGAGGTGGTCCTGTTGCTTGGCCTGCTCGCTCGCCAGATCTTTCACCCCTCGATTTCTTTTTTTGGGGACGATTGAAGGCTCTTATGTATGAGACACCCATTGTATTCCCCGAGGAACTGGTCGCCAGACTTTCCGCCGCTGTAGGGGAAGTGCTCGAAAAGCCTGATGTTTTCGCGAATGTTCGCCGTTCCATTCGTCGCCGTTGTTCTGCGTGCATAACCTCTGGTGGTCATAATTTTGAACATTTATTGTGATTACATGTTAATAAATATGCTTTGGTAACATAATCCTAATTTGTGTCTTTTTACCTCGTATCACAGCACACAATGTGTGGACATGGTAAACTGAACTGTGCTCAGGAGTAGAAA
This sequence comes from Maratus michaelseni, assembly GCA_963931845.1. Classification (NCBI taxonomy): domain Eukaryota; kingdom Metazoa; phylum Arthropoda; class Arachnida; order Araneae; family Salticidae; genus Maratus; species Maratus michaelseni. Next base: position 258,410,335 of record OZ007588.1, on the reverse strand, counting down.
TTTCAAACCCCTCTCCCCAGAAACTTAACCACGTCTAACGATTCAGATTTTGGGCTGAAAATTTAAGTCTAAGCTTTAGAAAGCATTTAATGAGACACAAAAAATAACGGTATAAAATAGTTGTTCGTTACTCCAAAGTCTAAAGCGCCCTCTATCGGAATTTTTTGAAAATTTTCTTTAAAATTTATTTTCAAGAAAATACTGACATAAAGAATAATTTTAGCAAAACGCGGCAGTAGTTAGAGCCTAATCTACGACACAAAGATCGGGAATAACTGATTTTTGTTCTGGGGGGAGAAGGGTTTCAAATTTCAAATTTCAGTTTACGCTACTTAACTACTCGTTAGGACTCAGATTTTTAGATCAAAATTTAAGTTTAAGTCTAAGCTTTCGAAATCATTTAAAGAAATACAAAAAATAACGTTAAAAAATAGTTGTTTGTTACTCCAAAGTCTAAAGCGCCCCCTATCGGCATTTTTTGAAATTGAACTTTAAAATTTTATTTCAAGAAAATACTGGCATAAAGAAAATTTTTTGCAAAAACCGCAAACGAATCGACCAATTTTTCCATGTTTTATAATCATTTGAAATTTCGGACCCTAAACTTTAATGCCCCCTATCTCCTTGGGAATACGTCTGGGACCCTTAGTCTCCTATTTAATATTATTTGTCTTTAAGTGTACTATAACCCCTTAAAGTTCTGCCCATCTTTTATGAATCACCCTGTATAAAAATTTTCGAAATTGTTTATTTTAAGAAATGAATATAAAAGACAATAAAAAAACATAAATTTTGAATAAAGCATGAAGTCGATAGGATAATTAGTTGCCGAGATATTTGGAATCCTATTTCCACACTCTTCAATTTTTCATGACCCTGTATTTCATCCAAATTTCACTTCAAAGATATATTTTAATTGGAAATTTGACGCTTAATCAGATGCAATAAATCGCTAGTTAATAGGATTATTATTTTTGGAGTTATAAGGAAAAACCTCTTTCAAGCAATTCAGTAATCGAGCCTTTAAAGTTTGTGACGTCATCAAGCCTCGATTTTATTTGAATTGCAATGCATTTTATAAGTAGTTTACACATTTTTTATTTTAATATTTTATATTATGCATATCCATGTTGGGTAAGTATTACGGTGGCCCCCAACGACTAGTATTCGAATTGCAATGCATTTTATAAGTAGTTTACACGTTTTTTTACTTACCCATCATACGTAGTATAGGGTAAGTCTTGTAATCGTTTTAAAAATCGAAAAGAAAAATTTGACTGATTTACACGTTTCAGACACTGGAGATTCCGAAAAACATATTTTTAGAAAAAAAAAATTACCGTCCGTCTGTCTGTGTGTCTGGATACTCTCCAACTCCCAAACAAATTGAGATAGAGACTTGAAATTTGGTATGTACTTAATATGTAATAATGAAAAGAAGCCTATTGAATTTCACTGACCTCGATTAAGCGGAACTATTTTTTTCGGACTCTCGAAATATTCGTTCTGATAAAAGGTATATAAAACTTTTCAAAATTGGTTGTTTTAAGGAGTGAATATAAAAGACAATTAAAAAACATACATTTTGCATAAAGCATGAAGTCGATCGAATAATGAGTTGCCAAAATATTTATAATCTTATATTCCACACTCTTCGATTTTTCATGACACTGTATTTCAGTCAAATTTCAATTCAATGATATATCTTAATTGGAAATGAGACACTTATTCTGACGCAGTAAACTGTTAGTTAATATGATTATCATTTTTACTTACCCATCATACGTAGTATAGGGTAAGTCTTGTAATCGTTTTGAAAATCGAAAAAATTTTTTTGACGGATTTACACGTTTCAGACACTGGAGATTCCGAAAAACATATTTTTATAAAAAAATTTTTGCCGTCCGTCTGTGTGTCTGTGTGTGTGCCTGTAAACGCTCTATCTCCCGAAAAAAATGAGATAGAGACTTGCAATTTGGTATGTACTTAGTATGTAATAATGGGAAGAAGCCTATTTCATTTCAATAACCTCGATTAACCGGAACAATTTTTTTCGGATTCTCGAAATATTCGTTCTGATGAAAGGTATATAAAAATTTTCGAAATTGTTTATTTTAAGAAATGAATATAAAAGACAATAAAAAAACATAAATTTTGAATAAAACATGAAGTCGATCGGATAATTAGTTGCCGAGATATTTGGAATCCTATTTCCACACTCTTCAATTTTTCATGACCCTGTATTTCATCCAAATTTCACTTCAAAGATATATTTTAATTGGAAATTTGACGCTTAATCAGATGCAATAAATCGCTAGTTAATAGGATTATTATTTTTGGAGTTATAAGGAAAAACCTCTTTCAAGCAATTCAGTAATCGAGCCTTTAAAGTTTGTGACGTCATCAAGCCTCGATTTTATTTGAATTGCAATGCATTTTATAAGTAGTTTACACATTTTATTCATCAAGTATCGATTAAAAGAATATGATGTGTCATGTGATTAATCAAACTATTTTAAACGAATAAAAATATACAAAACAAATCATGCGTCAGGCACAGATTGCGAAGCACTTTCCAAAACTGTCAGAACATTGTTACGAAATTTCATTTTTTATAACATAAGATTAAACAATTTAAAAAATACGTAGTTAAAAATCAATTTTCAGCATTTACTGTTTATAAATATTAATGTTTACGAAATCTTTTGTACTACCTCGTATATGATGTGTATTTTTATTATACATATAAACATTATATTTATATTATTTATGTTATATATCTAAAATATAATTCATCTAGAAAACATTTGTCTTGGAATTACAATTTATAGATGACAATGTGCCCATATCAATTTGCGGAGGTATATGTATATACATTTACTTATATTATACTAACACCACATAATATAGTAAAATTTGTTTATCTGAACATGTAATACAGTTTATAATGTAATTTTCAGGAGGTACCATCCATAGATGTGAATCCAAATTAAATTGGATAGTCCTGTATCTATAGAATTCATACACACCACATAATGTATATTAATTTTTAATTAAATTACAAAATGTGTAACACAACAAAAACACTTCCAGAAATTACCATTCATAAATGGCAATTTAAGAAATCTCTTTTAAGAAGCCGTGTATATAAATTTAATTTATTCTAGAAGCATCTCTTACTATACTAAAATATATTTCAGCTAAAAAATGCATAACATAGTTAATAATACACTTTAAATAATTCAAGCAAATAGACAGTAATGTTTACAAATTATTTTGTGCTATCTTGTACATTATTTATAGAGATTTTACACACTATGCGATATACTAAAATTCAGTTAAAAACACATAGCACAACTGAAAACGCGCTTTCAGCAATTACCGCTCATAGTGAGGTTTATAACCGAATTTTTTTGTACATCTCTGTAAATTACGATAAATGCTACGCACCCCAATATCCAGGGAAAGCATGCTATAATGCACTTTAGTCATACATATAAATTTGATTAAGTTAAAGGTAGTGTAACATCATTAAAATACACAGCAAACAATTTTCTCCTTAGACTATAATGTACAGAAAGTATTTTGTGTGTCACTGTAAACGAACTATAAATACCACATACTCTGTATTCGATAGAAATCATGTTGTAGCCTACCTCATTCGCATATATCAGTTTCAGTATATTCACAGTAACGTAACATCGTCAAAATGCACCGCAAACAGTTTCACTGATATGCCATTCTAAACCGTTTTTCAAATTGTGGTCCACGGAACACCAGTCGTCCACGAAATCTGCCCTTGTGGTCCTCGAGGTCTTTAATTTTCAAAAAAGACAAATATAGTATAATTCAAATTAATTGCGTATAACACATTATAGATGAAATTTCCTAGTATGGATATTATACAGAATATCTATCCACACATTTCCTTAATAAGTACATGAAAAAGTATGAAATTAATAGGAAAAATTTGGTAGGCTATTGTTCAGGATGGGCCCGTACGTTCATCGGTAGGTATGATGGTGTTGTTGCTAAAGTCAGAGATGTGGCTTCTGATGTTACTTTAACCTGTTCTTTCATTCATATGGAAGTTTTAAAGGGCAAATATTTGTCAATTAATTTCAAAGACAAGCTAGAAAACAGCATTGAGATAAACAAATATTTTAAGGTAAGGGCCACGAGTACCAGTACATAAAAATTTCATTCCATTGTGATGACAAAAGTAGCGAGCAAGTGCAACTTATTCTACATTCTGAAGTTCGTTTGCTTTAACTGGTAAGGTACTCACAAGGCTCTTCGAATTGAGAAAAAATCGCGTTATATGTCAGCAAAATCAACAAAAATATTTCACAATTTCTTTCTGATTAAACGTGACTAAGTACACAAGCATAACATGTTGTATTCGCAAAACCAAAAAAATTCAATTTCTTTCTATGAAATATTTTTTATACTATTCCCAATGCTCATAAAAATAATAAAGGCGTTTGAGACGGAACTTCGCTTGCGTGTACTAGCTATGTAAAGAAGAGACAGGCGCATTTTTTCATTTTCTTTCTTTTTTTGAGGGGGGGGGGGGGAGAAAATTACCTCGTTATTCAAAAAGAATTATGCAAGAGCATATATTCGTATCTAGAAACTTCGAGGTCACAATTTTAGGGGGTTCGTAATCATTTCGTTGAGATATTGAAAAGAAATAAATTTTTAAAGAAAAGAGAATAGTTAATTGAAATCTTGAATGACACCGGATTTAAATGAAATTCTAAGTGGAACGTGTGATTAGTTTTCGGACCTCATTAGAAGTGAAAAGTTAATGTTAGTGAACTGTACAGTGATGCATTAAAACTTATAATTATTTTTTTTCAACTTATAAAAGTGATGAAGGATTTTAATCACTAACCCAAATAAATAAAAAGTTATAAAATCGACTTGATGTATGTGTCGATCTCTGAGTAAAACTTACCAGCATACATTCAAGCACAAAACAACTATGTAAGTACCAGCAAGCTCATCCAACAGATATTTTATTTAACATTTTAGTTAATAAAATAAAACTTATATAAACTGTATTAGCCTTGAATTATTAAAACATAATGTAAATTTTTTCTATTAATATCTTAATACAAATGAATTTTAATTGATTCCGATTTTAAAATATGTCAAAATATACAAAAACAAAGCAAAAAAATACTTATATGTATAATCTTGCTTTAAAAGAAATAAAAAAATAGAATAATAAATTGGTTCTCAAAACATTCTGACAGGTAAAGCGGTCTCCACTTAAAAAAAAGTTTAAGAAATACTGCTCTAATGCAGTGATTTAGAACTCGGATGAACAGACAGACAAACGAACCAAAGTCATAAAAAGCTTTCAATCATGTTGGAAAATGATAAAAACGGAAAACCAGAAGACGAAGGAAGATAAAAGTTTCTGCCTCTTTATTTATTTATTTTAAATGATAATAATAATAATAATAATAATAAGAAGAAGAAGAATCTTTATTTTATTTATTTGTTTAAAATATTGATTTGGTTTAATTTAAGGAATATATATATGCATTCAGTTTTCTATTCTCCCAGCTTACCCATCTACATTTGCAATGACCTCTTATCTGTCCTTGTTCGTCGGTTTTAACACCTTTTATCTTCATTGAGAATGTAATAATTGATATTGGAGTAACATTTTTTTTAAATTGAAGAGTGATTAGGTTAGTTTTAGGTGCGATTTAAAAAAATATATCGTGTTTCTTAACAATGTGCATTTTAAAAATTTTAAATAATTTTATACTTAGATTTATTTTGTTTGTAACAAAGATTCATTTGAAATAGTGAAGTTTTTTAATTTTATTTCTTCTAAAGTCCTAAAAATACAGGAAGTTTTCATGTTAAAAAGATAATAGAATTTTTTTTCAAATTACCTTGATGATTACTTTTACAAGACTGAAAATGTTGAGGAATAAATATTACGTAGAATTATTTTCACATTCTTATCAATATCATATCACCTTATTCCATTATGCATTATATAAAAATCATAAATACTTCAACATTTTAATTATACTGTAAGAATAATTATATAACAACCCAAAAGCTGAGTTTTAATATAATGAATTCAAACTAGATATAGTATTACTTTTGTACACATATTTAAAGGAGCCAAATTTCATTTATCCAATTTTAAATACCTTTCTTAGAAAATCAAATTAACCCTACAAAATAATTTTAACCATTTTTCATCACTATTGCTGTAAAGTTTTAATAAGTGCTTTAAAATGTAATTCTTTTTTTCGTTCTTTGAAACATAAAACGCATGAAAAACAGTGTTTTTTAACTTGTCTTTAGAGTCTAAATATCTAATAATGTACAATACATTTATCAAAAATTCTTTGTTAATAAATCATGCATTAAAAATTAATATCAGGGCATTTAGTTTAAATTCAAAGTACTTAAAGCGATAATTTGAAATTGTTTTATTGGTGAGATGAATAATAGAAATAAAAATGTCATGATTTTTTTATCTGAAGATTTTGAAATTTTCAACATTTGTCTTGTTTAATTAGATATAACAGAATACGTTCAATGGAAATCTAAATATAAAAATATGCCAAATTTTTAATAATGCCGTAATTAAACTTATGTCGAAAACTACTAGAATTTTGTGGTTTCGTTTTAAAAATCTTTCTTCGGAAATGAAATAACTTTTCAAAACAGTTTTATCTAATATATTTTATTACTTTTCTACGCCATTTCTATAACAGTGCTTCTAAATTATGAATATTACAATATTTTAACTTAAAAAGTGAATTATATTAACCAAAAGCTGGTTTTTTGATAAAGTATTTCAGACTTATAATATTATATTTTGACACATATTTAAATGACCCAAATTTCATTTATCCACTTTTAAATACCTTTCATACAAAAATTTTTCGTACATAATTTTAAACATGCTTTATTACTATTGCATTACATTTTTTTGAAGTTCTTTGAAGTGCACATTTTTTCTTTCTTTGAAATATAAAATGTATGAATAAGAGCGTTGCTTAACTTAGTTTTAGTGTAAAGATATCTAATATTGCACACTATCAAAAATTCATTGATACTCAATGATGCATTAAAAATTAATATCAAGATTGTTGAAATGGCAGTTCTTGAGGCGATAATTTGAAATTGTTAAATTGATTAAATGAATGGAATAAATTAAAATTTCATGATTTCTCATCTGAAAACTTGAAGAATTGAACACATGTATCGTTTAATTGAGAGGAAATTTCATACATTCAATGAAAAGGTAAATGTAAAAATCTGTAGAAAGGTAATTTGGAAAGTAATAATTCAATGAAAAGTTAAATATAAAAATGCCTCAATTACACTTATACCTGTAATTAAAGTTCTAGAATTTTATGTATTAAGTTTTTAAATTCTATCATTGAAAATGAGTTAACTTTTCAAAGTATTTTTATCTGTCGTATTTTATTACTATTCCTTCAAAATTTCCGTATCAGTGCATTACCGGCATTAAATGTCTCCAAAACTCTTTAATTTTTAAGCATTTTTCAGAAATTAATTTTTAAATCATACTACATTAAACAGAAGATCAAAGATATTTCAAATCATCGAAATAATAATCCTTGAAATCATGAAATCGAATCGCTTAATTCTTGAAGAAGGGAGTGCAGAATGCATTATAGCAAAGATATAATTATTGTAAAGCCCTTTCTGAGGTATTTTTATAGGAAACCAGTTATTATTGTTATTATTATTATTATAAATTATGTGATTGCTTAATAAACTATTTTAGATTAATTATAACATTACATTTTCTCATACATTTCAAAGACATATTTTAAAATATTTTCAAAGAAAATCATTTAAGTTTACAAAATAAGATATATGTGTGATTAATTTTACGCAACTTTTAATTACTAATGCATTAAAAGATTAGTAAATGTTCTTCCTTTGAAATATAAAATGTGTGAATAGCGCTGCTAAACGAGTCTTTTGTGTCTAAGAAATGCACACTACATTTATTAAAAATTCTCTGTTAATCGTATATATTATTTTTCCTGTCAACATCCCTTTTTCTAAGAAAATACGCAACGTAGAACAGCGAATGAGAAACCATATGAAAGGATTTTGAACAGGCTTCTGACATAGTACACTTACATTTTCCTAAAACATGTTTTTTGATTAAAATTTGCTGATAATTAAAAATTAAATCGGCATTGATTTCATAAAAGGAATGAAAGGTTTTCCTCAAATTACGGTTGCCACAAAAATAAAAATCCAAATATGATGCTCCGCAATGATTATAAAAAATACCGAATAGGTTTATTTTATATTTATGATTAAAAAGCGAAATTTAAATTTAAAGGTTTAGATTTATATTTCTATGTCCCATGTTTTTCCCGAAGCGGATGACGTCATCCTCTAATGCAGTTAAAATACGATTGTTATTTTTTTTTTCTGGCGCGCGTCTTTTGCAATCTTGGATTCGTTTTTACTCCAACTTTGATGGAATAAATTAGATGATATTCTAGCTTGACTAAAAACTAAATGTTGTTTGCAGTTATTTTTATCCTCACTTTTTCTTTAGAAGTTTAAACCTGCATCCAACAAATATTACATATTGATAAAAAATATTAGATTGTAGTGCGAAGTCCTCGCACGAGCCCACTGGTTAATTATGAATTAAAATTAATACACAGACACTTGCTTGAAATTGATTGAACTTGAGGTATTAATTTAGAATTGCTGTATTGGTGAAATAAATAAAATAAATTAAAATTTCATGGTTTTTAATCTGGAAATTTTGAAGAATTAAATACAGGGGCCATTTAAAAGCAGAGTGGTTTAAGTTGCATTATTTTTAGTGTCGAAAAATAAGGTTTATCTGTACATGCTATGATGATTGCCTACTCTGTAAAAGAACACAAATGATTCCTAATCTAGGAAAATATAATATAACCACGAACGAAACAAGTCGTTGGGGGCCACCATAATACTTACCCATCATGGATATGAATAATATAAAATATGAAAATAAAACATGTGTAAACTACTTATAAAATGTATTGCAATTCGAATAAAATCGTGACTTGATGACTTCATAAACTTTAAATGTTCTATTACTGAATTTTGTAAAAGAAATATCCTTATAACTCCAAAAAATGTTAATCATATTAACTAACGGTTTATTGCGTCGGATTAAGCGTCTCATTTCCAATTAAAATATATCTTTGAATTGAAATGTGGATGAAATACAGGGTCATGATTTATCGAAGAGTGTTGAAAAAAGGATTACAAATATCTCGGCAACTAATTATCCGATCAACTTCATTCTTTATACAAAATTTATGCGTTTTTTATTGTCTTTTATATTCACTCCTTAAAATAAACAATTTCGAGAATTTTTATAGACCTTTTATCAGAACGAATATTTCGAGAGTCCGAAAAAAATAGTTCCGGATAATCGAGGTTACTGAAATTCAATAAGCTTCTTCCCATTATTACATACTAAGTACATACCAAATTTCAAGTCTCTATCTCAATTTGTTCGGGAGATAAAGCGTTTACAGACAGACGCACAGACAGACGGACGGCAAAATATTTTTTCTAAAAATATGTTTTTCGGAATCTCCGGTGTCAGAAACGTGTAAATCCGTCAAAAATGTTTTTTCGATTTTCAAAACGATTACAAGACTTACCCTATACTACGTATGATGCATAAGTAATAATAAAATAACCACTTCTGAGTTACCCACGATTGTAAAAAGCGTTCTTTTTCTTTAGAAACGCCCGGAACCAATATGCTTCCGAGAATTAAATAGGTATTTAAGAAAATAAAGTTTATTTTGCTGCCACTGATTTTCAGTAACTTCCCGAGAAGTTTTTTACTGTGTATTAATCAGTTTCATGATGTTAGAATGCTCAAATTAACATATAAAAACTTATCACAGTTCACTCAGCATTCGGCCTTCATTTTGTTCAGCTGTGGAAATGCCAAAAAGTTAACTTTTTGAAAGTGCAATATTATTTTGAGCTTTATTATACATTAAGACATAACATAGTGATATGTCGGTGGTAACTTGAACATAACTAAAAAAAAAGCATAGTATACAAACTCCTGACTTCACACATTACTTTTCCACAGAAATAACTTTAATAGCTATTGCTTTTTGCAGCAGTAACATTTGTTTGTTATTCAAATTTTAAAAATCGTCAACCCATTTCCAGTATATGAAACATTATTCTGAAGGCATTTAAAGACATTGAAATAAGAATCTTTAGGGTGAAGATGTGCAATTTCTATTTTAGGGGATGAACTATAGTAATGAAGTAAATTTTTCAAAGTATTTTATAAGGTATTTAAAAAAAATTATACTATTATTAATTATTTTTGTTAATTAATATCAGATAAATAACATAAAAGGAAATATACAAATAAGTGCTGCATATTAAAAACGTTACTGTTACAAGAATTCGTTTTTTATTTCTTTCATATTGATGCACATTTTCTAATAGCATTCCAACGTAGTTGAAAAGTGTTTATGAATTTATTTTGTCTGTTTGTAACCTGTCTGTCTGTCAGTTGTTTAACTCTCGTACATTTTTTTTTATCACCATGAAACTTGCATATGTTATTGAGGTTTACTATTGAATGTTCGATATTGAAAATAAACTATGTAGACATTAAAGTTATTTTACAGGGATACACGAAATAGTTCCGTTACATTATGGTGTATGGAGAAAAATCGTTTGTATATGTGCATTTTATTGATGTTACGATCTGTCAAAGATAATGAGATTGACATGCATTACTGAGATGGAATATAACACGCTTTATCAGGAATACAATTTTAGTAAAATTTATAGTTTTTTTAACAGGGACACACACAAAAGAATTCCTTTACATTATGATTTATGGGGAATAGTCGTTTGCACTGCATTTTAATGATGGTATGATACTTCATACAAAATGAAATTATTGGACAAAAGTGCACCACAGCAATCTTTCTATAGATCCTGCAGTACCTAGCATTTATCGTTCATTTACACACAAAATAATTCGTTTACAGGACTGAGTAAGATCGATAAGTGCTGGAAGTGCGTTTTTTGCTGTGGTATGCATTTTAAACTTATTTTGAGTGTATTGGAAGGTGTGTATAAATTTTACAGATCGCATACAGGTTACACGAAAGAATTCACACACATTGCCGGATATGGACAGCAATTGCTGAATAGAGATTTGTATTGAATTAATGAATTATGTTTTTTTTAAGTTTCTTATTTAGATATCTTATTTCCACCTAGGAAAAAATTAAATTTCTTAATAACATTCTTTTAATGTCTGAAAGTGTTTCATAGTCTATGCCAAATGCATGATTTTTCGTTTTTGTTTGGTTTTACGGTCGTTGTTTGCTTTACTATAAAATCAATTCCTTTCTACCTACGTTCATTTTAAAAAGGTTTTAAAAAAGTCCTTCCGGCCTGTACCGGGAGGAAAAGGTAGCTTTCCTATATCTCCGTTTTAAAATTTTAGCTAATGTTACACGAAAACAGCAAGTTAAAATGCAAAGAAAACGTTTACAAAAGATTCGTTAATACTGAATTTGAATAAGAAATTCGCCAAATTATTGAGCAATAGCCAAATTGGCTTCATTTATGAAGACTTATTTTGGTCGCCAAATTTGGCGATATTTCGCCAAATGTCGCCAAGTTTGGCGATAATTTGGCGCTAACGGATATGAATATATAGTTTTATGCGTATGATTGGGAAAATTATTACAACAATGAAAATTTTTGTAATGTGCTGTCTTGTTTCAAAATGTCAGCCACCCTAGAATTTCAAACTACTCTAAATCAGCCATTTTTTAAGATAGAGGTAAACCAAAAAATGCTCTGGAATCCTCGTATCAAGGCCTAACACATAATTAAAAAAAGAAATTTGAAATTTTAACTTTTTTGTATATTTATTTTAGTTTTAAAATTTTAAGTGGCCGCCATTTTGAACTTATTTTGAACTTTTGTGACTTATTTACCAGATTTAAACGGATTGAACATATAGAATGTTTAGACTACTTATTTGTAGTGTTCCAAATATGCCCGCAGATTTTTAACAGTCCACTTTCAGAATAATCATGTGAAATTCCAGAAAACTTAATCAAAACTTTGGTAAAATTCTATGAAATCAAGATCTGACTTTTTCCTTTCTGTCAAAAGCAACCATTCATCATACCAAAGAAACAATATACATGTTAACTAGCAAATGGGGGTAATTGGGGACTATTGGTAATTCACTATTAGAGTTTTATTAATTTTCATAACGCTACCCTCTTGGTTCATAAAGAATTCAAAACATTAGGAGTGATAGATAATGAATGTAGCAACCTACAAGTGCATGTATTTGTCCTTAAATAAAAGGGTAGTGTGATAAAAATTAAATAATTAAACTACTAGAACCCAATTATTCAATTATTCCAAGATCTCCAATTACTCCTTTTAATCCTATCATTTTTTAATCATTTTTCAATTTCATTAATTTGAATTTCGGTTAATGTTTTGATTCAGTATTAGTCATTTGGAAAACAGGGTAATTTATATTAAATTACGCTTTAGTAGAAATCGTTCTTAAAAATGTGTAGTAAATAATGTCAAGTTTTATTTCTGTTAATATCATTTAAGTTTGTTTATCTTCTTGAATTTAATCATAAATTTACGATTCCGTTTTAAAATATGAACGTTGATACATATTTTTGTAATCGTGAGTCTTTTAAAGACATTATTCCAAAATTAAAAATGTACAGTTATTTTATTAAAAACGAAAAGCATTATCTTAAATTTTAAGTTAAATTTTTCGTACCGTATTTTGAGAATTTTTTAAAACCTATATTACTTATAAATGCTTAGTTGATATAGAAAAAAAACACCGTTTTCTTTTACATTTACATCGTACAAATTAATTGTTATCGTACTTTAATTATATTTCATCTCAATTTCTTTCGTTTAATTCATATAATACATAAAGCATGCTTTTGTAATACTTTTAATTACAATTAGATTGATGACATGTAGTTACTAGATTTATTTCAGTTCCAGAAACGTTTATTATATATGTCATTATGCGAAATGGTGCATGTTTGCGAAATTTTCTTAATGGTACGCAAATTTCTTTAAATATTTTGTGTGAGATTCTAAACATAAAAACAATGAAAACGTAGTTTAATCTAAAAAGTAAATCTCATTTTTAGACCATTTGGGTATTATTATCATGATATAGAACTGATCTTATATTTTTATTTAACCACTTATTATCAGAAACACCATGAAACATACTTACAATGTAAGAATCTAATAAAATCAACAATGTAAACTGCAAAATTTTCAGTTATTCCCAGAAACAAATCTAAAAATTAAAATATTCTCATTAAATAACATATTTTAAGACAAGTTTATCTTAAATATAATAGAACAATATAAGGAATATAAGGAATAGCTTACTCGTATATTAATATCATATTAAATTGAAAATATTGGAAAATAATAATTTCATGAAATATAGGTATAACATTAATAATTATAGAAGACTAACTGAATATAAAAGAAATAAAAGAAAAACAAAACAAAACAAATATTTATTATAAAATTGCTTTTGCTTTACGGTATATTGAGCAGAATTTAATTATATTAACAACTTATTGAATGGAGTTATTCCTGTGTGAATAAAATAAGTGTAATACTTCAAATATTAAGCAATAAAAATATCAAAATATTTAAAAATAAAATACGCTGCTAATAATTTTGGGTTTTGTCGTACATGAAAACGTTTAAGGATCGATCAGCTATTCTTTACACGCCCACTGTTTTTTTTTTTTTTTATTGAAACATTAATAAAAATATTTTGAATCTATGAGATGTAATTTTTATTTTATTCGAATAATAGCTAAAATATTAATATATGCTTTAGCAGTAAAAATTTTGAAATAGTTGCTAATATTTTTTTTTTACTTTTTCTAACATAGTTGAAAAGTGTTCATGAATTCGTTTTGTCTGGCCGTCTGTCTGACTATCAGTCTATCTGTCTGGCCGTGCTCTAACTCCCGTAAATTTAATTGATTTATGTTATTGATGTTTTGTTTTGAAAATGAAGTATTTAGTATTTATTGTTCGTTTACAGACCCTCAAAAGATTTCCGCTACACTATGGTTATAGAAAAAAATTGTTTGTAGTGTATTTTAATGATGTTACACAATTTCAAATATATTAAATTTGATATAGAACACTGATGTGAGCTAAAAGATGCTGGCTATAGAATATGGTGTGCATAGCATTTATCGTTCATTTATATGGACACACTCAAAAATTCCGTTACAGTACTTCCTATGAGCAATAATTGCTAAGTGTGTTTTCAGTTGCACTATCCGTTTATAAATATAGTTACTTTTTTGCATGTTATTTGGCATACATAAACCCTATAGATCATATACAGGGTTGCACAAAAATTCGAGCATATTTCCGCTAACTGACGGTAATCGTTGAAGGGAAAATTTCAAATGTGTCACGCATTTCCTAACTGAATTAAATTTTTGCATGCTACACTGTAAACAATTTGCAGCAATCTGCCCAGTCATTTGACAATTTTTATAGAAAACTATTATATAACCGTATAATTCTATTACGACCATATTATTGCCCATATTATGGTCAGAATACAATTAAATTACGGTTTTGTGACCATTTTCTATAAAAACGGTCGTATGACAGGCAGGGGCGCCATTTCGGGGGGCTGGGGGGGGCAACCGCCCCCCCCCCAAGGAATTTGAAATTTCAGAAAATTTATCAGTTATCACAGGTTAGACAAAAAAAAAAAATATCAAAAGCTAAAATAACGTCAGATTTCACAGATTTGATAACAATATAAAAAAAAAATCCCTGACGGCTCGGCCTACAGGCAAAGGTAGATTTCGAAGACGCAGACCGTGGGGCGCCTGTTTGTCGGAAATTGCGGAAGAAATGACCTTTTTACGATGATGCGGCAGTTGGAACCGCCTACTTCGAAACCTAACTTGTTTGCCGGCGGAGCCGGCAGGGATTTTTTTAATTTTTTTTTTATTTTTTGCTATAACGGTTGGTCCTATAAAAAACTTGTCAATATAAAAGTTTTAGATAATATTAAGTGGATTAATAATAAATTTAAGCGGATTTGAAATCTTCAGAATTGGCGAAGTTATGAATTTTTTTCTTCTAAACCCCCCTTCCCCCCCTTAAGGCAATTTTTAATTATATCAAAAATCTGTCATACATAAATTTTCGGCCCTTCTCCTAGAAGCAATAATAACTTAAAACGGATTCGATACGTATCATAATTAAGAAATTATGGGGGGGTTTCTGTTTTCACAAAAAGCCTCCCCCCCATTTCCACCCCCCTTGGTTCGATTTTGCCCATTAACGAACTTGACCGAGATTTTATGCCCCTTGATTTTATGTATCAGTTTCGAAAAGATGCGGGAGTTGGAACCGCCTACTTCGAAAAATAACTTGTTTGCAAGCGGAGCCGGCAGGGATTTTTTTCTTTTTAATTTCTTTTTGCTATAACGGTTGGTCCTATAAAAAACTTGTCAATATAAAAGTTTTAGATAATATTAAGAGGATTAATAATAAATTTATCCGGATTTGATATCTTGTGAATTGACGAAGCTATGATTTTTTTTCTTCTAAAACCCCCCTTTTTTCCCCCCCTTGGGGCCATTTTTAACTATATCAAAAATCTGTCATACATAAATTTTCGGCCCTTTTCCTAGGAGTAATAATAACTTAAACGGATTCGATACGGATAATAATTAATAAATTATGGGGGGGTTTTCTGTTTTCACAAAAAGCCCCCCACCCCTATTCCCCCCCCCCTTGGTTCGATTTTGCCCATTAACGAACTTGACCGAGATATTATGCCCCTTGATTTTATGCATCAGTTTGTAAAAGATTAATGCAGAATTTTTCCAGTTATCGTGGTCAGAAAGAAGTGACATAGATAGATAGATAGATAGATAGATAGATAGATAGATAGATAAAGTTTTGAACTGGGGGTGGTTTTGGGTTCTGGCAGTCATGATCGGCGCAGATCTGCAAAAATTTTTCAAAATTTCCAACTTAGGTGAGAATGTAATAGGTAGTATTTCTTACGAAATCTACCTAAAACTAGTCTGATGTGCCAATCCCAGAACTTTCTTCTATCTTATACAGGTTTCACATACACCAAAAACAAATCAGCAACAATTTATATTAAGGTCTAACTGAATCTAAAGTTTTATTAAATTATGTGCGTTAGTTCTGAAGATATGGCTATCGTAAAAATCGTACAAAATGTAGCATAGCAGTGCCACCTATTGTGCTATTTATACCAAATCGTAATCAACTTCTATTTTTGTCAAGGTCTAACCGAATCTGAAGTTTAGTGAAATTATGTGCATTAGTTCTTGAGATATAGCTATCGCAAAAATCATGAAATATGTAGCATAGCATCGCCATCTGTTGAGCGATTTACACCAAAAACTAAACACCACCTATTTATATCAATGTCTTACTGAATATAAAGTTTTATCAAATCCCCTGCATTAGTTCTTGAATTCCACAAAATTTTTGTCACATACAGACACACAGACAGACTCGCAGACAGACATTTTCTAAAAATAGTCCAATTGTGTTCAGGAACTTCTAAAACTTATAAATTCGTCGAAAACCGGAAGCGGCAAATTTTCATAAATCCAATACTTTTTTCTTGTAAAGAGAGAAGAAAATAATAAACACTTTAAACATTGAAATGTTTTCTAAAGCCCAGGGCCTGATTAACGCACAGGCCAACTAGGCCGTGGCCTTGGGCTCACTGCTGATGGGGCCCCAAAAATGAAAAAAAATGATTAAAAATAGTTTCTTAAAAATGAAGTTTACTGAAATTATTTCTCTAAAACAAAACGAAAAGATTTTGCTTAACTTGGCAACTGTATCCTAATATTTAATAATATTCTCGAAAAAATCTCTAGTCACTATTTTAATTTGATGGGCCCCAAAAAGTTGCTGGGCCTTGGGCCACAGGTGAGCTTAATCGGGCTCTGCTAAAGCCTTGCTATTGCAACATTCAACATATTGCAAGGGAGACATTTATCATTAATGAGTATGTTGGTTAGTTTTAGAAATATATGTGAGAAAAAACACTATGAATTGCTTCTGAGCTGTGTACAGCATGATTAAAAGAAAACTCGTCACCTCCGAGGCTAGAATTTTAGTGATAAATTCTCTCTTTACCCAAAAATTTAAGGGGAATTTTTTTTTTCGGAGGTGGGGGGATGGCGGATGTGTATTCAATTTCCTAATTATATGATTTGTTAATTTAGTTTTATTAGTGTCACATTACATTTACTCCAATCGTTATAATGCTGTTAAATCATATGCTTTATTAATTGATATTGTATATACAGTATGCTCTTAAAAATCTCCACAGCCTGACAGAGTCTTGTCCAGATTTGGTTGTAACCGACCCGAATCATGACTTTAACCAGACAGACTCCCCCACCCAATGCAGGAGCAAGGGACCTGAGACCAAGGGTTTTGCAGGTTTCTGAATTGTATGAAATTTAGATCATAGTCTGAAGAGGAAGGCAGAAAATGATTGAGGAAAATTTTTACTGAAATAAAATCAATGAAAATTTTCTTATACCTATGGATTACAACATTTGCAAATTTCATAACTTCTTGATGGTGTTTGTGTGCTGATTATCTCGTGACCGATTGAATTTCACGACTTTTTTTCGCGATTGTTTCATTTTTTTTTTTGTGATAATTTTCCAAAATCACTATTTTCTGTGAATCATTGAAGGAATTGATTTTTTTCGACCATTTGTCTAAATTCGCGATATTTTTTTCACCCGATCGACGAAATTCGCTATTTGTTTTCGCCATCTTTTGACGAAATTCGCGACACTTTTCTGTGATCGTTTGTTGAAATTTCGGGAGTCTTTTTCCGCAACCGACTAACAAAAATTGCTATTTTCTTGTACAACCTTTGACGAAATTCCGATTGCTGACGAATTTTTTTCCACCATTTGTCGAAATTTCCGACATTTTTTTGTGCAACTGATCGACGAAATTCGCTATTTGTTTTCGCAATCTTTTGATGCAATTGGCGACTCTTTTCTACGATCGTTTGTTGAAATTCGGAAGTCACTTTCTGCAACCAACTGACAAAAGTAGATATCTTTTTGCGCGATCTTTGACGAAATTCCCCTTTTTTGCGCGATTGTTTGACTAAATTCGTGATTTTTTTTTTGTCCAATCTTTTGATGAATTTCGCTATATTTTCCCGGAATAGTTATACTAAATTCGCGATTCTTTTCTGCGACGGATTTACGAAAATCTCTATTTTGTTTCAGTGATCTTTGGCAAAATTCGCATTATTTTTTCACGGTTGTTTGAAAAAATTAACGATTTTTTCTGCGACTAATTTTGCCAATTTAACTATTCTTTTCTAATTCCAATTCGTAAAATTTGCGATGTTTACCGCTATCGGTTGACGAATTGCTTTTGCGTAAAAAAGAAGAAGAAAAATTCACGGACTACCACTAAAATTAAGTATATATATTCGCTGAAGAATCACATGTTTGTGAAAGAAGTTAAGATAAGACAAAATCTCACACTGCATTTTTTATTGTGGGGGCCTATTTCTATTTTGTGCACGATATTTCAGCCCCTGTCTCTAAAAAAAACTCATGAAATGTCGCCCTGCAGTAAAACCTGCAAAGATGAGTAAAAAAAAACTGTAAAAAAGTTCCACTTTAGACAGGTCTCCATCTTAGCAAGTATAATTGTATGACTTTTTTTCGTCGAAACATGACTTTTTTTGCCCGTTTGAGAAAGAATTATGTTATAGACAGGTTTCGCTTTGACACGTTTCACTGTAATACACCTATGCTCTTCAGAAGTGCTTTATAGAAAGGGGGTTTTAACAGTCTTAAAGAATACCTGAAAAAAACGGTGCCTGTCTATAACTGAAAACTTTCTTAATATTTTAAAATTCTACTTGCTAAGACGAAAACCTGTCTAAAACGGAAATTTTCAGAGGTCACTTAAGATTCCGTATTAGAAGTATTGCTGTGTCTGTATATATGATTCAGTAAACGTTTTCAGTTCGGAGAGGTTACGGGGGGGGGGGGGTGCAGCCCCCCGAACTCCACCCTCGACTATGCCACTACCTTAAAAAACTTTGCCCCCCCCCCAAGAAAGTTCCGAAATGGCGCCCCTGATGACAGGCCAGTTTGCTGCAAGTTTTTAAAAGTGTATGCAGTATAGATACAAATATATAGATAATATACAGAGCTGCACAAATGAATTGGGATATCTTTCCGTCTATAAATCGCAATAGCTGGAATTTGGTTTTCAAATGTGTTACGTGATTTTCAAACTGTTTACTTAGGCATCATCTTTCACCTTATTAAATGATAGCTTTCTGTCACAGTATTATGGTTGTGTTGGAAAAGGTTTCATAATCTATGTTTGACGTGTGATATTTTTCCTTTTTTTTCATTTTAACATATCTAACAAAATTGCCTCGCCATACAAATTTCTGAATTCTGTAACATATTAGACAAATATGAAGCGAAAAACAAAGAAAGAAAGAGAAAGATTTAGAAACAAAATATATTTCTACTGATTTCTGTATCTAAAACTTCATTTATTAATCTAGTAAATATGCCAAATAAAATTTTGAATTATTTATTAATATATTTAAAAGTTTGTAATTAGTTTGTCTTTGGTGAAAAAAAAAATGGTTGATTGACCCGTAAATGTAGAAAGCTGCATCTTATTATTTATTTTGATTTATTGTTACTATTTTTTTACTCATTTCTTTTTCTGCATAAATCCCCTCACTGTATTATTTAAAAAATTCTTTTTGACATCGTTTTGTGTTAATATTTTTAATACAATTATATGCATGAAAATAAGGTTTATATACAAATTGATGCAGTCTAATTTACATGCATTATGTTACATTACTTCAGACTGTTCTGGAATCATAAAATAGTATACGTAGAGAATTTCGGTTGCCAAATTATCCTAAAGAAATGTTTATTGGACAAGCCTGTAGTTAAATTGATTTCAAGTTCCTGTTATTATTTAGCCCCACCAGTGGCTGAGAGGTTCTGCTGTCGAAGCTGGTAGACGGGAGGTGCTGGGTTCGATCCCAATCGCGCCCGTCGGTCTAATCGTTCGGAGTTTTCGTGGTTTTCTTCGAGCCGTGGATTTATCCGTGCGTAAATACGGGTTAGAATCCCTTAGAAAGACCCCCACGAAGGGCACTCCCCCCGGGCCTATATCCCAAGTGTAGATAATTGGCCGTCAATAATCAACCCAACCCAACCCTGTTATTATTTTTAACAAGACTGTCTTCTCAACATTCTAAAACAAATATTCTCAATAAATGTCAAGGGTAACATTACAAATATTTTTAACGATAATAAACTTTATATTAAAATTCTTAGACCTCTCTATTATTGGAAACATAAAGATAAAACATATTTTTTAAGCTTAAAATTTTCAAATTTATTACTTAAAACAAATTAATGGAAAACTTTATGTTATTAAGTTTTTGAAAATTATTAAAGGAAGTACTTTACTCCTTTCTTCAAAAGACTTGATATTAGCATAAAATTTCAACAATTTATAAACTTCAAGGAATCTGTTCGGTCTGTAAGTGTAAACTATATCTATATTTTTTTATGTCGAAAAAATATTTTTTTAAATTGTTTGTCATTCTTAATGTTTTTCTCTTGAATTTCTATCCGGAAGAAAGTAATTAAAGTTTTCTTATAGTACACTTAAAATTTACAGTGGGAAGTGTTTTCAATCTTTCTGCATTCAATATTTGATCTAAGTGATGAAAAATAATTTTCTTTAAAAAGCTATAAAAATGAATTCAAACGATGAAAAATATAAATGATCCATCAATATGACAGCTTGTTAAAAACTCGAAGATGAATTTTTCCATATTTTTCGCTTTCTTCGATAAATAGAGAAAACTTTTCATTAAAACATCTATCAGAACTTTATAATAGTTTCCGAAACATTATTGGTGAAAATGTTTTTATTATAAATTGTGAGAACACATCATGCGTATAAAAAATATGAAGCGATATTCTCCCAAAAGTAGTTCAAAATTTTAATAGAATATTTACAGCGTGATAAATGTATTAAGGTGTCAGAATTATGTGAATAATTCATTACTATGCGTAATGCATAGATAATATCGGAGTAAAAAAATATTTAAAAAGAAAAGTTCACTAGATGTAAATCCTTTTGAAAAAATTTACTTTTCTAAAATGCGTTTGTATTTCCTAAAAATTCACTTGAATGAATTTTTAAATAACTGTGGGCTTAAGACCTTCATATCTTTTACAAAACGTTTTGAATAATAGACACAAAATGTTCAGTTCTCTTTTACCATACGATGTATCAGCTATTAAAAATTTTGGAAATAAATATTTTATTAATATAATCTTTAAATTAATATAATCTCATTAATGAATATAATCGCTAAAGTATGTTTTCATAAGTTTAAGTCAACATTATTTTCTTTTTTTTTTTTTTTTTTTTTTTTTTTAACTGAAACATCTACAATTTTTCTGCATAGTTTGAAAGCGAAAAAAACAAATTAATGAAACTGATGGGGAATAATCACTGTAAAACATTTCCGTAAAACAACTAGATAGCGAATGAAATTTCCATATTTTTATGGAAATTGTTTCTTTAGCTAAAACAATAATTTAACTAGAGTATTATCATTGTTATTTGCCAATAATATTTTCAAATCGATATTCTATACATTCTGACACACCAGGTTATTTAGTCAAAAACCTTCTCGAACAAATACAAAAATTATGCTTTTAACCTGATTGCTAATACGATATTCGTAATTTTACGAATTTTTTGTCGTAACAACGTCTTACAACTAAGTTCCTTAAATTCGGAAAGTGCGCGTCACGAAATTTTCCACTCAGGTTCGCGGAAATTACCCGTCGAGAATGAGCAGTACGTTAAATGTAAATGTAATTGTGTGATTCAGTTCTTGCTTTACACACCAACTTATCGGTCGTACAGCATCAGGGGGCGACGACAGCCGCGCTGCGAACCGTTGATTTCGAATAGTTTATTCTTAAGACTGCAACAGTGAACGAATGGCTCATCCAATAAGAGAAATTCTGGTGTCAGTTAGTGCATTAAAATCGGAGCAACTAAAACATAACCAAAAATCATAAATAATAAGTACACACACGGCTTGAAAAGTCTTAAAATATAGACCCTGGCTGCCAAGAAAATAGACCATTCCAAAGAGAGGGAAACATTGAATTTGAAGGAGAAGTTCAGGTTTCGCTTAACCCATCTGACCACATGCCATTCCTCCACTGGCTGTTCTTGTACTATGATACGCTTTACTATTATGTACGAAACTATCGGAATACAATTCATCCTCCCCAAAAGCAAAACCAGAGGAGACTCCCTTTCATTACCTACTTCCCCACTGTCAAGAATAGACTCGTCTTACTCAACCCTGTTACTCACGTGACCAATCTTTAAAGCTTGGCTTAGCAGTAGTGACTTTCTAACCAATAATCATTTACTTTGCAGATTACAAGACAAAATAATTTAAAATTATCAGTTAGGTAAAAAGGACATTAATTATATTAACAATATGACTAATGCTCCTCAGGTCAAATCTAATAGAGCTATCTCAACCCACTCCGGAGATATATGAAGAAGTTGAAAACTATACGCAGCGACAAAATGCAGGCTGGCGATTGCGTCATCATTTCACGTGACGGTACTAAGACTAAATAACAACGATACAATCAGCGCAAATGGAGAAAAGCACCAATATAGACTGCAATGGCTCCGATAATTAAATTAACAACGAAGGAAGAAGTCAATAGATAATATAAAAGTAAGTTCTGATTTTTTCTATTGCACTAAAAGTAAAGTATCTGAGATAAAAATTAATCAGTGCATCATTTTACTGCTAGAAGTTAGAATGATACAGTTGTGAATTAGTCTCTTTTTACTTTCTTCTATCTTTACAAGAAGAAAGTATTGGATGCATGGAAGTTTTCGCTTCCGGTTTTCGACGGATTTATACGTTTTAGAAGGTCCTGAGCACGATTTGACTATTTCTAGAAAATGTCTGCATGTGAATCTGTGACTCTGTCTGTCTGTATGTATGTGACAAAAATTTTGTGGTCGCTCTATCTCAAGAACTAATGCACGAAATTTAATAAAACTTTATATTCAGTTAATCCCTGATATAAATTGGTGCTGATTAGTTTTAGGTGAAAATCGCCCGACAGATGGTGCTACTATGCTTCATTTTTCGCGATTTCTGCAATAGCTCTATCTCAAGAACTAATGCACTTATTTTCATCAAACTTCAGATTCAGTTATACGTGGACATAGATAGACTCTGTTTACGTTTTGGTGTAGATATCCCAACAGGTGGCGCTGTATGCCACTTTTTTCATCATTTTTAAGATAGCTATATCTCAAGAGCTAATGCGCGGAATTTAATAAAAGTTTTGATTCAGTTAGACCTTGATATAAACTGGTACTGATTGCTTTTAGTGTATGCGAAACCTGTGTGAGATAGAAGAAAGTTTTGGGATTGGCACATCCGACTAGTTTTATTTTAATTTATGAAAAAGGTATGCAAATTTGAACGCTAACGGGAATGATTAAAGTGTACATTTAAATGCGAATTATATTAATTTAGCTAACAGTAAATAGATGTGCATCATTTGAAAATAAGAAAATTAGCTTTACTAATAAAATTATATAATACAACGTCTTATCAATTTAAAACAATTTTAACTGATTGTTTAAATCAAAATATTTCATAGTAAAGCTAGTCATTACATATGCAAACCTTTTTTGTTTTAAAAAAGTGTATTGGATAATAGTTTGTAGGTCTTATATTCTAAACATTTGCATATTACCTATCTTATAAATCATAATTATATGCATTATAATCTTCTGTTTAGTAGCTATTGAATATAACGTATTAAAAAAGATTACATTATTAAAAATATGCATTAGAGATATCTTTCGCTTAAACGTAAGTGGAAAACTTGACCATAAATATGTAAATTTCGAATAAAACAACTCAAAAATTTCAGAGAGAATGACCTGTACCCTGTAACTGTAGAGGATGCATCGAAAGGAAACTCGGCATTCCTGTCCATTAGATGAATTAACTATTTAAAGCTATTAGTATCGTTTTGTGGTAATTTTTGTAAGATAAGAACATTAGTCTTTTCTGAGAATCTGTTTTGAAGAAACATTCGCTTAAAGGGCACTTTTACACATTGGTCATACGTGTGTGAACCACGTCTAAATCAACCTGAAAACTTTGGAGAGAAAAGCATATAGCCTTACATATAGAAAATGCATTGTAAAAAAATTTGGCAGTCTCTATGCTTGAGATCGATGTTAGTCTACATAAAGAAACGGGTACTTTTTAAAGGTAAACATTGTAAGATAAGAGCATCAGATACTGTGGATAATCTGTCTAGAAGAAACATACACATAAAGTGTACATAGAAATATTTTTCGTAGATGTTTAATTACGTTTAAATCAAGCTGAAAATTTAGAAAAGAATGATGTACCACTTATTATGTGTAAAGGATTCAATGAATGAAACCCGCACGTTTTATGCGTGAAACCAATGATAGTCTGCTTAAAAAACGTAAAACTTTAAATTAAACAATATAAGATAAAACTCACAGACACTATACAGGATTTGTCAAGAAAAAACATATAAAGCATTCGGAACAAAAGTGATCCATTTTCGCTTTCCACTTAGTTTGATATGAGTTCTTGCTCTGTAGGCAATAATTTGTTACGTGCCGTAAAAAAACACGTCTTATGGTTAAAGATGTAAGATAAATTGGTGTTAGTCAATTATGATTCTCAATGAAATGCCCGAGAGCGAACCCGCTAACTTTACCTCCAAATACCTTTGGTTATTATTTTATGGTCTTGGCCCATTTTGATTCTGAACGCCTCATATGTTACAACAAACGTGGAAATATTGGCCATACATATGTCATTTTGCTCTGAAACAATGTAAAAATGTTAGAGAAGGTGACGTGTTGTTGACGTGAATGTTAGATTAGGTCGTGGAAAATACGATCATACATGTGTAAAGTATGTCTAAAACAACCTAATTTTTTTAGACAGAATGACGTACATCTTGTACATATAGAAGATGCTGTTGCGAACTCGCAATCTTTTCCCTACGGACTAACAGCAAATAGCACCACCTCTCGCCACGACCATAACTGTCTATATCAGAAAGTAAATAGAACCACGGAGTAAAGAGGAAAAGTGGAAGAGAAATATTTACGTTTAGTGTGACGCCAGAAATACAGCCATAATGTTGGTCCAAATGACTGGCGGCTTGCTTTGAAAACTTCTCCCCGTCCAATGAATCGAGTCCTTGTTCCACGTGCAACTTCTCTTTGTCCAATGAAATCTCTTGAACTGGCCCGCGATGCAACGAAACCGTCACAGGACATCTTACAAAAATTCTACCCATTTCCACCATCATATTGAAAGAAGATAACAACATCAGAATTAATAAGATCATGGCAAATGGATTAGAATCTAGGAACAACGGATCGCTTTATTCACGCCTTAATCCCAACAGTATCAACAGATCTTCAACTTCAAAATAAGCATCACTATATCTTTGCTACAAACCATGGCCCGTTCCCTCAATATCTCATCAAATTCAGCAAGGCATCGTTACCTAGATGCACCTGTGGGAAAAGAGAAACCTCCTTACATTATATCCTAGATTGTACCCTGACTGCCAACCATCACATTAGAAATCCATCACAAATGAATCTGTCGGCCTGGTTTGCCTACGTGCTGAAACAGCCAAAACTGCTTCAAAAAATAACAACTTGTATGTTTCTGTTAGAACGCAATCAATACCTATTCATGCTGACTCCATTGGACTTAGTGGAAGTTGAGGATGAAGTGAACTTCTAATACGCATAAAGACCTTTACAGACTGGATAAACTCTAACCTTAACAATTTAGTTATTCTTAAAGACGTCATACAGTGTTATTTAGCATTTTTAGCATAATTTGTCATTGTTTACTATAGTATTATTATTCATTCATTATTGTTCATTTAGTACTTACTTTTATCCATTATTATTATTTACTTCAGCGTTTTACAGTATTATTACATGGCTGTATTATTGCTCATTATCACATAATAGTATTTAGTACTGCTAAGTAGGATTCGTAAATTGTATTTTCAGAGTTTGTATTTTTCGAATCTTGTATTTTCAGAATTTGTATTTCAGAATTACATTGTATAATTATTGCTCAATATCACAAAGTATAATTTAGTAAAGCTGAGTATAATTAAGTAAACAAACCGGCTGGGCAGGGCTAGTTGAGCTTAAGCCGAAAGGTAGGTCACCCCGCCCGGTTTGACCTTGACATTGGTCCTACTTATTTGAGCGATAACCGGCTTCATATTGCAAGCCATTTTCACGTCATGCAGCATCTCTATTCTTTCTCTTTACTTTGAGAAATAGAACAGAATAGAACGTGAAGAGTATAAGATGTCTGGCTAACTTCGAGTAATTAAGATGTCTGGTATCGTCCGGAACAATATAAACGATCTAAGAACTTCTGTAAATGAAACTTTCTAAGAATTGAATTTTAAAGTAGAACTTCAATGTAAATATTTTAGACGAGAAATTAAGTTTAGTCTATTTTAATAAACAGTCAACGCGTGTGTAGTGTCTGTTGTCTAAGTCTTCATATGTATATTTAGCAATACATCTTTATTATTCATCGTAGAACAGACATTTTAATGTCCTCATTAGTCATTATTTGGGTAAATTAACTGGGATTTCCTTGCAGAATTAGATGCCAACTGCCACCGGGACCTTTGCGAAGAAACAGGAACAATTAGATTATTTTTTTATATATTTTAAGAAAGTTAATAAGATTTATTAGAGGTATTATTGGTTATATGGCCTATTCATTAAAAGATGCAATGAATGAAGCATGGCATTTTCTTTGATTGATATCAGTACGTAGAAATATTGATCTAGCATGTATAAAGACCGCCGTTTAAAATGAATCGACAATTTGACTGCCTAAAAAGGACAGCTCAGATGTGGAAACCACGTCTGTAGAGCATAGATGTTCCCCCGGAAACCTTTATTAAAATCTTAAAAATTACAGCAATAAGTCCATAGACTCGAGCCGCCGAAAAAGAACACGAGCAATGGACGACCGTAAGAAACATGAAAGATACATAAAGATGTTAAGGCTATGGTCATAGGCCAAATCGCCAAAAACGCGACAAGCGGCTATATTAAGCTGTTTAAGGTCAGAGGCTATAACCAATGGTGATAGGAAAATAAAAATAGAAAAGAAAATATTCCTTTATGTACACAGTAAAGAACTAATTGTTTGATAAATCCATTAGAAAACTCAAAATTTGTTTTAATTTTCAACGAAGTGTTGGACTAGAAAAAATATTATTAAGCCAATTATTAGGTGTTGATAAGGGATGCCAAAGATGCCAGCCTGAGGTAAGTGGGCAGTAGTAATAGTAATGAGAGGCTGTTGCTAAAGCGCCACATTCATTCACATGCAGAAGAACCTCAGCAATGGAATTTATGGAGGTACTCTAAATGGACCATATCCTGTAAGGAAGGCAATGACGGACGGAGAGAGGGGAGGAAGCTCTAAGGTAGACCATTGGAATCAGATCATAAGTATATCTGTGCTTGTCCGAATAGTCCCAGTGATACTGCCACTGCTTCAACAATTTGGAGTGCAAAATACTCTTAACATATTACTGCAGCGTTGGCAGAGAATGGTCAACTATTGGAAAATTGGTTGCGTTTTTAGCAAGTTTATCTGGAGATTCATTACCAAAGATCCCCTTGTGTGCTAAGATGTGGCCAAGTGAAGACTTATGTGAGAGAAAGGTGTACATCCTATTAGTATAATGGATGAAAAGGACGAAACTCGATTATTTATGTGATCGCCATTGTTACTTTACGCAAATAAACTTATATATTTCTGAAATAATCCTTATAAAAAAGAGCACATACCGAAAATTTTGTTTGATAAGGGATTGTTGCTCTTCAGCAGATGGAAAAAATAAACGAATGTCTATATCTCAAAAACAGCTATGATAACTGAATAGACAGTTGCATAAAGTCTAAATAAAAAAATCTCAGAAAATTATGACCGCTATTCAAATGAACAGAATACGGAAGAAAGTTATTTATTATTTTCGTATATACTAGAATTAACGGACATTATTACACTGGTGAATAATTTTCTTTTTCGCTTATTTTTTAATATCAGAAGCATTGTTCAAATAAAAAAAACACATTTTTCATTTTGATTCCTTAATTAATTTCACAGGAAAAAGAAAAAAAAATTAAAAAAGAATTCTTTTTATCAAACTTGAAGGCATTTAATGTATGTCCATTCATTCAAATTTTTCTGTTACGAATTGTTCTATTCTAAAGGCTTACTAAGATAACAATGATAAAAAATTATAATTTATCTAGGTTTTATTTGGACAAGCCAGATTTTAATTTAACTTTAAAAAATGTCCAATTAAAAATGTTTTGAAACAGAATATTGTACATAAAAAAGATAAAGTCTAATCGATAAAAATGTTTAATCGCATATAGGCATAGAAAATATATTATTGTCAGTTTATTTATAAAGTATGTTACAGCAAAAATATTTTACATATTATTTTGCTCTAATATAAAAGAAGATAAGATTTTAAAGATTTTAGATATAATTTAAAGATATTTTTATTTCTTTCTAATCTTTAAAAAATTATGTGATATATTAGTTTGAAAAAAAAAAATATTCTAACATAAAAAATCCGAATATATAAATTCTAGGTTAAAATAAAAATTCTTACATCAGAGGAACGTCTGGGTATGTCTCACGCGGGACAGTACAGAACATTTGTACATACGCGCAATTCTTCGTTTACTGTAGTTGGAATACGATACCTTACTAAACAAACGCAGTATCTTCTTGGTCAAGAAGAAATGCATTATAAAAAATATTTAATTAAAAAGTATTTACTTAGTCTTGTTTTCATTTACCAAAAAACCAGCCAAAAAATTCAACCTCAAAATTTCTATTTAAGAAAACCGTAGTTCTATATATGTGTCACGAAATTACTATCCTTAGCTTTTTCTTGCTTTTCGCTTTCATTTTATTGATTTATGTTTTGTTTCCCCTCAGAATACGTGTTTTTACAGGCAATCATCAAATAAAAATATACAGCTCAAAAGCATTTAAAAAAGTACGCGAAATTGATAGCAAATTTACGTGAGTGCAACGTTACTTCTAATCATTGGTGCCATGATGTTTCATTTTCTAAGTTTTTTATTTCACACAGGTCTGATAACTTTTGTGGAAATCAATGACGAAGTACTTTTGAATTACTAGATATCTATAAGAAACTATGAGATCATAAAATATTTTCTCGTAAAATTCCATTTTTCCTGAACCAGTTTATTTGAAATACAACTTTTCCCCACAAATATTTTTTTTTAAATAAAAGGGTTGTCACTAATAAGATTTCCCATATAAATGGCTTTATACTTCATTCTACGGAACCAAAAAAACTATTGTCTACTGATCATTCAAATAATTTTTCTGCCTATTGATAAAAAAATTAATACAAAATCCAACCTATAGGTAGCACTGTATTGCATACCAATCATTCAATATGTAACATTATAAATGTTTAAAACGTCTCTTTCTATTTTGAACAATGTTGTGTAACCACAAAATCATATTTTTATCGCTAAATGTAGTGGTCTGCCAGCATATCTAAAACATGCTGAAAAAAGTTAATAATTCCTACAAGACACAAATAGAGGTTTTTTTACTGTAAACGTATACATAAACGTGTTACTTAACACCACATATTACATAAATCATGTATTCATAAAATTCATAAAACGTATTCATAAAACCTACCGTAACTTTTTAACAAATCATTATATCGACTTTCGGATGGTATCGTTCGATTCAGAATTAGAAAATACATAACAAACCATACCCCACTTGACCTAACTAAAAAAAATGGCGTTTCCTCTCCTCCCTGAGTTAAAATGCCTCCCCGTTTACTTTCCCCTCCAAAATAAACAGGTTCAGATTCATGGTAAAACAACTTTAGCTTTTTGGGATTCATTGGATCCACATTTCTATTGCCAAAACGGAGTTCTTCCGAAATTTTCGTGAATGGCCTCCATCGTCTATTCCTCAATTTTTGGTCTATTTTACTTGTACTATTGTAGGTGCTAGAGGGCGAATGAAGACTCTAATTATCTTTTATTAAAAATCAAATTAGAAAATGTCTTAATAGCATATTTTGAGTCTTTTCCTTGAAGAAAGGGGAGGGGGATTTTATTTTTACATAAGATAGCCAAAATAAATAGAAGAAAATATTCATAAAAACAACAATTTTTTTTAACATGTTGTACTCGCTGAAGAGATTACAAAATACTGTATTATCTGTTACCGACATTTTAGAGTATTGCTCCCAAAATACCGAATGTATACTAATACTTCAAATGAAGCCGGAGCATCTTCGTCTGCACTAAAAATGTAAATAAACCTTATGCATTTGTCATGGATTTTTTTCTTTTTTACAATAAATTTATTTTCTTTTTGATTTTTGAAATATCTTGATAAAAAATATATTCGACATATCTTTATCAAATGTCGAAATATATTTGAGTTATTTCTTTAACTCTCTCCTGTCTGACGTTTGTAAATTTTTTTGTTTGAAGATTTAGATTTTAAAGTCTTTCTTGTATAGGAAAATTTTAAAACAACACAATTGTAATAATACTAAAATTATAACATAAATCAAAAATAACGTTTCTGATAGATTTTTGTACGTGTTAGACCTACTAAGCTAAATAAATATCAAATACGTTATTTTCATTTATTTATTTATTTATTTGTTTAATTTTCATCATTTTTCACGTGCATCTAACAAATTTCCCCCAATGTCTAATAAAGAAGGTGATTTTCATGAGTTTAACAAATTTACTATCACATGTCCAAATCTCAGTAATGTTGTTTTCAGTTTTTCTTTTCGCATTTTTGAACATGCAGCTGAAGATCATCCTTTTGATGTCTAACCAACTTAATGGTCATTTCCATCAGTTTACCCTATTAACAAACACATATCCAAATCTCAGTGAAGCTACATGCATATTATTTTTCATTACTTTCAAACTAACCCACGTGATCCATTCAGGTGTGACCGGTGTTTTTCAATATCTTACAGTGTAAATCAGACATATCAAACACATGGATATGTGGTGTTTGACATAGCCACACGACAAATAAGTTGCCGGCGGGCCGAAAAATATGTATATTAGTGTTACCAGTGTGGCGTTTTTCTTTTTGTTTTGTTTTTTAATTCAGAATGCTACCACTATTTTCGAATAGTAATATTTGCCTTATTTTTTCCTTCATTAAATAAGCGAAATGTTTCTCTTCAGAAAGTGGCAGCATTCACCATGAATGCACCAGTGGCATGAATTCAAAAAATCCTACTCATCTGGCAACACGATGTATATGACGGATATAACTAAATTTAAATTTTAGCACAACAAAATTGTGGATACAAAGATAACCAATCGGAACGTAGGAAAGCGCGAGTTCTTGGGTCTAAAAATGTGAAAATTTGTAATTTTTTTACAATATTTTACTTATAATTTTTATTTGTTTTATTAACCGACTCAAAAAAGGAGGAGGTTATCAATTCGACGTGTATGTATTTTTTTTTATGTATGTACACCGATTACTCCGGAACTATGCGTCCCATTTATGTGATTTTTTTTAATTCGAAAGAGAATACTCTCGAATTGGTCCCATTTAAATTTTATGAAAATTGATTCAGTACTTTTTCAGAAATTCAACAAAAACGAAAAAAAATAAACATTTTAAAAATAGTTAATTTGTTGGCTTTTGAGTGTTGCCAAATTTGAAAAGCAAAATTACATAAAATTGTGAATTGGATAAATATAATACAACGTACAGATAAAAACTATAAATTATACTACAACAAATCTACTTTTGAATCTTTTAAAATCTTTTATGTATGTTCACCGATTATTCCGGGACTATGCGTCCTATTTATGTGATTTTTTTTTTTTTTTATTCGAAAGAGAATACTCTCGAATTGGTGTCATTTAAATTTTATGAAAATTCGTTCAGTACTTTTTCAGAAATTCAATAAAAACGAAAAAAAATAAGCATTTTAAAAATAGGTTATTTGTTGGGCAGGCGACTTTCATTTAATATCATAAAATATTCTATTACGTGAATTTGCAAAGAAAAAAAAAGACTGACATATTTAAATCAGCTTTAACTTATCGGATTATAATTCTGCATGAATAAATTAAAGGGGGGGATTAGCCACTGTCCCCCCTCTTTATACTTAACCAATGAGCTCCTTATCACAATGAACGTATATACAAAATTTTAAGCAAATCGGATATTATCAAAAGTTATTACGTCCGGGTCATCAGTTGTTAGGCAGACGACTTTCAGCAGATTGCAAATAATAAAAAGACTGACATATTTAAATCAGCTTTAACTTGTCGGATTTATTTTCATAGAACAAACTTTTTAAGATCTAAAAAAAAAGTTTTGAGTTTTGCCAAATTTGAAAAGCAAAATTACATAAAATTGTGAATTGGATAAATATAATACAACGTACGGATAAAAACTATAAATTATGCCCCAACAAATCTACTTTTGAATCGTTTAAAAGTTCCATAGTTGCAGTTTCACAGCGGTTTGGCATATTTTGACGAGCGTTTATTGGCGCATAATTAAATACATTGTTGTTTCAAATCCCATACAAATGTACGAATTACAGAAAATATTTGGCGATTTATCACCTGTGGCGCACTAGTTGGAAACTGCCTTTAAAATATCCAATATCTATATTATATTATACAATACAGTTGTATATAAATGCTTCTGCAATTGTCTTTTAATATTTCTACTACATAATATTAACTATAGAGTGACAATATAGAAAGAAAGAAAGAAAGGGGTGGGGTTACTCCAAATAGTATTATAGGCGACATTGTTGGCGCAGTGTATTTACCTTGTACGGATCGTAAAAATCAGTACACATTAAGCATAAGCACCGAAATCAAACAGTTACACAGTTATCAAAACTGTAGTATACAGCCCGATTATGACACATTATCCAAGACGATTAGGTGAGAATAATGATAAAATTTCTAATCATCCGTAATCGAGTCTACTGCCAAGGTTAGCATGAAATAAAAAATATATTAGCAACAATATGGTTTAATATAAATATAGATATCATTAAAGGCTTTAGACATTAGATGAGAATAATGATAAATTTTATAATCTTCCGTAATCGAGTCTACTGCCAAGGTTAGCGTGAAATAAAAAATATATTAGCAACAATATGGTTTAATATAAATATAGATATCATTAAAGGCTTTAAAGACATTAGATGAGAATAAAGATAAATTTTCTAATCTTCCGTAATCGAGTCTACTGCCAAGGTTAGCGTGAAATAAAAAATGTATTCGCAACAATATAGTTTAATCTTAATGTAGATTTCATTAAAGGCTTTAAAGACATTAGATGAGAATAAAGATTAATTTTCTAATATTCCGTACTCGAGTCTACTGTTGTAAATATAGATATTATTAAAAGCTTTAAAGACATTAGATGAGAATAATGATAAGTTTTCTAATCTTCGATACTCAAGTCTACTGCCCAGGTTAACGTGAAATAAAAAAGATATTAGCAACAATATGGTTTAATGTAAATATGGATATCACAAAAGTAATAAATAAATAAAAAAAAAAAAAAAAAAAAAAAAAAAAAAAAAAAAAAAAGAACCGACTTCAAAAACTACTAAAAAGCGAAAAATAAACTTTTTAACCAAAAATTGAACCGACTTCAAAAACTACTAAAAAGCGAAAAATAAACTTTTTTACCAAAAATAGAACAGACTTCAAAAACTACTAAAAAGCGAAAAATAAATTTTTTAACCAAAAATAGAACCGACTTCAAAAACTACTACAAAGTAAAAAATATTTTTTTAGGTTACAGTTAATAAGAAATTAAATTAAGAGCATTGTATTTACCATGCATATTATTATATTTATGTACATTAATTTGATTTTTTGGAGTCGGTGCCAGCCAAGCCATTACTTATTAACTATAACCTAAAAAAAATATTTTTTACTTTGTAGTAGTTTTTGAAGTCGGTTCTATTTTTGGTTAAAAAATTTATGTCCAAACTATTATTTTACTTCTAATCGATTTTACACTACTCTACAAAATAATATACTGTTTTTATTAAATACCAAAAAATGTATTATAAATTAATAAAATTCGTCACTAATGCAGAAGAGTTAATATTTAAAAACAAAATCAAAATATAACGTTATTTAGCTTTAAGTGATTCGCTTTAAAAGTGTACAACTTATCACTTATGTGTTTTATACTAAAACCACGAAAATGTCATCCAGGTTCTTCACTTGAGCTTTAGTCGAGCATATGGATTTTGGGTTTAAACTCTTTAATTATTTCAATTACTTAGGCTAGTATTTGTGTCATTGTTAATTAATCCTGTGTGATCTTTTTTCACTTTCTTCATTTTTTATTGAGATACAGATATTTTATTGACATACTTTCATACAACCCAAGATTTATATTTAAAAAAGTCCTTCCGGCCTGTACCGGGAAGAAAAGGTAGCTTTCCTATATCTTCGTTTTAAAATTTTAGCTAATGTTACACGAAAACAGCAAGTTAAAATGCAAAAAAACGTTTACAAAAGATTCGTTAATACTGAATTTGAATAAGAAATTCGCCAAATTATTGAGCAATAGCCAAATTGGCTTCATTTATGAAGACTTACTTTGGTCGCCAAATTTGGCTATATTTCGCCAAATGTCGCCAATTTTGGCGAGAATTTGGCGCTAACGGATATGAATATATAGTTTTATGCGTATGATTGGGAAAATTATTACAACAATGAAAGAAAATAATTTGCGAGTAATCGCGTTAATGTGCTGTTTTGTTTCAAAATGTCAGCCACCCTAGAATTTCTAACTGCTCTATCTCAGCCATTTTTTAAGATAGAGGTAAACCAAAAAATGCTCTGGAATCCTTGTATCAAGGCCTAACACGTAATTAAAAAATAAATTTGAATTTTTAACTTTTTTGTATATTTATTTTAGTTTTAAATTTTTAAATGGCCGCCATCTTGAAACAAAATGGCGGACCAAGCTGGCCAACGAACTCGGTCGAGACATTGGTGAGCTTAATACACACAATTAGTTTCATCAAAATTGATTTATAAATACGAGCGTTATCGTATGACATATGTCAGATATATATATGGATATATATATCTTTTAACGGAGGGTGGTTTTGGGGTTTGGGGTCATGATCGGTGAAAATATATCGAAATTTTCCGGAACTGCTTTCCTGCGAACGGCTGCAATAGGTAGCTTTATACTTTTTTGTATTGAAAGCTACCTAAATATGGTAAATCTATATTTACCACTATATATGACTAATCGAAGATGAATTTCGCCGAATTTCAACAAAAAATATTTAATTGATTTTGAATATAATTATATTAAAAGAAAAACTGACATTTTATATCTAATATGTAGGAACTGTTGGAGTTTGGAACGAATGTGAAATTAAAGAGGTTATACAGATGTAACAGGGGAAAACAGATGTAAACGCTATCAACGCAAATTGTAAATAAAATTCACAAAAATCTGGCTAAACATCGGAAAGATAAACTGTCAGAATTGGAACTGATACTTCTTTAAAGAGAATCAAAGTGCTTTCACCAAGCCTATTGAAGAAAATACATTGATTTAAAAAACTAATTATTGTCTTTATTACAAATATCCCGCGAGTCTAGATCATTCAATACGAAATTGAAGAAATTGATGTCTAGAGCAGTTAAAGAAATTTTGAAAATGCTATTATAAGCACCATTGCTAGAAAGATTTACATATATATATATATATATAGCCGGATAGATTTATAAAAACCGGATATGTGCTTATAAATAATGCTTATATTATATTCGTACGCACATGCTTGATCCTCGTCAATCTATAAAATATCTTGAAAATATTATTAGTGGAGATAAATAGATCTACCTACCTTCATATACAGATATTTGACGGCTTTCTATCATCATCATCTATACTATTAAAAACCGTTCTCGTATCTGTCTATGTAACCTCAAAAACTCGAAAACCACAAGGCGCAGGGCTAGGAAATTTTGCACACGGGTAGCTGGTAGGGGGCCCATGAACGATCGGGCAAAAAATTCGAAACTTTTAAATAGATTTTTGATAGATTAAATATTAATTAAAATCTATCCACAAAGAGATCTCATCAAAAATACGCTTTTTTATTTTCGGTTGGTTGGTTGTATAAAATCTCCACAGAAGTAATTAAATAAATCAAGGTAGGGATGATTGCAATTCCCAGTCGAGTGTTTAAAATCGATGGATCAGAGATTATATGAGATGTAGACAATCAACTTAATTATTGACCGTTGCCAAATGCTAAAAACTTAATTTTAAAAGATTTTATCGACTTAATGAATGATAATTAGCTGGGTTTAAGGTTTTTTTTTACATGACATATATCAGTATGATAGAGATTATTAATACAGAAAACTTTATTTAACAGATTATTTGTTAAATTTGCGGAGGATGGCGAGGGGTGGGGGTAAACCACTTTTTATTAAATATCACATATATTTTTTTTGACCGCACGCCGCCTGGTGGCAGCTTTTTCATTAATTGACCCTCCTTATTAATAAATCCAAATCTACTGCTCTGATTTCAACTGAACTAATTACATTTAACAAATTTAACATTTTTTTTTATTCACCCGAGACGTTTAATCGCTGTTTTATATAGATGATACCGCTATTTAAAAATAACAATTTTCGTAAAAATTAAATTTATGTTCCTAATAATAGTACAGAGCCAATATTCAGTTATGCATACCAACAGTCAAAGTTAGTTATTTGTTGTTGAGCACTTGATCACGCACCTCCTCGCGGAACCTCCCTCAAGTTTTTTTCTCTAACTGTGCTTTATTTCCAGAACTCAGGTAATTATGTTCCGAACTTCTCCAAACCAGTTCTATTTTGCTAAATTATCATAAAAATCAGCATTGATAGCTTCAGGGTGTACTTCTAGAAAACAGTTACCAGTATTTCCGAATAATAGTCTAAGCCAAATTTCAAATTAAGTTCCTAGCATAACCAAATGAATCAATCCTTAAAGATGCATATAGTGGCTCTTTTAATTTATCATTTGTTGAAAGGCACTTGAACATCCGCTCCCCCTGGCCCCTCCCTCAAGGCTTTTTGTCTAATTGTACCCTGTCAGCAACTAATTTTCCAATTTCAGTGCAACTGATTCCAAACATCATATTTAACTTAATAATCAACGTCTTTATCATTAAAATAAATTTGTGAGTAGCGGGTACCCCTATTTCCGAATAACAGTCGAAGACACATTTCTAATTAAGTTCCTACCTTAATCAAACGAACGAATTTTTAAAGATGCATAGTGGTCCTCCTAATTAGTAATTTACTGAAGTGAACTTAAACATTCGTTCCTCCCCGGCACCTCCTTCAAGGGTTTTTTTCACTAACTATGCCCCGTTTCCATAACTCAGCAACTATCTTTCAGATTTCAACGCAACTGATTACAAACACTATAATTAACTTAATAGTCGCCCTCTATAACATTAAAGTAAATTTATGAGTAGTAGTTACCACTATTTCCGAATAATAGTTTAAGCCAAATTTGTAATTAAGTTCATAGCTTAACCAAACGAACAAATTTTTAAAGATGCATAGTAGTCCTCCTAATTAGTCATTTTCTGAAAGACACCTGAACATCCCCTCCTCCCTGCACCCCCCTTTACTGCAATGTGAGATATGCATATTATGAACGCCACGCTGCAATACCAACAAGCTGTAGCGGGTATTACGATAATTCTTTTACCTCGCATGCAAATAATTAGAGATTATTTAATTACGCTTTATTATTTCATTTTTTAAAATAAAGAAAAACATTTTATCACAAACGGCAACAACATTTTTATTCTATTTATTCCCTTATTAAAAAGATATCGTTTTATCGTCTGCTGCCATAGCAACAAAAATTAAGTTTCCTTAAAAAAATGCCCTGTAGTATTTTTTTTCTGAATCGTATAGTTATTGAACAACTCAACACTTTACAGGGGAATTGAATTCATTTTATTCACATTTTAGAATTAAATTCATGAACTTCCGTGCGTAGAACGGGTTAAACAGCTAGTCTATACTATTAAAATCCGTTCGCGTATCTATGTAATCTCAAAAACTCGAAAACCATAGGACGCAGGGCTACGAAATTTTGCACATGGGTAGCTACTAGGGTGGCCATGAAAGATTGGGGCAAAAAATTCGAAATTTTTAAATAGATTTTTGATAGATTAAATATTAATTAAAATCCATCTACAAAGAGATCTAATCAAAAATATGCTTTTTTATCTTCGGTTGGTTGGTTGTATAAATCTCCGCAGAAGTCATTAAATAAATCAAGGCAGGAATCATTGCAATTGCGAGTTGAGTGTTTAAAATCGATGGATCAGAGATTATATAACATGTAGACAATCAACTTAATTAATAACCGTTGTCAAATGCTAAAAACTTAATTTTAAAAGATTTTATCGACTTAATGAATGATAATTAGGTGGGTTTAAGGGGTTTTTTTACATGACGTATATTAGTATGATAGAGATTATTAATACATAAAACTTTATTTAGCAGATTATTTATTAAATATGCGGGGATGGGCAGGGTTGGGGGGTAAACGAATTTTTATTAAATAACCCATTTATTTTACTTGACCGCGCGCAACCTGGCGGCGGCTTTTTCATGAAATGACCCTCCTTATTAATAAATCCAAATCTGCTGATCTGATTTTAACAGAACTGACTACATTTAACAAATTTAAAATTTTTAGCTTCACCCGTAACGTTTAATCGCTGTTTTATATAAATGATACCGCTATTTTAGAATAACAGTTTTCATAAAAATTAAATTTATGTTCCTAATAAAAGTACAGAGCCCGTATTCAGTTGATGCATACCAATAGTCAAAGTTAGTGATTTGTTGTTGAGCACTTGACCGCGCGCTTCCTCGCGGCCCCTCCCTCCAGGTTTTTTCTCTAACTGTGCTTAAATTTCAGAACTCAGATAATTATATTCCGAACTTCTCCAAACCAGTTACATTTTGCTAAATTATCATAAAAATCAGCATTCATAGCTTCAGGGTGTACTTCAAGAAAACAGTTACCAGTATTTCCGAATAACAGTCTAAGCCAAGTTTCAAATTAAGTTCCTAGCTTAACCAAATGAATCAATCTTTAAAGATGCATATAGTGGCTCTTTTAATTTATCATTTGCTGAAAGGCACTTGAACATCCGCTTCCCCCCAGCCCCTCCCTCAAGGCTTTTTGTCTAACTGTACCCTGTTTCCATATCTCAGCAACTAATTTTCCTATTTCAGCGCAACTGATTCGAAACATTATATTTAACTTAATAATCAACGTCTATATCATTAAAATAAATTTGTCAGTAGCGGGTACCACTATATACGAATAACAGTCTAAAACAAATTTCTAATTAAGTTCCTAGCTTAACCAAACGGACGAATTTTTAAAGATGCATAGTGGTCCTCCTAATTAGTAATTTACTGAAGTGAACTTGAACATCTGCTCCTCCCCGGCACCTCCTTCAAGGTTTTTTCTCTAACTGTGCCCCGTTTCCATAACTCAGCAACTATCTTTCCGATTTCAACGCAACTGATTACAAACATTATAATTAACTTAATACTCACCCTCTATAACATTAAAGTAAATGTATGAGTAGTAGTTACCACTATTTCCGAATAATAGTTTAAGCCAAATTTGTAAATAAGTTCCTAGCTTAACCAAACGAACAAATTTTTAAAGATGCATAGTGGTCCTCTTAATTGGTCATTTTCTAAAGGACACTTGAACATCCCCTCTTCCCGGCACCCCTCAAGGTTATTTTCTCTAACTGTGCCTTATTTCAATTACTCGATTAATAATGTTCCCATCTTCTCCAAACCGCTATTGTAGCACGTCTACTATTACGGTGCCGTAAGCAACGGGAACCTGCGTCAGATGTTCGTTCGGAAAGAGGTTTGTTTAGAACAGCATGCTTCCCTGCCGGTGGAAGGTTAAAATAAACGATTTCCCGGAGGGTACGAGCATGCACGGTATACGGTGCCAAAGCCATCGGAGATCAGGGACAGAGTTTTGTTTTTTAAGAGATTTAAGTTTATTACACGGGCCCAGGAAACGCCACGCGGATCAGCTAGAATAATATACCCTGTTAAAATCCGTGCACGAATCTATCTATGTAACCTCAAAATCTCGGAAACGACAGGGCGCAGGGCTACGAAATTTGGCATACGGGTTGCTGGTAGGGAGCCCATGAACGATTGGGGCAAAAAAATCGAAAAATTTAAATAGATTTTCTTGTATTTTATGTTTTTGACGAATTTTTGCCTTTTTTATGTCAACCCGTAATCGCGCGAGTTCTAACCAGTGCTAAATGTTTACTGCAATGTGAGATATACATATTACGGACGTCACGCTGCAATACTAAGAAGCTGTACCGAAATAATTGGCGTATTACGATAAAACTTTCACCTCGCATGCAAATAATTAGAGATTGATTAATTGCGCTTCATTATTTCATTATTTTTTTTTAAATAAAGAAAACATTTTATCACAAACATGAACAAAATTTTTATTCTATTTATTCCCTTATTCCAAAGATATCGTTTTATCATCTGCTGCCATAGAAACATAAATTAAGTTTCATAAAAAAAAAAAAAATGCACAGTAGTATTTTTTTTTCTAAATTGTATAATTATTGAACAACTCAACACTTTAACAGGGGAATTAAATTCATTTTATTCACATTTTAGAATTACATTCATGAACTCTCGTGCGTAGTACGGGTTAAACAGCTAGTACAGTTTTATCTGCTAATTTCGAACTATTAAATAAAGTTGCCATTTTCATTTTAAATCGACAAATTATGAATATGGATTGTTAAAAGACCCCCCAATAGACAAAGCACTTGGAGTTTTCATTTGAAATTATATAGTACCTGGGTAAACTTCAACTTTAAGGCAAATTTCATAATGCTATTCTGTTTTTTAATAGCATAGCATTTTTATCTAGAATTTATTACTTTGTGAAAAACATTTTCAAGAAAAAAAATGTATTTCATTTTAAATGTTGCCGGACATCATTACAAAAATTATCGGATGGGAATTTTTTAAAATAAACTAAAAATATATTTAAAAATAAATTAAAACCAAGATTTTTCAATTTCAAGAAATATGAAAATCTGTTCCATTTATTTATTTCATCAATCATTCTATAACGAATGATTGATGTTGAAATTGTTATTCAGAATTTATTACGGCAGTTAATCAAAATTCAGTCCGATTCCATATTAGAGCGAAAATATATGGATATGTCATCTTCAGATTTCTGAAATTGTTCATCAATTGACCCATTTTTTAAAGTATAATGCGCAATTAGACATATTTTATATGTTCTGCAACTCGTTTTTGTACGACATCTTTGCGTAGCTGCCAATCTTTTGTTAATTTTCAAGTAAAAAAAACATAATTTGAACCATTAAATGTATTTATATCAATGAAATCAAATAAGTAGCCACATATATGCAAGACACATTTTATTAAACAAGTTTTCCTATTCAAAATATGCTTTTTTTTAGTTTTTACTTGAAGAAAATACGAAAGATTGACAGATAATAGTTTGCTAAATCAAGATTAACAGACCAGGATGTACAACTAATTTTAAAATAAATACAATTTAGAAAATTTAATTAAATTTTATATATTGATGAAAAGTAATTTTGTGTATTTTTTTTTTAAATATGATAAAATACATTATGTACAATAATAACCTTGATAGTTTGCGTGAATATTTCTTTAACATGGCTGTGTTTTGTACATACAAATTTTATTCCGCGCAATGGTGATAATATTATCTACTTTTTTATGTGGCCCGCGGCTTTTTTTTAAATGCTTAATTTGGCCCGAGGCGAAAAACGAGTTTGACATGCCTGGTATAATTAATTTCTAAAAAAGTTCCAGCTGCGCTAGAAATATACTATCAATGATGAAATTTTTCAATAAATAAAAATAAACTATCAGTTTATTATATTTATTTCCTCTATTTTATATATTGTTACAGCAAAGCCCCCCCCCCACCCCACACACACACACTTGTGTACCAGCTAACTACAAATATCTGTAGCTGTACCATTTAATCTATCATATATACAAAAAACATCGACGCTAAAATCGGTACTAAATATCTGCTGCCTTCGAGCTACTACCTGTTTCTAAGTTTGCTTTTTGACGAAAATGGTAACTTGTAGGAAGAATTTTAATTTGGCTTACCAAAAACAACTGAATAGATATGAGGTAACTATACCCAAAATGTTAAAATACCCCCCACCCCGATACTCTATAATATATTTTCCACGCTTAAACGAAGTTCAAGCTCAAATCAGTCGATGAATGTCGTAAAAAATTTCATATACCTAAGCTGACAAAATAAATAATATATGCAAAATTTATTGAAATTGAAGAGTTTTAAGATATATTAATACCGAATTGGAAATTTAACCACGTTCTATAATCTTATTCAAATTTGAAAGGGTCGTTATTTTCATACGAATTCTCGTATCGTCTTCATTAACAAACTCATATGAAATATATCACCTTAACAAAAATTTAAAAGGAAACAACCTACTTTTCACAAAAAGTATTTGTATAAAGTAACATCATTAGAATGCAACGCAAACGATTTTTTTTCCATATACCGTAATGTAACACAATTCTTTCGAGTATCCCTTTAAGCTAACTATAAGAGCTATATACTTTGACTAGCGAATAATAATAAATAAAACCGTCCCAATTATGTTTCAATTGATTCAGTATTTCAGACATTATCGTGATGACAAATTTTCCATTAAATGTAATTGATAGATAGATAGATAAATACAAACGAAGTTAATGCAATATGTCGATTTAAAAATATATCAACCTAAGAGGTATTGATATTGTATTTAGTAGGGTTAATGAAATTAGTTGGTGGCCACAGTAATACTTACCCATCATGGATATGCATAATATAAAATATGAAAATAAAACGTGTATAAACTATTTATAAAATGCATTGCAATTCGAATAAAATCGTGGCTTGATGACGTCATAAACTTCAAATGCTCTATTACTGAATTGCGTAAAAGAAACATCCTTATAACTCCCAAATTTATAATCATATTAACTAACGGTTTACTGCGTCAGATTAAGCGTCTCATTTCCAGTTAAAATATATCTGTGAATTGAAATTTGAATGAAATACAGGGTCATGAAAAATCGAAGAGTATGGAAAATATGATTACAAATATTTTGGCAACTAATTATCCGTTCGATTTCATTTTTTTATGCAAAATTTATGTTTTTTATTGCCTTTTACATTCACTCCTTAAAAT
Source organism: Maratus michaelseni (assembly GCA_963931845.1). NCBI lineage: Eukaryota > Metazoa > Arthropoda > Arachnida > Araneae > Salticidae > Maratus > Maratus michaelseni. The sequence goes on along the minus strand of OZ007588.1, from coordinate 258,366,521 downwards.
AAACAATTTCGAAAATTTATATATACCTCTTATCAGAACGAATATTTTGAGAGTCCGAAAAAAATAGTTCTGGATAGTCGAGGTTACTGAAATTCAATAAGCTTCTTCCCGTTATCACATACTAAGTACATACCAAATTTAAAGTCTCTATCTCAATTTGTTCGGGTGGTAGAGCGTTTACAGACACACACACAAACAGACGGACGGAATTTTTTTTTCTATAAATATGTTTTTCGGAATCTCCAGAGTCTGAAGCGTGTAAATCCGTCAATTTTTTTTTTCAATTTTCAAAACGAATACGACCCTATATAACGTATAATGGGTAAGTAAAACAGAATTCAAAAGTAAATTAAATTTATTAAATTTGAGAATGTAGTCAAAATTCAAGATAATTTAATTAATATTCTTAGTTCATAGTATGTAGATATTTTATTTCTTGTAGTCTGAAAACACTTTAACGCAAGAACCAAAGGTAAAAGAATATTATGCGTTCTTTGCCTTAAGAAATATCAGCATTTTAGTTTTATCTAACATATAAAAGAATTGCAATAACCAGGAAATATATAACTTTTAAAATAAATTAAATTTATAGTCTAGGGTTAAAGCTCTATTTTTTAAGGATTCTACCAGACAAGATTTTGCCCCTCAGAGAACCTTTTGTTTGGTCGAAATAGAGCCAGACTTTGTTTTACAAAGTCTGCTCCAAATATTTTCTAAAGAATTTTTTAAATCCAATGAAATTCTTTGCATGCAAAAGCATTACAGAAAACTGGAATCAACTTTAAAGAACGTTAAAGAAAATAAATAGTATTCAACAGTGAGTGTTCAACGTCTTTAGACAAGAAAGAAATGCTTAAGCTTGGTGACGTTGCTTTGTTTTGAAACAAACAAAGAAAAGGCCTTTAAGCCTTTATTTTATTTTATTTCTAAGACTTTAGAAAACTCTTTCAGCTGCGTAAAAGAATTTATACATGCAAAAGTAACAAAATAATGTTAATTTTAATTGTTAATGGTAATGCTGCCAGTTGAGTATGTAGACTTGTTGAACATAAAAATGCATGAAATTGAAAACTTCAGAATTGATAACATCTGAAAAACTAATATTCCGGTTTGTGAAAATTAGTTAACACACTGAGAAAACTACTCTGAAACGTTTCTGAAAATTATGGGCAGAAAAAATATTCCTATTTCAGAAATGTTTCTTTAAATTGTTGAAATCCATCAGTTTCTGAAGTTTCTAAAGATAAAGGAACGCTTTTCGAAATCGTAGAAAGTGGAATTTGAAAGAATCTATATTGTAATTTTTGTAAACCCTATTGACACATTAAGAAACATCTGTCTTTTTCTAGAGTGTATATTTATGTGTGTATATGCGTCCGTGTTTCCCACATCAGTATACACTCATCTAAATACAAAATTATACAGTTAGATACACAGATAGATAAATAGATAAATAAATAGATAAACATATAGATAGAAATATAGATATGTTTGTCAACGTCACCAACTTTGATTGTTTGGAGAACTTAAGGGAACGGTGTACATTTAACGGGTCAAAAATTAAAAACTCTGTAGTTCACTCATATTAAAATTTAGTAAACTATTAATATTCTAATCAAAAAAGCATTCAAAATCTTGCACTTGTACAAGAGCTATGAGAAAGAGCATTTAAGCTATCGCAATATATGAAATTAGTGATGCTCATTTTTAAATTACTTTTATTCAAACTTTTTTTGCAGATTGCTCGAATGATTTTGCGAAAATGGTAAGATAACTTTTTATGACCTTTTACGACCTTGTGCAGTAAATAAATGTATACGAAATGAATTAAATTTGGGTTCTTCAGTTTATATTCATAAAGTTAATTTTATTTAAGTGTTTTTAAAATATTTCCGAATTTCCGACATTTTTGAAATATTTACATTGTACAGCGTCATAGAAAAAGAATGCCAGGATTACAAATTTTTATTACGGAAATAAAGAAACACACAGGAGCCTAAATTTAGTATTAAAATATTAAGATAGGTACCAAATTTTATATCCATTTCAATATATTTCGATATGTGTATAATTAGTCGCTCCACAGACGTCCAGACGATATTCAATCTTCCTCCATGTTCTGCGAATCATCTCTGGCGGCTATGATTCGACGTTTTAAATGGCAGATATCAGTAATTCTTTCATTATAAACAATGTTCTTAATGTATCCCTAGAAAAAAAAGCCCACAGGCGTAAGGTCGGGGCTTGGTGGAGGCCACTAACGTGTAACTTCAGTTTATATTCATAAAATTAATATTCTTTAAGTGTTTTTAAAATATTTCCGAATTTCCGACATTTTTTAAATATTTAAATTGTACAGGGTCATCGAAAAAAAAATACCGGGATTATAAGTTTGTATTACCCAAATAAAGAAACACATAGTAACATAAATTTAATATTAAAATATTAAGAAAAGTACCAAGTTTTATATCCTTTTCAATATGTTTCGATATGTGTACCATTAGTCAATCCACAAACGGCCAGACGATATTCAATCTTCCTCCATGTCCTGCGAATCATCTCTGGCGGCTCTGATTCGACATTTTAAATGGCAGATATCAGTAATTCTTTCAATATAAACAATGTTCTTAATGTATCCCTAGAAATAGAAGTCCACAGGCGTAAGGTCGGGGCTTGGTGGAGGCCACGGAAATGGGTCATCTCGTCCAATTCATGAGTTGGGGAACTTCTCATTTTAGGCTGCACGCCATCTAGTGAGCGGAGGGAAAACTTACATTCTTTCTCTACATTTCAGTACAAGAATTATTTCCGTACGTTTAAGAATTAATTTTTTGCAAGGTTTAAAATCCCGGCATTCATTTTCGATGACCCTATATTATAGAAAGAATTTTGAAAATTTCTTTTGAATTTCGGTTCACTTTAAATTAGATACGATTTGTCTAACATTAAAGAAATTACTTTTTACAACTAAGTTAGCTGAGCTATATCCTGTTTACGGTGAAAAAATTACTAGTGACTTAAAAATAAATATATAAATAAATATAACTATATATATGTAATAATGATGTAATAATAATAATAATTAGGCTGGTGAGATTATTGAAGAGTCTTTTGTAAAAAACTATACTATTTTAACCTCTGGAGTAAAACACAGTTATATATACAGACATATATATAATTACAGGTTATATAAAGGGTTAAGGGGAATAGGGGCTGATTCTGCCGCAGTTACCGGCATTTTACGCGTAATTCCGGAGCTAGGCCGTCTGCCTAAAGCCAACCGGACAATTCAATCGCCAAAGTAAATCTGACGATAATCTTAATATTCCGTTCCCAGGCCAGAGAGGCGAAAACCTTTAGTCATCAACTTTATTGTGTATCGTTATTGCTGATCTAATGAGTTTCCGTGGGAACTCGGGCTGCTCCTCTACTCGCTGCTGTCGGCATGTTATGGGAACTGCAAAACCACATCCATCCCATTCACACTCGGCTATCCGACATGTGTGCGCCCACGCACACGTCCGACAAAGATTAACAACGAGAGGGTAAAAGAAAAATTTAACCAAAAAAAACGAAATTTTTCATAAATCTGAAAGCCAAACAGAAAATTTTTCTCTAAAATAGAAACGGGGAAAAATTAAATTAAATTTAGACTGTTCCGTTATAAATGCTTAGGCTGGACTGCACTACACTATAAAAAGATAAACACGTCTTAAGAAGAAAGAAAAAAAATAATAAAAAATAGAAACCGCCGTTGTGTTTCATGTCTAACATGCAAAACATCTTTCGTCTTTTGTAATCGTCTTTTCGTCTTTTCGTCTTTAAAATGTAACATACCTTCCATTTATTCGTCTTAACTAGAAAGTAGATAAGATACTTTACGCAACAAAAAAGAAAAAAAAGATTCGTCTTAAATAGTACAGCAATCAACTAAATTAAAAAAAATAATAACTTTCGGTTATCAGGGAAGAGACAACAAATATTTTAAATATCAATCGAATCAAACATTTTAAAATATATAAAATAAAATTGTCAAATACATAAAATGCAGATGCATTAACAAAACACTACATAATAGCTGAAGCTGAAAACATTAACATAAAGAAGTGTAGATAAAATACTTTCTATCAGTAGAAAAAAAAATCTCAGTTAGAGAGTTTAAATGAGTCTTGGACACAATTTATTCACAAACATGTTGATGAAAAAAAAATAAAAAAAAGTTACTCCATGAGAGTTTTAATTGCTGTCCACTCTTTAAAAAAAATGCGATAAGTGACGTTCTTGACTCACTAGGGGAAAAAAATACGGCTTGAAATCGCATCTACCAATTCACACTTGAAGAAGAAGTAATAATAAAAAAATATATAGTTTTGTCAATCAGTTCCACGCAGATATGAATAAGATGAAAACAACAAAAAAGATTGTAATTCCCTTTACGTCGGTGACGTATGGGTTCATTGATGAGAAAACGGTCTTACGAGTAATGAATCACTGAACATAGATAAATAAAAATATGGAAGATGCAGTCGTGAGAGGATCTAACAAGGATCCAACAAGAAAAAAAACACTTGGATTCCATCAAGTTATTTCTTTTAAAAAAATTAATGCAATCTGCCCTAAAAAAATCACCAGGGCTGCATTAGCAAAAAGAAATTGTACTATTTCTGTCTGCCAGTATTCTTTATGTTATTCACAATGCACGTAGAATTTAAAAAAATTAACAGCTTGACAAAAAAAACACACTGAAGCTCTGTATTACACATACACACCATATTGGTTTGAGAAAAAAAATAATAAATCGTAACACTTAAAATAAGGCGAAACAAAAAAAAATCACAGTTTTGCAGTCCGATAAACTGTATTTCGTGATGAATATGGCTCAGAAAAAAAAAGCACTTGAGCCCACAGGAAAAAGAAAAAAAATTCACTTGGCGAAAGAAAAGATGCACTTTGCCTTCCATGCGTTCACCACACGTCGTTTCCTCGCTTTTGCGCGTTTAATAAATGGACTAGATGAGATGTAGGAATATGCCGTTATAAACAGTATGAAATATTCTTCAAGAAAGAGGGAAACTGTAGCTGTATCATGAATATAGTTAGACGATTCCTTTGAGAAAAAAATAGGGTGAGTAAACAGCATTTTACCGAAATCAGAAAATTGTTGGAAGGCGACGTCTTTGGATAGGTATTTCGTAACGAGGGCAATTAGTGGATTGTGGGACTTGAGGAAGCACATTTTCGGTATTTACTGGCGTATTCGAAACTGTGGGTTTCATCACAACACTGTCTTGTCTATGATCTAGTTCCACGTTGCGTACACTATCATAAACGGTGATACAGTTGATAGATATTTTGGCTGGAGGTAGTTTTTGGAGTGAGATGCCGTTCGGATCACACGTCAGTGTTTCTTGTGAAATTATGTCTCTACCGATTATAAGAGGAAGACTCATGCGAGGGAATTCAACAACATAAGCTGTTGCGGTATAAGTAGAGAGAAAATGACAGTCCGGCCTCAGGAGGTGGTGTGTGGTGCTGGTGCAAGGTGCAGCACCGGCACCTCACACCTCCTCCCAAAGTGCACCAGCACCACCTCCCAAAGTGCACCCCCTCCTCCTCTCAAAGTGCCTTCCTCCACCATCTAAGATAAGGGGATTAATGATAATTAATTTTAATTGCGGGACTTAGAAATTTTTCGAAGCCATTTTTTTTTTCGGAGAATTTTCTACTAGAATACGAGGTGTGTTTCAAGGGATTTATTTTAGCGAATTAGAAATTTAATTAATTTTAATTGCGAGACTTAGAAAATTTTTTAAGCATTTTTTTTTTCAACGAGAGTAGGCCATTTGATATACATGTTAGAGTACATTTGAGGAGAATTTTAAAAGTCAATAATAGTTTAATTAAAAAGGGTCATTAATTAATTTTAATTGGTGAACTTAGACATTTTTGCAAGATTTTTTTTTTTTTCGCGGAGAAATATCTATTACAGTACAAAATGAATTTTAAAGAATTACAAATTTAAGTAATTTTAATTGGGGAACTTGGAATTTTTTCGAAGCATTTTTTTTTTTTTAACTAGAGTAGTCCATTTGATATACATGTTAGAGTATATTTGAGGGTGAATGAATAATTAAAAATATTCATTAATTTTAATTGGAGAACTTAGAAATTTTTATGATTTTTAGTTTTAAAAATTGCCAAAAAATAGAATTTTTAGAGTTAAAAGTCGCCAAAAGTAGGATTTTCAACTGAAAGTAATCTAAGATATAAACTCTCAACTGAAATGAATTTTGCCTTAAGGTGTGAGCTTTTGGCTAGAAGTGACCTAGAGTCAAAACTTCCTGGTCCCAGGAATCACCACGGGGGTTATAGTAAAAAATACAGGGTCCCGTATGAATTATACTGTACTCAATTTAATAGCTCCCCCCTCCCCCTCCCTTTTTTTACCCAAAGGAACCCTTCGATAGCCTAACAATATGCACTTCAAAAAATACAGAGTGATATAAAAAGAAGAATTTTAACGTATATATAAAATAATAAACAAGAATGAAAAATCATGCATAGCGTCATAATTCATAAATCACTTTCCACAAAAAATACAGAGTGGTACAAAAATAATTTTAACATATATAAAATAATAAACAAGTATGAAAAATCATGCGTAGTGGTATAGTTTATGAATCACTTTCCAACATTATCGAAATGTTATGTGAACAAAATTTAATTTTATCAGCTAGTGCGTAGTTAATTAAAATAGTGAACAGAAGTACATATTTCACCAAATTTATCATACAAGTCTGTAAAATAGGGTATATCGTTTCATGAAAAATAATTGAATTTTCGAATGATTATGCTTTAAAATACATATTTATAACTGCAACTAAGATTTGAATGTTACCCCCTCAACATGCATATCGCTGAATCATAATGAGTCATATTATCAGATAAGCGAAGATCTTGCTTTGACACGGTGAATCACTCGCGATAAGAAATACCTGAGACTCGTAATTTCTGACACATTTTTTGTAGGTAAATGGGCTATTTAAAACAGTCAATGTATACGAATTATTTCGTGTAGTCCTATATAATTATTAATCTGTTAAGTTTTAAAATGCTTCAATGAAAAATAAGAACTAGTCATTAAGCGATACCCTTAAGAATTTTGAGGCAAACAGATGTTTAAATGAATTTGAACCTGTTTAAATGTACCTGTGTTTAAATGAATTTGACGCATGTTATGGTAAAAAAAAAATACAGGTCCCCTATAAGATATATGAATTAAACTTTAAATATTTTAAAATTACATTAGTCTATGCTTTTTTGTATAGAAAAATTATACTAAATTGTGTTTTTAGTATTTTAACTTAAAAATTTCTTTTGAGGAATGAATATAATAACTAAGCTTTGTTTTTTTAAAATATATATCGTACTAAATAGTTATGGTATTATTTTAAAAAAAATTTGTTTTTAATATCGAAAAAAAAAGTTATCTTACCTGAATATTTAAACCCTAATGTACTGTGGACTTCATCCAAATTCGACTGCATGCATGCCTTACAACAACTAAACGGTATAACGTGTTCGCTTATCTCTTAAAATTACGGGATATCGTGACGTCATGGATAAAGCATAGGGTAGAATACAGAATGAATAGGTATTATAAAGCAGAATCATAAATTTTGCATACTTTACACTTGTAGTATGTGAAATGATTGCTACTATTGCCTATATGAGAAAATAAATCATCAACGAATCTTATTAGTGTGTGTTATATTTAACCAACAGGCTTGAAATGCGTGAATTTTGACTAGAATTAATCATTGAATGTAAAAATGATTTATTTTTAGATCTAATATGTATATCGTTTAACATTTAAAAATATATACATAAATTAATCTTACCTTATTCACAAACTTGCAATCCCGTCTTCAATATATGACTACAGCATGAAAAAACATGCGTGCTACTTGTATAGCAACTAGACCAGAAATGATTTCAGTACAAGTCCATTATCTTATTGTTAATCTATAGATTAGTAACATCACGTGTCTGATTGCGATAACATTCTACATAAGATTTACTGATAAGAATACATTTCAATTCATTTCTCCCAAAAGCAAGTGTATGAGTTGGTTATAAGATCTAGGTAAGTATCCTTACTTTATATGTTTAAAGTTATAATATATGAATAGATATAATATTAATGTATTTTTTCAATATGTATGGTAGGCAAAAAGGAATAGGTAAGCAAAAAAGAATAGGTATTATTGCATGTTTCCTCTAATTTATTTTAAAAATAATTATTTTAAAAATACATACTAACAATTTATGCGATGAGTCACACAGCATGATGGGACGATATATGAAATTTATTTTTATATTATACAAGCTCCTATATACAATTCATATGCGTGAGCAAGATTATTTTTAGACTAGAATTATTCACTGAATGTAAAAAAAATGATTTATATTTAGATCTAATATTTATATCGTTTAACATTTTAAAATCCTATTAAAAGTATATACATTAGTATGCTTGTGAAAGGCCTATTGTTAATACGAAACGTTGTGTGAAGTGTCCTGTTTTAGGGTTAAAAGTTTCGTGAAGGGATTTGTTTGAAGGAGTCTGTTTCGAAATGACTTAAGAACGCACAATTTATTCCTAAACATTCAACTCGATTCGTTATATATGCTTTATTAAGTATTCAATAAAAAATAATAACTAAGAAATAAAATCAAAAATAGTAATTAAGAGATACCCTTAAGAATTATTGCGATAGGAGATTGATTTTAATTAAATAGGTTAATGAATCTAATTCGATACAAGTCTTGTTAAAACAGAGATTATAGTTAAAATACACATTAATTATACAGTATTACACTGTATTACACAATGCGCTACCTCACCTATATTATCACAGAAATACCTTCGATAAAATTTAGACTAACAATACACACATAAAAAAATATATACAGAGTACCCAGAAAATGATAGGAATGAATGAAAAATTTTAACGTAAATTATAAAATAGGATCTACAATAAGTAACAATAAATAAATATGAAGGAAAAATCATATGGTATACTTTATGAAACACTTTCCAATGCTATGTGACTATCGTTAAGAATTTGAAATAAGTGAATTAGATTTAATAATTCATACTGGAAATGTATTTAAAAAAAAATTAGTAGCTTCGCCTACTTTTAAATCATTCAAGACATATGATGAAGGCTTGGCTGCTGTAGAAAAGCTTAATACTTGTATCTTAATGAATCGACCTATTTATGTTGGATTCACAATTTTAGAATTATCTAAATTAGTTATGTATGATTTTCATTACAATTTTATAAAGAAAACATACAAAGATCGTGCAGTTATACTCTTTACGGATATAGATTCCTTAACTTATCATATTCAAACACATAATATTTATAAGGATATGGAGCACCATCGTGATTTTTTCGACTTTTCTGAATACTCGAAATCCCATCGTCTAAACCGCACAAGTTTCGAACCCACAAACATATAATCAGACTTGTCATTTTATAACCAGGACGCTGACCACAGGGCTAAGTGAGCCCCCGCTTATTTTATAGTCACCACGCTGACTATTGGGCTTAGTAAGCCCCAGGCAAATTTATATCCACCACGCTAACTATTGGGCTTAGTGAGCCCCAGGCTAACTTATACCCACCACGCTAACTTTTGGGCCTAGTGAACACCCGCTTATTTTATAGCCACCATACTAACCACAGGGCTAAGTGACCTCCCGCTTATTTTATAGTCACCATGCTAAGTATTAGGCTGAGTGAGCCCCAGGCTATTTTATAGCTACTACGATAACCCCAGGGCTAAGTGAGCCTCCCGCTTATTTTATAGTCACCACGTTTGCTACTGGACTGAGTGAGCCCCAGGCTATTTTATACCCACTATGCTAATTAATGGGCTGAGTGAGCCCCAGGCTATTTTCTACCCACCACGTTTACTGGGCTTAGTGTGTCCCCGCTTATTTTATAGCTACTACGATAACCCCAGGGATAAGTGAGCCTCCCGCTTATTTTATAGTCACCACGTTTACTACTGGGCTGAGTGAGCCCCAGGCTATTTTATACCCACCACGCTTACAGGGCTAAGTGAGCCCCCGCTTATTATATAGTCAACACGCTAACTACTGGGCTGATTAAGCCTTAAGGTATTTTATACCCACCACGCTAACTACTGGGCTGTGTGAGCCCCAGGCTATTTTATACCCACCACGCTTACAGGGCTAAGTGAGCCCCCGCTTATTATATAGTCAACATGCTAACTACTGGGCTGATTAAGCCCCAGGTATTTTATACCCACCACGCTAACTACTGGGCTGTGTGAGCCCCAGGTTATTTAGTCGCATGAATATGATTTCCAAGGTATATGTCCTAACTTGATTTAGACCATTGCCTATAGTAAGATAAAGCTGCGAAGTAAATTGGTAAACTATATGTACATTTCCCATGAAAACGCACTTGTGTTTTCTTAAATATCTGCAGAAATCAGCATAGTTTATTAAAATTATATACATTCTCATTAGTTTATGAATCTACTAACTTGTAATATCTATATGGTAACTTGGATTATTAGTATTCCCACTTAAAAATTTCTTTTGTAGATTTAATATGATAAACACTAACATGAGGCTGACTAAACTTTTACCATTTTCATTTCAACTTAGTTTTAGGAAATTTATCTACATAGCTTTAAATTTTAGTTTAGTAAGTCTATTATTTCAAAGTATTATTTTTTAGTTCTAATATTCAAAACATATTCATATCGTTTTACAAAGTAAGTATCAAATTAATTGAGAGAAAAGTGAATGCTTGCTCTGAGAAAAAATTGAATGCTTGTTCAGGGCCTTATCAGCTAATATAATCACTGATAAGACTTGATCACGTGACATGTGACGTATTGAATGATACCACATGGTCACGTAATATCACTTAAACAGTGACGTCACATGTCACGTGATCAAGTCTTATCAGTGATTATATTAGCTGATAAGGCCCTGAACAAGCATTCACTTTTCTCAGAGCCTTGGTGTGAGACGGTTGGGTGCTTAGCTAGCTGGCGTGTTAGGTAAGAATAGTATTTGAATGTATATTTTTTTAATATGACTTTAAATTAATTTGATACTTACTATGTAAAACGATATGAATATGTTTTGAATATTAGAACTAAAAAATAATACTTTGAAATAATAGACTTACTAAACAGTAAAATTTAAAGCTATGTAGATAAATTTCCTAAAACTAAGTTGAAATGAAAATGGTAAAAGTTTAGTCAGTCTCATGTTAGTGTTTATCATATTAAATCTACAAAAGAAATTTTTAAGTGGGAATACTAATAATCCAAGTTACCATATAGATATTACAAGTTAGTAGATTCATAAACTAATGAGAATGTATATAATTTTAATAAACTATGCTGATTTCTGCAGATATTTAAGAAAACACAAGTGAGTTTTCATGGGAAATATACATATAGTTTACCAATTTACTTCGCAGCTTTATCTTACTATAGGCAATGGTCTAAATCAAGTTAGGACATATACCTAGGAAATCATATTCATGCGACTAAATAACCTGATGCTCACTCAGCCCAGTAGTTAGCGTGATGGGTATAAAATACCTGGGACTTAATCAGCCCAGTAGTTAGCGTGTTGACTATATAATAAGCGGGGGCTCACTTAGCCCTGTAAGCGTGGTGGGTATAAAATAGCCTGGGGCTCACACAGCCCAGTAGTTAGCGTGGTGGGTATAAAATACCTTGAGGCTTAATCAGCCCAGTAGTTAGCGTGTTGACTATATAATAAGCGGGGGCTCACTTAGCCCTGTAAGCGTGGTGGGTATAAAATAGCCTGGGGCTCACTCAGCCCAGTAGTAAACGTGGTGACTATAAAATAAGCGGGAGGCTCACTTAGCCCTGGGGTTATCGTAGTAGCTATAAAATAAGCGGGGACACACTAAGCCCAGTAAACGTGGTGGGTAGAAAATAGCCTGGGGCTCACTCAGCCCATTAATTAGCATAGTGGGTATAAAATAGCCTGGGGCTCACTCAGCCCAGTAGTAAACGTGGTGACTATAAAATAAGCGGGAGGCTCACTTAGCCCTGGGGTTATCGTAGTAGCTATAAAATAGCCTGGGGCTCACTCAGCCTAATACTTAGCATGGTGACTATAAAATAAGCGGGGGCTCACTTAGCCCTGTGGTTAGCATGGTGACTATAAAATAAGCGGGGGCTCACTTAGCCCTGTGGTTAGTATGGTGGCTATAAAATAAGCGGGGGTTCACTAGGCCCAAAAGTTAGCGTGGTGGGTATAAGTTAGCCTGGGGCTCACTAAGCCCAATAGTTAGCGTGGTGGATATAAATTTGCCTGGGGCTTACTAAGCCCAATAGTCAGCGTGGTGACTATAAAATAAGCGGGGGCTCACTTAGCCCTGTGGTTAGCGTCCTGGTTATAAAATGACAAGTCTGATTATATGTTTGTGGGTTCGAAACTTGTGCGGTTTAGACGATGGGATTTCGAGTATTCAGAAAAGTCGAAAAAATCACGATGGTGCTCCATATCCTTATAAATATTATGTGTTTGAATATGATAAGTTAAGGAATCTATATCCGTAAAGAGTATAACTGCACGATCTTTGTATGTTTTCTTTATAAAATTGTAATGAAAATCATACATAACTAATTTAGATAATTCTAAAATTGTGAATCCAACATAAATAGGTCGATTCATTAAGATACAAGTATTAAGCTTTTCTACAGCAGCCAAGCCTTCATCATATGTCTTGAATGATTTAAAAGTAGGCGAAGCTAGTAATTTTTTTTAAATACATTTCCAGTATGAATTATTAAATCTAATTCACTTATTTCAAATTCTTAACGATAGTCACATAGCATTGGAAAGTGTTTCATAAAGTATACCATATGATTTTTCCTTCATATTTATTTATTGTTACTTATTGTAGATCCTATTTTATAATTTACGTTAAAATTTCCCATTCATTCCTATCATTTTCTGGGTACTCTGTATATATTTTTTTATGTATGTATTGTTAGTCTAAATTTTATCGAAGGTATTTCTGTGATAATATAGGTGAGGTAGCGCATTGTGTAATACAGTGTAATACTGTATAATTAATGTGTATTTTAACTATAATCTCTGTTTTAACAAGACTTGTATCGAATTAGATTCATTAACCTATTTAATTAAAACCAATCTCCTATCGCAATAATTCTTAAGGGTATCTCTTAATTACTATTTTTGATTTTATTTCTTAGTTATTATTTTTTATTGAATACTTAATAAAGCATATATAACGAATCGAGTTGAATGTTTAGGAATAAATTGTGCGTTCTTAAGTCATTTCGAAACAGACTCCTTCAAACAGATCCCTTCACGAAACTTTTAACCCTAAAACAGGACACTTCACACAACGTTTCGTATTAACAATAGGCCTTTCACAAGCATACTAATGTATATACTTTTAATAGGATTTTAAAATGTTAAACGATATAAATATTAGATCTAAATATAAATCATTTTTTTTTACATTCAGTGAATAATTCTAGTCTAAAAATAATCTTGCTCACGCATATGAATTGTATATAGGAGCTTGTATAATATAAAAATAAATTTCATATATCGTCCCATCATGCTGTGTGACTCATCGCATAAATTGTTAGTATGTATTTTTAAAATAATTATTTTTAAAATAAATTAGAGGAAACATGCAATAATACCTATTCTTTTTTGCTTACCTATTCCTTTTTGCCTACCATACATATTGAAAAAATACATTAATATTATATCTATTCATATATTATAACTTTAAACATATAAAGTAAGGATACTTACCTAGATCTTTTAACCAACTCATACACTTGCTTTTGGGAGAAATGAATTGAAATGTATTCTTATCAGTAAATCTTATGTAGAATGTTATCGCAATCAGACACGTGATGTTACTAATCTATAGATTAACAATAAGATAATGGACTTGTACTGAAATCATTTCTGGTCTAGTTGCTATACAAGTAGCACGCATGTTTTTTCATGCTGTAGTCATATATTGAAGACGGGATTGCAAGTTTGTGAATAAGGTAAGATTAATTTATGTATATATTTTTAAATGTTAAACGATATACATATTAGATCTAAAAATAAATCATTTTTACATTCAATGATTAATTCTAATCAAAATTCACGCATTTCAAGCCTGTTGGTTAAATATAACATACACCAATAAGATTCGTTGATGATTTATTTTCTCATATAGGCAATAGTAGCAATCATTTCACATACTACAAGTGTAAAGTATGCAAAATTTATGATTCTGCTTTATAATACCTATTCATTCTGTATTCTACCCTATGCTTTATCCATGACGTCACGATATCCCGTAATTTTAAGAGATAAGCGAACACGTTATACCGTTTAGTTGTTGTAAGGCATGCATGCAGTCGAATTTGGATGAAGTCCACAGTACATTAGGGTTTAAATATTCAGGTAAGATAACTTTTTTTTTCGATATTAAAAACAAATTTTTTTTAATAATACCATAACTATTTAGTACGATATATATTTTAAAAAAACAAAGCTTAGTTATTATATTCATTCCTCAAAAGAAATTTTTAAGTTAAAATACTAAAAACACAATTTAGTATAATTTTTCTATACAAAAAAGCATAGACTAATGTAATTTTAAAATATTTAAAGTTTAATTCATATATCTTATAGGGGACCCTGTATTTTTTTTTACCATAACATGCGTCAGATTCATTTAAACACAGGTACATTTAAACAGGTTCAAATTCATTTAAACATCTGTTTGCCTCAAAATTCTTAAGGGTATCGCTTAATGACTAGTTCTTATTTTTCATTGAAGCATTTTAAAACTTAACAGATTAATAATTATATAGGACTACACGAAATAATTCATATACATTGACGGTTTTAAATAGCCCATTTACCTACAAAAAATGTGTCAGAAATTACGAGTCTCAGGTATTTCTTATCGCGAGTGATTCACCGTGTCAAAGCAAGATCTTCGCTTATCTGATAATATGACTCATTATGATTCAGCGATATGCATGTTGAGGGGGTAACATTCAAATCTTAGTTGCAGTTATAAATATGTATTTTAAAGCATAATCATTCGAAAATTCAATTATTTTTCATGAAACGATCTACCCTATTTTACAGACTTGTATGATAAATTTGGTGAAATATGTACTTCTGTTCACTATTTTAATTAACTACGCACTAGCTGATAAAATTAAATTTTGTTCACATAACATTTCGATAATGTTGGAAAGTGATTCATAAACTATACCACTACGCATGATTTTTCATACTTGTTTATTATTTTATATATGTTAAAATTATTTTTGTACCACTCTGTATTTTTTGTGGAAAGTGATTTATGAATTATGACGCTATGCATGATTTTTCATTCTTGTTTATTATTTTATATATACGTTAAAATTCTTCTTTTTATATCACTCTGTATTTTTTGAAGTGCATATTGTTAGGCTATCGAAGGGTTCCTTTGGGTAAAAAAAGGGAGGGGGAGGGGGAGCTATTAAATTGAGTACAGTATAATTCATACGGGACCCTGTATTTTTTACTATAACCCCCGTGGTGATTCCTGGGACCAGGAAGTTTTGACTCTAAGTCACTTCTAGCCAAAAGCTCACACCTTAAGGCAAAATTCATTTCAGTTGAGAGTTTATATCTTAGATTACTTTCAGTTGAAAATCCTACTTTTGGCGACTTTTAACTCTAAAAATTCTATTTTTTGGCAATTTTTAAAACTAAAAATCATAAAAATTTCTAAGTTCTCCAATTAAAATTAATGAATATTTTTAATTATTCATTCACCCTCAAATATACTCTAACATGTATATCAAATGGACTACTCTAGTTAAAAAAAAAAAATGCTTCGAAAAAATTCCAAGTTCCCCAATTAAAATTAATTAAATTTGTAATGCTTTAAAATTCATTTTGTACTGTAATAGATATTTCTCCGCGAAAAAAAAAAAAAAAAATCTTGCAAAAATGTCTAAGTTCACCAATTAAAATTAATTAATGACCCTTTTTAATTAAACTATTATTGACTTTTAAAATTCTCCTCAAATGTACTCTAACATGTATATCAAATGGCCTACTCTCGTTGAAAAAAAAATGCTTAAAAATTTTTCTAAGTCTCGCAATTAAAATTAATTAAATTTCTAATTCGCTAAAATAAATCCCTTGAAACACACCTCGTATTCTAGTAGAAAATTCTCCGAAAAAAAAAATGGCTTCGAAAAATTTCTAAGTCCCGCAATTAAAATTAATTATCATTAATCCCCTTATCTTAGATGGTGGAGGAAGGCACTTTGAGAGGAGGAGGGGGTGCACTTTGGGAGGTGGTGCTGGTGCACTTTGGGAGGAGGTGTGAGGTGCCGGTGCTGCACCTTGCACCAGCACCACACACCACCTCCAGAGGCCGGACTGTCATTTTCTCTCTACTGGTATAGGCATTCTAATCTATATGGATAGTTGCGCTAAACGATCCTATTGGTTTTACGTTGCCATTACCGAATCCCGTGAGTTGTATGTTTGCTTCAGTTAGTGTAGGGGAGCCAAGTAATCGGTACAGGTCCTGTCGTATGGCTGTTATATGGCTACCCGTATCAAACAATCCGTCTATCGCTAAATCAGCAATTTTGACTAATTTTGTCATGTTTTGACGTGGTTTATCCAATTCCACTGCGCGAATTTCGGGAGGAAGGATGCTGGTGTTTGATACTTTACGACGGGTTGTCTGAGGGCATTGGGAATTTTTATGCCCGAAGGCATTGCATGCAAAGCACTTAACTCCTTCGTTTTTATGCACACAATGTTTTGCGAGGTGCCCGATTGCTCCACAATCGTAGCAGGTCTTTTTCGGCGCTCTTTCGGCGTGTAAAGGTTTAGGAACAACAAAATGGGTAGGCGGTGGCTGTGACTGGCGATAGTGGGGACTTTGATCGCAAATTTGTTGATATGTTTGAAGTTTATATTTAAATTCAGTGAGGGTGTGGCAGCCAAAAAGAATTGCTGTATTAGTTGGAGAATCTCTGATACCGGTGATAACGTAACGCATGAGCGATGCATCGTCTATGTTAGCTCTTTGCGCAATTTCTTTCATTACAAGAAAATATTCGCTCATTCTTTCATTGGGTTTACAGCTACGTGTAGATAACATTTCATGAATTTGCGCGGGGGAGGAAATATGTGCGAATTCGCGTATCAAAGCTTGTTTTAATGCTGCATAGGATGTTAATGTAGGTTCACTTCGGACGAACAATAACGCGGTACCTTTCAGAGCTCTTTCAACGAAAAGAAATTTTTGTAAATCGTTAACTTGAAATGTCAATGCCAATCCGTCAAATCTTTCGAACCATTGTAAAATATTTTCTACCGTTTTACCAGAAAAGGGTGTAATTAAATTTTCGAAATCAGTAAAAGAAATTGATTGACGTGGTACATAATGAATGTCACTTGGCGTAATCGGGACAACGGATTGTGTGTTTTGTGAAGGGACACTTGAAAAGGTAGACGATGAGTTGAATCCTAAGGCATTATGAGAGTCGTTTTCATCGTGATTCTCAGTTTCTGAGTCACTTTGAGGTGACAGTGAACTCTGAAATTTGTCTAAATCCGAAAGCGCTTCAATAATGCGTTTTGAAATTTCATTTTTATCGCCTGTAATGTCCACACATAATAAATTTGCTATTGAAATTAGTTGGGCCAATGGGAAGTCACTAGAAGTTGAAGTAACTTTTACATCAAATTCTGTAGTACCCACTTCAGAAGTGAAGCCAGTAAAAGCTCTTCGATTTTTTTTATTACTGCGAGTCTGATCCGAATCAAATACAAGCTTATGCAACAATTTAATGCGTTCAGCTCGTGCTGAATTAATTTGAGCGAGAACCGGCTTTATGTCTTGTAAAAGCATGTTTAATTAAAAATAATCAAAGGTGTACTTCTATTCGTTTTATCGTGCAAGACGATGCTTAAAAAATGAGCTAACTAAAGCAATTTGTTTCATTCCAGAGGGAAAAGAAAAGCACAGATTCTATTTAGAATGAACTTCGCACTTAAAAGCAGATGTCAGCCCGATACGAAAAATATGGGTCACATTTTCCGCTCATCGGATTTTTAAACAGTTTGCAAACGTCTTATAGACAGAACGTTGTTAAGTTCCATTTCAAACTAATAGAAATTCCACTTACTACTAAATAAGTATCCACAGCAATAAACACATAAATACTTGTATCTTGGAGAGTTAAATATATATATATATATATATATATATATATATATATCTACTTCTATTTTAATGATGTTGAAGAAAAAGCGAAATGATTCACACTCTGTGTGATCGAGCTGGGCTGGTTGAAAACAGATTTCTTTTTCACTTCTTCTTTTTTTTCCGGCAGCGGAAAAATTCTAGGGCATTTTAAAATATATTCAGTGGCCGGGGTTTTGTCTAGGGAGATATTAAATAATTGGATGCGAATTCTGGACCGGCCGATGCGCCCATGTAATAATGATGTAATAATAATAATAATTAGGCTGGTGAGATTATTGAAGAGTCCTTTGTAAAAAACTATACTATTTTAATCTCTGGAGTAAAACACAGTTATATATACAGACTAATTACAGCTTATATACAGGGTTAAGGGGAATAGGGGCTGATTCTGCCGCAGTTACCGGCATTTTACGCGTCCTTCCGGAGCTAGGCCGTCTGCCTAAAGCCAACCGGACAAGTCAATCGCCAAAGTAAATCTGACGATAATCTTAATATTTCGTTCCCAGGCCAGAGAGGCGAAAACCTTTGGTCATCAACTTTATTGTGTATCGTTATTGCTGATCTAATGAGTTTCCGTGGGAACTCGGGCTGCTCCTCTACTCGCTGCGGTCGGCATGTTATGGGAACTGCAAAACCACATCCATCCCATTCACATATATGTATATATATAAAGAATTTACTTTTTTATATATTTTAAGAATTACTTTTAAGAATATATGTATATTCTTAAAAGATTAAAACAGTATTGTTCCAACACTCCGTTAACATTTTGCACAATTGGGTCCAAATAATTTTTAAGATAATAACCAGGTTCAGGTTCAGCTGAGGGTAGTGGCCTACCGATTGACTAAAGCTCTACAAGCCCCTCTCAGCGGGGATACCCACTTTAGAAGGACCCTAACAAAGAGACAGGGCCCGGCCAGACTCCCGAAGAAATCCGGCCTGTCTTTAACATATTTCTACAAATAAACAAATTCAAAACAGAAACAAAATGTGTATCTCAAATTAGTTACAATATAGATCTAAATTAAAGTACAGAGAGTCACCAAAGTCACCAAGCTTCTATAGGAACAGCATCTGCTACATTTTGAAACAATAGCTGGTTATTTTCTACCAGTTTAACACCGTCTATTATATTATGAAGGAGATTGGTTCGCGTTTTAACGTATATTAATCATAAAATCTTCCATAAATTTGACATCTTAAATGTCAAATGCTCCTTTCCAATAAGCGTCTTAAAACTTTTTATAAATCGCTTGCCATGACAAATTCCAAAATGTAGTAATTGCCTTATTCAATCACACAGTTTCTGTCATCTCTGCCATCTCGTTTTTGTCTCAACTGAGGCCCGCGAGCCACAAGTTGAAGACCCCCCCCCCCCCCACATTAAAATAATCGACTTGACGATGGCAACATACTAAAGGAACATACTTCCATACTTAAATTTAGAAAAAGATCTTTAAAAAGGAATTCACTGAAACTTACATCTATGACAAAGGCATAAAAAAATATCATCATATGGTTTTAGACCAGTTTATTTATTCACATTGCAGAATAATATGCACAAGGTATTATAAAAAATTTCGAGGATTGGTTTATCTGTATTATCTATATATTTTCTAATCTATGTGATTTATTAATGCACTATATGGCCGAAAGTCACCGGACAGTTTTGAATTGAGACGTTTTGTCAAATAACTAGAGTAATACTTGACGAATTCTTCTGCAATTTCAAGAATATAAAGAACATGTTTGACGTCATACTTCTCAGTGAATCTTGGATCACGAGAGTAATTAAGGGACAAACAAAAAATTGAATAAAAAATACTATTTGTGATCATCCTTTAAACTAAAATATTCGAAATGATCTGTATCTGTAACACATGACTATGTGGATTTTGTACAAAATTTGTGTTCATCTGTGTAAGAATAGAACTTTTATTCATGGATATGTAAATGTTTCTTGAAAACGCTCAAAATATTTTTGCATGTTGTTTTGTTTATAAGCATGCAGGGTTTTTAATTAAATTCCATGCTACTTTCAGGAAACTTGAGAAAGCATAGTAGAAATAAAAAACTATAATTAAAATAGAAATATATTTTATTATTGATGAAATATGAGCATTTGTATGAAATAATTATTAACTGCGTAATGCGCTAACGATATAATATATATATATATATTGCTTGCATAATTTAGTATTTAACTATACAGGAGCAGTTATATAAAAAGGCCAGTGGAATATCTTGAAAATTCTAAAAGATACTGGCGATATAGTGAGCAGAATTTCAGATAGTATCTAAAGGTAGTCGGATGAAAAGGGAAACACAAAATGCTTTTGAAGCTGAAAAACGTCCATACCCATTAAAAAACCGTTTATGAGTCACCCTATCTAATGAACTGGAAGATATGAGAAATCGGACCACTAAAGCTGTAGCTTCAGTGAGGATAATCATATTTGTCCAAGTTCGGAATAAATTTGAATCTGATTGTGAGGGTTGTGGCGTCCGCAGAATTCGCGTGATGGTCCGTACCATGTCCCTTTTATACCGAGACACTTGAGGAAGCCAGAAAGAAAGGTAAAAAAATAAAAAATCTGAAAAAATCTGAAATACCACTGGTAGAAGACATATTCATCATCTTTCGAAATATTCGTAATTAACAGAAAATAATTCCTAAATTAATGTCAATAGTTGCAGAGTTATACTACTACTATTGTTTTATAATATCCGTGTCTAAATACACATATTCCTTATGAAACACATAATTAAAAGAATTCTCTAAAGAGAAAGTGAAATTATTATTTAGACACTTTAAAAATTACTGATAAAACATTTTCTAATAATAAGTGATAGATAAATTAATTCAAAACCAAACTTAACTGCACCATTTTTACGAATTTTTCAACTTTCCAACTTTTAAGATTTTTGAAATAATCGAACTTCACTCTGTTCGTAATGTTTAGAAATTAATTTGAAAACCTTCTCAAAAAGCAATAAATGTCGAGTATTAAAATTTTTAAAGCTAATTAAAATTAAATATTACAAGGTATTTACAAACAGAAAGGCCACAAGCTGTTCTTATAATATAATAATGTTTTAACTCTGCCAGGTATACAAATAATCTAAAAGATAAACAAAGAGCTGATGACTTTTTACATCCAAGTATATCTATATCCATCTATCCAATAATATTTTTTCAAAGATATCACTGGAATAAATTTAAAGTAATGATCAATTGAAATAAAAGAAAAAAACTCAACAGAAAATATCATGGGAGCAGAATGAATTGATAACATGTTGGTGTGATCATCTGCATTCAACTATTATTCATGTGTAATATATTACTGTGGGGATACATTATTTGTTAGAAATTTATTATACGTTTTTCTGAAATCATAAATCAGAATCCAAATCCATATATTTTTACATTTTTGGACTTTCTTATATCTATTAGGTAAATTCAATCGAATTTATTAATGGAAGAATCTCGATTTCAGACGTTTCAGAAATACTACTTTATAAAAAATATAAGACAATATATTAAAACTACTTTGAATGTAGAATTCATTTTAGACTTAAACTTAAAATTAATGTTTGAAACTCAAGGTTTTGGTTTATGTTTATAAATTGCTTTAAAAGAACACACAAGTTATTGTTAAATTTGTATCATAAAAGGATGCTCTCAAAATCGTTTAAAAAGTGCATAAAACTTTATTACAAATAATTGCAATTCGAAGCAATTTTAGAAAGATTCTGTTCAAAAAACACTAAAAGATTTCGATCCCAAGTTTCTAATACATTAATAGAATTTCGATGAATACTTTACTTTATCTACAAAGGAAGTTGCCTTATAATAGAAAAGAATTCCATTTAGTGCAGAATTTGATTCCAGAACACAATGCTTTGAAGTAATAGAAAACATTAAAGAAATGTCATTTTTGTTTCCCCAAATGGTAATCGATATTAGAATTCCATGACTCTTCAAATGTCTACAAATACAGAAATTATTAAGAGATATTCTCTAAATACAGAACAAGCATTAAGAGATGGTAGAACAAACTACAACAAACATATTTAGGTGCGTTCGTAATTATGTAAATATGTAGCACTATAGTCGTCGTCTGGTCCGTCCGTCTGTCTGTCCGTTTTTGTCCACCTGTCCGTCAGCCCACATATAACAGCTCAAAAACTACCTAACCGAATGGTTTGAAATTTAATATATATTATCGTTGTAAAATTTTGTCGATTCATTTCAAATTTTCTGAAAATCGAATCATAACTTCAAAATATATTAATAAATTTTTTTATTCTATTAAATCCTATCATACGTAATCTATATAATAAAAGCGCAAGTCATGTGACCGAGGAAAACAAATAAGGGCAAACCACTTCTTTTTTTCATATGACAGGTGGCCATTTCTATTCAAAATTATTTTTTGGAATAAAATTGCATAAAAGTTACATTTTTAGAAAGATCGTTGAAAAAAAATTGTTTGTTTGAGAGATGAGTTACATTCAAAAATATATAGATTCTGAAATAACTTCAGTAGAAATTATTACGTTAACAGCCGAATATCTCAATCCATTAGAGTAAATAAATACAGGAGATTCGTTCATTATGAGTCATAAAAATATTTAAACCATGGACATAATCATTCGCAAAGCAAGATCTCTATGGTGAATTTTACAGTCTGTCTGTTGTAGAAAAACAAATCGCATTTGTAAACGTGGCATACGTAATTAGAAAAAAAAATCCATGCTCATTTCGCTCATAGCAGACGATATAATTCGTTTCACTGAAATAATAAAGAAGATTTTTTTTTTACATTGTGAAACTAGTGAAACGAACGCACCTCCTATGTGACGTTTAACGTACAATTTCCAGCTTGTTTTAAACAGGAAACAGAGGTCGGAATCCATTTATTCAGTCCAAAATGCAGAGTGTTTCTTTTCGAGCCGAAAACAGATTTTTATTTAAAATTTTAACGATTTGTGAAAGTTTTCAACAGAATTACTTTGTTTTGCGTGAAATGTGATTACATGGTGAAAAATGCTGGAAGCACACTGTAATTCGGCGAGTGACACCATTCACACTGTTGCCTAAATTCTTTCTTCTTGTTAACTTATGTGCATGTTGTTGCTATTTAGTGGCATGCTTGTAAAACACTTCTGTACGTCCTAACAGAGCAGACAGTGAGATGGAAAGAAAATGTCGTTTTAGCATATTGTTTTCAATAATTCATTTATAATGAGGTTGTTGCAGCTTTTAATCAAATTTAGAACGTTATTCTAATACTTCAAGGGCCCCACCAGTGGCTGAGAGGTTCTGCTCTCAAAGCTAGTAGACGGGAGGTGCTGGGTTCAAACCCCTGTCGCGCTCGTCAACCTTCCCGTTCGGAGTTTTCCGTGGTTTTCTTCGAACCTTGCCGTAAATACGGGTTAGGATCCCTTAGAAAGACACCCATGGAGGGCATTCCCCCCAGGGCCTATATCCCTCGTGTTGATAATCGGCCGTCATAAAATCAACCATCAACTAATGCTTCAAGGTAGTACTTCTGGGCTTCTCGTCCGCCACAAAACATACAACCGAATAGTAAACCAAAAGGGTCCAATCCAAAAATATTACGAAAGTTCATTCTATCCAATCTTTCATTTCTGCTAGAACTGATCATTTTTAACACTTTCCAACCTAGTTGAAAAGTGTTTATGACTTCCGTTTGTCTAGCCGTCTGGCCGTCTGCCGTCTGTCCGTGCTCTAACTCCCTTAAATATGCTCGGATTGCGCGGAAATTTTTATATGTTATTGCCGTTATTTATAGCATGTTCCCTATTTCAACTGAAGAGTGTAACACTTATAGTTTTTTTACAGGGACACTCAAAAGAATTCCGTTTCATTACGGTCTATGGAGAAAAATCCTTTGCGGTTTATTTTAATAATGTTTCACTATTTTAAACACATTGAAATTTATATACATCACTACGGTGCATTACAAGAGGCTTACTACAGATTATTGTGTGTATAGCAGTCATCGTTAATTTACAGGGACACACAAAAGAATTCTCTACTGTCTGTTAACAATAATTCCTGGAAGTGCGTTTTATGTTACTGAACGAGATTTTAAATTTAACTCAAATTTTGTCTATTACTTGGTGTGTATAAATTCTGTATTTCATATACAGGGCAGCACAAAAGTTCGCGAACACAATTCCGTTTATTGACAGAAACTCCAGAAGGAGAATTTTAAACTGTGCTACAAGTCTCCTAACTAAACTACAATTTAGCATTTTATGTAGTATATATACAATTCTATAGATCATATACAGGGCTGAATAAAAGCGTTCGTATATTTTTTCACCTTTTATGATTGAAATTAAATTTCAATCATAAAAGGGAAAATGTGCCCCCATACAGACACGTCTATTTCTCTGTAAAACCGACCCAACTTTTTTTATTATTATTATTTTTAACCATAAGTACTGAATCAATTTCAGGAAAATATTCAAAAACGTCAAAATCAAAAATGCGCTAAAAAATAAATCCACATAGATGGCGTCAAAATTGGATTACCAACCCGATGCAAGACTCGAACTCATGAAATGTTTACGCGGATCTGAATCGGATCTGAATAAAAAACAATTCTGCGTTTTTCGTCAGTTTCTGATCATTAAAAATTTTATTACTAATCTTACAAGAAGCCAACGGTCGCGAAAAAATCCTGCATTTCAGCAACCAGGTGCTTCGAGACTCACACGTTCAATCCGTCTCCATTCACTATATTAATATCAGCATTTATGTTAAAGTAATTTTATTATAATCTAAAACCATATAAGAAACAAATCTGCACCATATTTCGCATACAACTTTTTTTTTTACTTTTTTCTCATCATGGTAAATAAATGGTTAAATTCATCATTGAATTCCTTGAATCTGTCTCTGTTTTAACTCAGTAACTTTTTTTATACTGTATCAGAAATAAAAAAGTTTGTTTATGTTGTTAGCATAGGGGTACCATTTAAGAGTGCTAGTGGAGAGCATCCCTCTCCCTAAGGAATTTAGATTATAGCAGCCATCAGAAGTCAGACGAAAAAAATCGTTTTATTTTATTTTTTTCTTAATGAATGAATTTATCAACTTTATTAAAATAGTTCACTAATTTTTAAAAGGCAGATAGTGGAGGGTTTTGGGGCATTCGAATTTTTTACGCGTAAAATATATCTATTTTAAAAGTTATTTGAAAAAATAAAAACTAAGTATATTATGTAATACAAGAAGAAGGAGGGAGCATAAGAAACCTTATTCCTTCACTATAAATTAAAAAAATAGATTCCGTATCCTAAAGTTATTATCGATGTTAAATCTATTTATCACTAAATCTCAATATTAGATAATTGATAAATCGATTTACGAAAATTCTACATCGTCTTCTTCTAATGTCAAGAATTAATTCAATTACACGGTGATATGGATCGAACGTTAATTGAATAATTTGTTCATATGAATTAATTTTTAGTTGAATAAATGGTAAATTAAAATTATGCTTAAGTTAATCCATGGATTATTGAAACATCTACATATATGAATCAACGGTTAATTGAATCAATTTTCATTACAACATTCGCTTTTATGAAACAATGATTAATTAAAAACGACCGCTTATATTAATAAACTTTTAATTGAATCATCCACTTAATCTGTCGTAAAAGAACTGACATAAATTGATTTTCAATTATCCATTCATTCATATAAGAAATTGATTTAACTCCTCCGTTTATTTATATAAGTCTCAACATAAAAACGGGATGGATAAAATTGATGTTCCTTTTCAACAAACTATTTCGTTCTCAATCGTCACAAAATTAATGTTTCCTACAAAAAATTAAATACACTACATAATTACTCAAACCACACATATCTATTCAAATGTTATTATATTTCAAATAAAGTGGTTTTATGTTACTCCATTTATTAGGGAGAGGGGTGTTAGGAATTATTATGTTGGTATGACACAGAGCAAATTTAATGTTAGATGTAAGGAGCATATTGCAGATGTTATGTATGGGAGAGGGAATACTGCCTTATCAAGATTAAATAATAGAGAGAGCTCAACTTTTTGTGAGGGAATCTATTGAAATTTATTTAAGAGTCTCGAAAGCATGTAATGATACGTTGTCACTTAAAATTCCGAAGATTTGGGTTGAGTGGTTGAATAATAGTGGGATGCGGTCTGTAGATGGATCTAAGAGCGGTGTTAAAATTAATAGTATAGAGGGCGTTGTTCCTTCTTTCACATAGTGACTGTTCAGACTCTCTGGTTTTTAATTAATTTAATCTCTCATTTTTACTTACCCATCATACGTAGTATAGGGTAAGTCTTGCAATCGTTTTGAAAATCGAAAAATTTTTTTTTACGGATTTACACGTTTCAGACACTGGAGATTCCGAAAAACATATTTTTAGAAAAAAAATTTTGCCGTCCGTCTGTGTGTCTGTGTGTCTGTGTGTGTGTGTGTCTGTAAACGCTCTATCTCCCAAAAAAATTGAGATAGAGACTTGCAATTTGGTATGTACTTAGTATGTAATAATGAGAAGAAGCCTATTTCATTTCAATAACCTCGATTAACCGGAACAATTTTTTTCGGACTCTCGAAATATTCGTTCTGATGAAAGGTATATAAAAATTTTCGAAATTGTTTATTTTAAGAAATGAATATAAAAGACAATAAAAAAACATAAATTTTGAATAAAACATGAAGTCGATCGGATTATTAGTTGCCGAGATATTTGGAATCCTATTTGCCACACTCTTCGATTTTTCATGACCCTGTATTTCATCCAAATTTCACTTCAAAGATATATTTTAATTGGAAATTTGACGCTTAATCAGATGCAATAAACCGCTAGTTAATAGGAGTATTATTTTTGGAGTTATAAGGAAAAACCTCTTTCAAGCAATTCAGTAATCGAGCCTTTACAGTTTGTGACGTCATCAAGCCACGATTTTATTTGAATTGCAATGCATTTTATAAGTAGTTTACACATTTTTATTTTAATATTTTACATTATGCATATCCATGATGGGTAAGTATTACGGTGGCCCCGAACGACTAGTTTATGTACATTGCATTTGTGGTTTGTGTATATTCTGATGACGATTTGATGAACAAATCGAAACATGTAAATTTTAAATTTTAACATCTTTGATGTTTATGTTGACGTCTTTTATGCAAAATAAAAAGTGTTTTAGTGCACACATATCTATTTAAGATTTATGGGGTAAGAATAACGGGAAATCTTCGGGACTGATAAATAGTTTTTCTACATTTCATAATATTTTAATCCTCATATATTTATTTTTGTTTGAGTAAAAAACAAAAAGCAACTAATATTTCTGTAAAATTATGACGTATGCACGATAACGAGCAGGTTGAAACGGGTTTATCCAACTCAGTACAGAAGTGGTATTCAAGTCTGAATTTAAAAATTTCGAAAAATAAAATGTTTCCAGAAAACGAGAAGTTACATAAAAATAACTAGATAATTATAAAATATTTAATTTTATTGAAACTTTCTGCTATGTTTTAGTTACATTATAAAATAATATTTTGCTGGATGTAATTAGCTACTTTTAAATATAGTTACAATCTTAAAAACGTAAATGGGATTAACTTGCAATAAATTACAGATACTTTTCATTCGAATTTTGAAACTGTAACTAGAATTAGCTCGTAATCGATTGCAGATTAATTTAAATACGTTTCATATAATTTAATTTAGACAAACTCGTAATATATTGCACGTTAACCAAGTTATATTATGAACAAACGTAATTGACATTAACTTGTAAGACATTAAAATTAATCTAAATTATATTTTAAAAGATTTAATTAGAATTGTCTTATATTCCCTTGCATATTAACTGTATTATACAATTAAAAATATAATCGTAATTTCAATGTAATCCATTACAAATCTAATTATATTTTAAAAGATAAAAAATGATTTGTACTCCATTACAGGATAATCGGATTATACATTTCAAAAGAGCAATAAAAATTAATTTATAATGCATTACATGTTAATCATTTCCATGTAAGGAGATTATAATATATTTTAATCTGTAATTGTATTACTTTGTAATATGATTCTGCCCAATACTCTCCACAATTAGTCACTAAAAACCTCACAGGTGAAAAAACAGCAATTTCAAGAGCAACAAAAGAAACTGCTATATTTTGACGAAATTTATTTTCGTTATAGAAGTTATCTGCCTCTTTTCCAAGTTTTCTACACGTCAAATAGTATTTGTAAATTTATATAGAGGTATGGTATTAGGAGCCCTTTACCAAATTTAGGAAAAAAATTCTTTTTTCACGGGTAAGAACAAGTATATCTACCCAGTTACCATGCTAGCTTCTGTTAGTGTAGAGCAGAGATTAATTTTTTTAATTGTTTGTCGCTCTATATGATTTTTAAAAAATACGAATCTTTCTTAAGGAGAACTATTTGGGTAATTTCCTCTATAGAGCGTCATGCTTCAATGTTTTTAGATGGGAATGATGGCTAATCCCCACACTTCTCATCATGTCAAAACGTTTCGCGAAAAGGCAAGTAAATCTGTTGAAAATATCATCATAATATCTTCATTACTGTTAAAGTAATGATGTAAATTCGGGTTCATCTTACAATGACACATCCTGTATCATTAACTGAATAAATAGATTATGAAGGTGGTTTCCATTATAAAAATGTTTATGTAGTAAGTTCTACCAACTTCTGAAGTTTGACTCTCTTTTATTAAATAACTTGTTTGCGAAAACATAAAGAATTTGTATTTAAATTCTAAATTGGAGTTTAAAAATAAGTAATAAACCATTTAATCATTTTATATATCTTATTTTAGGTTCAGAAATACATTAGGCTTTTATTTATTTCTTATAATTTCCATACTTAAAAATAATAAAGGAAAAATATCATATTAGTTTTTGCTTCCTTTAATCTACACTTACATACGTACTCCACTGTTTGATAGAAGGAGAAAAAGTTTTAGTTCTCATTATTTTCAAGGTATCCTCTAGCGTAGCACTATTTTTGTTATATGAGATAGAATGTCAAAACATAATAAATCACATTTATGGATAGCGACTTATGCTGAGATGTATAGAAATGAATTGGATTCTATTAGATATAGTAAATAGGTTTTCTTGGAAAAACCCTTTTGGAATATTTAGATCTAAAAATATTTTTTTGATGAAATCCAGGATATGGACAGATATTTGTTGGTTAGCATCTTTTATTTGATCCATTCGTTTGTAATATTTTGTCACATAAAAACGAAAATGTAAAACTATATATATATATATATATATATGTATATTGCCAAATCAAATTTTAAAAATTGCAGTTAATTCTTTTGACAACTAAGTTCTGACGCTTCTGTACAAATGCGAAATCGAAGACGAGATCTAATGATTTCATAAAATCCTGCTTAACGTCCCATTACAATGCTGTTCATCATTATGCCCCATTATTTTGGAATAAATTTTGAAAAAAATTAAAAAAACACTAAAAGAACCAAACTTTTTAATTTTAATATTAATTTTCATCCAGTTAAAAACAATAACAGAAAATTTTGAAACATTAAATGGTTATTATTCATTTATTGACTAACTAAATTTTACATAACTATACAGAGGAAAAGGTCTAAATATGGGCTATGTTTCATTTTTTGGTCGGACCAGCTATATGATAATTATTTGCAAGATGTTAATATGTTTCCGCAACAAAGACATGTACGGATCAAGATAAGAAGGTAAAATACGCTTACAACGTTCTGTGTATTTTACAGTAAATTTAATTACAAAATTTGTGAATTTAGTATATTTTTTCAAATGGCTGTCTAAATATAGGTCATCAATAACATTTGTGTAAAACGTAAAAAAATAATACAAAAAATCAACAATTCTGAACATTCTTCTTTTTAATTTTATTTGAAGTAGTCGCACATATATACAATCCTTTGTGCTTCCACATATTCTGAGTGTGCCCACATTTGACACTGAAAACTTTTAGC
Organism: Maratus michaelseni; assembly: GCA_963931845.1. Lineage (NCBI taxonomy): Eukaryota > Metazoa > Arthropoda > Arachnida > Araneae > Salticidae > Maratus > Maratus michaelseni. The sequence goes on along the minus strand of OZ007588.1, from coordinate 258,336,070 downwards.
TGTTATCAGAGAATTTATTGCAGTGCTGCAATTTCCTGAACAGTGCTCGAAAGGATAAAAGAAAAACGGCTTATTTTCAAAAAAAAAAAATAATAATCAAATATTTAAGAGATCTGAAAACAAATAATAAAACAGCAGAATTCAAAAAGCCTGAAGGTCGTACATCATTTAAATCTACACGAGAAATAATTCGCAAAGTCGAAAATCTCTTGAAGAGAAACCCTTTAATTTCCAACCATGAAGCTACTAAAAAAATGAAATTTGTGAAACGATACAGTGTAAACGACTAAAAAAATAGAGTTTCCATTCGTCTAAAGTTGGAACAAGATGTACGGTTACTAATGTTTTAATTTTATTATTAACAAATGATTTATATTTGATACTTATTAATCTATTTTAACGGTTATTCAAAATTATAGCTTCATAATACAATATTGTTTTCGTTTATTTTGAAAATGGTTAATGATAGTTTCTTTATCTCTTCCAGCAATGTTTTTCAAGTATTGAAAAACATATTTTGCAATGCTTTATTATAATTTCGATTTATTTTTTAATAGGGTACATGATCTTTAAACTTTCAGAAAATCAATTTTTGGTTTTTGTTTTATTCTGAATCTTTAAACATTTTTTTAACAATATGTAAAAACCGCATTCAAAAATTTGCATTATTTATTGAGTTATGACCATTTATAGACAGACGGCTATATCTGTATATGCATTCGTATTCCTTTCAAAATGGCCGATTGAAAAGCTGATCAACAGCTGATTGTTTGTTTACATTTTGCTACTACAGACAGACGATTTTATTTTATTCTATTCTCCGAGACACGTAACTCTATGGGTGTTATTTTAGCCAATAAAATAGGAAGAAGAAATGAAACAACTCAACTTTATTCACCGGCGAAGAAACCGTAAGTTTACTTCTTTAAAAAATATATATAACGCGTGTGTGCTTTCAACGCATTATGCTTTCAAAGTGTCTTTTGTAAACCTGTGTTTTTTTTGTTGTTGTTGTTGTTGTTATTGTTTTTATTGTTAAAAAATGGGGAATAAAAGTGTAGTAAAAGGAGAATCTGGTCAACGATCGAAAAAAAGAAATAAAATTCCATATTATGGTATACAGTTTTCTCATAAGAATGTTGATTTAAATAGAAATTATCTGCATCAGCAAAGTACCTTCATAGTGATTCTCCTGAAATAATATCTGATCATTTAGTTAGAAATTTTCATGGCTATGCTTTTGTAAATAAAAGCATTTTGTTTTCAGCATTAGCTGATTACTATGTTGTGACAAATGTCACAATAAAATTACTGTCAATTCTGAAGCAATATACGAGTTGACCATGAACATATACATTTCATGTAGCTCTTGTGGATTTCTTTCTTCCACAAGAAACTCAAAATTCGAGGAAACAAAGGCAAATGCTTCTGATTTAAACAGAAGATTTATTTTACCCATGAGGTTTCCTGGCAAAGGGAAAGTCAAAAACATTTTGTGGAATCGTGGATATGCCAATCCCTCAAAAATTATATGACAAAATTGTAAGTCATATACATGCTGCATTACACAACATTGCAAAAAACAATATGTGAAATACAGGTGAAGATGAAATAAAATTGACAGGTTCTTTGGATTTAAATGTAAGTGGTGATTACACGTGGAAAGCTAGAGGCCATTCATCTCGTTTTGGTGCCACTTTGGTGGGGGAAACCGGTAAGGTTATAGACCGTTATGTTTTTAGTTCATATTTCAACGGCTGTGAAATTGCGAAATACATAATTGCGGACAAAAACCGCTTAAAGTGGAAAAATCAGCAAGATAAAGTGTGCATTAAAAACGATTCTGGTTCCACAGCGTAAGTTGAAGTTAACGGCATGACAGATATGTTTACTAGATCGGAAGAAAAATATGCTACTCGGTATGTAATTATATTGGATATGGGGATTGTAAAACAATCCTGTTAATTACTAAAAATAATCCGCACAGTGTTCCTTTGTTTAAAACAGAATATGTGGCGTATGTTAATAAAAGAATGAGTTCTGTTTACGGAAACAAAAAACTGAATTCCGCATCGATAAATTAGGAGTTAAGAAAACGTTTACTGGTAAAGATCATATCTAACTGATAATTTAATCGATGGGTTTACTGCATTATGGTATTGCTATCAGAAACTTCCGGATAATTATAAAGACATTCAAAATAGATATGGACAATATAGTACAATAAATGATCAAATATAACGCACGATTTTTCTCCAGAGGGATTCGATTCTTGGTGCTCTTAAAAAGGGGCTGTTGCTAATGGCACACATGTGAATTTTAAACATATGAACTCGAGATCCGCAGCTGTCATAAAGCCAATTTTGAAGGACTTGTCTCATTCGGACTAAATAACAAGGTACATTGGAGTGGGAACTCAAAATGCAATGAATCATTAAATGCATTGATTTGGACAGTTTGCCACAAACAATAAATTCTGCAAGAAAATTTGTAGAAAATGATGTTAATTCAAGCATATCTAACTTTAATGATGGAAAACAATCAGTATTGTCCATTATGTAGGCGTAAGGACTTGTTCCAGGTATTAACTACATAGCAGTTTATGTAAACACTAATGCTAAGCGCATAAAAGTATTAGAGAGACGACTTTTATGATGCCCGGATTGCCGAAAGAAGAGAAAAAAAGAAAACCGATGAACTTTATATATAAACAAGAACGAAAAATAATGCGTCAAGCATAGATTATGTAACACTTTCCCACGCTTCCAAAATAATTTTACGAATCATACTCTTTAATAAGCTAAAAGATAACATCTAAGTAATCCGAATACTTTTTTTCAGCCCTGTATAGGATCTATAGATTTGTATATATACTACATAGGATGCTAAATTTTAGTTCAGTTAGGAAACACGTAGCACAGTTTAAAATTCTCCGTCTGGAGTTAAATAATACGGAAATGTGTTCCCGAACTTTTGTGCTTCCCTGTATAGGATCTACAGAATTTATACACACCACGTAATATACAAAATGTGAGTTAAATTTAAAATCGCGTTCAGTAACTTAAAACGCACTTCCAGGAATTATTGTTAACATACAGTAGAGAATTCTTTTGTGTGTCCCTGTAAATGAACGATGACTGCTATACACACAATATTCTGTAGTAAGTCTCTTGTAATGAACCTTATATAAATTTCAATGCATTTAAAATAGGGAAACATTATTTAAATAAACCGCAGACGATTTTTCTCCATAGACGTAATGTAACGGAATTATTTGACTGTCCCTGTAAAGTAAGTATAAGTGCTATGCACACCCTATTCAATATTAAGCTACTTCTAATGCACCTTAGTGATATATATAAATTTCAATGCGTTTAAAATAGTGAAACATTATTTAAATAAACCGCAAATGATTTTTCCCCATAGACCGCAATGTAACGGAATTCTTTTGAGTGTCCCTGTAAAAAAACTATAAGTGCTACACACTTCCGTTGAAATAGGGAACATGCTATAGATAACGATTATAACATATAAAAATTGTAGGGCAATCTGAGCATATTTACGGGAGTTAGAGCACGGACAGACGGCAGACGGCAGACGGCCAGACAAACCGAAGTCATAAACACTTTTCAACTAGGTTGGAAAGTGTTAAAAAAAGAAGCTGTTGTGTATGTGTATGGCGCAGATTAATTGTTTATCTATAATAATAAGGAAAGAAGTTTGTGTGTGTATGTGTGTGTCTGTCGCCTGTGTTTTGAATAGACTGCTGCACGCAGAGCTACGAAATTTTATAGAAAGGTACCTCTATGTATGCGGTTTTGCACCTCAAAGATTGATTTTAGAATTTTTGAATACATTTTTTTTTTTAATTTTTTATGCAATTTTTAGCATTTTTTCACGTTTTGCTGAGATTTTTCCACACTAGTAACAAGAGTCCGGTCCCAATAATTTAGCCCTAAATAGTAACTTTAGTTCTCTTTTCAATAAAGTTTATTCGGAATCCGTACAGTCATTCTTGAATTTTTGGCGCAGCACGCCGGCTATACGGTGCCGTAGGCAGCGGGTACAAGTGCCGAAATTTCATTCGGAAAGAGATTTCTTTAAAACAGAATACGCCCCCGGCGGTGGAAAATATAACTACAGTCATCTCTCAATTATGCGCCTCTCAGTTATACGCGTCTCTCAGTTATACGCGAATTTCGTAAGGTCCCGGCACGAGGAATAGGAAAATAATGCTATAGATCTCTCACTTATAAGCGCCACTTTGAATTTTCTCTCTCAGTTATACGCGGAAATAACAACGCAATTCACTTTTTTTCTTTTATCGATAAATAATTTTCTGCACCTGTCAAGGTCAAAAGACCGTTCCGAAAAGCGGGGTGGAGAGGATGTTAGAGTTCGACTTTACACTCACCCCCTCAGTTCTAATGGTTGCTTCTTTTCTTTCTGTTTTAATTTTATCAAGTCACCTGCGTGTTACATTTCGTCCTTGCCTTTACGGTAGCATCTAGATTCTTTCTTTTTTTTTTGCAATAGAAATGAACAAAAGAAAGTTAACAATTTCGTTCAAAATGGAAAATTATAAAAGCAGCAGAAAATGATCCTAGACTGTCAAAAATAAATTTAGCTCGAAAATTCGATTTGTCAGAATCAACACTCAGAGGGATTTTAAAGAACAAGGACTCGATCAAAAAATTAATAGTGAATATTCTGCACAAGCAAAGAAACGATCAAGAATTCAGAATGGAAAATTTGAGATTTTAGAAACCACTTTAATTCAGTGTTTCAGAGAAATGAGAGCTTCTAATTTACCCATTAGCGGTGAGTTATTTAAAGAAAAGGCACTCACTTTGTCATCCAAAATGGGAATCGAAATTTTTTCGGCTTCTTCGGGATGGTTAGAAAAACTTAAAAAACGACACGGTTTAACAAATCATTGTCTGAATGGTGAAAGCGCAGCCGTTTCAGATTCAACTGCTAATGAATGGATCGCAGACCTTCCAAATTTAATTCAAAACTTTGATCTTAAGAACACTTTTAACTGTGATGAAAGAGGCTTATTTTATCGTCTTTTACCAAACAAAACGATGGATTTTAAGGGAGAAACATGCCCTGGTGGCAAACACAGCAAAGAAAGACTGACTGTGCTTTTATGTTGCAATGGGGACGGATCAGAAAAGTTACCGCCAATAGTGATTGGTAAATCCAAGAATCCGCGGTGTTTAAAAAATGTCAATAAATTGCCATGTTGTTATGCAAGTAACACCAAAGCCTGGATGACATTGAAAAATTTTTTAGACTTTTTGAAGGAATTCGATATGAAGATGGCTAAAAAAAATAAGAAAATTTTGCTTTTTATGGATCAGTGTCCCGCCCACCCTTCAGATCTCCCATTGCTGACACATACACGAGTTATATTTTCCCCTGCTAACTGTACTAGCAGACTCCAACCCTTAGATCTCGGTATAATAAGGTCAGTTAAAGCGCAGTATAGGAAAGATTTGGTGCGAAGAATGTTTATATCACTAGAGCAGAAAAAAGAATTCCAGAAAATTTCGATTCTGGATGCCATGCATATGTTGGTTTCCTCTTGGAATAACGTAAAAGCCATGACAATTTCTAACTGCTTTAGGAAAGCGGGTATTTTTCATTCAAATAATGCTGAAGTTATTCCATTACAGGAAAATGAAAACAACAGCAATGATTTTAACATAGACGAAGAAGAAAGGAATAGAATAAGCCAAGATTATCTTTCTTTTCAAGATTTCATCAGTGTTGATGAAAACTTAACATCAACGGTAATTAGAGATATTGAAACTGTGTTTGATGATGTGCCAGCTGAAAGAGAAGGAGATGATGATGATAATGATGAAACTAATACTGTAATTGCCCCATCTTATGCTACTGCTTTAGGAGCCCTGGACACTTTGAGATGTTACCTACAAAACGCTGATATAGCATCAAATACAATGGCGCACTTTAATGCATTAGAAAAGGTCGTTGTACAAACGCGGCCTAAGCAAAAACAAAATACCATTGATGACTTCTTAAAAGAGGACTAATTGGCATTTTTTTTATGTAAGTATATCATCTTCTATGTCAAATGAAAAAATTTTACTTTATTGTATTTTTTAAAACTAAATTTTATAGTGAAAATGTAAGGAATTGTTTTTTTTTAGTACACTATACTAATATTACACTCCTTTTATTTTATAAAATGTCATTAATCCTAATTCTTATATTTCAATATGTTTTTCTTTCGAATAATGTGTATAAAGAATTACTACATACAACGTCCTCTCAGTTATGCGCGGCTCTCAGTTATGCGCGATTTTAAGTCAGTCCCTTGAAACGCGCATAAGTGAGAGGTGACTGTATATCATTTTGTAGCATGTTCGCAGCACGCCTGCTATACAGTTCCGTAGGCAGCAGGAACACGTGTTGGAGGTTCTTTTAGAATAGAATGCCCCCTGGCGGTATAACTAAAAGATTTTCCTGCGCGTGTGCTGAAAATTTCTATTTTTATGGAACCACAAAAAAAGCTACCGTTGAAAAAGGGTAAAATTGTAATGTTGTTTTCTCTTAATTTTGTTTTAAATGCTAAAAAAATATGATTCTTTCAGCATTATAAATAAAACTTAATTACAAATATGAATGTAACCCTTGAGAGTATTAATCATTCTTCAATGTTTTGAAAATTCATTAAATCTATAGATTTATATTACCTTAAACATTGCATATATTGCAGTGAAACCTGGAGCTTAGTGAACGGAATATTACGTTCCACACGCTTAGAGGGTTAATAATACCAGGCAACAAAATATTCTCATTTTCACTCCTCTCAACTATTAAGAAAACTATATGAGGAATCGATTTAAACTCACAAAATACACGTATTTTATTTTTCTGAATCCAAAAATGCAAATTTTGTGAAAATCGGACGAACAAATATATTTTTGACCCAAAACTGACCCGCTTTGAATCGAATGACATTTGAGGGGGTCGTATTGAATTTACTTCCACTTCCGGTTCCCTGTCTCTATTTATTTTTCGACAAACGAAAGTGTTATCAGATGAACGGTTTCGTGCAGCGGTTTTTAGAGTGTTTTCGTGTTTCGTATTATTTTTTTACTGTACCGGGCAACGCCGGGCGGATCAGCTAGTAGAGGAATGAATATACGTATAATTGAAGGTAAGTGGATATTGAAACTTTAAAATTCGTTTTCCCAGATTAGTAAATTTTGAATTTGTGCGCACTGTTACTTTACAATTATATAATCTTACAGTTTTAAATATTTTAACACATGTGCGTTTGTACATAGTCAACATGCTAAAACCAAACAATTCCACACACACTTAAATATATATATATATGTACCTGAAAATTTGTTTTGTTTTGTTTTTAATATTTTAAGTTTTGTGTTAAAATTAAATTTTAAACAATAGTGTCCATGTATATTCTGGTTTTAAGTTAGAGATGAGTGTGTTGTGATTCTTTTTGGTCAAAAATTGTGTTCTATAATTTATAATTTTATCTTGCGCGCAGCATTTATTGATTTTCATTCAGTTGTTAGTGAGATGGACTCTTTTATTATTATTATTTAAACGTTATTTTTAAATATGCAACATTTATTTTTCGATATTATAAAGAAAATTTCCTTTAGGCAGAAAGTAAAACAATAAATATCAATTACATAGTATGTGAGTTTTGATAACATGAAAATTGTGATGTTTTTTATTGTTTCGACAATGAATCGCTCGCTAAATGCGTTGATTTCAGGCGATTGCATAAGAAAAAACAATCTGCAAGAAAAATTGTAGAAATTACTGCTTATTCTATGCTGCTACAGGCGACTAATTTTTAATTATATCTCACACCACTTTGTCAAAACAAAAATCTTTATGTACAAGAGAAATATACTACAAAATTTACTTTTAAAAAATAATTGTGCTAACAGAATATAAAAGTAGTCGCCAGTGGTAAACCGGCTAATTTGGCCATTAACTGCTGCACACATACTTAGCTGTATACACTGATAACTAATAAATCAATCTTTGCGGAGAAACAAGTCTTTACAGTTATGAAGCCCGGATTGCCAAAAGAAGAGAAAAAAGAAAGCCGATGAGCTTAAACAAATTGAAGGTCTTGTATGTGTCTGCAGTATTTTAATTGTTTATAGAGGAATAAAAATGAGTATATTGAAAGTAAGTGTATACTTAAACTTTAAGATGCGTTTTTTCAGATTAGTGAAGTTTGAGTTTCGCACACATTGTTACTTTCAAATTATATAAGCTACAGTTTTATCATTTCAACCGCGTATGCTTTTGTACATAGTCTATATGCTAATATTTTTATTTTTCACTTATTTATTTATTTATATATTTTTTTAAGTTTTTAATTTTTTTGTTAAAATAAAATTTTAAACAATACCTTTTGTGTATATTTTGGTATTACGTTAGCGAAGAGTGTGTTATGATTCTATTTTGGTCAAGAATTACTTTCTATATGCATAATTTCTAATTTTATCATGCGTGCAGCGCTTAATGATTTTCATTCACGTATTAGTGATATAAATTTCTAAAAATAAAATTATAATATTATTTTTGAATATACTATATTTATTTTCTGTGTAATATACTTAATAATATATACTTTAGACAGGAAGTAAAAAAATCTAGATTGTATATTATGTGCGATTTGATAATTTTAAAATGATGATGTTTTTGATCGTTTCGACAAATCAAAAGAGCCAGTACCCACTTAAAACAAAGAGAAAACACAAAAACAATGTTGTATTAGGAATTAATAATCAGTTACCTGCAAAAGCGTGTTTTAAGTATTACATATAATTTAGTTAAGAATAATACGATTAATGCCTTAGTACCCTACTTCACTGTCTACCCTTATTGATATACAAAATCCTTACTGTATTTGTGTACGAATTCTATAATAATGTGTTGTACAGAATTATTTACCATGATAAACCGTTATTTATGTTTTGTATAGAGTAAAATACCCAAAATCCGACACTCGCCTAAATTTATTCCCCTTGTTAACATTTTTGCGTATTGTTACTATGTCATGGCAAGCTTATAAAATTCTGCTCTGCTTCCCAATAGAATATTGACATTGCACTGAAAAATAAATATTGTCTTTCGGCATAGTATTTTTCAATATAAGTTTCAGGATAAGCTCGTTATAGGTTTTATCGAAATTCACAACGTTATTCATATGCTTCGAGATACATATTTTATCAGATTAGTAATTTTAAATTGGAGCATCTTTGTCACGTTCACACTTTTCATGAGCTGTTAAGTTCAATTTACTTAATGGTGTTATCGTCCTATGCGTTGGCGTTCCAGGCGTTAAATTGCAAGATCGAACCAATCAGTGCCGACGTTAACAACGTATGAACACCTTGATTGGTTAAGAAATCGGTGTCTCGCAGACCTCGTAGACCTCAAGAGATTGTTATGCTCTAATGTAAACGCAGCATTAGGTTTACTATTAGACCAGCAGTAGCAAACATGTTTTCAATACTTTTAGTCCTAAATTCGTTCCTCCACGAAATTTCTTAATTCGCCTCCCTTAGATACCTCAATAAAATGGTGAACCAAAAGTGACAAGTCATAAATATCAGGGATGTTATATAATCCAAATTTCTAACTCTAAGAAACGCTGACACTCTTTTTTGTCTTTGGTGATTATATCCCCACGTAGAATCAATAAAAGTCTCACTAGTAGAAAAAACAATTTGAAGAAAACCAGAAAAAAACTAAGTTCCAAAAAAAAAATTGGAAGAAATGTGGTTGTGGAATTGGTTGTGAAATTTTCGATTTTTTTTTCAAATGTTCCTTGTTCTAATCAATGTAATAATTGTAAATGTATGAAGAGGAGTAGAAGGTGAGTGGGATTGCTTTTTTTTGTCAAAATTTGAAGATTTGGTCTATTTTTGTTTTTGCTTACTAGAAAGTAAGTGTAATTAAATTTTTCCACTTACAATACTATTTTTTATTGGTAAAGAACAGATTAGTTTAAATTGATTTTTTTGTATTATTAGTTCTTTTTTAAATTTTTACAAAACAGAATGGCTTTTGTTTCTAAATGTCGTAAAAACAAATCAAAAGACACAATATTTCATCATATCGTAATATTACATACTGCAACTTAACATTTATAAAAAAAGTAATGTATCACAGTTTTTACAAAGGACACCATAAATGTGTTAATATGTTATCTACTGCCCATGTATTATGGAAAGAATTGCTACACAAATGTAATATATTTCTGATATACAGCAAAGTAATTTCTACTCTGAAAACCTTCATCTTATTGCGTATATTTCCAATACACGAACGCAAGAAGAGCAAAATCAACAATATTAACATTCGTGACCATGTTTCCTCGAATAATGCATAAAGCATCGTAGAATCTAATGCTTGTGTCTTAAATCTGCAACACACTATATTAGATAATGTACCAAAATAATATACGTAATTGTAAAAAGTTATTAGGATATTGATAAACAAAATTTAGATCAAAATTTAGCACTTAGTATGCAAGATGTAGCACTTAACAGTATGCAATCCTTAAAAGAAATCTGAAAAATTTAGAAAAAATAGAATTAAATGCTAATCCAAATGTAAAGTTTAAAGTTGAAATATAGATTAAAAAGTAGATTTTTTAAAAGTTGTAAAGATTATTCTATATTCTTTAAAATAATTACATTGTTTTTTCAGAATATTTATTAAAACAATAAACACCGAAATATTTAAATATTAAAAAATTCAAACAACAATGACCAAATGTTCATTTAATATTAAAAACACAAAAGTACTTAACAAACATTTTACCCTAACAATATTCGAAAATAATGTGACGATATTGCATTGTTATTTCTCCCTGTATAACTATAAATACAATACCGATTGGGATTTACCATATTATTCACAATACTAGTTTTTAATTAAAGCTTTCGAAAAGAAATACAAATTGTCACAATAAAACTTTGATAAATCAAAATCTTTTACTATTGTTATCGTAATGAACCATCAGAAATTCAACATTTCGTAAGAGAAGAAAGAAACAGAATGAATAAAATATATTAAATGTTTTCAGTGCTGAAAAAAACTCTTAACTGATTTTTTTTTATTTTACGTTTTTCTAGGAAGAGTAATTAGGAAATCACAAAAAAAAATAATAGTTTAACAATGCTTTCCAGAAATGTTGTATTTAAATAAGCGAAGAATAAAACTACTCATAAGTACTGTAATATTTAGTAGTTTGAAATTATTTGAATATCTTTTCTTTAGTTTCATATTGCCTTATTATAAAACATATAACATCATTATGACATTTATTATTTACAATTTTTGCATACTTTTAATTAATTAATAATTAATTGTGTGTTTTTATCTCTTTGGCTGTATTTAAAATCTCCTTACATAATATTTGTTTTACCAAAAATATCTAAAATTTTCTTTTTATTTTAAATAAATTAAAAAAACACTATTATTTTTTTAATTTTAAGCACAAAAACTCTCAAACATTTGTGCTATAATGTTATGTGATTTCAAAATGTAGAATAATAATTATTAAATAAAAAAAATTTCTTATAAATTTACATGATTTGTTTGCCTTGCCGAAATCTTAATGCACTTGTTTTAGCTTTACTAATACACCGTGAAAATTTATCAAAACCTGGGAAAAAAAGTTTACAAAAACTGAATGAAAATGTAGAATTTCCCTGAAAGCGTTCCCTTATCTATAGATTATTTTTCTTTTTTAAAAAAGGCCTTCTTTTCCGATGAAACATCTAATTTCATTGGTTTAAAATCATATACCAATTCAAAGTCCAACTCGAAAATCGGCCGATATAGAAAAAAACCTCTACGAGGCATTTTATTTAATACACCACTTGACTCTCTCAGCCATTCAATCGCTTCTCTCCTTGAAATCTTATTTGTGCGCATTGTTCAGTGCTGGCGTTTACAGACAAATTACCCTAGAATTAATAAGTTCACATTTTACTGCACTTTTACAGTAATATGCTCATCTCGATATCTTGTAGAGAAATGAGCTCTAGTGCAAATTTGTTTTATTAGTTTATATTTATATCTTTTTTTATATAATATCAAAATTACGATATCGCAAAATATACTGAGACAATATAATCACTGTAAAAGGAATTCGCGATGTTTCCAAAAAATACTGACAACAAACAGATGCTTTTATTTCAGCTAAGTTTTTGTGATTCTTTTGGCTATATAGGCTCTATTGGTCAGTCACCTAATTTTTCTTATGATAAAAAAAATTTGGAAACCTGGTGATATAAGACAATACTATATTTTTTGTGTTATAACAAAGAACGTTTTTGAATTTTTTATTCAATTTGTGCTGAAAACTACAACTAAAAAAATAATAATTAGTAGTGTGCGTTTTAATTTTGAACATTAAAAAAATATTCCAAATTTATACTTTTTATATTTTTAACTATTAAATAACAAATCGTTCAATATAAAATACAATGCAAATAACAGAACGAATTTCCACGTTATACTATGTCATAGCACTCAACCTTCTGAAAACTTTTTCAATAATATAAATATAACGTGAACCAGTTAAGTTATTTAATGTTTTGTGAATATACGTGATTATTTGTTAAAGCCTTTTTTTTAATGAACTTTCTTGTTTTACTTGATTAAAAAAAACGAAGACTGTCTCCTATGTATCAGGTTAATTGTAATTCAAAAGGGGTTTCATAATTGAAAACTTTCCTTTCAATCATCGTTCTCTTTCTAGAAATGAATGAAATGTTAGATGACAGCAAAGACTGATAGAGGGTTTCAAATTCAGAGACAGTAATACTTCATTTTGCTATCTGAAAAGAAGAAGAATCTTACGAAACTTAATCTTATACAGAGTTTGGTGATTTTTCTAAATGTACAGTCAAAATGACAATAAGTAAACTGATAAGTTACAAAAAAGAGAGAGAGAGAGAGAGAGAGAAAGAGAACCAAAATTTTTGTATTTTAAGTAAATCTGTTCTTTTATATATATATATATATATATATATATATATATATATATATATTCAACTAAAAAAACAGTCCAATGGTTCTGCAGCTGACATTCGCATCATTTTTTACAATATGTTATTGAATCATAAAGCGAAAAACAATCTCAAAACAAATACACGGAGCAACTTAATGACGCAGCTCGCCTTAGAAGATTAGGCCTAGTTTACATTTTAAAGCCGATGAAAATTTATATAAAAATATAAAAGGGAATTACTAATGTTTGCTGTGTTTCCCCACTGACATACGTTTCTTATAACATTTTTAATTATATCAGGTAGCTCTAAGCTAATTATACTTATGTATTATAAAGTTTTAACTTTGGAATAATTTCTACAATAAAAGTAAAGAATGAAAACCTAATTTTGTGATAATTCTGATTCAATATATATTTTTAACCAATTTAACTTAACTTGATATTTATTTTATATCGAACATAAAATGATTCGTTTATCGCCAAAGTGCAGTATTGTTTGGTTAATCTTTTTTTTTTCTTATGGCAATAAATTGCCATTTGTGATAACCCTGCCACGAGTTGCTTTACATTATTTAAACAAACAAATGTTAATTGTTGAAACAGATTTTTAAAAAAATCATAATTGAAAATTAAAACAAATCAAGTCAAAAAAGTCTTTGAATGAAACTACAGTTTTCAAACAAATTTAATTGGAAATTACATTTTTTTCGTATTCGATGATGTAATTGAATTTATGCGGTATTTAGTACTTAATTTATGACCGATGAAAATCGAAAAAAAATACAGATGTGGCCAATACTAAAGAAGCATATTTTTGACAACGAAAGTCGGTAGTGAAATAAATAACACTTAATTGCTAACAATGAAACCACAGACATAAGAGCCGGTTCAGATTAAAAATCGGTTGTTAATAAAAAGGTTTCCCATCCGATACCACCTCGGTTCTTAGAAAAACATTTGAAAATAGGTGATTTCCAGAGTCTTCTTGAGTTATTTTTAACTCTTAGTATTTATACATAAATAATTTGGAATATATTAGTTTACGAAGATCAATTATTCCATTATTCAGTGTACAATTATTCAATATGAATTGTTGCTATATTTAACATTTTTATATGACTTGATGTAAAGAAAGCAGTCTCTCATCATAATACAATGTTTTAAATTTTAAAAAAAAAGGTCAAACTTAATTATTATTCATAACCAAGATTTTATATGTGGAATATTTAATTCATTCTTAGAATGAATGTCACTATATAGAAAACAAAAAAAAAGTACTACATTGGGAGAATCTGATAAATAATTAAATACTTTAAAATATGGTTACTTGTACCCAAAAAATGAAATGTTTTGTAAATTTCTTACCAAACTAGAGCTTCATAACATTCATTTTTATGATAGCCGGATTTTTATTAGATTTGTAATATACTCCCCTGTTTATCGGTCTATTACAAATAACAATTTGAATTTTTTATATATGTAAATTATTGAAATTTTAGTGCAAGTAACCCCCGGGTTTGGGTTACTCGAATCCAAGCTTATTTTCTTCAAACAAAGAGTCTTTTACTTTTAAATAGGTAGATCAGGAACTGAGATCTGAAAACAACATACATCGAGAATAAGACTATTTATTGGAACTTGACATCAACTTGCAAAATGCATCGAAAACTCAGCATAAACTATGTGATACCGATGAGATATTTTAAAAGTTCTTTAATATCTAACTACTACTAATAAGACATACTGATACATGAAAAGTTATTTTACTTTGGAATTCAAACTAAACACTTTTCATGAGAATAGATTGTGTAATTTTCTTTTTTATATCACCACAATTATAGTGAAACATATCTATCAAAGCCTGATGTGTCTTCTTCAAACATTTCTTCTGACCTTATTGATGACTACGAAATTAGAGTGGACTGTAAATTAAACAACTATCGATAAATTTTCAACTCTGTTTACCAACGAGTAACGAACCATTTTTTATTTACTTCGGAGCTCCCCATGGAGACTCCCGAACAAGCGAAGAACAAAACAACTTCTGAGTTACATTTATCGCCAAGAGATATTAGAAGCCAAGAGTGGCGCCAACATACCGGCCACCACTTAAATATTTATTTCAGCAACATATCTTAAACAAATGTCCTTCGTTGTGAACAATTAATTATTTTTTAACAATAAATCTTCAATTATAATATAAGTTTCAATTCAATCAATAATACAAATATACAATTCAATTCAATTATAATATTAAAATACAAAGTTACAGCAAAATTTTTAAAATATAAATGCACAGAAATACAAGAAAAATAAATATTTACATTATAATAAAGGATCATTTATGGGCAAAATACTAACATTCGAAATTGCTCGTTTGAATATACCATTTGGGGTTTTTACAAGCACAACCCTAATTTTACTATCGCTCCCATAAATAACGTCTTGAATGCGACCTACTGACCAGGTACACATGGACAAATTACTATCCTTTAATAAGACCATAGTTCCAATTTTTATATTTTCCTTTTCAAATAACCATTTTGTTCGCTGTTGTAGGTTATTTAAATAATCTCTACTCCATTTTTTCAAAATTAATTGATTAATTTTTGTAATTTGCTGCCAATGACTAAGTTTGTTATTGGCAAGGTCAGTCAAGTTTGGTTCACAGATGCTATTTATAGGACGGCCGATTAAAAAATGTCCTGGGGTTAACGTTTCATAGTCATTTGGATCCGAAGATAAAGGTATTAGAGGCCTACTGTTTAAAATACCTTCGATTTGATTAACGACAGTTAAAATTTCTCAAAAGTTAGTTTTAAATCTCCAATAGTTCTTTTTAAATGGTGCTTAAAGGATTTTACTCCTGCCTCCCACAAGCCAACAAAATTAGGGGATCTAGGAGGAAGGAATTTCCAAGAAATTGAGTTTGCCAATAAGTAAGCAGCCAATTCCTCGGATTGATTTTTTACAATTTTATGCAATTTTTTCAATTCTGAATTAGCACCAACAAAATTAGAGGCATTATCGGAAAAGATGGTGGCACAAATTCCGCGCCTAGCTACAAATCTTTTTAAGGTAGCTATTAAGGCTTCAGAAGTTAAATCTGTTATTATTTCTAAATGAATTGCACCAGTAGCAAAACAGACGAAAATTGCGACATAATTTTACTAAAAACTTTTTTACGTTGGTTTTTGTATTTTATATAAAATGGGCCACATAAATCAATGCCTGAATTTGTAAAAGGGGGGTTTATATTTACCCTTTCTTTAGGTAACGAGGCCATGATTTGTTCTGCAATTTTAGGTTTGTTTTTAAAACAAACAATGCAATTATGCACGATTTTTCTAGCTATGTTTCTGCCATTTAAGGGCCAGAATTCTTGTCTCACAAAATGAAGCAAGGTTTGAGCACCAACATGCAAATTCTTTAAGTGAAAATACTGGAAAATTAAAAGTGTAAGCCTATGATCTTCCGGTAAAAGAATCGGATGTTTTTTATCATAAGATAAATTCGATTGATCTAAACGACCACCAACCCTAATAATTTCATCCCTATCAAGAAAAGGATTTAAATTACTTACTCGACTATCCTTTAGTTTCTCACCTTTCTTGAGTGCCTTCATTTCCCTGGTGAAATACATTACCTGAACCAATTTGACTAATTTTATCTTTGCTTGGTAAAATTCCTCCTTTTTTAAAGGCCCTACTATCCTTTCTTTGTGCTTGCAATTATAAATAAATCTATAAATATAAACTAAAATACAAATTAACTTAAAATAACTGTTACTTAAGTTACAAAGTTTGTTAAGAAAATGATTAAAGTCCTGAGAAATAACATGCAAATTAATAGTATTGTTCGATTTAAGTTCGTCTAAATATGCATCATCATTTGGAAAGTCAGTTTTTTCCTCTTTTTCTGTCCAGTCCAAGATATTATTAGTCAATAATGGACCTTTCCACCACAGTTCCATATCTGAGAGTTCCTGAGGAAATGTTCCACGAGATATTATATCAGCTGGATTATCACTACAAGGAATGTGTTTCCATAAATTTGTTCAGTGAGAGACTGAATCTTTGAGACTCTATTTGCTATGAAAGTTTTAAATAGATGAACAGAGGTTTTTATCCATGCCAATGCTATAGTTGAGTCTGAGAATAAAATTACTCCTTGAATGTCTAGTTGTAAGGAAGGGAGAATTTTGGCGACAAGTTGAGAAAGAAGCAAACAGGAAATAGTTCCAACCTTGGCACAGAAATGGTCTTTAGAGGTGACACTCTTGATTTGCTTGCAATGAGGTTTGATGTGGTCGAGTTGGATGGATTTAAACAATATATATAAACAGCAGCACCAAAAGCAGTTATGGAAGCGTCAGCGAAACCAAGAACAAATATTGCTTCTGTGGAAGGAGTTAAAATGTATCGACTAATTGTTATATTTTCTATAGTTTTTAGTTGACTTACGAAGTTACACCAATCACTAGCAAGAGGTTCCGGAATGTTCTCGTCCCATCCTAGTTTACACAACCACAATTTTTGAAGATAACACTTGGCCCTGTAAATAATTGGGCCAATGAGCCCAAGCGAATCATACAATTTTGCTATGACAGAAAGAACCTGTCTTTTGGTGTATGATTCTTGTTGTTTCACCGAAACTCTAAACACAAATTGTTCTTTGTTGGATTGCCAAACCATACCTAAAGTCTTAGCTGAAGTGTCAGACTTAGTGCAAAAGGAGACATCTTCGATTTCGTCATGATTTAAAAGCTCATTCAAATTTGAATTCCATTTGTGCAAAGCCATTCCACAAGAAAGAAATATGTCAATTAATTGATTTTTCAGAGCTATTGCCGACTCTGAATCTGGGGATCCAGTCACGATGTCGTCCCTGTAGCTATCAGATAGAATAGCTTTTGCCGCAAGAGGAAATTTATCCTTCTCATCTAAAGCCAATTGTTTGATGCACCTTATGGCTAAAAAAGGGGCGCATTTAGTTCCATAAGTGACCGTGTTCAATTTAAAGGCAATTCTGGAATTATTTTCGTAATCCTTCCAAAGAATGCGTAGAAGGTCCCTTTGCGAAGGATCTATCAAAATCTGCCGAAACATTTTTTTAAAGTCCGCAGTTAAAGCAATCTTATATTTCCGAAATCTTAACAAAATATCAAAAAGATCTTCCTTAACTTCACCGGAAAGCAAAATATCATTCAAGCTTTTTCCGGTTGTAGTAGGTGCAGAGGCATTAAAGACAACCCTTAGTTTAATAGAGGATTTATCCGGTTTAAAAATGCCATGATGAGGCATGTAATAAACTACTGAGCGAGAATCTTCAACTGAAATTCTTTCCATATGCTCCAATGTTTCATATTCATTTAAAAATTCGCAATAAAGTTTTTTCATAGTACTATTATTTTCCAATCTCTTTACTGTTTGTTGTAAACGCCTTTCTGCTAAATTTCTCGAATTTCCCAATGAATTTAATTGATCAGTTTGAATCGGCATTTCAACAATAAACCTTCCGGTATTATTCTGTTTGTGCGTTTTTTGAAAATGAGATTCACAAAATTCTTCTTCTTTACTTACAAAACGGTCAGGCGAAATATTTTCTATTTCCCAAAATTTTTTTTAAGATTAGATTCAATGTTCTCGATTTCATAATTAAATGTCAATCCACAATATGAATTAGAACTCTTGATTTTAACAGTTCCAGTAGCAATAAGGCCAAACACCGAATTTTGAAACATTAAATTTGGTGAAATGCGATTTTTTCCTTCTTTTATTATCTCATAAAAGAGTTCTGCCCCAATTATTAAATGAATTTTTCCCGGTATGTCAAAAGTAGGATCAGCTAGCAAAACCCTATTTGGTAACAATGCTTTATCAATTTTAATATTTGAAGAAGGTACACAATCAGTAATTTTCGAAACAACAAAAAAATCGCTAGGTGAAGAGAATGAAGCATTTTTATTACGAATTATCGTATTAACCTTCCCTTTAACATTAAACGCATTTCCACCTAATCCACTAACGGAAACATTTATTCTTTCTTTTTTCAACCCCAAATAGGAGGCCATCTCTTGCGTAATATAGTTAGTTTGGCTCCCGCTGTCCAGGATCCCTCTGACCTGCACGAAGCATTTATGTAACGGACTATAAATATAAATATATGCCGTAGACAAAAGAACTGCTTTTTTACTTTCATTATTATGTGATGAAAAACTCTGAGATATTTCCGATACATTTTGTTTATTTGTTTCATCATTTTCTTTACCAGAACGTCCGTCTGGCGCCAATGACATTTCAACTTCAGAATCGAGGCTTTTTAATGACGTTTTATTTTGAAATGATTTATTTTTATCTCGATGTAGTAATAGGTTATGTGGGAGAAAACACCGCTGACAATTATATTTTGAACCGCATTTCGAAAGCATATGCGAATCATTTAAACAATTTATACAAAATTTATTCTTTTTTACTTCGTCAAATCTTTGAATTGTAGTCATTTTTATAAAAACAGGGCACTGGTGAATTGCATGTAATTTTTTACAAACAGGGCATGAATTAGATTTCAGAAAATTTTTTTGTTTGTTCTGGGTTTTAAATTTTTGCGAATTTATTTGTGTTCCTTGAAGGTTTTCCAATATTTGAACACGATTTTGCAAGAATTCGATAAAGTTGTCCCAACTGGGTAAATCTGTCGTTGTTAATGTCATTTCGAATTCCTTACATGTTGTTCTATCAAATTTTGTCAAAATAATATTAATCAATAAATTTTCACTAAAATTGTTCATTTCGACATTTAAAACCTTTAAAGCTCTTACATGCTTTAAAATACAATCAAGCAGCATTCTTAATTTTTCAGCTGAATCCGTACAAATATTTTCTAACATTAATAAAGATTTAATATGACTGTTAACTATTAATCTTTTATTGTCAAATCTTTTTTTAAGTGCTTCAAATAATGACTCATATGTGTCATCAGTAGTTTGGATTTGCTTTGCTGTCCCCACAAGAGAAGATTGCAAATAAAAAAGTTTCTGATCATTACTTAACAATTCGTTTGAATCAATTATACTATTAAACCGAGTCTTAAAATTACTCCAATTTTCACTCGAACCATCGAATTTCGGCGATGGAATTTCAGGTGATTTGACATTTAAATTTTTTGTTTTATTAATATCATTATTTTCAACATTATTATCAACATTTTTAGTTTTAGAATTATCAATAAGCCTTTTAAATCTTACCTTGAGATTTTGGAGATCTTGTTCGATTTCTTCAAATTCAGCATCACACTTATCGATTTCTTCATCTTTCAAAATTTTATAGAACTCCATTTTCAAGTCATCTAATTTATCTTCTAATTTCTTCAAATTTTCGATTTTATTTAATATATGCACTGAGTCTATTTCTTGTGCCCCATCGGCTATAAAGTTTGCTAATTTTGTCAATTGGGCCTTTATATTGCCCCTCCTTCGATGTAACACTTTTACGTCCATTGTTCCGATTTTTTTTTTAAACAAAAACGAAATATAATCCTATGATGGCTGATTATTCTCTGCGAGCGGTACCATGATGACTACGAAATTAGAGTGGACTGTAAATTAAACAACAATCAATAAAATTTCAACTCTGTTTACCAACGAGTAACGAACCATTTTTTATTTACTTCGGAGCTCCCCATGGAGACTCCTGAACAAGCGAAGAACAAAACAACTTCTGAGTTACATTTATCGCCAAGCGATATTAGAAGCCAAGAGTGGCGCCAACACTTATAACATTTAAACATTCTTCTAAATTTTCAGATGTAAAATCTGCAAACTTTCTGCGTCCATGTGACTTTTCCTAATTTTGGATGATTTTTTGATTTCAGAACTGCAAAATAAATTCACTTCTTAACTAAACCATACAAAATTAACAAAATTAACAAAAAGTAAAGGTTAAAAATTATTTTTACAAAAAATTTTAATAAATTTAATTTTTAAAATGTGGTTAAAGACTATTAGGAATCAGACTATTAGGACATTTTTTCACTCTAATGGTTGTACGCTGGTTAGTAAAGTGATAATTCATTCTTTGTGTTTCATTAGCATTCTATTCACTACTCATAAATTCTGAAGTGTGTAATTTTCTTTGAACCTACCACTTTTGTTCTTTTCTCAAGGACAAAGTATAAACTGTAAATTTCTCTTGTGTATAACTATAGTGAGCAAAATGTGAGTGTGGAAGTTATGAGGTCACAAAATTTAGTGTTTTATCACAAAGCTACAGCTTGTTTTAAAAAGGAAAAAATAGTTTCACTTTACAAAATTAACTAATGAATTAAACAAATAAAATGAAATATCAATTTTAATTCTAATGATTTAATATTTAAAATCAAAAAGTATAATTGAAATGGATCGATTACTCTGATCATGTGAGTAGGCGATGTTTTGAATGAGAACGTAGTTTTGTCCACTAATTGTCCATGTACGTAGAAGTTGATTAATGCTATCTTGCTTTAACTTTGCACGAATGACTGTGAAAACCTCGGAACTTGTGAGATTCTGCTTTTCATCGATATTTATGCAAATTGTTATTGCTGGTCAATCGATGTTTGAGTATATGTGCTTTGGAAATGAGTTTGAATGTCGTAACTTGGGTCGAATTCTTCCTCTATGAGAGTACGTTTAGATCCTGCTATTGTGTCATCAATCAGAAGCTAAATAGCGTTTAAGCAGTTGCATTAGTCTGGACGGGCATTTTGAGACCCGTGTTCGACTAGTCTACAAGTTGGATTCTTGCTGAAGTCATCCTGACTTGTTGTTATCTTCAAAGTTGTAAGTTTGTTTTGAATCTTTATATTTAATATATTGAAGTTTTATTTTACTGAATACAATTTCGGGATATACTGATTTATTTTGGAGTAAGGGAATTTTAGTATTGATCTTTCTCAAATCCAGACCGATTAAGTTTCAACAAACTTGACTTTTTTTTAAGCTTTACCTCTGGTGCTCTCCTTTATGACTGAATGGCCAGGTTCACTCTTACTAACAGCTTACTAACTCTTACTAACGCTGGAAGAACTCAAATTGTTTAATATAAAGTTATTTTACTTTAATTACGCTCATTTCCCTCTTTAATAGGAACTAGTATTATTTTGCTTTATTCTAACATAATCCATTTAAACCAATGGATTATGATTTGTTCATGGGATTTTTTTTTTTTGTGTGGGGGGGATTTTTATGAATGATTTACTAAGTACACTGAAAAGATTGTTATCCATATGGCCTATGCTTATGATCTACTAATAATATCAAGATGCAATTAAAGACACAATTTAGCTGACAATGTAATTTTGTATAGATATCTCAACGTTTTCTAACATTTAAATTAGAAGCGTGGAACGTTAGATAAAACAATAGAAAATTTATTTAAAATAGCTACTTTTGAAGGCAGAATCTCAAACATCATGCAGAAAATCTCATACAAAACTATTTTGTTGAAAAGGGTTGCCTACTCGTCAATGGTCTAGTTTCCGAGACTACAGGAGCCCACGACTAAAAATCTTCTTATCAAAATAGCGACAACGTTTATTATTGATTTCTAAAGCTAATACAAGGTCTTTAACAGTATTAACCCCGTTTCTTTAAAACTGGAAAAAGAATCAAAGCAAGCCAGGATACTACGCCTGAAGATTCCTGAAGGGGACTATTTGCTATCATATTTTCCCACAAAAGTTTTCGAATTCCAGTTGCCTTCATGTAAAAAGTTTTTCACATATGTGAAAACCACGCACGCCTAGATACAGAAATATATCCACGCCTGGATACATATGTTTTGCACGCCAGGTTGCACGCCTGGATACAGAAATATATACAGATGGATTTATGACAGACTAGCTGTTATCCGTGACTACGTTCACCTAACATTGAAAAGAGAATAAATGCATTAATTAAGCAAAATATTTCACTCCCGAAAATTAAAAACGCAAATAATTAACTAACATTTTAGCACATTTTATAGGAGACAATACGGTATTTATTTGTTATAGGGGCCTTGACATAACTCAGTTTTTAAAAAAGTTAAATTTTGTGCCAAATAATCTCGAAAATGAAACTGCAACCAATGGAAAAAGGAAGGCCAAATAAAATCGCGGAAATCGACGAATTGGGCAAAATCAAATGTCAGTTTTACCTGATAAACCATTTTAATTTTAACGACTTTGTAAAACGTTTTAACAGCCATCCTTCAAAACTAAATAATTGGAATTAGTACATGCTTTTTCTTTAAATTCAATTCTTGAGAATAGCAAGCAATAATTTGTACACCTAAATGAAAGGAGCTTAAATTTGCCTCTTTGGTTTTATCGATAGCTGAAACAAGTCTTGATTTCTAAATGACAATATGTTGACAGACGATTTTTGTTCTGGATAAAAATTTTGTTCTGCGATTTTGTCCATGGATAACTTGATTCATAAAGTGTGAATGAGTGGGAAAATATTTTTATTTTTCGAAAATTTACTATAATCAGAATTTTTTATCCACAAAAATGGAGTAATTTAGTTGGCGTTTTTAGAGAAATTTCGTTAACATTTACAAAGAATAAAATAAAAATAATATATTGGAACCTAATTCAAAATTTTAAATTCTGAGAGTTTATATGACATCCTCGGATCGATGATAACCGCTGTTATATGCGTTTAATCGCGCTGCGTTCGATAACCTAAGAGGAGTAGTTGCGAAATACAAACAAACGATCAGAATTCGTCTTCATTTTTCTTTTTCTAATAATATGATGGGAATTCTGCCAGAAAACTCTCATCTGCATCTAACTGATATTTTCATGCTTAATAATCAGTGTAGTTAAACAAATATTTCAATTTTTCGTTTTAAATATGGAGTGAAACTCATCTACTTTCTATACTTACTGATCCTTGTATTATTAATATATAAAATTGATTCATGCTCATTTAAAAACACATTTGAAAATTCCCGCTTCATTTCAAATATGACGTCACTTTGTTCCCAGAGAAATCTCTTTTTAATAATATAATTCTTGTTAATTTTCCTTTCCTGGCAATTTGGCAGAAAACTCACATCTGTATCTAACTAACAATCAAGCTTATTAATTAGTAGCGATAAAAAATATTTCAGTTTTTCATTTTAAATATGACGTCATTATCCATCTACTTTCATTATATACTGATTTTCATGCTCCTTGTATTTGCACGAATATTTGAAAATGCATATTTTATTTCCAATATGGCATGATATTTGTCCAAGCCAAGGAGGATCCTTTTCATAGTTACATGGTCCAGAAATCTTTTCTTAATAATATAAATATTGTTCATTTTTTCTTCTAATTATAACGCAAATTTTGCTAGAAAACCTCTTCCCAGTGTAACCGACATTCATACTTCATGTATAATAACAAACACTCCATATTTTCGTTTCAAATATTAAGGCAATCAATCTTCTTTTAAATTATTTTTAATTTTCATTTGTCACTTGGAAATCGTTAAATTGAAAATTAATTGTAGAGGAAAATGTTATTCCAAGCTTTATATTTATTGGCAACGATAATGCTTAGCAACGTAAAATGGTTAATTAAATTTTACAGGAAATATATTCATTGATTCTTCTGTATGAAAATAATGAAATTTTGAATTATTAAGAAAATTATTTTAAAATAACTATAAAACCTACCCTATGTTCATTTCTGGATTATAATCACTCTATATGTAAAGATACAGGGCCATTGAATCACATACAGGGCCATCATCCGTTTTGACGTTTACTTCAGCGAAACATTCACACACACATTCGCATTTGTAATATTATTAGGATAAAAGAACAGGTTATGTCTTTTGCCCCCCACATTAAATCCCACTTTATATAAAAAAATTTACAATTTTTACAGAAAGTGAAGCTAATATTTATAAATTTAGTTTTTGAAGCAAACTTAATTGAAATAGCAATTGAAATACCAATTCACCGTGTCTATAATTCTCCACCTAAAATATTTCTGATTTTCACAGAGAGCCATTCTGATCTCCAAGCCTGTAAAATTAATGACTCATCAAACTACCTTATAGAAATACTGAAATTTCTACAAAATACTGACAAGGTATTTCTCTTAAAACTACAGACTTTTTTTTCTCATTCCCATCTTCATTTTAAAAGAAAAGATGAAACAAAAAATGCTAAAAAATGACATGAATGGAATACCGGTGATATGTGGAAGCATATTTACATTTCTTCACAAAAGTTTTGTAAAACCGCCAAAAAGTATTAGATAAAATAACTTGAATTTAATTACAAACAGAATTTGTAAAGAAAATAAGATTTTTTATACATTACTGTAAAAAAAAAAAAAAAAAAAAAAAAAAAAAACTATTAACACATTTTTTTTAAATGCCCATTAAATGAAAACACACTTTAGAAAATAAAATTTTCTTCAAATAATTTATATTAAGTGATCTTTCACTCTAAAAATTTTTTACACTTTTCGCACATTTCATTGAACATTGGATTATCCATCTTAAATCTGACAGCTTAAAATGTCTCTGGTCCTACACATATTCTGTTGTAATTCTAAATCACTCTAGCGAAAATGCGTTTCTAGAAATTTTCAAGACATGCTATATTCTTATATTTCATAAAAACAACTTTACTCATTCATAATATTTTGAAAACTATTATAAAGTTTGATAGATCTGATAATGAAAGCTCTTCTCTATTTATCGAAGAAAGCAAAAAGTATAGAAAATTCATTCTAAAATTCCCAACAAGCTGTCATATTGATAGATATCTTATATTTTTCGTAGTTTTAATACCCTCTTTTGAGCCTTTTTTAAGAGGATTATTTTTTTCTCACTGCTCAGACAAGAATTTCATCAAGAAAGGGATGAAAAAATATTCAATGCCTTTTTCATATAAAATCTCAAACATGTCTTTTGAAAAACAAATCGGTTTACTTATTGATACAAATCCAAGAAATGCTGAAAATAGCATTGGAAACGATGCAGTAATTTTCAAGGAAATTTAGATCGTTATTAAAATCAGTAATAAAAATTCAATGATTTTATGTTTAAATTGAGAAGTATTTGGACAAATTCAAACAGGAAGGGTACAATTTGGATTGAAAATAATCTCTGATCCTTTAACAATTTCGCATATAAAATTATCTTCGGATCATTTTCACACAAAATGTTTGAATAAAATTAGGTTTTACGCATAAAATGAAATTTTAGAATGTTACTTCTTAGAAAGAGTTTATGACATCAGATATTACACAGTTTTTCGTTAATCGCTTTTAATTTCAAAATTTTGGGACATTAATGAGAATTTAAAAGGTTTTTAAATGCAAATTACAACGTTTTATCATTTAAACCAATCTTTATTTTCTTTATAGTTTTTTTTAATGACGAGTTCTTATAAAAATGATATTTATCTACTTTAACGTAAATTTCATTTTTGAGATTTCTTTAATCGGAATCGCAAATAAAATGTAATATAAATAAGTGGATAGGTGTGATCGAAGATCGGTTTTTCATTATTCTAAGCATTGTTTTTTTCTTTTGTATTCAAAAGTAAATGATATATATATATATATATATATATATATATATAATGAAATAAAATCTTACAGGGCAATTTTTTTTTCGAATTTCTTAATCAGCATATGATTTTGCGTATATATACCAATTTTCAAATCCGTAACTTGTATAGTTTTAAAAATTCGTACATACCTTAAAATTGATGAGTAAATTATAATTCTGGCAGTGCTTGTATCTGGCAACCTTGCCTTCTCTTGCTGAATTAAAAACCGGTGTTCTTTTGACTTCTACAAAATTTATTTTCAAATGATAAATTAATATTTTTTTAATTATTATCTCGGCTAATTATTATTCGAATTTTTACGAAAATTACATTTTTATATTCAACATTAAATTTTATGCATAGATGTGTAATTTTCAAATCGGTAAATGTAAAAGTTTTAATAATTATATAGAACCCGAAATCTCCCAGTACTGCTACTTTTATCTGTGGTTAAAGTATTTGTTCCTTCCTGTCCCTTCCAATATCTGCACCTGCCACGTGAATAAAAAAATCATTTTTAACTTGAAAAATTAATAATTTTTAATAAGTATCTCGACTAATTATTATCGGAATTTTACGAAAATTAGATATTTGGATTCAAAATTAAAATTTATGCATAGATGCGTAATTTTCAAATCGAAAAATGTAATACTTTTCGTAATTTTATAGAGGCCAAAACATTTCCAATACATCATTTTATCTGTGTGAAAATGAGAATATTTCGTTGTCTGGACTAACCTCGACAAAGGGTCCCGATCTAGTCAAAAATGATATCTGAGATTCATTTTTGAAAGAACTGCTTTTTATGAGTTTTTAATTAACATCTCGGATAATTACCGACGATTCAAAATTTTATTAGTTGTCGTGTGACAGGTGACAGGAGGTATTCAGCTGTTAGTACACAAAATTTCAAGTCTCTAACTTACATAGTTTCTGAGTACGAACTATGTGACGAACAGACAGACAGAGGACTGAGACGAATAGGGTTTCCTGAGAGGAATGAAACCCTAAATATAAAATTAAATGATTAATTATGCTCGTAGAAAGTGCTTCAAAATCTGAGCGCAAGGCCCGATTTTTTATAATTTCTTTACTATGCATTTTTGCTATACGAATCACGTTGATGAAGAGTTGTTTAAGAATTCAATTGCACAAAACAGACTTATCATTTAATCTGTATAAATGTCTTGTTAATCAATATAATATATGTAATTCAATATTTTTAGGTCAGGACAGATTATTAAAAATCTTAAAATATGCTTATAAAAAGCTCATTTACGTTGTACGTGGACTAATTTTAAACCATAAGAACTTTTGTCATTAATATAACATTTCTTGAATTATTAAATATATATATATATAAGTGCAGTTTTACGTCTATGTTGTCTAGCGTATTTTTATAATTATTTACATAAGTGCAATTTATCGCCAAACCTTTGTACAGTATTCATACATTTTTTTATCCAATCTTATTTTCGTATCACATTTATTCGGAATTCTTAAATGAAGCTTAAGACGCTATTGTCCAGTAATTATATGTTTAAAATTTATGTGTGCAATAATACACTTGAAACTTTCATCATAAAGGACTTCATTACCTCTAAAGTCTACAATTTTACGTTTTACAAATGCTTCCTATGCAAACGCGGCAGTCTAAATTATTCCCATATAACAATTTATGTAAAGTACGAAGATTGTTCGACAGAAATTAGAAAAATAAATTAGATGTAACAGATCACACAAGAGTATAATGTGTTTATACGAAGCATGTAATTACGCATTTCTATATGTTTTGCATTAACAAAACTATTAAATTTGTTAATTGCGATTAAATTATAATGTTTATGATGCAAACGCAGAAAGCTGGCTTAAGGTAGTAGACTTGGGAGGAATAGATTAAGTGCTTCCACGATACTAAAAATGTGAAAAGCTGAAAATGTTTTGATATCTATATCATAAAGGACAAACGTGTCCGTGCGTAACGCTGACGTCATTTTGCGAATGGCAACAGTTGACGATGAAATTTCGGTTTTGCAATTTTTGCTACTGCAATTATTTTAATTTATAAACACAGCAACATTTTCAATTTTTACACCGCTATATAAAGAAAAATATTACTTTCAAATGCAATTTGTTTGAAAACCATATCTTAATTGGCTGATTTATTATAGCTTATAAAATAATTTTCAAGCATTAATTTTGAAAGGCCCAACAAACAAATGGAAGAATGTTGCCGTTATAAATTTTTAAATAGTTACAGATAGTATAATTAATGAATTTCAAGATAAAAACGTCACAAGAATAGCGTGCCTTTATATGAGAGTAGCGATATGCCGGATACAAAATCTGATTAGTTCAGACGATTTTGGACAAAAGGAGGCTTTGTAATAATTTAAGAATTTAAAAGAAGAATTATTTAATTACACCATAAACAACCATTGAATATTTTAACAGATAATATAAACAGAAGATTTTGTTATAGATATTGCTTTTTTATGATTAAAATATAAAAAAAATTATTTCACAAATTTAATAAGATGCATATAAAAAAGTTAATATGAGCAGTAAGAAACAACCTTTTAATTCACATTTCATCAGTATTACAAAAAATGTTAACAATCATTGCGAAGTTGGAAAAAACGAATATACATGAAAATCGTTAATATCGCGATCACTATATCGCATGCATAAAATGAGGAACAAAAAATATAATGAAAACAAAACAAAGAAACATCCACTGGATGCAGCGATCTCGCTGTATATATCTTGAAATTCTTTAAATATAACTTGAAATTCGTTAATGTCGCGATCACTATATCGCATGTATGAAAGCTTAGTACAAAAGGGATAACTGAATGGATAACTATACCGCATGTATGAGCGATTCACGCACGAGAAAAACAAAGAAACAAACAACAATAACAACAAAAAAAGAATCACTATATACAGCAACCTTGACAAGTAAAAGTATGAAAAATCTATTAAATTTAGAAAAAAATAGTTTTTGCCTACGTTCTGTAACCCGGGAAGCCCGGGTTCGATTTCCTAGTAACTTTAATGGTGATATTATACGTTTTCAATAATTCGTTAAAGGTATACACATTTTAATGATACTAATCGATAACATCTCAAGGTGTAGGAGATGAAGTAAATTTACGAAAACAAATATATATATTTATTTACATATTTTAAGAAGATTATTATAAGTACTCAGAAAATTCCACGAAAAAACTTCTACTCTCTTTATACATATCAAATTTTAGAATCATGTTCTCTTATGTTCAAAGCACTTCTCACGTTTTTATTCGTTAAACACTTTATTCTGGTTCATGAAATGTAATCTGTATTAATTCCTGACAATTTTAAGAAACAAATATTTCATTGCAAAATTAAATTTGAACTGTTTTTATACTACTTTAACTTTTTGATTCCGGCGTTGGGACACCATAAGTCCCACCAACTTTTTTTTATCTTATTCGTACCTGTTTTGAAAAATAATCCCAGTCATACACTTATAATAGAATATTTTCAAAATATATCTACCACTAAGAAATTTTAATTTGTAAATTGTGGTACGACTGAATATAAAAATAGTCATCATTCCTGGCCCGTAATTAAAAGGTTAAGTATGATCTTAAAATGCAGCAAAAAGTTCTTGACAAATAAAAATTCATATTTCAGATTCTGATAAAAAATCTTGAAGCAGAGGTATTATTTAATATTATTCTATATTATATACTACATTTTTCAAAGCCTTTAAATTGGTAGATTGTGTAAGATGTTTTTCTGATGTAATATCGTAAGTCGGAGATCATACAATTTCATTTTGTATTATTTGTTACGTTTTCAAAAACCAGATATTTCATATACAATATTATTGATATAGTTATTGAGTATAGCGCGCAAATATTTTATATCGTAAGTAAAACGTATATTGGTAATGGAAAGTGTAAAAGGATAAGAAAAAGTTAGTTATTAGCACTGTTTTTTAGCTCACAGGCTATCAAAGCCTGAGAGCTAATATGCCAGCAGGGTCTGTATGTACGTACGTATGTATGTACGTAACGCGATAACTCTTGGTAGAAATATCCGATTTGTTTCAAGTTTTGAATATAGGTTCATTCTGATAAAGCTCTCTTCTGATTAGTTTTGGAGGTTCATTGATTACATATAAAGGGGGGGGAACGGAGGGCTAATTCCCCCCCCCCCCCGTTAATTTAGATAAATGGGTTTTTCATGCAGAATTATCCGATTTGCTTTAAATTTTGTATATAGGTTCAATCTGGTAAGACGCTTTCCTAATAGATTTTGTGGGTTCATTGTTTAAGTATAAGGGGAGGGAACAGGGGCTAATCCCCTCCTTAATTTAGATAAATGGGTTTTTCATACAGAATTATCTGATTTGCTTCATATTTGGTATACAGGTTTATTCTGATAAGGCGCTTCCCTGATTAGATTTGGAGGCTCATTGGTTAAGTATAAAGGGGGAAAACGGGGTGGAGGTAATCCCACCTTAATCTAGCTAACTAGGCATTTCATGCAGAATTATCCGATTTGCGTCAAATTTGGTATACAGGTTTGTTGTCGATTTCTTTATTTTTCGAAGAGCATTATTCTTTGAAATAAGAGTATAATATACAATTAGTGTGAACAGCCTGTCAGCGCAATGCCATCAGTATAATTGGGCACTTTTCTTTTTAGTTATATATAAAATATACTTATTAAGTTTCAGAAAACATATGTGGGTGGATATGGTGCAAATGAAATAATATTATTGTAGTAAAATATCAAAAGTTACCAGTAAAATATAAAGATAATTTAAAAAAAATAATGGGTACATGATAAAAATTACATAAAAAATTATACGAAATTGATTAAATTAGTATGTGATAAATAAGTTAACTATTCTATAGAATAATTATTGAAAAAATATTAAATAACAATATGGAAATTAAAGTACAGTATATTTTTTATTGAAAATTATATATAAACAGATTTTTAAAGTTTATTCTATTTCAGTCTAAGCTAGCGTGACATGTAATAAAATGAAAATATTTGGCTAATTTGAGTTCAAATTTACCAGCATTTAATAAAACTTTTAAATATGAAACTATTTTGAATCCCTAAATTGTGTGTTAATTTATAATTTTCTCAGGGATTTTTAATAATATTTCAAAAACATTATCTTTACTAACTTTTCATATAAATTTCTTAATGCATATATATTTTTATATTTTTTTACATTGTCCAAATTTTGTTGAGTATAAATAAACTAAATTAGGATTCAAGATGTATGTAAATTATTTAATTGGAATGTACATTTTATTGAATAAAACAAAAACACTTGTTGAACGGCTTCAAAAATATGTGCATTGTGGATTTATTTCCTCACGTAAAGTAAAAGATTAAAAATAAGTATTGTTCATTTGTTTTTATTGTGCAAATTCAATCCTTGAATTTTCGAGCTAGAAATTAACGAAAAATGTGGAGGCATACACCATCTTAGTTTTAAGTATATCATGTACACAATTACCCTTTCTTTACCTTGATACAATGACTGAAATTTGGATTCTTTTTCCGCTATAAAAATAGTTTTTAAAGGAAACGTGCAATTTTATGCACGCTATTAATGAACTATTTCTCTGCTTATTTTTAAATTCCTATTGAATGCAAAAACGTTTATAAACAAAATTTGTTTTTTCTATTACAAACAAAATTTGTAAAGCAAACTATGCGTTATGTACATAATTGCGCATAAAAACGGTTTCTATTTATTTTCTTAAATTTCCATTAAATAAAAACAAACTTTAGTAAATTAAATATTCTTTAAATAATTTATATAAATTTACCTTTAACTCTAATAAAATTGTATATTTTCTTGCATTTTACTGAATTTTGAATTATTCATTTTAAATCTGAGAGCATAAGATCCTTCTGATGGTGTACATATTCTACTAAAATATTCAGCTATCCTTCTGAAAATGTTATTCCATATATCTTTATATGCACATACTATATTCCTAAATTTTATGACACCAACATTATTCTCCATAATATTTTTTAATGTATCATAAAGCTTATTAGACATTTTAATGAAACATTTTCTCTATTTAACGATTATAGCCATAAGTATAGACATTTCATTCTGGATATTTCAACAACATGTCATATGTATAGAAAATTAAGATTTATGTAGTTTTAATTCCTTCTTTTATGTATTTTTTAAAGGATTGTTTTTTTTTTCATTAGAGTGAAAACAAAATAATAAAGTATAGCAAGTATAAAGATTCAATGATTTTTTTTTTTTTTGAAAATCTTATAAATTTCACTTAAACGATTTTTTTAGCTTTCATCTTCATGTAGCAATAAAATTTAGTAGAAAAAAAATTAGACGTTAACTCTTTAAAATATTTTTATCGATATTAATAAAATAAGGAAATTTGCAATTTATCCGGATCTTTTAAAGCAGAGATCTTCAATCACACGCCTGCGGACACACTTGCACACCATTTATACATACTATTTATTAAATACCATTCGTCTCATTTTCTTTCAATTTTCATTAAATGCAAACACACTTAAGTTAATTAAATTTTCTTTAAATAATTTACATTGACTACTGATTTATTCATCTTAAATCTGACAGCATAAGATACTTGTGACGTATTCCAATAAAATATTCACTTATTCTTTCGAAAATGTTATTCCACATATTTGTATATATGCAAACTGTAGACATACATAATATTTTGATTGTATTATAACGTTTTATAGATTTTTTTATAGTTTTTTATAGTTTTTTTTATGATTTTTTAATGATTTAATAATGTTTTATAGATTTTGTTAATGAGAAAACTTTTCTATTTTACGAATATAGCCAAAAGTGTTGTAAAAAACATACATTTAATTCTGGAGATTTCAACAGCATGTCATATTGATGGAATATTTAGATTTACATAAGTCTAATTCCTTCTTTTATGTCTTTTTTAAAGATTATTTTTTTCTCATTCAAATTTTAAAAAATCGATAAGTAAAATGATTTAAGGCGTTTTTCTTTGAAACTTAAATATTCCACTTAAACATTTTTTTTTCGCCTTCTTCTTCATATACTTAGAAAGAAATGTTTCAAATAGTCATAAAGTTTAATAGAAATATTAATGGAAGTAAACTTTTCAAAATATTTTTTAGCCGTATTAAAAAATAATTAACTTTTCAGTTTGACTGCACGTTCGTTAATCACGTGCCCGCAGCATACTTGCACCTATTTTATACACACCGTTTATTAAATACCTCTCGACTCAATCTTTAAAATAATCATTAAATGCAAACGCACTTAAGGAAATTAAATTTTCTTTAAATAATTTATATTCAGTGACTTTTTCCTCCAGGAAATTTTATGCCCTTTTCACGCATTTCGTTGAAGACTGAACTATTCATTTTAAATCTGACAGCAATAGTTGCTTATGATCCTGTATGTATTCTACTAAAATTTTAAATAATTCTTACAAAAATACTTTCCAAAATTTTTCAGGACATACTATATTTATATATTTCATATAGAAAAAAAATGCTTATTCATAATATTTGAAAAACATTATAAAATTTGATAGATCAGTTAATTTTTTTTTTTTTTTTTTTTTATCAAAAAAAAACCAAATGTATAGACATTTCATTTTAGAATTTTCAATAAGCTGTCATATTGACGGATGGATATCTTTCTTTATTATTATTTTTTTTGTAGTTTTAATACTCTCTTTTATGTCTTTTTTTAAAAGAATTAGTTTTTCTCACTGAGCAAAGAAGAATTTTATCAAGAAGGAATAAAGAAAACGTCAATGCCCTTTTCATAGAAAATATTAAATACGCTTTTTAAACAAACTTTTTCAGTTCATTGATTGAAATAAGTTCAAGAAAAGATTAAATTGTATCGAAAATATGCACTAATTTTCAAGGTAATTTATATTGATATTAAATTCCGAAATAAAGATTCAATTATTTTATCTAGATATTAAAATGTGTTTGCATTGTAAACGGCGACACAAGAGAAGCTCGCCTGTGTTTTCGCGCGTGTACTTTGCGATAAATTTATGGAAATATTGCTGATAAATCACAAATGATAAATATATAAAAACTAATGTTCAATAAATAAAAGAAATAAGCAAATGCAAATGCAAAAATTTATACATTCTGTTTATTGGAATCCTCTCTCAGTTGTCTTTCTTTACTCGGACGAGTGTCTGTTTTTAGGTGCGTTCGTAATTATATAATTACGTACTCTCTTAAAACGAAAGAGCCAAAATAACTCAAGTTGAGCCGAAATCCACTCATCTCACGATTTGAAAGTCAGCTTCTCATGAAGAGTTGAAACAACTCGAGTGAACGAGTTGTTTTTAAGCAACTCATGATTGAGTTATCTCTATTTTACTCATACTTGAGTGAAATCAAATCAATGAAGGTTAAATCCAGTAGCACTTGAGTGATTTATAACTAACTCATACTTGAGGAGGGGAAGGGGAATTAAAATTCATGGTAAAATGTAATATTTCAGTGTAAAATAATAAATTTCATGAACAGGTAGATTATTATTTTAGAAAACAAAAAGTAATTTGCATATTGAATGTATACATATCTATGTTTACATATATGTATATATTCAACAATTAGTGAAAAGTATCTTTTTTTTTTTTTTTTTTTTTTTTTTTTTTTTTTTTGTTGTTGTTGTTTCTGAGCTGCTTGAAATAAATACCCCCCCCCCCTCCCGACCCAAAAAGAGAATTTTAAAGGGAATATTTGAAAACATAAGAATTTCTGCTGATTTAAATATTTTAATCTTTTTTTTATTTTGTTATAATGATTACGTTTTCTATGCAATATTATTCTATACATTGCATGATATTTTTCAGTTTATATCAATATTATCATTAAATGTTTTAATCCTAATACTATATATCCCGATACTATATATCCTAATACTATCCCGAATATTCACACAGTGAATATACGGGAATGGAGATATTTACCTTATTTTTAACAACATATGATACAAAAAATATGGGATTTATACAGCTTCACAAATCAAGTATATTTATTTTAAAATATTAGAAAAACAGTATGTATACTAATAAAGCTACTTTTTAAAAGTTTTTGTCAACATGAAATAGATATTCTAAAGCTTTTTTTATATATTTGAGATACATTTCAAATAATCTAACTCTCAGCAGCATGAAATGACTAAAACTTATGTATGCGCATTCGAAAAACAAGGCAGGTCAATAAAAATATCCAGGAAAAAAATTCTTCAGACTGAGAAAAAAATAAGAAATATAATTTGTTTACTTTAAAACAATATTTTTAATGTCAGACAAGTCAATTTTCAATTTATAGTATTATGAAAGTTAGAGTTCTGAAACATCATTAAAAAAATATATATATAAACAAACGCACAGTACCGCCGAGACATTTTCTTTAAAAGATTAAATTGCTACTAAGTGCTATTTATAAATCATATTTATTGAAACAACATTAAAAAAAACTTAAAATGAGAGGCAAAGGATTTGTATAATTATATTTTAGAACATTTTTTAATATTTATCCTTCCAACTCAAAAGATCTCTAAATGTTCGTTCGGGTGTAAATAGTCCTAAATGTTAGTGTTAAGACATATTTGTTAAAAATATTGATATAAACTGAAAAATATCACGCCATATATAAAATAACAATAAATATAAAACAGAATCATTATAAAAAACATGATTAGAGTATTTAAAATAGCAGAAATTCTTACCTTTTACAAGTATTCCTTCTTTAAAATTGCCCGTTTGAACAGCGCGAATAATATTTCAACAGTCAAAAACGTGCTGCCAGTTGTCCGGAAGGCGAAATGCTTGCATACTCGATGACGCATGCCTGTCGTCTGCTCAGCGAATGGTCAGGTCAGCCGCATTGACATGTCCGCTCGCAAAAGAGTGCTTTTTTTATCGACTTGAGTTGCTTAGTATTCGTTCTTCTGGAGTGCATTAGAAAAATAAAAATTCAGATCAAGATGAGTGAAGCGTTTAAAAATCAACTCATTTACGATCCAATAAATTGCAGCTCTTTTCTGAGAAGCCAAATCCACTCTTTCGTTTTAAGAGAGTAGCACCTATAGTCGTCGTTTGGTCCGTCCGTCTGTCCGTCCGTCTGTCTGTCTGTCTGTCTATCCGTCTGTCTGTCTGTCCGCATATTACAACGCAAAAACTACCCAACCAAATGGTTTGCAATTTAAAATATATTATCTTTGCAGAATTTTGTCGAGACATTTCAAATTTTATTAAAATCGAATCAAAACTTTAGGAGATATTAATAAAAATATTTATTAAGAAATTTGAATTTTTTTTTTAAAATCGGTGCTTTTTTGTTATAGGAGCTTCGGAAGTTTAATCGTCAAGCGACCGAGATACTTATTTTATGACAGAAATTAATCTGCAGACGATATAATTCATTTCACAGAATTAAAAATCATCAAGATCTGAATATTTATATAACTAGCTGATACATATATATCTGAA
Source organism: Maratus michaelseni (assembly GCA_963931845.1). NCBI lineage: Eukaryota > Metazoa > Arthropoda > Arachnida > Araneae > Salticidae > Maratus > Maratus michaelseni. The sequence goes on along the minus strand of OZ007588.1, from coordinate 258,298,886 downwards.
TATTTATATAACTAGTTAAGATATTTGTATGAACAGTGTCATAAAATATATACTTAACTAGCTGTTTAACCCGTTCTACGCACGGGATATCATGAATTTAATTCTAAAACGTGCGTAGGAACGCACCTCGTTTGTAACGTTTGTCGTACAATTTCCAACTTGTTTGTACAGCATCCGACAAATCAGTTGTTAAATTTTTGAACTTATTTCAAAATTCGAAGCCCATAAAAGGAAGAAAATTATGTATTCCTTTAATATTTTCAAAAGATATTATTTATTATTATTGTTATTTCACACACTAAAAATTTAGATATTCAATCAAAAATATAATGTGATACTTAAGATTAATTAAGGTGTTTACCACTTCTACTCGTATACAGGGTGTCCCAATAACATTGACCTCGACATTTATTCCTTTAATATTGATCATAGACATATATTATAAACTACAAAGTCACATAAAAAAGGTACAGAATTTTATGAAATCGATTAAAATTGTTAGAGAATTAAATTTGAAGAAATACAAAATTAAAATTTTTATACGGCCGCGGTACAAGAAACTTCCAAATGCGTAAAATGTGTCCCATACACTAATAAGGTCGCAGAGATATAAAAATACATAAATGCTGACATAAACCACTTTTCGATGCCTGGTTATTAGTTCGAAAAGGAGAAAATTATTGTCGGATGATCGCGTTTCAGTGTCGTACACAAATTACGAAAGAAAACAATGACATATTAAATAATTAACATATAAACATAAATAAATAATAATTGTTCTATTTATTGGTACAAAAGTGTCTAAACATCAGGAAGCATAGTTTTTGTAAATTTGGAAATACAACTAAAGATAAGAGCCGTAATTTATTTGCTTATGATACATTTCTGCGTCGCATCATCTGCACTCTACCTGTAAACGTTTATATTTTAATTTATGATTACCCCCTCACCAACATTGTTTAAACTTGTCGCTCTGACTTTTTATCATAAAATGCTGAAATTTTGTACAAGATCTTATTCGTGTATGGGTCACATTTTACTCACTGGAAATTTTTTTGTACGGAGGCCGTATAAAAATTTAAATTTTGTATTTCTTTAACTTTAATCTCCTGAAAATTTTAATCGATTCCATAAAATTCTGTACCTTTTTTATGTTACTTTGTCATTTATAATATAAGTCTATGATCAATATTTAAGGTTTAAAACCGAGGTCAATGTTTTGGGACACCATGTATAATGAAAACGCGTGTGTAATGTGCTCCAATAGAAAGAAAAAAAAACAGTTTATAATACTCCATACTATTTTAACTGTAAAAAAATTGTGTATTTGAAAAAATAATTCTATAGGAATCCTGAACCTCATTTGGTTTTGGAATTTAAATTACAGTATTCACTCGCTTATGTTTTGATCCAGTTTTAAAATACCGTCAAATAAAAGTTTCTGCAATGTATACTTTTCAATTATTGTACACTGTCTTTCAAAATATTTACCGACAACTGTAAAATCAGTACCGTATATTTACTTATAATACACAAATTTCGACACGTAAATGTGCTATAATTGTACTTTATTTATTACTTACTACATTCCTACTTACTGCATTCTACGATATTATAAAAATTTCAACGTATTTTTTTCGATGACTTATTGAAATCTTTGAACTGATTTCAAAATTAGAAGTCCATAAAGGTACGAAATATTATTTATTGCTTTAATGCTTTTAAAAGTATTATTATTTCTAGCACTGAAAATTATTTAGACATTCAATTAAAATATATTGTGACATTTAAAATTATTTAAGATGTTTATCACCTTTACTCGTATATAAAGCTAACGCGTGTGAAATGCAAACCAAATTTAAAAAAGTCCTTCCGGCATGTACCGGGAGGAAAAGGTAGCTTTCCTATATCTTCGTTTTAAAATTTTAGCTAATGTTACACGAAAACAGCAAGTTAAAATGCAAAGAAACGTTTACAAAAGATTCGTTAATACTGAATTTGAATAAGAAATTCGCCAAATTATTGAGCAATAGCCAAATTGGCTTCATTTATGAAGACTTATTTTGGTCGCTAACTTTGGCGATATTTCGCCAAATGTCGCCAATTTTATCGCCAATGTTGCCAATTTTGCCCCCCAATGTCGCCAATTTTGGCGCTAACGGATATGAATATATAGTTTTATGCGTATGATTGGGAAAATTATTACAACAATGAAAGAAAATAATTTGCAATGTTTTGTTTCAAAATGTCAGCCACCCTAGAATTTCAAACTGCTCTATCTCAGCCATTTTTTAAGATAGAGGTAAACCGAAAAATGACCTGGAATCCTTGTATCAAGGCCTAACACGTAATTAAAAAATAAATTTTAATTTTTAATTTTTTTGTATATTTATTTTAGTTTTAAATTTTTAAATGGCCGCCATCTTGAAACAAAATGGCGGACCAAGCTGGCCAACGAACTCGGTCGAGACATTGGTGAGCTTAATACACACAATTAGTTTCATCAAAATCGATTTATAAATACGAGCGTTATCGTATGACATAGGTCAGATATATATATATATATATATATATATATATATATATATATATATATATATATATATATATATACATATATATATGAATATATCTATATATATAAATCAACATTTGAGCGGAGGGTGGTTTTGGGATCTGGGGGTCATGATCGGTGAAAATATATCGAAATTTTCCGGAACTGCTTTCCTCCGAACTGCTCTAGTAGGTAGCTTTATACTTTTTAGTATTGAAAGCTACCTAAAAACAAGTTGGAAATTGTACGTGAAACGTGACAAATGAGGTGCGTTCGTACTATAGCTAGTTCTATAAATATTCAGATATTGATGATTTTTAATTCTGTGAAATTAATGATATCGTCTGCAGTTTAATTTCTGTAATAGAATAAGTATCTCGGTCGCTTGACGATTAAACCTCGGAAGCTCCTATAGCAAGAAAGCACCGATTTTTTTTTCTTTTAATTCAAATTTCTTAATAAATATTTTTATTAATATCTCCTAAAGTTTTGATTCGATTTTCTTAAAATTTGAAATGTCTCGACAAAATTCTGGAAAGATAATATATCTTAAATTTCAAACCATTCGGTTGGGTAGTTTTTGCGTTGTTATATGCGGACGGACGGACCAGGCGACGACAATAGGTGCTACGTATTTATATAATTACGAACGCACCTAAAAAACGAAAAAAAAAATAGTATACCCTATATAATACTCTGCATGCTATTTTAATTTTAGAAAATTTGGGAATTTGAAAAGAATTCTGTAGAAATTCTGAATTTTGATTTATTTCGAACTTAAATTGCAGTATTCACTCGTGTATATTTTGACTCATTTTTAAAATACTTTACAATGAAAGTTTCTGAAATGTGTTTTTTTTTCAATCATTGGACACTATCTTTTAAAATATTTACCGACATCGGAAATCGATATAATATATTTGCTTATAATACAAAAAATTCGGCACGTAAATGTGCACACATTTCACTTTATTTATTACTTACTATATTCTACAATCTTATTTACTATATTTTACGGTATTATAACTATTTCAATGCGTTTTTCTCAATGTCTTATTTAAAATATGTGCCATTTCATAAGTATGTCAAGAATATTTCCTGTTTATTGCGCGCAACAGTTTTAAGATCTTATTATTATTTTGTAATAACTGCGCAAATAATTTGTAATATAGCCATTGGATATGATGCTCCGTGAAAAAAAGACGTTTAACTCTGTTTTCCACATAGACACATAGTGTCACATCAGCGTTTTTCACATAGTGACATCAAAAAATAAACTCTAAAATGGAACTGAAGCGAACATAGCTTGTTTTTCTGTTGCTAGCTTTCAAAACTATCGAACATATATTGTCATCAGCCTAAAATGGCGTTTATTGATACAGTACTGTAATTATTACCTCCATTCGTGTGTGTCTTATTAAAAAATATATATAAAAATTCAATATTAATAATGCAAGATTGAGAACTGGTACTTTAAAAATAATTGTACAATCTTTGTGCTACTGACGGAATCTTCACTAATCCAGGTAATTGGATTTTCTTCTTTACCATAGATTAAAACTGTATGTTATGTTCTACACATAAAATTATTTTACTTACTATTTACTCCAACAAGAATTAATAAAATTAAAGAATATAGATATTATGAGCCCCAAATGTTCCTAAAAATATCAATACAATTATTAAATAAACTTATGAATGTCGGTGAACAGTTTGAATTAACATAGCTTTATTTGGGAAATATGGTTTCATTGAGAAACTAAGTCGACATAATAAGGGGGTTTGGAAATTCAAACTTCCTGTGTTTCTTAACAAAGAGGATCCTCTTGAATTAATCATTAAAGATGTCATCCCCCACACACACGCACACACTGAAATAATTAGCAAAGGGAGATTTAAACTTATAGCTAACAATGGCATTGAATGCACAAGTAATGAACTTGAATAATACTTAACCGTTCAATGTATACGTCATCAATTATTAAAGATGCAACCCCCCCCCCCCGCACACACACGCACACGCTGAAATAACTAGCAAATGGAGATTTAAACATATAGCTAACAATGGCGTTGAATGAAAAAGTAATAAACTTGAAAATACTTAACCGTTCAATGTGTACGTCATCAATTAACCATGCCTCAATCTCCACTCCAAAACGACGTAGCAGAAAGAAAGTATAGGTCCTTAATATAAATGACCGGACGTATAATTGTAGAAGCAGGATTACCTCAATGAATTTGGTGGGGAAGCTATAGCTACAGCAAATATAAAAAAATTATAGCGTCTTCCAACGTTATAAAATCGTCTTCCAACTAAAACTAATGATAAAGATCCTTAAGAGCTGTTTAATAACAGAAAATGTTATTTATATCACATAAATAATTTTGATTGTAAAGCATATGTAAATAAACAGAAGTGATGGTATATTTCTAAGTTATGATCATCGAAGTAAAAGCTACAGAATTCACTTAGAAGAAAATATTTTTTTTATTCTTAGAACGGCTAAACTGATTGAAAATTCCCAATCAGGAAAAAAAAAAGGAAGAAAATATTTAAAATATTTAGAAGAAGAAACCTATTGAATATATCCATCAACATGATATCTCTTAAGGGAAAAAGATGGTGAACAAAAACAACAGAATTAAGAACAAGAACGTGAAGATCAAGTTTTTGAATCTCGTCAGCCTAGAAGATCGTAAAGATTGGATAAAGGAATTCCTCTTGATAAGTTCTCATCCCAGGCAAATCTGACTTAATCGCAGAAACCGAAAAGCTGGAAAGATGTTGAAGAAATTGAATAACCCATGCGAAAAAATCATAAATATACTAAAGAAAAAATGAAGTCCCTACATGACAATAAAACCTGGAAGTTAGTAACACCTGCACCTGGAAAGAAAGTAGTTGGATGTAAATGGACATTCAAAGCGTAATAATTCCAAGGAAAATATAAAACGTTAAAAAGCGAGGATTGTAGTCGAAGGTTTTCTCAAAAAATTCGGAACGACTACTTTTAAACCTATGTTTCTGTAGTTACGCACACGACCATTAGAACATTTCTCGCCGCAATAGGTTACAAAAATATTTATGTCAAGAACAATGATATAAAAACTGCTTTCTTTCATGGTGTTTGCACAAAGCAGTATATATGTCTCAGCCAAAAGATAATGTAAAATATGGCAAAAAAGATAAGGTAAGGTAAAGCTAGGAGAGTCTGCGCACAATTCAAAAGAATAACAATAAAAAATCTAAATATTAATTTTTTGCTAAACTATCCATGAATAGTTTTTACTTCATTTGTTTTTTATGCATTTCTATTGCTATTTTGTTGTTATGTTGTAATTTAATAGAACAGTTGTAATAAAACCAAGAAAGTTATTTTGCACAATCTGTCCTTACAGGGTTAGTGTGATTGCGCACATGGGTAGGAGAGATTGTTACTAATAATAACTTCAATTAAATTGTTAACATTAATAATTGCACTTAAACGACATTGTTGTAAGCTTTTTGTGAACAAATATTATTGTATTATGAGTGCATATTTCAACCTAATGATTAAAGAATCAGAAAAAGGAAATAATTTTAAAAACTATTAAAAAATCTTAATTAAAGGGGGAAATTAAAGAATCAGTAAAAGCAAGTCCAGATAAGATTACAAAATAACATTAAGTTACTTGAAAACACGTTTAACTTAAAATTAATCCTTTTTCATTTTTCATTTTTTATGCAAATTTACTAATAAGCTGTGTAATCTCTCCTAGCATGGAAACTAATGGGAACAATGCGCCATCTCTCCTAAGTAGCAGATGCGCAAACTCTCCAATTTCGGTAGGAGAGATTGCGCGGCCTTTTAGTTAAATATGGCCGCTACTAAAATGAACCGATGATGTTCACATTGTTAGTCTAGATTAGTAGCTCATGAGAAATCGTTTAAGTTTAAAATATTTTGTATTACTGACATTGTATAGAAATTCTGATGAATAGCTATGAAAATTCAAGCACTTGCTTTGAGAAAACAAAACAAAATAGCAATGCTTTATCTTAGACGCTCAAAACAATCAACGTGCACTTTCAAGTAGACACTCCACTATTGCTGTTGTACAACTACCTGAAGTCGCTGCGTGCTTACTCTACTCCTTCCCCCCGAACTTCTATGTGCGCAATCTCTCCGACCGCGCCATCTCTCCTGGCTTTCCCTTATGTAATTTCTACAAGGATATTTAAGGACTAAAACTAGCCACAAAATCGTGGCATATGGAAATTGACGAAATGTCTTTTCGTCCGATTTAAAATTGATTTATGTCTCTATAGGAAGATTAAAATTTTAAAATACATTGTACATTGTAGTTATATGTCGATGATCTCCTGATATCTGAAAAAGATCTTAATTAAGTGATCAAACAACTTGAAAAAGAATATGAAATAAACAATTTTGGTAAGTTATTATTTTGGCATAAAAATTTCGAGAACAAATGAAGGTTTCTTTTTAGATCGAAAGAAGAAGATTGAAGAAATTATTGAAAACTTTAATAAGTAAAACTTTAATAAAACTTCTAATAAACTTAAGTTAAACCTACTAATACACCTATGGAATAATATGTGAAACTTTTATAAAACTTAATGGATAAACCTACTAATATACCTATGCTATCTACATATTGGGAAATAGGCGGGAAAGAAAATCTTCCAAATAATAGAGAGTTTCTTAAAAAGAGTAGGAGTATTGCTATTTGTGACAATAATAACCACACTAGACATATCCGCAGCAGTCAACATTTTAAGCAGAACAATAGAAAAACCTAGAGAAAAGGACAGGAACGCAGTAAAAGAAGTAAAAACTACAAAGATAAGAAGCTTGTAATAAATAAAGAAAATAATACAGTTTTACAGCTTACGCATATTAAAATAAATGATCAACGTAAAATAGTACAAATAAAAATATATAAATTGGCAAACAGCTGTTTCGGAGCACCTAAAGCTTTTAAAAGCTTTTAAAAGTTTTACTTATATGATAAGCTTTTTAAATCTTATCATATATGGAATAATTCAGGGAACTTAGTTAATGATATGTCCAGTACACCAAATTTTTCAAATGTGTGGCTACCTTTCATTTAATTCATTCTCTTCGATTCCCCCTCCACCCCTTTTTTCTCGTCCGTACTTAAACTCGTCCAGTCTGGCCAAGCGCTTTTATTGATCTACTACGTCACATGTGTTTTCTGACTCCGCTGTTGTTTTTAAAAAAACTTACCGCCATTCTATCTTGGGCGCGTGCGGAGACGCAAGCACATTTACATGGCTTAAACTTTTGAATTAATCTTTTAAATTTGGCACTGATGATGGAGCTTTAGGAGCTCCGAAATAGCTGTTTGCCATTTTATATATTTTTATTTGTGCTATTTTACGTTGATCATTTATTTTAATATAACGGCACAAAGTTTTGTCCACATATTTTTTATGTAAAAGCTTACGCATATTCTGACTGGGTGAACAGCAAATCTGATAGAAAGTCCACCAGTGGTAATTTATTGAAATTATTAGCAAAATATAAAACAGCATAGCCATGTCATTGACAGAAGCAGAATATGCGTCTACGGCAAATGCCGTTCAAAAAACTCAATGGATCATCAATCTTTTAAATGAGCTTTAGTTACAGCAAAAAATACCAGCCACCATATATTGAAATAACCAGTCTTGGATTAAAATGATCCAATCAAAAGAACATAATAAGTCAAGAACTACACATGTAGATATAAAATAGCAGAAGTAGTATAAATAGTACAAAAAAATATTAAAAAGTATATAAGACAGCTTGAAGAGAATGTTGTTTTAGACCTGAATACTACCCCAGTAAAAAAGTAAAAGTGTATGTACAGGGTGATTATAAAAAAACTATCCCGATATCTGAGCCCCTAACTGTCATACCGTTAACAGAAACTGAATGAAATTCTGGCCTAAAGTATTTTGAGGTATGCGCTCAAGAATCATGTGAAAAACAACAGTTAAATTCTAACAGTTACGGTTACAGTGACAAAATTTCGAAAATTTCAAATGGCAACACCTACTTTTTTTATTGAAATGTGATCTTCACAGTGAAAAACCATAAAAAGCGTTGGAACGGTACCTGTAGCACGAAAATCGCCGGCGCTAGATAGACTAAGAAGAAAAGTGAAAACAACCAATAAAGGACAGAGAAGCAACAGAAAGTAAAACATTTTATTGTTCAGTGCTATCCACCATCTGCCGCATGTAAAGTGTCGTCGTGTGTGAAATGGAAAATGTATGAAGCACAATAAAATGTTTTGTTTTCTGTTGCTTCTCTGTCCTTATTCGTTGTTTTCACTATTCTTCTTAGCCTGTCTAGCGCCGGCGATTTTCGTACTACAGGTACCGTTCCAACGCTTTTTATGGTTTTTCACTATGAAGATCACATTCCAATAAAAAAAAATAGGTGATGCCGTTTGAAATTTTCGAAATTTTGTCACTGTTGATGTTTATTGTTATAGTTCTATGCTCATTATGTCCATTTTTGTGCGACTTTTAAACATATATATATAAATGCAATATCAGTTGTGTTAGATTGAGAACTGCTGGTTTATAATTAGTTGCATAAAATGTGTGCTAATAAAGGAATCTGCACGTGGTAATCGGGTTTTTTTTTTTACCTTAGACTAAAACTGTATGTTATTTTATATACATAAAATTATTTTATAATTCTATTTATTCTAACAATTCCTTATAGATTCTTTGTAAAAATCACTATATAAAATGACCTCAGTCTTCAAGTTTCGCGACATTCATCAGTTATTTTTTCTTTTTCTTGCTTTCTTACCTTATTTTTCGGAAGTAATTACTGTTTTAAATCCACTACCGCTAAGTATATATATTTGTGTACGCACGTAAATATATATATTTATTTGTTAATTTATCTATTTAGCAACTACTAAAACTCTATAAAAGGTATTAAATGTTGCAAGAGGATAATGTTTCATTTAAATGGAATGCAACGTCATTGAATTTAGAAGATAAAAACTTTTCTCTTCAAAAATCTTTGAAGATTATTCCCATTTTCTTTAAAGCTTTCAAATGCAATGTGTTGAATTGGATTTAAAGAATTTTTCAGAAAAGTATAGAATAGACTTCGTATAAAAAATTCTGTTTGTATGTTGATCAAAGAACAGGCCCTTTCAGGTTCAAAATTTGTTCGCTAGAAAGACAAAAAACTAGAATTTCGATAAAAATAGCCTTCACGCTGAGTGTAAAATGTAGTTTATTTTACAGCTTTACGAAAAGGTTCTTCCTGTTTATCACTATTCTCTTATGTGTCAAATACAACGCAAAAACTGATATTTTAAAGATAAAACGAAACTAACATGCTTTCTCTCTTATTTTTTTAAGTTTTCAGACTGCATGAGATAAAATATATGTATACTAATAAAGAAAGAAAACTGAATATATATTTTACATATTCTTTACCATATCTTAAGAGATATAGACACTCTTTTCCTGTTTTGTTTTTCAACAAGGAGACAAAGTACATAATTCATATTTTTTGTTAAATATAAATCGCATTTTATTTTGAAAATACTAAAGAGTTCTGGAACAAACATAAAACCGTAACTCAACAATTCAAAAGAAAACATTAAAAATTCGAATGACATAAATGGATGAAATAAGAATTTGTTTCAGAATATTCAAGAATAATATTTTCGGCACAAAAAACTTTTATATGTTTAATTATATATCAAGTATATTATTTTTAGAAACTAATAAAGACGTTTGCACATCCTGTTATTCGTTATATAGTGTATCGATTATTCACAAAATGTTTATAAAAACTGGACACAGCGTGTAATTTTTGGGTGTCTATTAGTGCTCCAAATCGACACACGTGAATGCACATGCATGTGTATATGCGTATATACTTGCATGTGTGTATATATGTAAGTATGCATATGCATTTACCAGTTACTAAAGTTTTAGAAAATGAATTAAATAAGGTTACGAAATATTCTTTCTTTAAATATAATTCTGCGTCATTGAAATTAAGCTTTAAAATTTTACTCGTCACATTCTTTGAAGATTATTCTCATTTTTAACCGAATTAAAACGAAAAAAGTAATAGAACTCGTTTCTATCATTTTTTTTTCTTTTTCTTATGTATATCCACGTTTAATTTTTAAATGGATGCTCCAATTTTCACACTTTTTCTTGTTGGAAAGTTCTCAATTTGCTGGTGGTTTCATTTCAATTTCGTTAGGATCTAAAATTTACACACTTGTCTGATTTTCTGTTTTTTTCTTGTCTTTTTCTTTTGGCTTTAACGGCCTTAATTTTCGTAATAGTCGTCAATTGTCTCGAAATTGTATTACTGGGTTAAGGTAAATAGTACTATTACTTTTCGTTTTTTAAATAACTGTCCAAACGTGTACATTTTCTTTACGGAGACACGATAAAAAAATTAATATATCATCGTCTACTAAGCGCCAAAATTCGAAATTTTGGCAAAAATGAAATTTAAAATGAAATTTAGGTAGATTCCTACATCAAGTCAGGTAATGTCGGGTTTGGTGCAAATTCGATACGACCTGCAGTTCGGGTCGCTACTTTTTTTTTTTTTTTTTTTTTTTTGTAATTGAGAGATGTGTTTTGCAAGTGATTTTTTATTCTTTCAGTTGTGTTTTCGAGTTGGTCTCAGGTTGAAGTGCGTAATATTCCTGTCGGATTTAGGAACAACAAAAATTATTTGTCGTATTCAGATCACGTTTCCGGTTGACTTTATAGAATTTTCTGGTTTTAGTCAAATATAACCCGACCAGTGCACAACTCTGATATGAATGACAATAATGTATTGCCACTAAAACACAAAATGAGACAGTCCATGGAAGTCGATTTGACTTATTTCTTAAAAATTAATTGTTTTAAAACTTTTGAGTGTATTATACTCAATTGCAGAGTATTAAAAATGTTTCTTAATCTAGGAAAATAATAGTATAAGACGCATAGCACAAATGATAATTTAAGACAAAATTAATTAATTATACATTGCATTATATTAATGACAAAGTTAAGCACAAATGAAAGTATGCCATAACACTTACCCAAGATACCCATGATACCGAAAAATATTCTTTATATTTAGAAACATCAGAAACTAATGAGTTTTCGAGATTTAAAAAATAAAAATAAAAAATCAATGTTTCTTTTCCTGCGACCGATTTTCGGAAAAGTTTTCTAGTAATTCTTTTAGTGTATTAATCAGTTTTATCAACATGGAATATTGTCTTTTTCAGCTGCTATGGGTTTTCAGGTAAACAATTTCATGTTTAACAAATATGTTTTACGGAAAAACATGATACATTAAAAGATTTAACGTTAAAATTTATATTATTTTGTTAGACCTTCATGTATATTTTTTAAGCAGCTTAAAATGTTTAAGCGAGAATGATTAGCACCCTAAAAACTAATATTCCAGTTTGAAAAAAATAAACTGATTAATCCATTGTTAGAGCTACTCTTAAACAGTGTGCAAAATCAGTCGCAGCAAAATAAACTTTTTTTTGTAAATTCTTTTTAAAATATCAAAAATATATTGGTTTCCGAGGTTTTTAAAGTTAAAGTACGTTTTAGCGAAGCGTGGGTAACTCAAAAGAATTTATTGAATACATTATATTATATTTAAGAAACAACATTTGTCTTTTTACAGTGCATTTAAAACGTCCTCCAGTGCACGTTAGAATAGATTTTGCGAGAAGAAATTACCTTCGTACGCCGAACAAAGAACAGGATCTCAAAAATGCAAAATCTTGTCACCAAACACATATAAAATTAGGGTTTTCATAAGAAAGCTTTGACACTAAATTTTTACAATTGAACTTTATTTACAAGCTACGAATACTTTCTCTTGTTTATCGCAAATTTGTTAATTATCAGATACAGCACAAAAGTTACTATTTAAAAATAATAATAATAATATAATGTTTTTATCACTGCTTTTTTTTTCCAAATCTCTTTCTGCACACACAAGCGGGTTGATTTTTCAAAAAATATTCTAGGCTGAAAGAAAAGAGAAATGTCTCTTAATCTAGCAAGAAGGTTTAGGAAAATATATTATAACTTCGTTCGATTTATCCACGATTCTGAAAACTGTTCTTTTATCTCCAGAAAAATGAGAAACGAATGGATTTCCGAGATTGAAAAAAGCATTTCTGAAACAAAAGTCTCTTTTACTGTCCGTAATTTTCAGAAAAGTTACCATGTAGTTTTCACAGTGTCTTAACTAGTTTTGTCAAGCTAGTATCAACACAAAATATCAGTTTTTCAGATGCTATAAGTTCTCATCTATACATTTTCATGTTCAACAGATAAACATGTTACATTAACAGTGTAAAATGAACATTATTCTGTTGCTAACTATAACGTTTACTTGAGAAATTTTCTCATCCGAAAAACATATATTATGTGTTGATATCGGATTGAGAAAATTGTTTAATTCACTAAAATTTCCGAAAATTACGGGCAACAAAAGAGACTTGTTTTAAAAAAAAATATTTTTTAAACAAATTCGAAAAACATTTATTTCGAAAGTCTGTTGGTTTCTGGGATTTCTTGACATAAGGGAATGTCTTTGGGAATTGTGGGTAACTTGGAAAAAGTTATAATATATTTTCGCAAGTCTTCTTTATAGATCAAGAAACATTTATCTTTTTTTCAAAGATGTGTATATAATTCGTTGCAACTTTTGGCTGACTTTACAGATTGAAGTAATTATTAGTAAGAAAGAAATATTTCTTGCTTCATTATTTACAAAAATTATTATTATTATTTCACACATAAAATAACTCTTTGGCCAGACTACGTAGGATACAGCCTTTGAAGATTGATTTCAAGAATAGTAAAATAATTTATCCATAAAGAGTTTATTTCCCATACATTACCCGCGAATCAATAGAAATATATTTGCGAAACGAGAACATGTACAATGAATCATCCTCTTTGAAGCTAACTAAAACTTGGCACAAGATGATTTACAAATTAAAAAAGCAATGAGTAAAATTTTAATTTTCACGTTTACAGTATGACCATTTTAAGCACATAATTGCATGCTCGTGATTTATGTTTATAATTTTCAAAAAGTTTACGAAAATAGTTTATTTATTATTTACGATCTTGAAGATGTCACCGTTTGAGCGAATGAAACATGTCATCTTTATATTAAAAGGTATTTGTAAGCCTTTTTGTGTAATGTTTTATGACTAAGTGTTAGTTGTCTGAGTGCAACGAAGACTCATACACAGCGCAGTATTACTTTGCCCCATATATAGCTACGATGAATATTAAAACCTTTCGTCAAGCATAACTCAAAAAATATTTAACGGATTTCGTTCAAATTTTTACAGCAGGTACCTATAAAGGTGACAACGTCGTCTATTTATTACCAAGAATAAGTGTCAAACCGTTTGGAAGTTATATTAAAAAAATAGATAAAAAAGCACAATTAAAGTACATACGTCACTAAATTTTGTGCGTACGTCATTTTCACCGGCGGGAGATTTTCGTAGACAATCGGAATTGAAAAGTTCATGGAATACATGGAGCAAAAAAATATGCAAGCACTAATATTCAGCACAATAAAATGTATTTCAATTTAATAAAAATGGAAAGTTAATCTGGAATTTTTTCTGTTTGAAAAGTATTAGTAAGAGTAGTATTAGTATTAGAGATTTGGCGTAAATCACACCATTAGCAGCTTTTTTATTTCGCGTGTGTATGTTAGGAACAATTCTTTGATGTTTAAATAAAAGGTTTCGATTTGTGGCATTATTTCTTATTTTCTTTTCCTTTTTAGTATTTTAAATGGAATTAGTGAAAGGCGTGTATTTTAAATTAAATGAGTGAAAGACGTGTATTTTTAATGTATGTATTTCAAATGAAATCAGTGAAAGATTTATATTTAAATGAAATGAATGCAATATGAAGATGTTATGAGAAAAATATTTGGCGATTTATCAACTGCGCCAAGTTAACATAAAAGTACTAATACATATGTGGGTACTTCTCTATTATCCCGTCGACCACTTTCCATAACAAAAAACTATCGCCAAAAAAACGGGAGAACGTTCTCATTGAATTATCAAAATACATAAATAAATAAAATATAAGAATTTAAGGACACAATTGTTATTTTAATGAATGAAATAACTAATAAATCAGTAAAACATAATGAAAAATACACGCAAATGTCGCGTTAAAAACCATTTGATGACGTAACAAACACGTATAATGCTTCTGATATCAAGTAAATGGGACTGCATTTTTGGCGTTTAATCTAACAGTTTGGCGATAGTTTTTTGTTATGAAAAGTGGTCGACGGGATAATAGTGAGCAGTACCTCTATGTGAAATGAAACAAGGCACAGATGTCATATACGCACCACGTTGGCGCGATTTTTCCCTCCACCAGCTTGGGGAAAACTTTGTTTTTGAATATTAGTTACAAATAGTGTGACAAATAGGATTTTTTATTTCAATATAAAAATAAAATAACGTAATAAATGAAACAGTTTCTATTATTTTAAAAAAGGAAATAAAAATAAATAAATAATAGTTTGATATAAATAAAGGCGCGGATGTCATATACGCACCACATTGGCGCGATTGCAACAAAATGGCAATTTTATGCCTCACATGGTAAACCGGTTAGTTTGTTTCAATTGTTGTTTATTAACTTTTATTTTTTATTTTAATTCTAGAAATTGTTTTTATTATATATATCAATATTTATTTATATCAAACTATCATTTATTTATTTTTATTTCCCATTTTTGAATTATAGGAGCTATTTCATTTATTACGTTATTTTATTACTTACCCATCATACGTAGTATAGGGTAAGTCTTGTAATCGTTTTGAAAATCGAAAAATTTTTTTTGACGGATTTACACGTTTCAGACACTGGAGATTCCGAAAAACATATTTTTAGAAAAAAAATTTTGCCGTCCGTCTGTGTGTCTGTGTGTGTGTCTGTGTGTGTGTCTGTGTGTGTGTCTGTGTGTGTGTCTGTGTGTGTGTCTGTGTGTCTGTAAACGCTCTATCTCCCGAAAAAATTGAGATAGAGACTTGCAATTTGGTATGTACTTAGTATGTAATAATGGGAAGAAGCCTATTTCATTTCAATAACCTCGATTAACCGGAACAATTTTTTTCGGACTCTCGAAATATTCGTTCTGATGAAAGGTATATAAAAATTTTCGAAATTGTTTATTTTAAGAAATGAATATAAAAGACAATAAAAAAACATAAATTTTGCATAAAGCATGAAGTCGATCGGATAATTAGTTGCCGAGATATTTGGAATCCTATTTCCACACTCTTCGATTTTTCATGACCCTGTATTTCATCCAAATTTCACTTGAAAGATATATTTAATTGGAAATTTGACGCTTAATCAGATGCAATAAACCGCTAGTTAATAGGATTATTATTTTTGGAGTTATAAGGATGTTTCTTTCAAGCAATTCAGTAATCGAGCCTTTAAAGTTTGTGACGTCATCAAGCCACGATTTTATTTGAATTGCAATGCATTTTATAAGTAGTTTACACATTTTTAGCACTTTCCAACCTAGTTGAAAAGTGCTTATGACTTCGGTTTGTCTGGCCGTCTGCCGTCTGGCCGTCTGGCCGTCTGGCCGTCTGCCGTCTGGCCGTCTGCCGTCTGGCCGTCTGCCGTCTGGCCGTGCTCTAACTCCCGTAAATATGCTCGGATTGCTCTGCAATTTTTATATGTTATTGTCGTTATCTATAGAATGTTCCCTATTTCAACGGAAGTGTGTAGCACTTATAGTTTTTTTACAGGGACACTCAAAAGAATTCCGTTACATTGCGGTCTATGGGGAAAAATCATTTGCGGTTTATTTAAATAATGTTTCACTATTTTAAACGCATTGAAATTTATATATATCACTAAGGTGCATTAGAAGAAGCTTAATATGGAACAGGGTGTGCATAGCACTTATAGTTACTTTACAGGGACAGTAAAAATAATTCCGTTACATTACGTCTATGGAGAAAAATCGTCTGCGGTTTATTTAAATAATGTTTCACTATTTTAAACGCATTGAAATTTATATAGATCACTAAGGTGCATGACAAGAGACTTACTACGGAATATTGTGTGTTTAGCAGTCATCGTTCATTTACAGGGACACGCAAAAGAATTATCTACTGTCTGTTAACAATAATTCCTGGAAGTGCGTTTTAAGTTACTGAACGCGATTTTAATGTTAACTTGCTTTTTGTCTATTACGTGATGTGTATAAATTCTGTAGATCCTATACAGGGCAGCACAAAAGTTCGCGAACACATTTCTGTTTATTGACAAACTCCAGACGGAGAATTTTAAACTGTGCTACGCGTTTCCTAACTGAACTAAAATTTAGCATCCTATGTAGTATATATACAATTCTATAGATCCCATACAGGGCTGAATAAAAGTATTCGGATATTTTTCAGAATATTGTATATGTTGGAAATTCCTGAAATTATGTTTTTAAATATGTTATGCGTTTTCCAAATTGTTTACTTAGAAGTTATCTTTTAGCTTATTAAACGGTATGATTTGTAAAATTATTTTGGAAGCGTTGGAAAGTGCTACATAATCTATGCTTGACGCATGATTTTTCGTTCTTGTTATTTTAATATTTTACATTATGCATATTCATGATGGGTAAGTATTACGGTGGCCCCCAACGACTAGTTTTTATATTGAAATAAAAAATTACATGCTATTATTGTATGGTATTTGTAACTAATATTCAAAAACAAAGTTTTCGCCAAATTGGCGGGGGCAAATCGCGCCAATCTGGTGCGTATATGACATCTGTGCCTAAATTAATATTGATATACATATAAAAATAATCTATAGAATTAAAATTAAAGTAAACAAACACAACAAACAGTTTTCGCCAAAGGGGCGGGGGAAAAATCGCGCCAACGTGGTGAGTATATGGCATATGTGCCGGGATTTTTACCCTTTTATCTGTGCTTTCGGAAATATAAAAAAATTAAAAAATTCTTATATCAGGTGTATAATGTTTTGCATTTTTATACGGACCACTTCTCCATTTTAAGATTTTAAATGCTATTTATATCAAATATTTCTTTCTTGAGATTCCCACAAGTTTTTTCCGGTAATTTTTTTAGTTCGGTTATTAATTGTTTACAATTTGCCCCCCTGGCAATAACAATTATTTATCACAAAAAATGGGTACTTCTCTATTATCCCGTCGACCACTTTTCATAACAAAAAACTATCGCCAAACTGTAACGCTAAATAAACGGGAGAACGTTGCCATTGAAATATCAAAATAAATAAAATATAAGAATTTAAGGACACAATTGTTACTTTAATGAATGAAATAACTAATAAATCAGTAAAACATAATGAAAAATACACGCAAATGTCGAATTAAAAACCACTTGATGGCATAACAAATACGTATAATGCTTCTGGCATCAAGTAAATGGGACTGTATTTTTGGCGTTTAATCTTAGTTTGGCGATAGTTTTTTGTTATGAAAAGTGGTCGACGGGATAATAGAGAAGTACCCAAAAATGGCTTAGTTTTGTTAAATTTGTTTGTTATGTATTTTCATTTCTTATTAAAATATCGAAAATAGCAATAAAATTTTATTTTAGCACCGTACTTAATTTTTTAAAATGGCTCAAAAACATGGTTTAATAAACGTATATTTGTAAATATTTTTAAAAACATGTTTTTCCGCTCTCTAGAAAAATTTGTAAGATTCTACAACTGCCTTTGGCACCAACCAGTACATGATATGGAACTTTTTCCTATTCAGATACACAGAAGAGGTTGGTCACAAACAAGAGTAATGCTAGCAACAATATTGTTTTAACTCTATAAGAGTTGGAAACAATAATGATATTAAATTCCCCGATTAGCTTAGGGCCCGATTACGGAACTTTCTCCTAGAAAAAAAAAACTGTAGAAGTCTTTTACATTTGTTTCGAATGAAGCTCGATCAACAAAGTATTAATTGATAATACAAACAACACTAATATTAACATGGGGGCAAAAGTTTGAATTTAAGTGTATATATTTGGAACCCTCCCCCCCCCCAACCACCCACCAAAAAAAGAAAAAGAAAGTTACAGAAATGAATTTAAAATAGTGTGAAGCCACCCTTTCTGACATAAGAAATTGGCTGCGAACCCGATTACGAAACTTTCACTTAACTTAATAACATGTATCTAATAGCCCTGAGGACAATTCCCCTTCCCAGTTATACCGACCTTGGGGCTTTTTTAAAAAGCTTGACGCAGTTCGGGTTGAAGAAGTTGATATTTACTGTCAAGTGACATAAACTACTATGAAAATAAAACTGGTGAATTATTATGCTGGTTTATGTATGTATTTAAAAAAATTGCATCTGATTACACTCTTTAGATAAATTACTCCTGTTTGCATTTAATAACAGATAAACGGCTTCCGTTTACTAAATTGTTTAAATATTGGGAAGAGTTGGCGAGAGATAGACGTGTAAACAAACGGGTAGAGAGACGGATAGCGACAGAGATAAGCTAATGGGTAGCGAAACGAATAGACAGACGGATAGCGAGGCAGGTGCAAAAAAGGGTTGACAGAGGTGTAGTGAGATGGGTGAGACGGGTAGCGTGGTGGACGGGTAGCGTGGGACGGGTAGCGTGGTGGATAGACAGACGAGTACAGAGACGACTTGACAGACGGGTAGAGAGAGGGGTATATAGACAGACAGACGAGTAGTGTAACGGGAAGCGAGACAGGTAGAGACACGATTAAAGAGTCGGGTAGAAAGACAGACGGATACTGAGACGGGTATACAGAAGAGTAGAGAGACAGTAGACAGATGAGTTCGAAGAGAGACACAGCTAAGACATACGAGTAGTTAGACTGGTAGACACGTTTGTAGCAAAGCATGTTATCAATGTGGTTTGAAGTATACGAGTTTCTATAAATAGTTATACAAATAAACAAAGGAAATTTTTTTAATTCAAATATTAAATATTTGATTTAATATTTCAATATTTAATATTTTATTTTTTAATATTTTATTTAGATATTTGTCACAAAGAAAATGTTGCAAAAATTAAATTAAATTTGCGTTAAACTACGCTTGCTAAAATGCGCTATTGGCTGCAAATCTGATTATGTGACTTTAAAAATATCGTTTTAAAAGATCCGGCGTTTTTTTTTTTTTTTTTTTTTTTTTTTTTTTTTAAGTTTTGAGCAATTCCCACTTAAGAAAATGAGATTATTTGCCAAATGTTATAAAAAAATGCATATGAAAACATAACAGTATATGAATTTATATATGATATTTTGTAATTATATCATTTAATTTGCTATTTTTCATATGTTGTATCTTTATCTATCTCTTGTCTATCATATGCTGTATATTCACTTAGATTCCTGTTGATATCTTCTTTATATCGTAATTGTTAACTTTATGTTCTCAGCAATATCACTCAGACTAATCCCTTTGAGGGAAGTCCTAGTTACATCTTTAGTTTAACGTTAATAAGTGATTTTAATTATATAATTTTGTGACATAAAATCATTTATACTTTTAATTTTGTGTAAAACACAACATTCTTAACGATTAATTATGATGTTTAAACATGCTACTATTTGTGAAATATCTTATCGATTTTTCGCAAAATCGTTTTCCAAAAAAAGCTTATGTGGTTTATTTAAACCATTACTGCTCGGAATCCACATAATTGAATGTGCTAGAATGCATGCGATTGTGTATGTAATAAAAATACACAATCACATGCACTATATATGTTCATTTACAATTTTAGTTACTAAAAATCTACAAAAAATTATTAACGGCTAAAAAATATTTCTTTTAAATTAAACATAGAAACTAAAGCTTTTTATTTCAAAAATCTTTGAAGATTATTCCCATTTCCTTTAAAGATATTGAATGCAATGTATTGAATTGGATTTTAAGAAATTCTTCAGAAACGTTTAGAATAGACTTCGTATGAATAAATTCTTTTTGTACACCTGTCAAGTAAAAGGTTCTTCCAGGGGCAAAATTTTGATTCAAGAAAACGCAAAACTAGAATTTCGATAAAAGTATCTTTGACACTAGACTGCGAAATCAAAAATTCTTTCCGTAGTTATCGCGGTTCTCCTATATGTCAGATAAAACACAAGACACGCTTTAAATATTAAATGTAACTAATGGACTTAAAACGTTACAACATTAAATAAAATATCTATATAATATGACATAAATAAATGAACATAACATAAATAATATGACACAATTAGTATGACTGAAATAAATGTGTATGCGTAAACGATTTTGCGTGAGTACATGCGTACGTATATGAATGCGTGAATAGGCATTTTTTCATTAAATTTTCAGTTATTATATCTTTACAAAACGTATTAAGAGGACTCAATTCCCTTCATTTTGTGAAAAATAATGAAAATGTCAATTTTCAAACTCTTTTAAAACGAATATAGACATTCGAATTAATTTCTCACCAAATGACGTAAAGATCGATAGTTAAAAATATACGTAAAAGGCTTTTTACTCTATCCATATCCCTTAAATGATTAAGAATTGCGATCTTTAATTTAATTTTTCTCTAATAAAAAATTAGCATCTCAACACAGGATATAGGATATATTTTAGGTTTTAGGTAGAGAAGATTAAAATTAAGAATTATCTGAGATTTATCGAAAAAGAAAAGTACCATGGCATTAAAGATATTGCGGTTACGATGTTAAAATCTAAATTAATAAATTAAATTAATAAATAAGAATGTTAAATTTGCGTTGTGTTATTTCGAAGATCGTTTCCCGTTTAAGCCCATCCGATGATCTAAAGTTATCCCGAAGAGAAATGAAATTTAACATTAAAATAAGAAAAATTAAAGGGCATAATTTTAAAACCTCAAGCACAATATCACTTTTCCTAAGTAAACACACTTAATGCTAGTGAAAGAAATACCAATTTAAATAACATGATAAAGAATATTTATTTACAAATATTTACATATAAAGTGATAACAAAAGATATAAAGTTATACTATTACATTTTCTGGATGTCACGTAGAACATCATAATTATCTTCTTATGAATATTCAGATTTAAATCCGTGTTAATCACTATCACATACCAAAATAATACATTACTTTTACTGTTGTTATAAAATTTACAATTATGTAATTCGATTATTCTTTAAAAATCTTTCTCAAAGTATTTACTGTTTAACAAAAAGTAATAATTCACAATTACTTATAAGTCTACCACAATAAATTTAGTCTTCCATAAAACACTAAGCTCCCTGATATATTAATGAAAAATAAATTATAAAGAGAACAATGGAATTTTGAAATGAGATTCACATTGACATCCGGAGCTGAGTGATAATAGGGGAGAATAATATAGTAATAAAAAGATCAATTTAATTTTTTGACTTTAATTTTTTGACTGAGCATATTATTGTTAATTTTATAATCCACTTTTGGTATAAAAGTTATTTGGAGTAATCGTGAACTCCATTTTTTTTAAAATGTAAAGTTTATTATATACTAATAACCTAAGCGGTGTTTAATACAATATCTCTTGTTAATCACATGACAGTACTTTTACCATTTACTCCATCACTCGACAGTTGCCGAGAAAACCAAAAATAAAACTGTCTTTTAGTACAACTTCAAATACACTGTGTAAAATATACATATATATAATCAAAGAAATCAGATAAAATTGAGATTTGCTTACACATATATAAAATATCAGTAAATGCAAAAAATTTGCATATGAGTTTGACGCCCTTTATTTTAGAGAACACTCACTGGTCTAGATCGTTATTCTGGACAATTCTTTTGGACAACCATAGGCTGCTTGTGACAAAAGGTTCGGTTACGTCAGTTTACTGTCTCTGGCTACTGTTTGGAAGTGAAACATCACCCCACTTCTCATGAAACCAAATTAAGCTTACCCTCATCCGTAACCATAAAAATGCTGTCAAGGAGCACTGTAGATAAATACCCGTTTGTAAATTGTATGTGACATTTATATGGGGCAGTATTGTGACCGACTATAATTAACAGTCATAGAATGCCTGTTTCTAAAACTAATTAACTGTTTAGAAATTTTATCCTTACACGTATAGGGCAAACTTAAAAAAAGAAACTTTGCAACAAAAACTATTTGCAAATACTAAAAATTTTAAAAGTTTGTTTTTTAAATTTCTCTTAAATTTCTTTTTTTTAATTATCCTTTTTTTTAATTTTACTACAAATCTTGCATTTTTGCTTGATTAAATCTTATTATTTCATAAAACCATTTAATAATAAGTTAATAAGATATTATAAAAAAACTCAAATAAAAAAATAGTTCAAACCGTTCTGAGTCTTCTTAAGTACTACTACTAAAGTATTTTGTAAATCGAATACAAAACTCCTTAACGTCAATTTTATTTCATTCCTTGAATATTACTCCCATCTTCTTTCATGATTTTAAATGCACGGTACTTAGTCTTACTTAAAACGTTTTTCAAAAAATGTAGCAAAACAAATAGACATTATAAAAAGAAACCAGAGGGCCCGTGCGAAGATTTCGCACTGAAATCTAATATTTTTTAGGTACTTCTCTATTAACCCGTCGACGGCTTTTCATAACAAAAAACTACCGCCAAACTGTAAGATTAAACGCCAAAAATGCAGTCCCATTTACTTGATGTCAGAATCATTATGCGTGTTTGTTACGTTATCTAGTGGTATTACATTCGACATTTGCGTGTATTTTTCATTATGTTTTACTGATTTAGTAGTTATTTTATTAATTAAAAAAACAATTGTGTCCTTAAATTCTTATATTTTATTTATTTTTTGATATTCCAATGGCAACGTTCTCCCGTTTATTTGGCGATAGTTTTTTGTTATGAAAAGTGGTCGACGGGATAATAGAGAAGTATCATTTTTTATCAATATGTAATATTTATTAGATGCAGGTTTAAACTTCTAAAGAAAAAGCAAGGATAAAAATATCTGCAAACAACATTTAGTTGTTAGTCAAGCCAGAATATCATCTAATTTATTCCATCAAAGTTAGACTAAAAACTGATCCAAGATTGCTAAAGGCACGCGCGAGAAAAAAAATTAACAATCGTATTTTGACTGCATTAGAGGATGACGTCATCCGCTTCGGGAAAACCATGGAACTTATAAATCTAAACATTTCAATTTCAATTTCGCTTTTTAATCATAAGTATAAAATAAACCCGTGCGCTGTTTTTTATAATAATTGCTATGAGCATCATATAATGTGGTATTTTATTTTTATGGCAACAATAATTTCAGGAAAACCTTTCATTTCTTTCATGAAAACAATGCCGATTTATTTTTTTAATTTCAGCAAATTTTAATCAGAAACATGTTTTAACGAATTGTTAAGTGGGCTATGTCAGAAGCCTGTTCTAAGACCTTTCATATGGTATCTCATTCGTTGTTCTGCGTTTCATATTTTCTGAGTAAAAGGGATGTTGACAGGAGAAATAATATATAAGGATTTTGCCTGTATATCAACCACAGAACAGACTCTTTCAGGTGTAAAATTTCTTTGCTAGAAATACACAAATGTAGAATTTTGAAACAAGTAGCTTTGGCACCAGACTATCAAATCGAGTTTACTTTACAATGTTCGAATTATTTCATTCTGGAAATCGCTATTGTGTGTTAGATTTTAAAAAAGGAAAGCTGATACTTTTAAAATAAAAAGTTGTTAATGTTGTTCTAGCTGAATATGTTTTTAAAAAGGTTTTAATTTGTCTGAAATAAAATATTTGTGCATTATAGGAAATCATAAAACAATGCTTTTGAATTTTTACTGTAGGATTGTTCTATTTCAATTTTTTTTTCGGTTGCTCTAACCATTTACCTCATACTCTGTATATGGAAACTAATATAGAAAAATAGTTAAAATCCATTTCCAAAAAAAATCTGTCTAAAAAATCTTTTTAATTAGAGCAGGTCGAAATCTGCGATTTTACACGATTTGCCATCACTCAAGGGTTTATAAAACCCTGCATATTTTTTGAGCTAATAGAGATAAACCAAAAAATCAAAAATATCGGTAAACCAAAAAAGATCTTGAATTCTACACATTTTCCTTACATCAGGAAATTGTCGTGGCTTTTCCTGAATTTTTAAAAGAAATTGAGCACTTTAAAATAAACTGAAAAATTAGTCAAAATGACAGTTTTTAAAAATTTATATCTCATTAAGGGAAAAATATACGAGTATACTATTTTTATGTGTTATTTCTATTCCTGAACATGTCCAGAAAAAAGCAGGATGTTATCTCTTTCCCCTTCTTAATTACAATCATTTAAATTTTGAAAATCTTCAAAAAGCAACATCTTTGACTGTCTGTAACTGAAAAGAAGGAAGCGGTTTTCATCTGTGATTTTACAAGGAAGGATCTCTATACTCTCTGTATTTTGCAAATCTTTTTCTGTTATTCGAACTAGTCAATGAGAAACGGAGTATAAATATTGTAGAAATGACAGACAGACACAAATAAAAAGGACCTCAAAACACAAGAATAATTTTATTGAATAATTTTTCTTGTTATATTTATAAAATTTCTGAACTACATTGTACTTTTGTGTTATAATAAAAAGTTCAAGAATTTCTTGCACAGAATTTTCCTTCCTTTACTAGAATATTGATTGTACGAAGTTACCACAGTTACGTGCCTATATGTTCATACAAAGATTGCCAGTTTGGTCTCCATTTTTATTCAAAAATACCGAATTCATGCCTGAATTTCCAAATACTACTTTTTGCTTTAATTAATAACAGATATTTCGGAATTGCATAAAGTAAAAATTCTTCTTTCGAAAAAGCACAAATATGGCTACTCCCCGCTACAATCGTAAATTAGATATCGCTTACGTCTGTTTTGTAATTGTGTATGGTTTAATTTCTGTTTATAAACATATACTAATAGTTTAATGAAGACAAAATATTATTTTTATAAGTCATTTTTGAGTGTAATATCAATAACATAAATTTCACAGAAAAAATGAATTCATTTATAAACATTTTTAACATATTCATATGAGGGGGTCGGGGAAAGAGAATGCTAAGCCACATTTTTGAAATTTGATCAAATACTCAAATCAAGATATATAACATAATTCTTTTCGCCAATGTCTTACTAACAGTTGGGATATTCTGAGTAACAATATGGCGTTGCTTTAATGATATTACTATTACGTACTTTACAAATTAGCTGTCTTCATTGAGGGCATAAACGTCTGGGGCAAAAATGAAACCTGTCACATATGCTGCCACTAAGTGACATTATAAATAAATTATATGTAGTATATAATAATTTACAATATTAAGGAACAGATTACAGTGTTAGATTTATTTCGCCAAAAATATGGCTTGGCACTTTCTTGCCCCGACCCCCTCATATTTCATTTTTGTCTTATCTATACTAATATCTATACTAATATTATAAAGGAGTAAAGATTGTTTGTTTGTTTGTTTGTAGGGGGTAATCTCTGGAACTACCGAACCGATTTCAAAAGTGATGGTGGCAAATTGATGGTGACAACCCCTGCTCCAACATAGGCTATATTTTATGTCGGTGCCACAAACCCCAGGGGGTGCAGGAGCAAAAAACGTTCGAAAATTGCGATTTTTTAGCTATCAAACTGGCTATCAAGCCCTGAGAGCTTGCCAGCCGGTTCTGTATGTATGTATGTACGTACGTAATGCGATAACTCTTCATAGAAATATCCGTTTTCCTTCAAATTTTGTTTATAGGTTCACTGTGTTAAGGCGCTTCCCTGATTAGTTTTCGGGATTGATTGGTTAAGTATAAAGGGGGGGGGGAACAAGGGGCTAATACCCCTCTTAATTTATATAAATGGGTTTTTCATGCAGAATTGTTCCTTTTTCCTTCAGATTTTGTTTATAGGTTCACTGAGTTAAGGCGCTTCCCTGATTAGTTTTCGGGATTGATTAGTTAAGTATAAAGGGGGGGGGGATCGGAGGGCTAATCCCCCCTTAATTTATATAAATGGGTTTTTCATGCAGAATTATTCCGTTTTCCTTCAAATTTTGTTTATAGGTTCACTGTGTTAAGGCGCTTCCCTGATTAGTTTTCGGGATTGATTTATTAAGTATAAAGGGGGGTAACGGGGGGATAATCCCCCCCTTAATTTATATAAATGGGTTTTTCATGCAGAATTATCGCATTTCCTTCAAATTTTGTTTATAGGTGCACTGTGTTAAGGCGTTTCCCTGATTAGTTTTCGGGATTGATTGGTTAAGTATAAAGGAGGGAACGGGGGGCATATCCCCCCTTATCCTAATAATATTATAAATCTGATTGTGTGCAAATATTAGGCTGAAGCCAGCGTCAAAATGAAGCATTTAATTATCCTGTATCTTTGCATATAAGTTGATTATAACCCTCAAATGAACATAGAATGGTTTTTGTTTATTTTATTTCAATATTTTTCTTAATAATTCAAAATTTCATTATTTTCATAGAAAATAAATGGACATTTTTTCGTATATTTTAAAATGGTTGGTTGGTTTGGTTGGTTTGGCCCAAAGGTCCCGGTTTTGCAGCTTTCTTTAAAATGGTTTGATTTATTTTACCGTTGCTAATACTTTATCGTTGCCAATATAAAATAAAACCCCTGAGTAATAATTTTTAATCAACAATTTATTTTCAAGTGAAAAATTTCCACGTGAAAAATGAAAAGGAAATGAATTATTTAAGAATAAAACAGAATATGAAATGATGTCATATTAGAAACAAAACGTGCGTTTTCAAATATTTGATAATAATACAAAGTGCTTAAATACGAGTAAGTATGGAAAGCAAGCGAATATGATGTCATATATAGAAAAATAAAACAGATTTGTTTTGATGTTGAAATAAAATGATCTTGGGTTATCAAATTATTTGTGATTAATTTCTCTTTTTTTTTTCTTTTTCTTTTTGACATGAAAGGAATTATATTAAATGTACGTAATATATGTATTTTAAATGTGTGTGTTGTAAATTAAAGTTCTGTGTTATGAGTGAAAGATTTATATTTTTAATGAATTCAATACGAATGATGGGATAGGATGGCGATTTATCGTCTGCACACGGTTAACATAAAGATACCATATTTTTATATTAAATTTTAAAAAGTAAAAATATATATATATATATTGGATGGCAACTGTCAATGATATGCATCGCAAAATTATCCCTATCGAAAATCAGAAAATCTTAATAAAAATAACTATATTTTTTAAAAGAAAGTTGCTTTTCTTATAAAAGCTAAAGATTTAATATGATTGTGTCGAAGTAACAGCATTTTTCCTCTATCATTTTCCCACAATCGAAACACATTTGTAAATCGTCGTTTCGAACCGGGATTTAATTTTACATTTCTTTTAGTTTTAAAATAGGAAAAACTTTGTTGTCGTTTTTAAATATAGCTTTTTTTAAAGTTGTTTCATAATAGATTTTTGTAAAGTCTTGTAGGATAAGAAAAATTGCATAGATTTTAAAGAAATGTTTAAGTAAAATTACAATATTTTTTAAACTTAAAAAACAACAATGTTATCGAAAAGAAAATCGATTTTACCAACAAATTCGCGTAATGCAAAAGCAAAGGAGAAATCAAAAAGTAATGAATCTTTTCTTCCAGCCGAATTGTGTAAACTTGAACAAGCCGATCGTGCCAATTCATAACATTATAAACGTGAAAACGCGTTCCATATAGTAGAATTTTTTTTACATATAGGTAGAAAATTTCCGAGAATAACAAGGTTAGGGGTCTGTAATTAAGTCCATAGTCAATTTGCTTTTTTTTTGTTTTAATCAAGTGAAATTTGGCGCAAAATTAAATACATTGTTGTAACCAGATTTGTTTTTTGCGTGGTAAACACTTAATGGTATTTTAGATGATCATTTCCCCGCTCACCTTTGATGCTAACTATGACTGTAAAACAAATTAAAAACTATTAACCGATAATTTTCTAATTTTCTTATTGCTTCATGATGGTTCATACTTTAAACCTGAATCGGTCATGCCATTGTCGTTCAATTTTTATTCCTAATCATAACCCTAATCGTATCCTATCCTAATCCTGATAATAACTTTAAAGAATATTCTTTGACAGGAATATCTATATATTTAAAACGCTAAGCGATTTCTTTCGACAATCCGTGAGAACAAACTACTGCATCAAATTACATCATTCTTTTTTTTAAATGAAAGATGTTTGTACACAGATTTGTTATCGTGCATTCGTTTGTTCGAAAATTTAATTAATTAACCGTAATTTTCAATTAAACTTTTACGTCTGCTAATGACGTCATAATCGGATAACGCCTACTGTTCCGAAGCACAGAGTTTATTTTCTAAACTCTGTGGTTGAATAAAAGGGAAATAATAAATATTAAAAGCACGCGGTTTTAAGGCCGAATTTGTTAATTTGCAAGTTAAATTTCGGTAAAAATACTTATCCGCGTGTTTTATAAGCGAATAAAAATTCATATTTATTGTGACGTCACGGGAATATTGTCCATTGGGTTTATTTTATCATTATGCATTATAACTTTGTTGATGCCATTTTTTCATTACAATTATATACAAAATATATTTATATTTGTGTGCATGGTGTTTAAGCATTAATGTAAGATATATGAAGTACGTGTGAAAAGTTTGCGCCGGTGAAAATGACGTTATGCTTAGCTTGAAGTGCATTTTAACATTGATAAAACTAAAGAGAAAAATGTATATGATTGTGTTAACATGACATAATTTTACTGATTTTTGCATTCATAATTATAAAGATTAGAATTGGAGCCGTCATTGATTTCTTCATCTTGATTGCATACCTTGATTACATGTTACCAATTGCTTTTTTTTTAAATTATAGGATAGAAGATTTCCTTTTTTAATAAAAAAAAATCACAAAAGTAAAGGATTTCAGGAAATTTAAAGTTATTAAAAATAGTTTCATGGTAGAAAAAAATCTTGAAATAATTATTGTATTTTTAGCTAGAATAAACAATGTAAGACTAATATTTCATAGGAATTATTTTGGTAGATTTATTATAAGTTCATTTAACAGTTCCTTATTAGCGCAAAGTCCTATTTCTTTCACTGTGAATTTCTCTTTCGATGTCAAAAAATGTTTTTCCACTCTTGGACGCCAGCCAAAATACAGTGGCAATTTTTAGAAATGTACAACAGTTGTGACAACAAACGCGCTATCGCTTTAGCTTTCATCGCGCTTACATCACTTCGAAATACTACAAATTTTTATTTTTTACTACATTTTACAATTTCAATTCTTACATCATCAATTAGAAAAAAAATTAGCTTACGATTGAAATTTATTTGTAAACTGCCGATTAATTTAACGACTTTTTAAATAATTTTCAAGCATGAAAAGTTTTTCAATTCTATCTTATCAATGACCACCAGTTTACTTCAATAATGTAAATAGCCCCTGGGAAAGTTGCCACAATTGAAAATAGATTTCCCTAACCGTCATAAAAAGTGAATAATAATTTAAAAAAAAAAGTGATAAATCATAAGATCAGATTATCCATAAGATAGAACATTTTGGCGCTAAACAAAAATCTGTCAGGAAAAAAAAAAAAAAAAAAAAAAAAAAAAAAGACTATTTTTAGTTTTTGTTGAACATAAAATTGATATGTTGAATTCGTTGATGAATATGTTCCATCAAGTATCAGGATATGCTAGGAATTGCATTTTTTTATTTTTCTACATTTGCCAACTGTATAAGAGGAAAAATATTCCCGACTGTGATGGAAAAGGGATAATCATCCTGATTATGTCAAGGAACCGAAGAAACCATACAAATAAATTACACTTGAAAACATTAAAAATCTCCCTCATCTGCAGATAGATTTATTACTGTAAAAAACTTCTTAATCTTTGCATAAAAATTGATTAGCTTAAAACAATGGATGCGTTTTAAAAGATATGGATTTGAAACGAACAATGATTAAAGAAGACATTTTAAAACTTTTAATTTAATCATTTTAAAACTTTTTTAACGTCCAATTTCAAGGGTGCTTTTGGGTAGATGCAATGCACATGCGCATAGGAGCTCATTCGGTTGCTTTATCACAGGGAGGAGGGAGATGTGTGCTTTATTTACTATGTTCTGTTATTTACTGAATATGATATGAACGTAGGAATAACACATGGGCTAATAAGTTCCCGGTCTGGCACACAGATGGCGTTGTAATCGCCGAACCGATGTTTTTATTAGTAAATACTAACCTTTAAAAGGTAGTAGAAAAAATGCCATGAGGATTCGCCGTGTGGATAAAACGTTAGAGTGGTTTTAGTTGAACGACTTTGCTGATAAACAAAAAAATGGATAACAAGAATTTCAAGAATTGTTATTTGATGGGGAAAAAATACCGTTCAAACAAAAGCTTGGCTAAATAAGCGTTATCCGGACACTGCACCAGGTAAATCAACCATTATTGACTGGTTTGCTGAATTTAAACGTGGTCGTACGGACACCAGTGATGCACCACGCAAAAGAGGTACTCCGGAAAACATAAAAAAAGTCCACAAAATCGTTTTGGGGAACCGTAAAGTGAAGTTGCAGGAGATAGCTCAGACTCTGAAGATATCCAAGGAACGTGTAGGTTTTATTTTAAATGAACATTTGTCTATGAAAAAGCTGTTGTCAACGTGGCTGCCGCGCGTGTTGACTTTTGACTAAAAACAACAACAAGTTCTGAGCACTGTTTGGAGCTTTTTCGTTATAAAATTATGTTATTTATTATTAAATTATTATTATTAATCATTTATTAAATTATTATTATTAAATTATTTTTAAAATTATTATTATTAAATTATTATTATAAAATTATTATTTTTAAATTATTATTATTATTATTAAATTATTATTATTTATTATTAAAGTTATGTTATTTATTAAAGTTATAAAGTTATAAAGTCATAAAGTTATAAAGCTTTGTTAAAAAGTTGTGTTTTCTTTATTAGACCGGGAACTTATCAGACCATGTGTTATCGATTTGTATATACTTCATAGGTCCATGAATTTTTTTTCTTGCCGTGGGGAATATGGTGGTAATGTCAAACTGATTTGCATTACACAGTTATTTACGGATTGTTTGTTTGGAGTTTGCATCGGAAATAGTACTGTATTTGACTGGGGAAAAAAAAAATTAATAAAATATTTGAAAGACTGTTTTATACGCACCCCTGCATAAATAATAAAGAAGCTTGTTTTACTGCTATTGTTATAGTATTTTTTTGCGTCAAGTTTTGACGGGTTCCATCTAGTGTAAATTAAATCAATATCCATAAATGGAATGAATGAAAAATAGAATAAATTGAAATGGCAAAATAAAATAACAAGAAAGTATATTTATTCGACACCTAACCCTAGAGAAAGCGTAAAAAATTTCAAGCGCATTAAATAAATTAAAATAATCCTATATATACTAACAAAAATATGTAAATTTAGATAATCAGATTTGTGTCGTCGGTATTTATTTGCTAATAGTGTTCTTGACGCAATAGAGAAAATATCGAGGTTAAATTGGGCAGGATTTAAAGTACTTTCTAGCAACCTTTATTTACATTTTAGAACCGCATCAGATTGTTATATCTTTGTGAAATATCTATCAATGTATAAAATCCACAAGCAGTTTGTTCACTATTTACACCACTTAGTGTGAAACACTTAATTTAATATATACATAAACAAGATAATGTAGTAAGAAATATGTAACATATGTCTATGCAAATAAACAATATAATAATGCCCATTTAGCAATGCACACATATACAAATTGTACACCAAATAACACCTAAAATGCACTGTTGTATAGAAGAATTCTGCCAGTGTTGTTTTTCGTTTTACGAAAAGGAATTCCTCGATTTTCACGATTTTACTGGGTCCTCCTTTTTTCATTAGTTGCAGTTTCATTTTCGCGATTGTATATATTATTTGGCATGAAATTTCACTTTTTTAAGACTGGTTTATGTCAAGGCCCCTACAGCAAAGAAATACCGTATGGTCTCCTATAAAATGTGATAAAGCTTTGGTTAATTATGTATGTTGTTAATTATCAAGTGAAATGTTTTGCTAAATTAATGCATTTATTCTTTTTTAATGTTACGTGAACGAAGTCACGGGTAACAGCTAGTTTTATATAAATGGGTTTTTCATGCAGAATTATTCCGTTTTCCTTTAAATTTTGTTTATAAGTTCACTGTGTTAAGGCGCTTCCCTGATTAGTTTTCGGGATTGATTGGTTAAGTATAAAGGGGGGAACGGAGGGCTAATACCCCCTTATTTTATATAAATGGGTTTTTCATGCAGAATTATTATATTTGCTTCAAAATTTGTTTATAGGTTCATTGGGTTAAGACGCTTCCCTGATTAGTTTTCGGGATTGATTGATTAAGTATAAAGGGGGGGAACGGGGGTTAATACCCCCCCCCCCTTAATTTATATAAATGGGTTTTTCATGCAGAATTATCCCATTTCCTTCAAATTTTATTTATAGGTTCACTGTGTTAAGGCGCATCCCTGATTAGTTTTCGGGATTGATTGGTTAAGTATAAAGGGGGGAACGGAGGGCTAATACCCCCTTATTTTATACAAAAGGGTTTTTCATGCAGAATTATTCCGTTTTCCTTCAAATTTTGTTTATAGGTTCACTGTGTTAAGGCGCTTCTTTGATTAGTTTTTCGGGATTGATTGGTTAAGTATAAAGGGGGGGAACGGGGGGATAACCCCCCCTTAATTTATATAAATGGGTTTTTCATGCAGAATTATTCTATTTGCTTCAAAATTTGAATTATGGGTTCATTGGGTTAAGACGCTTCCCTGATTAGTTTTCGGGATTGATTGATTAAGTATAAAGGGGGGGAACGGGGGCTAATACCCCCCTTAATTTATATAAATGGGTTTTTCATGCAGAATTATCCCATTTCCTTCAAATTTTATTTATAGGTTCACTGTGTTAAGGCGCATCCCTGATTAGTTTTCGGGATTGATTAGTTAAGTATAAAGGGGGGAACGGAGGGCTAATCCCCCCTTATTTTATATAAATGGGTTTTTCATGCAGAATTATTCCGTTTTCCTTCAAATTTTGTTTATAGGTTCACTGTGTTAAGGCGCTTCCCTGATTAGTTTTCGGGATTGATTGGTTAAGTATAAAGGGGGGGGAACGGAGGGGGCTGATCCCGCCTTAATTTATATAAATGGGTTTTTCATGCAGAATTATCCCGTTTGCTTCAAAATTTGTTTATAGGTTCATTGGGTTAAGACGCTTCCCTGATTAGTTTTCGGGATTGATTGATTAAGTATAAAGGGGGGGGAACGGGAGGCTAATACCCCCCTTAATTTATATAAATGGGTTTTTCATGCAGAATTATCCCATTTCCTTCAAATTTTATTTATAGGTTCACTGTGTTCAGGCGCTTCCCTGATTAGTTTTTCGGGATTGATTTGTTAAGTATAAAGGGGGGGGGTGATAGGGGGGATAATCCCCCCTTAATTTATATAAATGGGTTTTTCATGCAGAATTATTCTATTTGCTTCAAAATTTGTTTATAGGTTCATTGGGTTAAGACGCTTCCCTGATTAGTTTTCGGGATTGATTGATTAAGTATAAAGGGGGGGGACGGGGGGCTAATACCCCCCTTAATTTATATAAATGGGTTTTTCATGCAGAATTATCCTATTTCCTTCAAATTTTATTTATAGGTTCACTGTGTTAAGGCGCATCCCTGACTAGTTTTCGGGATTGATTGGTTAAGTATAAAGGGGGGAACGGAGGGCTAATCCCCCTTATTTTATATAAATGGGTTTTTCATGCAGAATTATTCCGTTTTCCTTCAAATTTTGTTTATAGGTTCACTGTGTTAAGGCACTTCCCTGATTAGTTTTCGGGATTGATTGGTTAAGTATAAAGGGGGGGGGGAACGGTTGGGCTAATCCCCCCCTTAATTTATATAAATGGGTTTTTCATGCAGAATTATCCCGTTTGCTTCAAAATTTGTTTATAGGTTCATTGGGTTAAGACGCTTCCCTGATTAGTTTTCGGGATTGATTGCTTAAGTATAAAAGGGGGGAACGGAAGGGCTAATCCCGTCTTAATTTATATAAATGGGTTTTTCATGCAGAATTATCCCGTTTGCTTCAAAATTTGTTTATAGGTTCATTGGGTTAAGACGCTTCCCTGATTAGTTTTCGGGATTGATTGGTTAAGTATAAAGGTGGGGGAACGGAGGGGGCTAATCCCGCCTTAATTTATATAAATGGGTTTTTCATGCAGAATTATCCGATTTTCTTCAAATTTTGTATATATATTCATTGTAATTAGAGATTTACCTGATTAGTTTAAGGGGTTCATTAGTTAACTATGAGGGGGGTAACGGGGGGATGACCCCCCCTTAATATATTGTTTATTTCCTTATTTTTCGATGGGCTTATTTCAAATTCTTTGAAATAAGAGTATAATATACAATTAGTGTGAATAGCCTGTGAACTCATTCCCTCAGTTTAACTGGGAAGTTTTATTTTTATTTTTTATACTGAAGGAGCTAGAAATTTGAAATTTGTCATTGTAATTACTTATAAGATGTAAATGCTCTCTAAGAACAAAATAAAAAAGAAATTGAAATTTAAAAGGGTGAAATGAGCGAAAAGCGTTCTAAAAACAGTTTAAATTACAATTTCTATGAAATCTCTGGAACTACAGAACCGATTTCAAAAGTAATGGTGGCAAATTGATGGGGACAATCCCTACTCCAACATAGGCTATATTTTATGTCGGTGCCACTAACATCAATGGGGTGCAGGATCAAAAAATGTTCGAAAATTGCGATTTTTTTATACTGAAGGGGCAAGAAATTTGAAATTTAGTATTGTAGTTACTTATAAGATGTAAATGCTCTCTAAGAATAAATTTTTAAAAAAATCGAAATTTAAATGGGGGAAATGAGCGAAAAATCGTTCTGAAGTCATTCTAAATTACAATTTCTATGGAATCTCTGGAACCACGGAACCGATTTCAAAAGTGATGGTGGCAAATTGGTGGTGACAATCCCTGCTCCAACAGCCTCTTTAATAGAAAACTATGCGTTGCTGACGACTGGGTTTTTCGCTAATTGTTGCAACAGATTAATCTCGGAAAATGAAACATTTGAAGTTACTGAAAAAAATGATAGCTCAAAAAGTATTTGTCAGAAAATTGTTAGACAAACTGCGTTTGAAAGGTAAAAAATTGTATTTTTCTTGATATAAATTTCAAATCTAATGATTATGCCGTTTTTCAAATATTGAATTTCAAAAATTACCAAATTTTCCAATGGAGTACCATAGCGAAACCTTCATGCGTAAAAAGATAATGATAAGGGGAACGTGTCCTGACGTGTATATTGGCTATAGCACGAGTCACAAATTATAGTAGCCTTATTATTCTGTTAAAATATAAAAGTTATTTATGAAATGTCAATATTTTGTTTGATTAAAGGTTCGTTAAAAGAAATTGACCAGCGTAGCGGGCGTAGCTTGCTAGTGTAAAATAAAGCTGCAATTGTTTAGAAATTGTTAATCAAAATTACTTTTAGTGTTTTCTCATAAAAAAGTTTTAACTATTTATCTCACAGTAATAAAAAAAAACAAAAAAGAAAAATTATGCGTCAAGCATAAATTACGTAACACTTTCCAACTCGTCCAAAATAATTTTACAAATCTTTACCGTTTAATACGGTGAAATATGACATAAAAACAAAGAATTTGGAAAACGCATAGCATATTTAAAAACTCAATTTTAGGAATTATCAAAAATATTTGGAAAAGTATCCGAATTCTTTTGTGTAGAACTTTATATGATCTATAGATTTGTATATATATTAATTACATAGAATGCTACATTTTAGTTCAGATAAGAAACGCGTAGCACAGTTTAAAATTCCCCTTTTAGAATTTCCGTCAATAAACGTAAATGTTCTTCAGAACTTTTCTGCTGCCCTGTATATGATCTATAAAACTTATACACACCAAGTAAAAGACAAAAAATGAGTTAAATTTAAAAACGCGTTCAGCAACTAAAGAAGCACTTCCAGCAATTATTGTTAACAGACAGTACCAAATTCTTCCGTGTGTCCCGTAGATGACCGATAAATTCTATACGCACAATATTCTATAGTAAGCCTCTTGTAATGCACCTTAGTGACATACATAAATTTCAATATGTTGAAATTGTGTAACATCATTAAAATAAACCGCAAATGATTTTTCTTCATAGACTGTAATGTAACGGAATTATTTTGAGTGTCCCTGTAAAAAACTTTAAGTTCTACACACTTCATATTTAATACCGAACATGCCATAGTAAACCTTAATAACCTATATCAATTGCATGACAATACGTATATATTTACGCGAGTTAGAGCACGGACAAACAGACGACAGACAGAAAAACAGACAGACAGACAGACGGCAGATAGACAGACAAACCGAATTCATAAACACTTTTCAACTATGTCGAAAAGTGTTAAAAAGCTTATCTTTAATATAATGCGAAAACAAGTCCGCGGGTAACGCTGACGTCACATTCACTGTGGCAATGGCTTGACCAATAAATATCGCTTTTACTGCAATATTTTAACTTTCAAACATCGCGCATTTTCGGTTTCTACACAGTCAAACAGAAAAGAAAATGTACTTCCAAATGCAATTAGTTTGAAAACTGTATCTCAATAAAATAATTTTAAAATAAGTTTTTAAATTAATTATTGGTTTTTTAAATATTTTTCAATCATGAAAATAATTTTATATATGCGGTTATTCAAATTACATATTATTAACCATATTGCACTTACAACAATGTAAATAATTCATCAGGTTTGTTTCTGTGTAATATTCCAAAACGAAATTTCCACACAAAATTAAAACTTTGCAGATAAATAGTAAATAAATAAACAAATAAATGAAACATGAATTTAACAAATATGTAATCAAACTACGTGCTGAAACACGGAAAATATTAGCATCACAGAGGTTGCTATAAACAGTTGTATGATTTACGATTGAGCGCTGGCATGCTTCTAGTACGAAAGTACCAAAAATGCTTTTTATCGTAATTGATGGCAATCAAAGAAATATGTTAAATGTAATAAAATAGTGTTTTCAATTAAAAACAATTTTCATCTACGTTCTGCAAACTAGGCAATATATCGGACATAGTTAACCGGGTTGAATTGTCTGCTGTTTAAAACGGCATAAATGCAGACAACTTACAAAGCGCATTACAGCTTGTTCATACGGCATTTTAAGGGTGAGCAGGTGAGGAAGTTTTATTCTGTTCGTGTTAAAAATTATATTCATAAAAATGTAAAAGCACATGCTGACATCCGGTGCTGTATTTGTGTCTTAGAG
Source organism: Maratus michaelseni (assembly GCA_963931845.1). Classification (NCBI taxonomy): domain Eukaryota; kingdom Metazoa; phylum Arthropoda; class Arachnida; order Araneae; family Salticidae; genus Maratus; species Maratus michaelseni. The sequence goes on along the minus strand of OZ007588.1, from coordinate 258,260,800 downwards.
CTGGTGAAGTAAATATGAACTGCGTATTAAATGAGGATTGATTTGGTTATGTGCATTTAGTTATATACAGTGGTGGACATAATTATAAGACACCTACCTAATTTGACATACAGTGAAAGAAAAGATTCAGATCTTAAAAATGCTTTATCAAATACATCTGTTATCACACGTAATTGTTTTACAGAAATGATATTTTTATAGAGATTAATAATAAAAAAATACCATGGACAAAATTATAAGACACCCTAACATTTTAATTAAAACACCTGCTTTTTTCGAAATATGCAAATTTTCTGCACGCTGTTATGACGTCAGCAGGTAAATAAAGCAGACGATAACCAACTTCACGCATTTACAAACATGCCACGAGGTACAGAATTAAAAGAAAGTGAAATTCGCGAAATTTGGAGATTAAATGGAACTGGTGCTGCAGTTAATAATATTTCAAAAGTTATTAAACGTTCTAGATGTTCAATTTCAAATGTTTTGAAAAGAGGAAGTAATGGATCGGTGATTAAAAGATCTGGACGTACTCCTTGTTTGTCCTCGAGAGACAGACGCTATGTGCTTTCGCTCGCTACACAGAATAAGATGACCACTACAGGCATTAAAAATACTTTGAAACTGAATTGTTCAAGGAGAACCATTCACAGGGTGTTGCATAATGTTTACTATGTGAAATTAAAAAAAATTGAAGAAAAAACTACCGCTTCTAAGGCGGCACAAAATGGACCGTTTAAACTTCGCTAAACAAACTATGACCTGGACCTCCAAATGGTACTCTGTGTTATTTTCTGATGAAAAAAGTTTAACCTGGATGGTTCTGATGGGTTTCACTATTATTGGCATGATTTACGGAAGTCTCCTGATGTACAAATGAGCCGCCAAATGGGTGGAGGCTCAGCAATGGTTTGGGCTGGTTTTTCGGCTCAAGGGAAAACCGATGTCATTTTTGTGCATTCAAGAATGAATTTCGAAAAGTATACGAATCTTCTTAAAGATCAACTAGCCATATACGGGGAACTTCTTTGAGGCAAAAACTACACTTTCCAGCACGATAACGCGTCGATTCATAAGGTGTGTATTCACATGTAAACCGACATCATTTTTGTGCATTCAAGAATGAATTTCGAAAAGTATACGAATCTTCTTAAAGATCAACTAGCCATATACGGAGAACTTCTTTGAGGCAAAAACTACACTTTCCAGCACGATAATGCGTCGATTCATAGGGTGTGGTATTCACACGTAACAAGAAAGTGGCTTTCAGAGTAAAGTAGCAATGTTCTTTCGCGGCCTTCTCACTCCCCAGACTTAAATCCCATCGAAAACTTGTGGGGGATCTTAGCTCGTGAGGTTTACCGAAATGTGAAGCAGTTTACATGTGTCGAAGACCTAAAGAATGCTATAAAATGTGCTGGGGCATTCTGTACCTCGTGGCATGTTTGTAAATACGTGAAGTCGGTTATCGACTGCTTTAGTTAACTGCTGACGTCATAACAGCGTGCAGAAAATTTGCATATTTCGAAAAAAGCAGGTGTTTTAATTAAAATGTTAGGGTGTCTTATAATTATGTCCATGATATTTTAAATTTTTTTTTGTTAAACTCTATAAAAATATCCTTTCTGTAAAACAATTACGTGTGATAACGGAATAAATATATGTTTTTGTCGTATTTGATAAAGCATTTTTAAACTCTGAATCTTTTCATTCACTGTATGTTAAATTAGGTAGGTGTCTTATAATTATGTCCACCACTGTATGAACATTACTCCAAAAATTTTTATAAACAAGAAATGTTCTTATATATGGCTATTATAATTGATACTTACTGCTGAATTTCAGATATTTTCGAAAAAGACATATTCGCACTTAACCGTTTTTATACAGCTGGAGTTTTATTAGTGAGATTAGTCTATTCCAGAGGATCTTAAATTCTTAGTAACCACTGAATCGTTGTAATATATCTTTTTTTTGAAAACTCTCAAAATCTGGGACTTTTTTTAATATTCAATTCAAGTCATATAAACAAATATAGATAAACTAGTGCTACTGTTTTTTAATAGTAATCTTTGTTGTGCCCTTTGTTTTACTTGCAATATTTCTGTAAGGTTCTCGATTATAATAAAATGTATTTAATGTGTTAGCTTCAGAGAGTCCCTGGATATGCGTTGCGGGACCCTTGAAGTCCAAGGACAATATATAAAGAAACACTAAGTTTATTGCAATGCAAATCTTTTTATAATTATTATTCAATTTAACGAATGTGAACTTTTTGCAGATGTCATCTCTTTTTTTCGCAAATTATAACACATCTTTTTATGATTTTCTCGTTGGTAAAAAATGTAGTCTTGCTTTTAAAATTAAAAAAGATAATAGATAAAGCCTTCAAATGTGTACAAATAGATACTTACATATAATAATTATTCCGGCAGCCTTAAATGTCTTAACAATCATTTTAAAAACTGTCAAAACACCTCTAAAAAACTAGATAAGCAAAAAAATCATTGAAATCTCTTTGGTATTCCTCGTTTTCAAAAGGGTAACTCATGTTGTTTATACCTAGAAGTATTTATAAAAAATAAAATAATACGGTAAGTATGTCGATATGTATTAAATTTGTAATCAGGCAGAAAAATATTTAAGTCTAAAATTACAATTTTAAAAGAATTATAACTTTATATAAATAAAAACCAGAAAATAAATCTTTAAAAAATTATGATAATTGACAAATACTGTCTTAATGATTCTTCTGAAATACGAAATTTTATTATAGAAGAAGTTGGAAATAAATTGAAATAGATTTTATGTTTATAATAGTGAAAAGAAATTTTGAAACATGTGTTTAAAAAAAGTTATTTTCTATTTGGTTTCTTCCAAAGACAATTAAAAAGAAAATTACAACAAAAAATCCCTTATTTAATTCAACAATTCTTTTGATAATAGAAATGATCATTTAAACAGGTGACGAATATAGCTATTTGCAAATGCAATAATATCCTGTATACTGGATTTATCTCAAAATAAAATCCTCTCTTACATGTTTCGTTTGCTATAAAACAAGTTATATGTTTGTGAGATATTTGATTTTTGCATTTATGCATCTAGATACTTATAGATCTTTGAGAAAGAAAGCACTTTTTCAGAAGTAAGAATGCAGTTTATCTTTATATATAATTATCTCAGATATTCTTCTTTCCTTTATGCCCAAAAATAACTTTTCCAGAAATACAATTTTCCATCTGTCGTTCATTTCTTATAAAATGTATTTGTATATGTTTTCTGTGAGGATATTCATCTATCTCAAACACTTAAAAACTAATATAATTTTATGCTTTGCATTTCAAAAGTGTTTCTGTACGCCTCCAAAATGTTCAGGTACATTTAAATGGAGGTAATAAAAGTATGGTTTATATTTGACTATTATATTTAAGTAGGAGATATTTCTAAAGTTAGATTCTTCATAATATTATTTTGCTTTTACTGCTAGAGAACACATTAAACGGCTTGAAAAACAAACGTATTAAATTATGTTATCAATAATTGTTTAACATCTTAAGAAAAAATATTTATTGTAATGCAAATTTTTTGTTGAATTTCTCCAGAATCTGAAACAATAGCAATTATTGTTTAGAAAACAGCTTGTGAAATAGTGTTTGAATGATTATCCAAGTAATTTTATTGATCGTGGTATATGCACTTTCTTATACTGTCAAAACGTAGAAAACAGACGGACCAGTTAAAAGTAAAAATAGCTATTTATTGAATAAATATTTTACAGATAAATTCTTTACTGTTTTCCTATACTAACGTATGTATAATTATTACTTATCAAAAGTAGAAATTCTACTACTACTAATAATAATAATAATAATAATAATAATAATATAAAGGGTTAAAGTAGTGGTGATAGTATTAGTAGTAGTTGAAAATTTAAAGTTGCTTTTAAATAATACCCCTCTATGTACTCCATGTCCACGGGTGACTTTCTAAGGACTTCTTGAACTAATCATTTACTGACGCTTGTATTATTTCTTTCATATGAAATTCTTTCGTAAATGTGTAGTTTAAAAGAAAATAAATATAATTTAAATACTTCCGCCAATTTAAAGGGCGTTCTTTAACTTACTGATTTTAAAAAGATGAGAATGAAAATGATCATGGTTAGTGAGAGAGAGATAAATAAATCCATTAATTATTGTGAGTGTGAGAGGTCCATATGATATAATAAAGAAATTGTAGCGATAGCCTTTAAATGAAAAACTCTCATATATCACCAAAATGAATGTATTAAATTCAAAAAAGTAAAATTATAAAAAAAAACATATTTCTGGATTAAATGAGATGTCACAACAATAAGTAAATAATTGGGTTCTTGTAACTTGTGACCAAAAATCAATCACAAAATAGTCCAGTGATTTTCAAATTCCGTTGTTTACAACGTAAAACAAATGCAACGCTCACTTTAAAAAGGGAGCGGGAGAAATGAGTCCTCGCTAACAGGACCCTTCCTAAACAGAGACTAAGATGAATAATCTCCCGAAAAGAAGACGGGGATAAATATTTCCGCCGTTCTTACTGTAGTAGAAACTGTCAACACTTAGTAGGCAAGGATGTCTTGAACACCCTCAAAAACGTAAGCCAAAGAAATCCCTTCTCTACGTTTAACCTTCACACTAGGTTTCTTGATGTGAAGGCACGCTTTCAAATAGAAGAGGAAGCTTAATTATCGTTGTCCTGGTGAAACAGAAGTTGCTTCTCACTCGATAGATCAGGCTGATATAACTTAACTTTGAAACATTAGCCAGAATAGGCTCTTCCGTCGGCTGTCAAAGACAACCGCTTAAATATATTCACCCGAAGCTATACGGCTCCCTTTTTCCAGGATCAGACTGACTGAATTCTAACTCAGTTCTCTAACTGAACTAACTGACTCTGCCCCTTTTCTTTCTAATATATCTCTTGATCATCATCTAGAACAATGGAGGTTCCTCTAGCCAATAGAAGCCGTGGAAGATGAGGTCACTGACAAAGTCCGTTATTATCGGAGAAAGAATGTTTCTCCCTGTGTCACACTAATATCACTTTCGCTTTGGGACCCATCTCTCCTCGTGGGAAAGGATGGAAAGATGAAACGTTTTGTCCTGAGTGCTTTTATTATTCCTGTTGTCTCAAAACCTGCAAGATGAAAGTTCGATTACGATGAAACGAAAGATTTGATGAACACCGGCCGATTAGTGGAGTTAGTTTAATATTTGAGGAAAATATATAATACATGAGATTCTTTCATAATTGGATTTAGGCTGCAAAACAGGGGTTTCGAGTAAGATATAGTGTATTTCTAACATGAGGTTATTGAAAATCGCAGTGTGTGGGGGGGGGGGGGTCGAGTTAAATAAACCTTTAGAGAAAAATACTACCTCTCTTACACAATTTTGAACGTACATAGTTATTAAGAAAGTTCAGCCTTGGTAAAAAAATATTATAATAATCCCGTTTTTAATCACAAAAATATTTTCATAGAATGCATAAAGGTTTTAATAGCGTGAATAGCTACTACAGTCCGTGCAAATAGTGCTTAAGTTTAATTCCCCTTTATATAAACGTAGAAGGTAAGAATTTCGACCACTAAGATATTAGCGAACATGTAAAAGATTACCATTTGGAAATTATTACAATCACCACAGAGGAGAGCTACGATGAAAACAGAAAATTATTAAAAGAATATTTTAATGATACTTTCCAAAATAGCGGTAAAAGAGCAAAATTAATATTAACGACATTATAGTAATTTCTCTGATATTTGGTCTGTACATAATGTCCATAAGTCCATTTCGTTATATTTTTCCAACAGAAGTATGGGAGTTCTACGAATTATGACAAAGTCCTTTTCCATGTTTCATTTTCGTCATTTGCAATTGCAATGACGACTGTGCAAAGTGTCACTATAGAAACTGGTCTGCAAATATGCGCAAAGTTTTTTTTTATTATTATTAGGATTTCTTGATTGCTACCCCTTTTTTGAAGTAAAAATATTCGCCATATTTAGACAAATAAAATAATGAGAAAGTACGGCGAAACGGACTATTTTTAAAAAGCGGTTGCAATCAAACAACCTGAATAAAAAACAAGAACGAAAAATCATGCGTCAAGCATAGATTATGTAGCACTTTCCAACGCTTCTAAAATAATCTTACAAATCATTACCGTTTAATAAGCTGAAAGATGACATCTAAGTAAACAATTTGGAAAACGCATAACATATTTAAAAACGTAATTTCAGGAATTTTCAATATATACAATATTCGGAAAAATATTCGAATACTTTTATGTAGCCCTGTATATGATCTATAGATTTGTATATATACATAGGATGCTAAATTTTAGTTTAGTTAGGAAACGCGTAGCACCGTTTAAATTCTCCTTCTGGAGTTTCTGTCAATAAACGGAAATGTGTTCGCGAACTTTTGTGCTGCCCTGTATAGGATCTACAGAATTTATACACACCACGTAATAGACAAAAAGCTAGTTAAGATTAAAATCGCGTTTAGTAACTTAAAACGCACTTCCAGGAATTATTGTTAACAGACAGTAGAGAATTCTTTTGTGTGTCCCTGTAAATGAACGATGACTGCTATACACACACTATTCTGTAGTAAGCCTCTTGTAATGCACCTTAGTAATATATATAAACTTCAATGCGTTTAAAATAGTGGAACATTATTTAAATAAGCCGCAGACGATTTTTCTCCATAGACGTAATGTAACGGAATTATTTTGACTGTCCCTGTAAAGTAACTCTAAGTGCTATACACCTACTATTCCATATTAAGCTTCTTCTAATGCATCTTAGTGATCTATATAAATTTCAATGCGTTTACAATAGTGAAACATTTTTAAAATAAACCGCAAATGATTTTTCCCCATAGACCGCAATGTAACGGAATTCTTTTGAGTGTCCCTGTAAGAAAACTATAAGTGCTACACACTTCAGTTGAAATAGGGAACGTGCCATAGATTACGACAATAACATATAAAAATTGCAGAGCAATCCGAGCATATTTACGGGAGTTAGAGCACGGCCATACGGCCAGACGGCCAGACGGCCATACGGCCAGACGGCCATCCGGCCATACGGCCAGACAAACCGAAGTCATAAGCACTTTTCAACTAGGTTGGAAAGTGCTAAAAAAGAAGGAGCGGAATAGCAACACCACCTATGCGAATTATTTTGGTGCTTAAAAACATGGCTATCGTTGGTAATTATAAATGCATAGCTTTATAATGAACAGAGGAAAGTATTTTCAACTAGATACATTATATTCAATGGTTGGAGTTGTCCAACAAATAAGAGTGAAATATACCAGTCAGAATGTTATTGGGATAGCTCAGTAGGAAGAGCGATGACACGGCAAGCCACAGTACCCAGGTTCGTGTCCTGGTTCAGGCATTTTTCGCTCTGTTGAAATAAATCTCAACTATTATACTCCAACCATTGAATATAAATAGCTTTAATCCATATTTCCACGAAATCAATGGTAATGTTGTAAAACATTTTCTGGGACATTATCCAGTACTACCATTATTTTGAGCCAAATTATATGTCCTTCATTATTATATATACAAGCACAAAATTTTGTATGGATATTTTGAAGTACAATTTAGATTTGTTTTAGATTGTAGTCAGCCGTTCTTTTAGCATAAAACATCATTTTGTAATAAATATTTCAACTCTACCATTCACTTTGCTTCTTTTTAATTATAGTAGAAAATTCAAAGAAGTTTCAAACTATAAATAACGTTAAAGAAAATTAATAAAACGATTTTGTCTCGGGTTCCTAACGTAACTACCTTTTGACTCTACCAATTACATATTTAACCCAAGAACGCTTTAACCTTTTGATTACGGGTCCGAACTGGCGAGTATTTCTATATTCAAGGGTACCACAATTTACAAAAAAAAATCTTTGTGGTAGATATGTTTTGAAGATTAGATGACAATAATGTTAGATTTTCTAATCTTCCGTAATCGAGTCTACAGCCAAAGTTAGCGAAAAACAAAAAAAAATATTAGCAACAATATGGTTCAGTGTAAATGTGGATATCATTAAAGACTTTCACAAAACAGACTTCATTGCATCAAATCGTATTAACTGAAATATGCCAATTGGCAATGGACCCAATTACGGAAAATTACTTAATATGTTTAAGAATCTCCGCATTAGCGAACATATTGCAACTGATAAGCAAACGGACAAGAAGCATAAATGCTTAAGTTGGTTAAGGGGGTTTTAAGAAAAAAGGTTGGTTAAGAAAGATGAAATACATAAAAACAAAAAATAAGTGAAATGCAAAAAATAATGAAGCTGCGAACCATGATCGCAAAAGTTCTTGATTTGTCTATTAGAATCTTCTGGTTTGGCGAAGGGTTAAGGAAAAAAATTAAATTATGAATAAAAGTAACGTGTTACAATGCTTAACATACATTTAAGGGAGACCAAACTGGTCGCCAGTGGCGGCTAGTATCTTAATACAAGTGTATGGTGATTATTTTTCAAAAAGAGATACAAATAGAATACAAAAATAAGTCGGTGAGACGCACGTTGTCTCAATACCGTGATCAAAAGGTTAATGAAACCTACTAAACGCAATGATGTCTTAAAAAGGTACCATGTTTTTTTTTTTTTTTTTTTTTTTTTTTTTTTTAATCATTTCACTTCCTCTCATTTTAGTTTGAGTTTAGTACAGACGCTTTGGTAAAACAAGATAATACACTAACAATTACTAATTTTTGAGATATTGAAAATCTGTATTTGTGCACAACTCCATGAATCTATCAACGCCGAATTACATTTTTAAATGTAATATTGTTCCAGGAAGTACTTCCTATTTCACAGAGCATTCTTAAAAAGTTTTATTTATGAAATGTTCATTATAAAAATAAAAATGTACCCACATATCATAGAGATACCCAATTTAAATTTTTAGCACGCGTAATTATATTATTAAAATATATAAATAAAAAAAGTGTATTCCTAAAATTTGACGTTAACTTTGAAAACTTAAATTAAACGTTATAAATTCAGATTATTTTTCTATTACAAACAGGTTTCCTAAAGAACATAACTTGTTTTATGCACAGCATTTATTAAATCTCTCCTTTTTTTTAATTAAATGCATATTTAGGAAAATTAATTTTCTTTCAATAATTTATATTAAGTAACTTTTTATTCTGGGAAATTTTACGCTTTTCTAGCATTTCGTTGAATATTGAATTATTCATCTTCAATGTGACAGCATTTGATGCTGTACTACATTTTATATTAACATTTTCAACCATTCTTCTGGAGATGCTATATCATATTTTTATGTATAGCTCCTACTATTTTCCTATGTTTTAGAATATTAATTTTATTCATCCATAATATTTTAAAATGCATTATAAGGTTTGACACATCTTTTAATGATAAATTTTCTTTTATTATCGAATATAGCCAAAAATACGGAAAATTTATTCTAGAATTTTCAACAAGATGTCATCATATGATGGATGATTTAGATTTTCGTTATTACTTACCCATCATACGTAGTATAGGGTAAGTCTTGTAATCGTTTTGAAAATCGAAAAAAATTTTTTGACGGATTTACACGTTTCAGACACTGGAGATTCCGAAAAACATATTTTTAGAAAAAAAAATTTGCCGTCCGTCTGTGTGTCTGTGTGTCTGTGTGTGTGTGTGTCTGTAAACGCTCTATCTCCCGAAAAAATTGAGATAGAGACTTGCAATTTGGTATGTACTTAGTATGTAATAATGGGAAGAAGCCTATTTCATTTCATTAACCTCGATTAACCGGAACTATTTTATTCGGACCCTCGAAATATTCGTTCTGATAAAAGGTATATAAAAATTTTCGAAATTGTTTATTTTAAGAAATGAATATAAAAGACAATAAAAAAACATAAATTTTACATAAAGCATGAAGTCGATCGGATAATTAGTTGCCGAGATATTTGGAATCCTATTTTCCACACTCTTCGATTTTTCATGACCCTGTATTTCATCCAAATTTCACTTCAAAGAGATATTTTAATTGGAAATTTGACGCTTAATCAGATGCAATAAACCGCTAGTTAATAGAATTATTATTTTTGGAGTTATAAGGAAAAACCTCTTTCAAGCAATTCAGTAATCGAGCCTTTAAAGTTTGTGACGTCATCAAGCCACGATTTTATTTGAATTGCAATGCATTTTATAAGTAGTTTACACATTTTTATTTTAATATTTTACATTATGCATATCCATGATGGGTAAGTATTACGGTGGCCCCCAACGACTAGTTTTAATTCCTTGCTTTATGTTTTATGAAAGAATTTTTTTTTCGCATGTGAGTAAAAGATGTGAACGAAGTGTAGCAAATAAAATGATTCAACATGATATTTTTTTTCCTCATCAAATACACTCAAGCCAAGTTGATAATATATAATGTTTTCTGCACAAAACAGTCCTTTTTATTTTATTTTTCATATTCCTTAAGTTGCTGTTGCCTTGAAGATCTGTTGTTATAATTAATTTACGTTCCCCCTTTCACGGCATTCTCAACTCAAACCACCTATTTTTTCCCCTTTGTTCGATTTGACATGTATGTTTTATTTATCTGTCTGTAATGACAAAGGAATGAAGCTTGTCTATCTGTGTATGTACTCTCTTTTGAAAAAAAGGTGTGCGCAGCGCTACAGGATTTGACAGGTAGGTGTATTTATGTCTAAAGTTATTCATCTCGTAGTTCAGTTTTTGGATTTTTTGATAATTAGCCGAAATATCAATAATAAACCCTAATCCCATCAAAACCGTCAAATGTAAAAAAGTCCTTCCGGCCTATACAGGAGGGAAAAGATAGCTCTCATAGTCCATGTTTTTAAAAATTCAACTCATTTTACTTAAACACCCGACGCTAAGTTGCTTGGAACCCGAATATAGAAGATTTAATCCCGGTTTTCATTAATACGGAATTTGAATGCGCATTTCTGCATGAGAGTTGCAGCATAACAAAAATCAGATTGTTTCAAAATGTCAGCTTTTTTAAGATATAGCAAAAACAAAAAATGTTCCAGAATCCTTGTATCAAGTTCTAACACTTCACAGAAACAATTTTTTCAATTTATAAATTTTTTGTACATGTTTTTAAATTTTAAAAAATTAAAAAAAATTTCACTGGCCGCCATTTTGAAACAAGATGGCGGATGAAGCTGGCCAACGAACTCGGTCGAGATCTTGGTATGTTCTGTACACATGTTCAGTCACATTCATATTGGATCAAAAATACGAGAGTTGCAGCATAACAAATATCAGATTGATTCAATATCTCAGCCACCCTAGAATTTCAAACTGCCATATCTCAGCCATTTTTTAAGATATAGCTAAGACAAAAAAATTACAGAATCCTTGTATTACTTTCTAACAATTAACAGAAACAATTTTCAATTTAAAAATATTTTGTACATCTTTTTGAATTTAATTTTTTTTTTAATTTTTAACTGGCCGCCATTTTGAAACAATATGATGGATGAAGCTGGCCAACGAACTCGGTCGAGACCTTGGTATGTCCTATGCACATACTCAGTTACATCCAAATCGGTTCATAAATAACAGAGTTACAGCATGACATATGTCAGATATATATCTACCCTATATATATAAAATCCTAATGAAACGAATTTGTGAAACGATTTTATGAAACGAATTTATGAAACGATTTTATGAAACGACTGATTAAACGACTGATTATGTTTCAAGGCTATTTTTAATAAAATATTAAACGCTTGATGGTGAAATTAATACCAATTGTTCATAAAAATCCGCGGATGTCAAAACTGGTAATAGGATTTTGAAATTGGAATTAGTTTTCGAGATATTAATTTTTTTCTAATTTTAATGACATTTCTGTAATGATGGCAACTAATTACTCAGTTTTTTTGTGACAAAAAAGGGAAAAAAATTGAAAAGGATCCCGATAGGGATTATTGATTTCTTTTTATTCGTCATTTTCAAATTGAAATTGAATTTATCTTTTATTTCAATCGATAATGAAGATAAGATTGTGATTAAATTATGTTTTTCAGGAAATATTGAAAAAAAAATCACATTTCTATCGTCAGGATTCAATCGTCTGTCAGCATTTAATTTAATTTATAAACTGAAAATATTTTGAATAAATTCGTCCAAATGACGTCATTTAGGTAAACGCAAAAGAAAGGGAGGAAAAGGAATTAATAGTAATTATTATTTATTGATATCATTTTGTTATTTTTTTGTAAAATTTAACTAAACGAATTTATAAAATCATTAATTCGGATATTTGAAACTAATATATAAAATAATAATTGCCCAACTGAACGGAAGAATAAAATATCCTGCTTGGTTTTCTATCCTGCTTGGTTTTTTCCGCCAAGCTTTTTAAAAAAGCGTCAAGACCCCTATAATAGAAAAGCACCAAAAGTTCATTGGGTTTATTTTCATAACTTTTGGCAACAAATCTATGTATATTAACGAATCTATCCCTTTTTGAAGCTCGAATTACGCCAAACCTAAAAGCAAAGGATCCTATAATGGAAAAGTACCCGATTTTCGTATGGACAATATTCAAGTGACAGAACATGGTGTAAAATTACCGCGGATAGCAAATTTGTTTAAATATCTCATCAATTGATGCCGAATAAATGCAGGCATGCATGCACAAAATATTTAATTAATTTTGTATGATAAATAATTATTAGAAAATTCGTATATACATATTAATTAAAAAAAATAATTTACATATTTAAAATAACATGAAAATATGTATGATGGTGCACTAAAATAGAGAGAAAATTAAAACCTGTTACTGAAAATGTCTATAACATAGTACTTTTCAATACCGTGCACTGCAAAAAATAACTGTTGATTTTACAGTATAAAACTGGCATCCCAGCTGCCAGTATTATACCGTAAAATTAACAGTATTAAACAGTAAAATAAGCAGTAATACGCTGCCGCGCATGCGCGGTAGCGTATTACTGCTTATTTTACTGTTTAATACTGTTAATTTTACGGTATAATACTGGCAGCTGGGATGCCAGTTTTATACTGTAAAATCAACAATTATTTTTTGCAGTGTGGTTCTTAATGTTATTCACAAGCAGATGGAATTTTTCTCATCCTTAAACGCAAAGGAAGAATAGAATAGAGATTGTTGTTATAAAAGTCCGAGAGGTAGTCACAATTTAAACCTAACCATTTTATACAAGCTGGATTTCAAGTAGTAATTGATTTTACTTATCAATCCCGAAAACAGTCGTCAGTTGTCGCAACAGCTGTGTATGAGGCCATGATAATCGAAAAATGTCCCATTAAAATGTTAAAAGCATGGCAACCCAATTACAGATTTACCAATATTTTTAAAATAAAGCACGCTGTCATGTTTTTAGAGGCCTCGAAGTCTGAGCGGGGGTTGGCGAGCGTAGCTCGCAGGGGGTAGGCCCCCTAGTATATATATATATAAATATATATCAACATTTGAACGGAGGATGGTTTTCTGGCCTGAGTGTCATGATCGCTAAAAATATGCCAAATTCTTTTGGAATTGCTTTATTCCGAACGGTTGCAATAGGTAGCTTTTTGTATTAAAAGCTACCTAAAATGGAGCCAAGTCTCGTGACTCTTTTACCGTAAAAAGTTCTGAGATCGTGTAAAGCCAAGTTTAGCTATCTTATTAACTCTGAAATTTTCATACACAAATTACTCCTAGTCTGAACATGTTTAGTTAATGATTATTTTGTGACTTAGCAATTACGCAGCATGAAAATGTGACAACTGTATATAATTAGCCTTAATCAAATAATACCATCCCATCCCTTAATATAGCAAGGTTTTACAACGTAAATCCTGATTTTTTTATGGGAAAAAAAATAAATAGCTATTTGACAATGGACGGAATTAGTAAAGAAAAATTTTACTTAACAGAAATTTTTATTTTTGCGGTGATGGGGAAGGGTTGGGTAGCAGAAACGACTTTTTATTAAATATCGCATTTATCATACAGCATGTATTCGTGCAGCGTGCAGCATTTAGAGTGTTTTAGCGTTTCGTACTATTTTTTGACGGGACCGGGCAACGCCGGGCGGATCAACTATTTTAATATAAAACACAGGCAATCTGCTCTAATGTGTTTCCAGACGAAGCAAAATCTTGTGAAATTTGCCGTATTGCCCATGTATAAAATCGCCATTTTGGCGTCAAAAAGATACCTTGCTGCGTCTGCGACATATGTACCATTAATTAATATTAAACTGATAGTTGATAAAAGCGAATTTTTTTAAATATCACATTCTTAATTTTCTATTTATAATGAATTTTCTATTTTTTAGCTGTTAAAATATTTCATTGTTGCAGTTTATGGCGGCTCTTTGGCATGTTTTGGCAATCGTTTGTTGACGCATAATTACATCCATTGCTTATTCAACTCCCACGTGATTGCACACGTTACAGAAAATGTTTGGCGATTTATTAATCTATTCATTCAGCACGAGAATGTGATGTATATAATTCGCCTTAATCAAATTATCTCATCCTATCCCAAAACATAGTAAGGTGTAATAAATTTCCTGTGCTGCGTTATTGCCAAGTCACAAAATAATCATTAACTGAAGATGTTTCAAATATCAAGTCGGAATCATAGAAAATTTCAAACTTATTAAATATAATTAGTAATAATTTAAAATCAAAAACATTATTTTAAGAAGAAGAAAATGTTTTAATTAAAGCTTTAATGAAAATAATGTTATGTATATGTAAATTTATTCTATTGCTTTAAAGTCGCGTGTATTACAAAGTGCTATTAATTCCTTATTAATACATATTTTTTTTCATTGATTTTATAATTATTTTTCAACTTTAACAGCACGAAATCTTTTTAAAAAATGTTTTATTTCTAGTATTGTTATTTTTTGTATAGTTCAACATATTTTATTTCTTACCAAAATAATATGGATTACCTGCATTTCTTATTAAAACGTAGTCGGAAATCCGAAAAAAGTAATACAAAGATATTTACACGATACTAAATTAATTTCATTTTTTTAAATAAATATTTGATTAAAAATACATTAATTAAAATTTCTCTACACAGGCAAATTAATTTTTAATTAATAATATCGTGATAACTTTTTTACTTGTTATTGGAAAAGAAAATTAAAATGATACTTGCTTTAATTATTTATATTTGTAATTAAAATTTGGTGTTTTTTTTCCTCGACAAAAAATTAAGCTTCTATTAAAGAATCATGTTTCTTAATATTTTATATATTTTTTATCTCTTTATGATGAATAGGAAATTTAATAAAATAAAATAAATGTTTAACAGTTAGATTTTTTTTCAGTCCTTTTTTTTTTATTTTACATATAAATTTACAAATTTACTCAAATTTTCTTTTTTTTTTACTTGGCAGATATTTAAAATATTGCAAACTTGATGTGCAATATCTAAAATCAAAATACAAAATTCTATTTATTAAGATCAATGTGCCTAAATGTGAAGACCCATAAATGCAACAGACTTCTTGTTCCTAAAATTCTCTTGCAAGAATTTTATATAAATGTGGCATTATGAAACATACGCATTTCTGGAACAAAACACTAAACATGTTACTGCATTAAAAGCATTTTTTCTAAGACAATTTTCCATTGCAGTATTCATCGTTAATTATCAAACTCCGACAATACTTTCTAAATGCGCGGGATATTATCGAAATTAAAATTACGAGATCTTTTTTTACCTTTGAATGTCAAATAACACCATTGTCATCACGACAATTAAAAGTATGTTTCATCTACCGGAATAAAAAACGAGAAAATGTGACACGTTTTGAACTAGAGTTGTTCTGAAATTATCATCGCATTTGGGCGCCTGATATTTTCATGGACCTAAATAGCGACGAATTAGATCCTGCTAAATTAAAATTGCGGAGAGGCTTTCACACTAAGGCAGGGAACTCAAACCCACGTGCCAGAAGACCAATTGCCAGAGGCGAATAAGGCGAAGATTATTCATGAAAAGGGGCAAATTCATTAATAGTTTATTCCTCCTTATTTAATCTCAAAATTTCC
Source organism: Maratus michaelseni (assembly GCA_963931845.1). Classification (NCBI taxonomy): domain Eukaryota; kingdom Metazoa; phylum Arthropoda; class Arachnida; order Araneae; family Salticidae; genus Maratus; species Maratus michaelseni. The sequence goes on along the minus strand of OZ007588.1, from coordinate 258,244,658 downwards.
TTCAAAATTAAATCGAAGTTTCCGAATCGATTTTTCCGATATAGGTATTCATTATAGGTATACATTCAAAGGTAAAAATATAATTTATTAGAGATTTTTTAGATATTTAGGCAAATAGCTATTTGGCACACGTGGGTTTGCCATCGCTGTATTAAGGTAAGTTTATGTGGGGTTTTTTATATATTAAATTAATATGATGTTTAAAAGCAAATATTATGAATAATAGAAAGTAGGTGAATTAACATAGTCAGGAATTTCTTCATATTGATATATTAGTGTATTCCTTTGGCTCAGAACTTAATTACATACCAGCTGGGAAGACCGAGCTACTCTCGGTTAAAAACAGCTTTGTGTTCAACTCATTATAACAATATATTAATGGGGTATATAATGGGATCAATTGCGAGAATGTTCTATGTACCCTGATTGGTTGAATTCTGTTTTCGAGAACGTTCTATGGACTCTGATTGGTTTAATCAAGTATCTCGGCTCCTATAGGGAATTACGAGAAAATTTCTTCAGGTTCTCAACGTCTTTTTGCCAAAAATCGCCATGATTTGCGAAGAGACGCAAACTTGTCGACATTTTTTTCATTTGGCGCCAAGCATGTGTTTTGGCATTGGTAATCTTGAACATCAATTTGAACATCGAATTTTCCGCCAAATATCGCCAATGTCGTCAACATTTCACCCAATATCACCAAATTTGTCGAAATGCGCCAACTTTGCGACTTTGTTTACTGCCAACTGTTCAATAACTTAATAACTGTTTCAACCTTCATTCCCATAGAAATGAAATGACTCGTAGTGACCCAAAATGATCCTTTAATCGAATTTTGCAAACATGTGACCTAACCCAATGGTCTTCTCATACCCCCAAACGGTAGGATACAAAATTTAGTCAAAATCGTTAGAGTCGTTTTTAGAAAAAAATTACGTGTATACACACACAGACACACACAAAATTTGCTCGTATTTTAATATACCAACAGGGAATACCGAGCTAAGCTCGGTTAAAATTAGCATTGTGTTCAATTCGATATATCAATAAATTCAAATTAACGTTGTATTGGATAGTTCATGTTTATTGATTATCAAAGTTAAAATTGTTTAAAGCAAGAATGTTAAATGATTCATTATTTAATTTTAATGCAGTATTAAGTATTTATAGAACTGATAACACTTAAATTAATAAAATTAAGGTGAACTGATATGCAGAAAATATATTGTCACATTTGGGCACTTTTTTACATTTAGGAATTTGGATTTACTGTAAATGTGGTAAAAATGACCTAACCCTGACAATTATATAATTTTGCTTAGATTACAGATAATAATTCAATTCCTTCAAAACAACTTAGTTTTGACTTAAAAGCATACTAACCTTTTTTTTTTTACTTACATTTGGCCTTTTACATTTAATGAATGCGAAATATACCCTAAATGTTACAAACTTTTGAGAAATCGCATCGCATTTAGTCACAATGACCTTATATATGCATTTTATTGGAACGGATAAAAAACAAATATTACGCAGAAAATATTGTCGTTAGTAATTAAACCTGCGAAAACACTCTATCAGCATATTCTTTCAAAATGTTATATTAGTGATATAAGTTGAACTAATGACATAAAAACTCATAATTCAAAAAAGGTTGCGTTAAACATGACATAATGTGAATTCTAAACAACATTTATTTGTTTGTAAATTTGTAATTTGTTCTAAACAACATTTATTTGTTTGGGGAAGTTTGTAAATAGTAACTTATTCTAATAAATATAATCTACTACATGTTTTTATATATTGCTGGTTTATATGACACACCTTAAAAATAACAATTATATTTAAATACTCGCAGCATTTTTTCTGTATATAAAACAAGCTTAATATTCAAAGAACGAACTGATATTTTGAGTAATGTATAAATTGTTATCCGGCTGTTAATTTTAAACTAATAAATTTTATTTCAAATACAAATTATTAAACGATGAAAAAAAAAATATCAACTGTAAGATTTTTTTTTCTTATTGTGCGCAGAATAAACGATTAAGTTTTTTTCTGCTTTATTTAATTGCTCGTTTTAAAATGCCTTAATAATTTATTTCATTTAAAAAATACAATTATTATATCTAGAGGCGCTTTATCTGTTAATTGCGTCTGATTTTAATTACGTGCAGAAGTACTATTCATTAACCATTTAAAATATCATATTATAAAAATTTTCGGTGGCAAAATAAATAAAACACTCTAATAAAATAATTTACAGGGGTTTTGGAGGTTTTTTACTTTAGTGGATAAGCATTATGTATAACAATTTTCAAAAATTGTTAAGAGCATTAATATAATCAAGCGAGTGAAAAGTACTAACAAGGAGAGGGCCAATCTTGGTAATCACAGGTTTTGATTATTTTTATATATGTTGTAGGGCAGAAGTCCCTTAGGGTTCAGCGGATTTTATACAATGCCCTTTAGTTCTCGAGAAATAGGGGTCTAATATTATAACACAAGTTAAATAGTTACTTTGTAATGAAATTACTGCGTTGGTCGTAGCTCAGTTGTTATGGCGTCTGAATATTATGACATTAAAAATTATAATATTGTACATTAATTATAATGTTAAACTATTTATTTTTTTATTTGTAATTAAATCGTTGTATTACAAATCGTTTACATCGTTGCATCATTAAACGGTTATTTTTTCTTTTAAATCACTTATAAAATGTATTTCATATATTCTTTATCGATGCAATGATATTGAACAATTCTGTCAATTTGTGATTTTAAAGAAACATCATTTATATACTTCCTTAACAAGGGAAATCAATGCGATGATAATACTACAATTTTTAAAGTAAGAAGCATAGTTATATTAAAATTAGCATTAAGAATTAAATTACAACATATTTTTTGCAGATTAAAGATTGTAATTTATATGATGTTATTAATAAAATAAAGTATGATTTTGTAACGATTCTGGAATTTTAATTAATAATAGATCTAATTTAAAAAAATCTCTTTAAATGATGAAAAATATTAAATAATGGTTTAAAAATCAAAAATGCTAAATTAAAATTTAAATATGTTAACATCATAATTAATGTACGATATTAAAATTTTCAATTGTGAGATTATTAAATAATAATTACAACTATATTTATAAGAAAAAAATGAGAAAAACAAACGTAGCGCGTTCCGGTCTCCCACCCGGGCCCACGGATCAACGAGTAGACGTCATGACAACTGAGCTATGACCAACGCAGTGATTTCAATACAAAATAAGTATTTAACTTTTGTTTTAATATTAGACCTTCTTTTTCTCGAGAACTAAGGAGAGTTGTATAAAATCCGTTGAACCTGAGACTAAGGGGCTTCTACCCTACAACATATATAAAAATAATCAAAAACTGTGATTACCAAGCTTGGCCCTCTCCTTGTAACGGTGTTCCACATGAATTACGGTGGGCATCAAGTTTAAAATAAGTGTATTTTTATTTCACACCCAACAAAGCATTTAGAAATTTAATGAACTGATTCACATTTTCTTTAAACAGTTTGTTAATGACAACTTCTTTCAAATAAAGAAAGGATATGATTAGTAGATACGTTTTGTCAGGCTTTTTTTAATAATTTCAAGCATCATTAGGTTCACTCGTTAGTTCGAAGGATGAAAATACATAACAGGCTAACAGAATGAATTACCGAATCAAATCTATTTACATCAAAGTAATTGTAGAAAAATCTCTTGTTTCGTATTTACTAACAACCATATTTACAGTTAATAAGAGGAAATATTTTAAAGGAATATAATTGGAATTTCCTCATAAAAATAATACAAAAGAAAAAAGGGATACATTTATGCCCATTAATCATTTTGTGAAATCACATTTTGCAGATGAATTTCGTTGAAGTTTTTCTATAAAAATCTTAAAGCTTATTAAGTTTTCAAACTCTTTGAATTTATAAACTTGCCGTTTACTTTTTAATATTATGAAGAGACAGCCAAAACTTCTAAATTAATTATATTTCACGCTTTCTTGATTCTGCTATTAAAAGCTGCTACAACTGAAACAGGCAAACGATCAAACAAATAAATATCTAACTTTTATTTATGTCAGATTAGAAATCTTTATTCTACATTGCAAAGCACATTTCCTACGCAAGGTACTGTACTTTTCGTTCAAAAGAAAACTTATAAACAACCACATTTTATCAATTTCTACACGACGATTCTGCGACAATTTATCACAAAACAATTCATCAAGCATAATTCGGCACAATGCGTTCTTCATCGTGGCGATAATCCACTGCGACGTACATAGACAGAAAATCCCATAGCAACATTCCCGATACTGAAAATTTTGTGCAATGTTTCTAAGATAATATTCGTAAGCATTTTGACGATTCCTGATAACAATTCTTTGGTGACGAAAAAACATCACTTTCAGGAAATTATAGATTTTGGCACCTGGGATTACATAAATAAATGTTGTTAAAATGTCATTGGTTACATTTAATCACACTGCGTATTCTATCCCTGAAAACGAAAAATCGGTTTGTTTGGGGTAGAAAAGACTGAGAAGCCATAAGATTTAAAATATCATGACGAGGTAAGTTTTAGTCGTATAAAAATGGGATATTTACTGTTGAACTTGTAAGGGCATTGAAAAGGTTTTTCTAAAAATAATGTATAGGATACAGGGACCATATAAAAATTTAAATTTGGAAACTTATTTAAATTAACTAGTCTTACGTAAATGTATTTGCCTATGATGAAGAACAACATTTTAAACATTTTTGCGATTGGAACTATACCTCTAAATCTAATGATTTAGGAATTAGCCATTGGTCAATGACAAGAAGGGGCACACTGTGTAATATCTAAATTATTTTTTTTTAATATCTTTATTTTTATAAATATAGTTATGATATTAGTACTATACTGTATCATATATTCTAATACGAACAAATCTTGTGTGTGTGTGTGGTTATATATATATATATATATATAACCATAAATGAAACATTATCATAACACCAACTTAAACAATGAAATAATAATTAAGTATGAAATAATTAGTTGACAATGAAAGATTCCCCAATACACTTAATATGGAAACAATTAGTTGACAATGAAAGATTCCCCAACACACTTAATATGGAAACAATTAGTTGACAATGAAAGATTCCCCAACACACTTAATATGGAAACAAAAACATATTAAAAGAATAAGAAATTAAATAAAAATGAAATTAAATGAATGAAATGAAATGAAATTTGTGGAATTTAGACAGAATTATCAAGTCCCAAATGCCTAAATACCACAAATAAAATGAAATGAGATGTTTCATCATCATATTAGCCATACATTGCTAAAAAATATGATTTTGGGACTACATCTCATAAACATTGAAGCAAACCAGTGATAAAATGAAAAATAAAATACAATATTAAAAAGGAGAGAAGCCTTACATATAATTTACAAAGAAAACAATTTATAGAGTCAGTTAGTATAAAATCCATAAAGATTAAAAAAGATTAAAATAGATACCGTTCACCTCAAGAACCAGCATGAAACTCAACCATGACTTGGGAATGAATTGCAAAAAAAAAAAAAAAAAAAAAAAAAATCATTACATGTTGCCAATTTTAGAAATATAAATTTACACCCCAAGAACCAGCATGAAACTCTAGAATGACTTGGGAATGAATTGAAAAAAAAAAAAAAAAAAAAAAAAAAAAAAAAAAATTCATTACACGTTGCCAATTTTAGAAATATAAATTGCTTTATAATGATGCCAGAAATAATGTTACAATATTATGGATTGTAAAGTAAACAGGAGCATAAGTGCTGCCATCTATTGGGAAAAATGAATATAATCTGAATCGAAAGCGTTGGATGGATGGATGGATGTTTAATAATTAAACCAAATTACTATCTTAAATAATACCAATTAGTTAAATAATAAATAAAAGAAATTAATAAATAGAATATCGAAATACATTAAAGTAATGGATGTATTAATGAATAATTCTATGTTATAAATAAGTATAAAGATGGAAAAATTAATTATTAAGGCAACTTAAAATAGTGCTACCATCTATTGGTAAAAGTGAATAAAATCTGAATAGAAAGTAATGGATATAAATTATTGTTTAATAATTAAACCAAATTACTATCTTAATGATAGCCATTAGTTAAATAATAAATTAATTAAATTAATTAATAAATAGAAAATTGAATTACATAGAAGTAATGGATGTATAAATGATTAATTCTATGTTATAAATAAGTAGTAAGATGGAAAAAATAATAATTAAAGCAACATAAAAATATATGTACCATTAAATGACAAAAACGATTAAATAACTGTACCAAAAATGCAACATCAATTAAATTAAATTAAAATAAAATACTAAATATTTGAACTATGATACAAAGAATTTAAATTTAATGTTGATTAAATATTGAAATGAATTAGTCACAAATAATGTTCCTTCATACCAAATTAAATAAAATATAAACACTTAATAAAATTAAAACATATTATATTAACACTGTATAAAAGTAAACATTATATTAGAAGTAAATATGATATTGTCCACCATAGGTATTAATCCAAATCATTATATCAAATACATTCTTAATATTAATGAATATAAATTCATTTAAATTAATTAAATAATGAAAAAGTAAATCTAACTAAATTAAAAAACATATAGAAATATCACATCGCAGTCCATTATAAAACCATTATCAAACAAATATGTAAATCAAAATGCCCCTTTTTTTTTTTTTTTTTTTTTTTTTTTTTTTTATATATATATATATATAATGTTATAAATTTTGTTTAATGTATTTCCTATTGAGCATCATGTAACTCAATGCTAAAGGCCTCAGGTGGTTTGCAAGGAAAACAACCTTACAGCATCGGTTTTTATAATGAGTTCTATTGGAAAATCGCCAAGGAATGGGTTTATCGCCAAGTTGGCGATGGTTTTGGCGACTTATTTTTGTCGCCAAATTTGGCGATATATCGCCAAATGTCGCCAAGTTGGCGACGGATTTGGCGACTTTTTGTGCAACCACACCCCCTTATACCTATACATTGGGATCCTTTCTTGCTTGGGTTCTCTATTGAAAGTTAAAGCACTTTCTGGTAATTTCTAGCATCTGAAGGCTCTGGAATAATCTGGAAAGATCTCTGAAACCTATATAAGGACCACCATCAGTTCAGTTAGTTAGTTGTCTGTCAACTGCGATTGAATTCATACGAGAGGCTTTGCATTGAGAACTGTGTTTCTCGGATCGATTTTGTCATTGATACGTCGTATTGAACGCATTGTTTCTGTGTGAAATTTTGCTGCGCTTTTATTGGATTTGAAGATTACTGAATATCTTGTAATTTTCAGAAGATATTTGTGATCGTATTGCACTGTTTATAGTGAATAAAGCCTTTTTATTGTTCTTATATATTGGCATCAGTCCTTTCGAACCCCGAGCTCACAACAATATATATATATATATTAATAATATAAATTAACCATGCGTATTTTTCATACAACTCCGCCACACACCTCCTCAATATATATATATATATATATATATATATATGCAAATTTTATCTTAAAAACGGCTCTAACAATTTTGACGAAATTTTTTATCCTACCAGAAAACCATTGGGCTCGGTTACATGTTGGAGAAAATTGAATTAGTGGGTCATTTTGGGTCACTATGGGTCAGAGTCAACCTAATTGTATCTAAAAACGATTCAAACGATTTTGACTAAATTTTGTATCTTACCATTTTTGGACACGAGAAGACTATTGGGCTGTGTCACATGTTCGAGAACTTTCGATTAGCGGGTCATTTTTGGGTCAACGCGGGTCAAGTTAATTTTATCTAAAACAAGGCTCGAACGATTTTGATTAAATTTTGTATCCTACGAGTTTCGGGCAGGAGAAAATCATTTGGCTAGGTCACATGTCCGAGAAATTTCGATTAGTGGGTCATTTGGGTCACTGTAGGTCAGCCCCACCAGTGGCTGAGAGGTTGTGCTCTCGAAGCTGGTAGACGGGAGGTGCTGGGTTCGATCCCAATCGCGCCCGTCGGCCTAATCGCTCGGAGTTTTCGTGGTTTTCTTTCGAGCCGTGGATCTTCTCCATGCGTAAATACGGATTAGGTTCCCTTAGAAAGACCCCCACGAAGGGCACTCCCCCCGGGCCTATATCCCTAGTGTCGATAATTGGCCGTCAATAATCAACCCAACCCCAACCCACTGTAGGTCAAGCTAATTTTATCTAAAAAATGGTTCAGACTATTTAGACTAAATTTTGCATCCCATGGTTTTCGGGCACGAGAAGACTGTTGGGCTTAGTCACATGGTGAGAAAATTCGATTAGTGGGTCATTTTGGTCCTGGGTCATTATGGATCAAGCTATTTTTATCTTAAAATCGGCTCAGAGGATTGAACTAAATTTAGTATCCTACAGTTTTAGGGAACGAAAAGACTATTGGGCTAGGTCACATGTTCCAGAAATTTCTGTTAGTGGGTCATTTTGGTCATTGGTCATTATGGGTCAAGTTATTTTTATCTTTTTAAAAACGGATTAGACGATTTGAACTAAATTTTGCATCTCACGGTTTTTGGGCACGAGAAAATCATTGGGCTATGTCACATGCTCGAGAAAATCCGATTAGTGGGTTATTTTTGGGTCACTGTGGGTCAAGCTAATTTTATCTAAAAAACCGCTCAGACTATTTTGACTAAATTTTGCATCCTACGGTTTTCGGGCACTATAAGACTGATTGACTATGCCACATGCTCGAGAAAACCCGATTAGTGGGTTATTTTTGGGTCACTGTGGGTCAAGCTAATTTTATCTAAACAACGGCTCAGACTATTTTGACTAAATTTTATATCCTACGGGTTTCGGGCACGAGAACACAATTGGGCTTGGTCACATGTTCAAGAAAATTTTATTGGTGGGTCATATTTGAACTCAAAGCTAATTTTGACCGAGCGTAGCTCGGTCTTCCTTTCTCATGTAATTTTAATTGGCTTCTCAAGGGCATTCGTCCTCCCCACTTCATCCCTTCGTTCTCACAGGAAAAGAGCGGCCAGCCAGCAAAATGCGTTGTTATCGTACTTACTGACTATAAGGAAATTGAGAAATTGACCTTCAGAAGACAACTAAAATTACATATAGTATAATAAAGTAATTTTAGAATAAATTTTACTCGTTTTGTAACTTCCACAGTGGTGTTGAATGAATACGATTTAGAACTTTGGTGACTATGCATTTCAAATAATCAATTTTAAAAATTAACATTAATCTGTCCGTTTCCGTAATTTATAACGTAGTTGAGAAGCGTTTTTGACTTCACTTCGTGTCCCTGTCTGTTTGTTAATTCTTCTACAAATCGCTACGAAGAATCACTAACGAATCGCTAAGAATCGCTACGAAGTCGATACATTATTAAGGTTCACTACAGCATGTCCCCTATTCCAAATGAGTATAATATCGCTAGCTGTTCTTTTACAACGGTACACATAGGAATTCGGATACATTACAGTTTAATGGTGTAAATTTTGGACTTCATACTGTTTGATATGTATTGAAATGTGTATACGGAATTTGAATGTATCAAAATATATTCCCTGTTTAAAATACTTTCCGTAATATTTAGCAGTTTTTACACAGATACACAAAACAATACGAATATATTTAATTCTATGAGCAGTAATAGCTGGAAGTGCGTTTGCATCTGAAACAAATTTTAGTGTCCTATAGGATTTGAGAAAAGTATATTGTTTTTTTACGGGGCCGCACACAACTAATCGAATACATTATGATCTATGGTTAGTCTTTTCAGTCAATAAATTCCATACGTCATTTTTAATGAAAGACAATTTTGTTTTGATAAAAATTATTAAAAAAAAAAGTTTTCCGCACCATTTACGCTCTTTCTGTAAACGTAATTTTACCGTTATACGTGAATAATAAGTTTAGTATATTGATTAGTATTGAAATTGACTTTGGTCACACACTTGACGTATTTGGCAACAAACACAAATTTGGAAAATTCCAGATTTCAAGACTATTAGACACATGGTAACTAAATTGTCGAAAATGATCCCATTTACCCTAACTGTTTTTTAGTCAAGGTAAAAGTATAAATAGCAGTGTTCCACATTAAGTAATTGACTGAAATTGAAATGCGTTTGTCTGAAGTATTAGAAACTTCAGTGATAATATGCATTCTTTGTAGAGTTAGAGTTGTTGTTCAAAATTAAAGAGGATGAAAATGAACATTTTACGTAAAAATTCTACTAATGTTCGAAAATGTTTTTTAACCTATATGTGACGTATGAATTTTCTTCATGTGCAATCAATCAGTTGTTTTCTAAAAATGTTCAAACGTAAGTATATATTTCATGCAAAAAGCACCGGTAAGAAATTGCCGAAACAACCATGTGATTTGAAAGAAATGTTATGTTATTTGTCATTTGGGAGAATGCCGTCTTTTGACTCAGGAATTTCAGGAACTTTCGAGCTTAGAATCGCGATGTTTCTGTGATTTGAAGGGGAAATGATATACATAAATATTAATTTTCTAAAACGAGAATGTGCTTTAGCAGATTTACCGTAACAAGGCTGTGATTTGATGAAAATGCAGTTCAGATTGGAAAATTCAGTTAACTTTTACGCTAAATTGGTGAAATTGCTCTGTTTTGAGGAAATATAGGTAAATCAAAGAGAAAATTGTAGGAGTTAAGGGAATATAATCAACGAGAAAATGCACGTCAATTCGCGTATTTTTTTGTAGTGTGTGCGATAATTTTATTGTTCGTCATCAAGCTATTGTATGATAATATCTTACTATACAAATTTTTATAATCGGACACACACAACTAGTCCCCAATGACCTGCCATCACACACACACACACGTAATGTATGTGTCTGTGTGAGTATGAGCACTTTTGCATATGTTAATACATGTATATATGTATGTAATGTATTAACACATATACATGTATAATACATGATCTTATTATTATGTCCAAAGCCATAATTGCAAATGGCGCAATATTACATCCCTGGGAGCTTTTATATGTATCCAGTGTTTAATCTATTCAACTAAAAAAAAACACACAGAAGCAAGATAATTTAACGCGTAGGAATTTTTTCTATGGCGCAAATTTTTTTCGAATCTGTAGTAAACAAATTTAATAATTTAGAATTTTACAGTTTTAGAAGTTCCTGCTATTGAAATAGAAATGAAACTGTGTGCAACTGGTCATCATGTTTCAAGGAAATATACTCAATGTTCAAAAGATATATGTTGCTCATTCTTTTGATATTTTCGTTTTCTATTTTCATCACTGAACGGATTTTACTGTACAGTCTTGTTCAAAAAATGGATACGCTCACCTTTATTTTCCAGAGATCGTTTAAAAGAAACTCGCAACAATAGTGCCATTAGAATCGAAATAACCTCTTCTATTCAAACACAGTTGCAATTTTTTCGTCAGAGGTCATCTACATATTAAATATTGTACCAACTTTCAATTTTTCAACGGTAATATATCCTTATTTTCTGTAAAGATATTTGTTATATTGCATTTACCAGAAATGCTTCATTTCATACAAATACACCCACAAGTATTGGAGATATAAAAGAAAATGTTTAGGGGTTCATCCACAATATTGGAGATATAAAATAAAGATCTTAAAAGTCAAAAACGTACCAGGATAATTCGCTTAGAATCGCAAAAAAATTTATAAAATATCTAACACTAATAGAAATTATTCTTTTACACTAAAATTGTATAGAAATTTTCCAGTAATTGCTTGCGATTTTCTTTTATATGACTGCAAGCGGTATCAGAAGACCCTCCCCTCCCCCTCATGTAATAAAGACTTTTTATTTCTTCAAAGCTAATGATAAGAATTAACTGTAAATATTAACACGCCCATGTTGTTGACGAAGCTGATACTCTTTATATAAAATTTAATGTAAGTTATAATTCATTAATTTTAAATATGCTTTTTAAAATAACTTCCACAATTGAAAGTATGTTTATGACTCATAATTACGTTTTTGCCTTTTCATTACTCGAGAGATTTAGTTGGTAAGATATAAATTAAAGTTTTTCACATGGATTTAACATTAACATTTATAAATTTTGATCCTTTCTAACTATGAAAATTGAAGAAACTATTCACAAACGATGTACTTTTCCAGCCTGATTTAATCTAATGAATACAAATAAAGCGTCAATAGTTTTAGCATTAAAAAAATACGTTCCTAAATTTTTTAACATGCAGACAAAGACATGGAGAAAAATCATTTTTTCAAAAAGAAAGCATTTTTTCCGAAACTAATGACACCTTTGATGTCTATTGTAGCTTCTAACTCTATTACAGACTCTTTGGAACGCAGACAACAAAGATGTGAAGACAAATGTGTGAATAGAACTGAAAAGAACTTTTGTTTATTAAATTGTTCTATGTTTTTCTTTTGAATTAGAAGTTTGATCGCATTGTAATAATATGCAGATATTGATTGTATGTAAATATCTTTTTTTGTGTGTGCCAGTGTTCGCCTTATGTTAAATTAAATTGCTTTTCGTCTAAAGATGCAATCTTCAATTTAAATAATACTTAATGAGATCGAACAGTGATAGAGGCGTTCATAACGTCGGAGAGTTTTTGTAAATTTATCATTATAAAAGGTAGTTTTTAACAGTTTATCTTATATAAAAATATTTTTTTATTATTATTCAGTGATATTTTACGGCAAATGATCTGCAAATAAATGCAGAGGTACCTTTTTATGAATCGGACTGCATAATAATTTATCAACAACCCGTAACTATTATTTAAATAATTATAGATTTAACAGCAATGCTTGCCTTTTCCCTATTGCAGAAGATTTTTCTCTGTCTATACGTTTATAATTCTACTTGATTGGTTGCTTTAGACTTATTTTTAATTCTGAGCTCAAATCATTTTTAAAACTTTTGTCCTTTTAAAGAAATTTACAGACGTTAGAATTTTTTTTCAACAATTATTGGATCAAGAGATATTATATGAGATTTTGTTTTACAGAAATAAAAAAAAAAAAATAATCTTAATTCATTTTGTAAACCTATAAAATTTAGAAATGTTTATATAATTTTGGTTATGAAATACGTAAAGCCGTATCCATGAATCTTTTCTGCTGAGATTAATTTTCTTAATGTTGTTATGAAAGACATCATTAATTTGTTATTCATAATCAAAGTACATTCAATTTCTTTGAAATGTAGAAAACTACTCTTAATATATGTTTTTCCCAAAATTAATCAAACAATCAATTCTAAAATTAGCACTCTTTAAATTGACTTTTTGTAAGTACGCTAAGAAAAAAATAAGACTCGAAATTTCATTATATAGATAAAAGAATCATCAATCAACTATTTTTACTTTCTGCTATCTTTGAAAGAAGAAAGTATTGGATTCATGAAAATTTTCGACGGATTTATACGTTTTAGAAGGTCCTCAACACGATTTCTCTGTTTTTAAAAAATGTCTGTATGTGAGTCTGTCTGTCTGTCTTTGTGTCTGTATGTGACACGAATTTTGTGGGCTCGATCTCAAGAACTAATACACGGAATTTAATAAAACTTTATATTCGGTTAGTCCCTAATATAAATAGATGCTAATTAGTTTTTGGCGTAAATTGCACAAGTGGCGCTGCTATGCTGCATTTTTAGCGATTTATGCAATAGCTCTATCTCAAGAACTAATGCGCTGATTTTCATAAAACTTCACATTCAGTTATACCTTAACATAAATAGACGCTGGTTGTGTTTTGGTGTAGATATCCCAAGAGATGGTGCTGCTATGCTATTTTTTCATCGTTTTCTTGATAGCTATATCTCAAGAACTAATGCACAGACTTTTATCAAACTTCAGTTTCTGTTAGATTTTGACATAAATAAATTATGAATACGTTTTGGTGTAATTGGCTCTAAAGGTGGCGATGCTATGCACTTTTTTCATGTTTTTCACGATAACCATGTCTCAAGAACTAATGCACGGATTTTTATTAAACTTCAGATTCGGTTAGACGTTGACATAAGTTGTTGTTGATTCGGTTTTGGTGTAAACAACAGGTGGCGCTGCAATGCTATATTTTTTAGGATTTACACGATTTTAGCGATAGCTATATCTCAAGAACTAATGCACGGAATTTAATAAAACTTTAGATTCATTTAGACCTTGATGTAAATTGGTTCTGATTGGGTTTTAGTGTATGTGAAACCTGTGTGACAGAGAAGAAAGTTTTGGGATTGACACATCCGACTAGTTTAATTTATTAAAGAAAAAAGGAGAGAACAGTGAAATTGTTTTATCACGAGTGAATGAAACATTTATATGAATGAGCATTTACTTATTTTGCACTATCATTTTATGATTAAATTAATATTATGAACAGATATTTTTTTTAGTTTACTTGCAAGTTAAAACTTTCCTTAATAATCTCTCTTAAAAGTTATCTGGTTAATTTTGGCTCTGCACTATCATTTTATAATTAAATTAATATTATGAATAGATATTTTTGTTTATGCAGTATTTTTTTAATGTGATACGTTTTCCGGTTTCATAACTATTTCTCCGTATTTTGGTTTAATTTGTGTATAAGTTGTTCACATTAAAATTTATTTTTAGAAAAAGAGATCATTTATAAAAGAGATCATTCATGGCATTGTTTGTTACGAAAAATATTTTATTTTCTAATAATTGTGCTATTTCTGTAAGCAAAGAAAGTTAATACAAATCTTCATTTTAGAAAAAAAAAATGTAAGGGCGATTTGAGCTCATGTTTTTTTTTTTTTTTTTTTTTTTAAGGAAACGATAAGATACATGTCTGAAACTATGTGTAAGAAAATTAAAAATCGAGAAAATGATCAACAAGAACTACTAGAAAAGTTTATATACCTTTGTTCGACTGTTTAAACTTTCACGTTTTATATTTGACATTTTATTAACATACATCTGACCTGTGTGCTTGGCGTCAAGCGCCCGCTTATAAGTCATCGTCAATATATACAAGGATGAGATAGCACACACAAGGAAATTTACAGCACTCAGCCGGGAGCTCCACAAAGAGTGTGCAACAGAGCCAGCGGGATTCGAAACCGCTCCCACCTACACTCGCAAGCGATTAGCGCCTTGACCACTCAGCCACGGTGGGCCCTGTTTAAACTTCAGTTTAACTTTAATGCTTGAAAATACCAAACTTTGACGCAGTTGCCAATATTTCTGTAAATATATGTCTAAAGATGTAAATATATGTCTAAAAATCTAATTCTCATATTGTCTAATGCTTACTAAATTATCTAAATTAATTCTAATTAATGTTGTAATTGTATTTTAAGTACGATTTTCTTATACTTATGGTACAGCGCATAGGATACATAGTGTGGAAACCGGCTAACCCAGTAATGCTTTAAAAAGTGCTATAAAATTGTAGCCGATAAATGTGGAACGATGCTGTACAATAATAGGGCGATCGCAGCGATACCTGCTAGCTCTTTTCAAAGTAAACAAAAATTTAGTAAATTATCATTTGGTTAGCCACGTTCACTATCTTTCATCATTTTAAAACTTATGAAAATCACTATCTAAGTCAGAGGAAACAGGATATAATTTAAGTATTTAAAATACTTACCCCTGGCCGAAAGGTTTTCTCAGTTTGATTCTTAGCACTATTATACAATGTTTACGTTGAAAAGTGCTAGCAGATGTCGCTGTGATCGACTTCTTAGCGTATCAGCCTCGTTGTACATTTATCGGATTCAATTTTTTAGTACTATCTTGTAGCCGGTTTCCACACTATTTATTCTATGCTCTGTACTTATGAGGTTTTTTTTGTTTTTGTTTTTATATCTCTTGAAAATTGGATTTTTTAGAAATAGTAGACGCTTTCATAAGTTGTGCCTTTCATACTTTACAGATCTTGATTAAATGTCAAGGGTATACAGAGTTGTTCATATAAATGCCTCATTTAAGTACACTAAACGTACTTGTGAAGAATTTATGTATACGTTTTTTCATTGCTTCCGAATACTAATCATGAATTCAAAAGCAGAAAAACAGATTTTTTCCCCATATTTATCATAAAAAGGCGTATTTTTTTAATTAAAGAAAACACTTTCCATATATTTTTAACATACACTACTGCAAGTCCCTCTACATTAAAAAAGTAACGATTTGGAAATGTGCCAAACGATTTGAGGATGGACCAATGAAAATCTGCGTAGATCTTCCCTGCTTTTTTTTTTTCTTTTTTTTTCTTCTAGAAAATAGGATTGCTGCGCGATACCGAACGGAATCGCGAAGCGATTACATGGTTGGATGGAGAAGGTAGCGAGCAGAGGGGTGGAGCTCCGTAGTATACACAAATTTAAACTACAAACTACATTTAAATTTTTATAATTTAATAAAATCGAAGCATCGAAACAGAACGGAATTGGAAACCGAGAAAAATCATTATTTTCAATGGACCGAAACCTAATAATAAATCAAAAACCTGTAATTTAAGAGCAAAAATGAAACCGACACTAAATATTTTATTTTAACTAAACTAGAACAATAACAAAAAAATTTTCAAACCGTGGTTAAAACATAAACTATAACCTTTAAATATTGTATGATTTTTCACTAAAAATTCTTCCAATTAAATTAAAAATTACTAAATCTATAAGCACCTTTTTTCCCTTTAATTGTAATATTAACATACAAAGAATTGGACTTTTCGTCAATTAAACCTTTATGCTTTTATTTTTTCTTAACAATGTATTCGGAGAAGAAATAAAAATATGTAATATTCTGATATAAGTACATTTACTAAACTCCTTAAGCGAATACCTAATGTAAAAACACCAAACAGCGTTACTCTGAAATATATCACCACGCTCTTAAAAGGTCTTTAAAAGCAAACGTGCACCGAAAAAGGAAATGGAAAAGGTATTCAAATTTTTAGGATAAATATGCAGGATATATGTACAAAATAAAATTTTATACTATTCTGATACGTTAAAATACTTTCTATTTATTTTGTTTCGAGTAAGAAAGTTTACTGTATCTTAAGAAAAAAATTTAGAGGGGTTATTCAAAAGCGTGGAGTACATTTGCAAATTCCTCTTTTCCTTTATTTTAAGCTTTTATTTGATAAATGAACTCTTAGCGCTGTGAAAGGTTTTAAAAGTCAAGCAATAAAAGCATTTAAAGAGCGCAACAAATCGTAGAAATAGTATTCTCTGAATAGAAATTCTTAGACAACATTTACTTGAGATATAAACTTTGTTGGACAAGAAAGAAATATATTATAATTTATTAAAATTTATCAATCTTTAATCTTAATAATAATATTTTTATACATATTATTTCCTCTATCTATTATTAATATGTTTGATGTTCATATTTTTATTTTGGTTATTATGAGAAAACAGTTTTCATGCATTTGATTGCGTAGTACTTTCCTCTCAAATTAAAAAAATCTTCTAAAAATTGAAGCTTTAAAATTAAATCAAAGCACATGAAACATTTCAATTCGTGGTAAAATTCCTAATATTTTCTCATGTACGTATCACTTCACGTTAAAACAAAACTCATAACCACAGGAAAGTAAGTGAGAGCGTTATAAAATATATTCTCAGATTATTATCTATTATTATTAATTAGTATCTCCTTTTGCAGTTTATTATAAGATCTATCCGTGAAGAATCACATTTCCTCATTTCAGCTAAAGCCACTAAATTTCTTTCGCCGTACTTCTTTAAATTTTTAAAGCGCATACAGACTTGTCTCACAAGTAAAGGTACCTAAGTCCATGGCGGCGAATTTAGATTTTTATAGATCATTCGATTCGTCTCATTGAACTTAGTAATTTGATGCCTCGCATGTCTGTTATTGCATGAGTTTTAATAATGACAGGGGGCCAGGTCAAAGTTCAAAATTCCGTTCATTTAAAATCAGTTGCCATCAAAGAAATAAGTATGATTACTTATGGTTCTTACACTGCTATATATTTGTGATAATTACTATATGATTGATTATACAGAGTGGTTATAATATAAGTATCTCTATTTGGAGCTGTATTGTATTTTGAAGGAATAACCTGAATGAAACCAAAATCAGTACACTTACTAGTCGAGAAGGGGGAACAAAAAAAAAATTGCAATAATCGCCGACAGATGACGCTTTTGAATACAAAATGTAATGTGTAATACAAGGACAAAGAATTGAGTCATAAAATTGGATGGCATACCTAATTTATTGGAAAATGTCACAACAAATATGGTTACGCTAACGCATGGTGGTGCTGATCTAGTTCATGTTCAATATGGCCATTATGCTGGAAGACGCAATGTAGGCGGTGCACAACGTGCTCAACTGCGGAATGTAACGCATTGGGAGTGATGTTTCGCACATGTTGTGATATGTGATCTTTTAAGTCATTGAGGTTTGCGACACGTCCACGGTATACAACGGCGTTTGCACCAACAGATCCCGTAGCGCCATCTGTCGGTGATTATTGCAGCTTTTTTTTATTGTTCCATTTTTCTTCTCCCTTCTCGAATGGCAAGTATACAGATTTTGGTCTCATTCGGGGTATTTCTTCAAGCTACAGTCATCTCCAAATAGAAATACTTTTATTATAACCACCCGGTATTGAAACGTTTATTATAAGATATGACTAGGAACAACGTCATCAAGCTTCAATCACTGACACACTATCTAGTTTGTATCACTTAAGTTCATCCCTATGTTTAAATATGTATTTGCCAAAGGAGGCTACATTGATTAAGACGAAAATTACGTCATCCCTGCACACAATTGTTTTAAAATTCAAGAAAGGGTGCAAACTTGTTTTGCGTACGTCTTGAATCAGCTGAAGAAGAAGCCTTTGCTCGGTGTGCTCACTGCAAGAAATATTTTTCTTTACTCACTTCTTTGAAAAGAACAATGTGGCAAACATTGATTATCATCAATAAATAGATTTTGACTATCATCAAAATCTCTCTTGAATGGCGCCATATATATGTTGCCACCATCAATGCCAAACATAACTCTGCAAATATCACTTAGAATTAAAAAAACACGATTTCTGTTTCCCCTTCATTCTTATCAAAATAGCATTAAAACAGAAAAAGGGTTCTTTATTACTTACCCATCATACGTAGTATAGGGTAAGTCTTGTAATCGTTTTAAAAATCGAAAAAAAAATTGACGGATTTACACGTTTCAGACACTGCAAATTCCGAAAAACATATTTTTAGAAAAAAATTTTGCCGTCCGTCTGTCTGTGTGTGTGTCTGTAAACGCTCTATCTCCCGAATAAATTGAGATGGAGACTTGAAATTTGGTATGTACTTAGTATGTAATGATGGGAAGAAGCTTATTGAATTTCAGTAACCACGATTATACGGAACTATTTTTTTCGGACTCTCGAAATATCGTTTTGATAAAAGGTATATAATTTTTTTTCGAAATTGTTTATTTTGAGGAGTAAATATAAAAGATAATAAAAAGCATAAGTTTTACATAAAGAATGAAGTCGATCGGATAATTAGTTGCCGAGATATTTGTAATTATATTTCCACACTCTTCGATTTTTCATGACCCTGTATGTCATTGAGATTTCAATTCAAAGATACATTTTAATTGGAAATGAGACTCTTAATCCGACGCAGTAAACCGTTAATTAATATGATTATCAATTTTGGAGTTATAAGGTTGTTCCTTTTACACTATTCAGTAATAGAGCGTTTAAAGTTTATGACGTCATCAAGCCACGATTTTATTCGAATTGCAATGCATTTTATGAAAGGTTTACACATGTTTTATTTTCATATTTTATATTATCCATATCCATGATGGGTAACTATTACGGTGGCCCCCAACGACTAGTTTTATATATATACCTGCTCGCTACACTCACCAACCCCGTTCTGATTTCGCAGCCTCTTAAAACATGGTAATGTATCCTGTTTTTAAAAGATGATGGTGATATCACGAACGGCGACTATCTTCTGTAATCAGGTTATAATGCTTTTTTATTTAAATGGGGAATTTTTCGGTTACCATGGCCTTACCCACCGCTGTCACGACAGCTTACGTTTTGGCTACGTTACAGCTTTTGTTTTGGGGATTGACAAGTAAGATCAATTACTAAAATGGAAATCAGCTTGTATAAAATGATTTGGTTAAAAATGTCGCTGCCTCTCAGACTTTTATAAGGACACTGTGGACAATATCCTTCCTTTAGGTTCCAGGTTCTCCGTCTGCTTGGGAATAACATTCAGAATCACAGTATTGAAAAGCAATGTGTTATCAAATTTTACTCTTATATTTTATGTTTTCAAAAAGTTTTAGATAATTTCCGGAACAGACATATCTTATGCATGAATTCTTTTCTCTATTTTAATGTATCATCATGGATATTTTCATGTTATTTTTACAAAAAAAGATTATTTGTTTTAACTAATAATTATATACAAAATTTCTAATATTATTTATCGAGCAGTAATCCGTACAAAATAAATAGGAACTATTTTGCGTTATTTTTACACCAAATGATTCCCAGTGTGACGTCATATGCATATTACCCATAAGAAAATAGTTTAAAATGTATCGGTTTATTCTATGAGGAAGTATAAAAGGGGGAACGGGGGATAATTCCCCCTCTTAATTTAGATAAATGGGTTTTAATGCAGAATTATCCGATATCCTTCATGGATATAGGTTTATTCTGATAAGGCGCTTTCCTGATCACTTTTGGGGGTTCGTTGGTTAAGTATAAAGGAAGGAAAAGGGGGAGCTAACCCCCCTAATTTATTTCACGACGGACATTATTCTTTAAAATAAATATTTAAAATAAGAGTATAGTATACAATTAGTGTGAATAGCCTGTGAGCTCACTGCCATCAGTTCAACTGGGCAGTTTTCTTTTTTCTCTTTAATATTCATGTGTAAACACAATATTTATGACGTAATTTTCTTTATTTCCTGCTTTCAACACGTGATCATTTAATTAGAATTTTAAACTTTCATTATTATTGTTTTTAATAGTCTCGCGCAAATACATTTTTTATTTGACATAAAACATAATTATTTGCGCTGATTTAGAAATTGGCAACAATATAAAAAATGACTTTTTCAATAAAAGATTTTTTACTCGATTTTTAAAGATTTTTTGAGTTTTTGTTGTCCGACCGTGATAATTTTTTGAATTTCTGAAAGCTTGTTATATTTCGCATCTGGTGGTATGATTTTCGAATCCGTAGGATAGCTAGAAAAAAGTAATCGCTCCTCAAAAAAGTCCCTAATAAAAAAGCAATGAGAATAAACCAGAATATCTACACAGATTTTCATTGGTCCATTTCCAAATCGTTAGTTTTTTAATATATAGAGAGAGATGAATAAATAAAGATTTTAATTTACAGACAGATTGAGTTCGAGCGAGCACAAGCCCGAAGATTGATATAAAAATTGAGTCCATTTCATCTCCATTTCCTACGCGTGCAATACATTATGTCATATATAGTGTTTTGATAGAACAAAATGCAAAAGCTTCGATATGGGAGGAAAAGTAAAGGGTAATTTAGGCTTCGATTTCTCGGAAGAGCTGGGCTCCGGAGAATACTGGGGCCCAACTCTGGGAGCCCAGAGCCGCAATATAAGCCCTGCATAGGGGTAAACTTCCGAACATCGAGGTTCTCTTAATTAATCTGGCGCATTTTTGTTGTCATCTGCACATGACTAAGACGTTTTTGTGTCCAAGGCAATATATCGTTTTAGTGGCCCTATTAGTTGGTTGATTGACTAATTCGAAAACTCTATATCATTTGAAAACGTGATAACATTTTTTATTTTTATTTTTGTTACATATGAAGGATTCAAGCATTACATCTTTTATATAGTAGTCTGTTTATTTAGCTCTAGACAAAGTATTAGGTCCCAGAAATTTTCTTTTCTATACCAGATATTATTATGAATATAAACATGAAAAAAATCATAGATTATGAAACCTTTTCCAACGCATTCCGACTACTGTAACGAAACTTTATCATATAATAAAATAAAAGATGATATCGAATTAATCAAATTGGAAAACGCGTGACACATTTGAAAAACCAATTTTTCAATTACCGTCTATAGTCGGAGAAGTATCATAATTATTTTGTGCAGCACTGTATATGATCTATAGAAATTATACACACCATGTAATATTCAAAAATCTAGTTAAGATTAAATTTACATACCAAAACTGAAAATGCACTTTTAGCAATTACTGCTCATAGTGTCACTGTTAGCCAAATTACATATGTGTCCCTGCAAATGTTTATGCACACTATGTTCTACAGCAAGCATCTTTTAGTGCACCTCAGTAATGCATATCAATTTCAAAATTAGTGTAATATCATTAAAATACATTGCAAATGACTTTTCCAAATTGATTATAATACTAGTCGGATGTGTCAATCCCAAAACTTTCTATCTCACACAGGTTTCGCATACACTAAAAAGAATCGGCACCAATTTATATCACGGTCTAACTGAATCTAAAGTTTTATTAAATTCCGTGCATTAGTTCTTGAGATATGACTATTGCTAAAATCGTGTAAATCCTGCAAAATACAGCATAACAGCGCCACTTTGTGGGAGATTTAGATCAAAACCTAATCAATAACAACTTATGTCAACGTCTAACTGAATCTGAAGTTTGATGAAAATACGTGCATTAGTTCTTGAGATGTAGTTATCGTGTTAATAATGAAAAAAGTAGCATAGCAGCGCCACCTGTTGGGCTATTTACACCCAAACATGAGCAGCATCTACATATGTCATGGTCTAACAGAATCTGAAGTTTGATGAAATTCCGTGCATTAGTTCTTCAGATATAGCTTTCGTAAAAATCATGAGAAAAGTGGTTTAGCAGCACCACCTGTTGAGATATCTATACCAAAACGTAATCAGCATCTATTTATGTCAAGGTCTAACTGAATCTGAAGTTTGATGAAAATGAGTGCATTCGTTCTTGAGATATAGCTAATGCGGAAATTCCGAAAAATGCAGCATAGCAGCGCCATCTGTTGGGCGATTTTCACCAAAAACGAATCGGCACCAATTTATATCAGGGACTAACTGAATATAAAGTTTATTAAATTTCGTGCATTTGTTCTTGAGATAGAACGCCCACAAAATTTGTGTCACAAACAGACAGACAAACAGACAGACAGACTCACAGACAGACATTTTCTAAAAACAGTCAAATAGTGTTCAGGCCCTTCTAAAACGTATAAATCCGTCGAAAACCGGAAGTCAAAAATTTTCATGAATCTAATACTTTCTTCTTGTAAAGATACATTATATGGCAATCCGAGTATATTTATCGCGATATAACACGGCCAGACGGCTAGACAAATTGAAGTCATAAACAATTTTCCACTATGTTGGAAAGGGTTAAAATGGGATTTTTTTCTAAATAAACATTACATTTTCTGTAGATTTAAATTTTCATGTATTTTCCTGTTCAGAAATTACAAAAAAAAGTTCTTAAGTCATGTAAACCTAAACATAGAAAGTAACTTAAACAATTTGATATTTAAGTACGAAGATTTCTATGTAAAAATTACGTTTGCCTCTAATGTCATGATATAAATTTGGTAAATTCACTTCAAATTTCCAAATAAAATTGAATACATTCTTGTTTGAAAAGGACCAAAAATTTATTAAAAAAAATGTATATATGAAAACATGCTTCAAAAATTAAATGATAGATTTGTCGAATTAATTTTAAAAATATACGGTAGGTGTAAAAAAAGAAACAGCTTACACGTTTTAATCACCAAATTGTCGCAGATAACCATTCGATTGTAAATTATATAGTTTTTCAATTTATGTTTCACAAAAGGCATAGAAGGGCTTCAATATATTTAAATTCTAGAAATCTTTGAAATTTTAATGCGGACACCCAATTTTTATATGATACACTCTATAATAAAAATGAACGCACCAAGAAGGACCTGTCCGATTGCAACAAAAATTGGTGGATTTGAAGAATACGCAGAAATTAAAATGATTAGAATTTCAGAACAATTGAATGATTTTTTTTCCAGAGTTAGATTGTTACAAAGTGAGAAAATCAATAAGGTCCACCTCTAGTACAGCGCCTAGAATGCATAGTGTGGAAAACGGTTTTACCGTTTTTTAATTCAAAATTTTCGTATTCAAACCGCAAATTCTGAAACAAGAATTTTTACTTTAAGACGTCACGAAATATCTGCCATTAAGTAACGGAAAGAACATTATAGGGAATTTCTGGTATGAATGCGAAATTTTTGAATTAAAAAAAATCCAAACTGGTAATGCTTTAAAAAGTGCTAAAAATTGTAGCCGATAAACGTGCAACGATGCGGTACAATAATAGAGCGATCGCAGCGACATCTGCTTTAAAAATAGATTTACATCTAGCATTGACAACATGAACATAATTTCTGTTAATAAAATTTTCTTGTAAGTGTATATTTCAGATGTAACTGATTTTGAAGTTAGTTTTTTGTCATATCTGGAATCTTTCCATCTGTTCTAGCAGAGATTCATCCTTTGGTATGCTAAATAGTGATAGTTTCCAGTTTGCTGTCTTGTATCAAGTACTGCAACCAGTCACAAAAGAATGCGTATCACGTTTTTTGGCCATGATCAATATCATGCATATTTTCAAAGCTTATGAAAATCACTATCCAAGTCAAAGGAAATAGGGTATAATTTAATTATTTAAAATATTTACCACCAGCTGAAACGTTTTCTCAGTTCTATTCTTATGCAATGTTTGCATTGAAAAGAGCTAGCAGACAGTGGCGTAGCCAAAGAGGGGGGGGTGTCCAAATGCTCTGGAAACCAGTAATATTATAAAGTTTTCTTCGCTTTCAATATCGCAGAAAATTCTCCGATTAGAGAAGGAAAAAATATTTTTATAAAATTAGTGGTATGCAAACCATTTGGACCTCCCCCCTGTCTACGCCACTGCTAGAAGATGTTGCTGCGATCAACCCGTTATCTTTTCAGCATCGTTCTACATTTATCGGATTCAATTTTTTAGTACTATTTTGTAGTCGTTTTCCACATTATGTATTTTAGGCGCTGTACCTCTAGCCAGGATGCAAGTTGCAACCCTACGTGGCATGGACTGATAAACTTCCCGGATGGTGTCTTTAGAAGATTTCTTGCCAAATTCTCTACAATTGTCAGGCCAAATCGGAAAGATTCCGGAATAGTTGCAATCTCCTTCTCCCCATCATGTGAGAGATCAGGCGACCTAGCTGGTCAAGTAAGTGCTCGGCAAGCGTGAAGAATATTCACAGCAACACTGTATGTGACAGAACATTATTTTGTTGAAAAGTATGTCTAGGGTGGCGCAGAATGAACGGAAACAAAACGAGCCGCAGAATACCATCTACGTACCACTGTGCTGTAAGTGCACCACTAATGACTACCAAAGGTGTCCGACTATCAAAGGAAATGTCACTCCAGACCGTAACATCTTGTCGTGGACATCTGTGGCATACGATATTAAAGACAGGATCCCCAATCTGCCCTGAACACCTCCAGACACGTTTTCAGTGGTAGCCAGGATACAGTAGGAAACGGGACTCGTCACTAAAGACTATACATCCCCAGCCAGTGCAATTCCAAATTGATCTAGCAAAGCTCCACTGTAGGATAAATGGCGTGCGTAACGTTCGCTACAAACATAAATTTCGCTCTCTCAGTCCTATGTCAATGCCCATGTTGGACACATGTGTGCGGGTCACACGTCGAATGGTTGATAACGACGAATCTGATGCACTAACAGTTGAGCTGACAATCGCTCAATTCTCTCGTTCTGCTGTAGTCCTAGGTCTACTTCTGCCATCCTAATGCTTAAATCTGCGGTTGTACAGGGTGTGTATTTTAAGTAATGAGAATCAGTCCACAAAAAATAATTTATTAGAGATATCGCTACAAAACTTTAGTAGTCTTCAAAATATGCTCCTTGAGCATCAACACACTTCTGCAGGCGAGATTTCCACGCTTCGTACGCTCCCTGGAAGTCACTAACCGAAACATCCATCAGAGCATGCGTGCAAGTCCTTTTGACAGCATCCAGGGTCCCGTGGTGGCGCCCTTTGAGGGCAGTTTTCACTTTGGGGAAGAGGAAAAAGTCTGCTGGGGCAAGGTCGGGGCTGTAGGGAGGCTGTGGAATTGTTACGATGCCATTTTTTGTTAAAACTTTCAGCACGAGTTTGGCGCAAATCTTCCTCATCCCAAGATCTTCACTGTTGATTTTGTGCACAACCATTTTATCCATTCCTAGCTTTTCTGCGATCATGCGAACACTTAAACGCCGGTCCGTATTTAGCAAATGTCGTACACGCTGTTCGTTTTCTGCGGTTCTTGATGTTGACGGGCGACCTGCACGGGGCTCGTCCTCCACGCTCTCCCGGCCTTCTTTAAACATTTTGTGCCATCTAAAAACTTGAGCTTGCGATAATCTTTCCCTGCCGTACGCTTGCTGAATCATTTCCAGCGTTGATGCACCCGATTTTCCAAGGCGAACGCAAAATTTGATTGCGTAACGCTGTTCAATGCTTTGTTGCATTTTGAACTTGCACACACTTTTTTGAAGACGTCTACGCTACGCTTGATCTCTCTCAACCACAGCCAGCAGGCGACTGGCGAGTGGAACGTTTTCAAGGTCGAAGGCCCCAGTACCGACTCCAACCGGTCGGAGCGCCCTCTGGCGTACAGCCGCGTCAGGACAAAAATATTCTCATTACTTAAAATACAAACCCTGTAGACCCATACTTGCCAGCATCGTCTGATTGCCTCATCACATTGACCCAGATGTCGAGCTATTCTTACATCTGCCCATCCAGTCTCTTTCAGTCTGGTGACACGAACTCTTTCAAACTCTGAAATATGCTCGTAATGAGCACGAATCATTCGGTGGAGCATTATTACAATCAACATAAGATATCAACTGTCGAATTGCAACAGAAATTTTGAACATCAGATCGGGAATCGCTCCTTATATACACCTGCTGTATGCGCTGGAGCTTCCGCTATTTATTCGTTGGAAGTAAAATTTTAATCACTTGCATGTTCGGTCGAAATGTCTTTACATACGATCATTACAATCGGACAGATACTTCTAGGTGCGTCGATTTTTTTGTTATAGAGTGTAAATCCTTCGGTAAATTTTACTTTCTGATATCAAACGGAAAGTCAGTTTAGAAATTATGCAGATGTAAATTTTGGAACTCCTATTTTTAAATTCATTTTTAATATTTTCAAAACGAAACATAACGATTGTAAATATTTTAAACATAATTCAAAAACTAATTGGCGAATTAGCTGTAGTTTTAAATTCCCATATTTAAAGCTTACAGGAAGCGATTTCTGTTACATTTTTATAGATTACTAGCAAGCTACGCCCGCTACGCTGGTCAATTTCTCTTAACGAACCTTTAATCAAACATAATATTGACATTTCATAATTCGCTTTTATATTTTAACAGAATAATAAGGATACTATAATTTGTGACTCGTGCTATAGTCAATATACACGTCAGGACACGTCGCCATCCCCATCTTTTTACGCGTGAAGGTTTCGCTATGGTACTCTATTGTGAAATTTGGTAATTTTAGAAATTCAATAGTTGAAAAATCGCAGAATCATTAGATCATTTTTCTTTAGAAATTGTTCTTAGAGCGCATTTAGATCTTATAAATAACAATCATGCCGAACTTGAAGTTTCTAGCTCCTTCAGCATCGCAAAAATCGCAATTTTTAGAACGTTTTTCGCTTCTGAACCCCCCTCGGGGTAGTGGCACCGACATAAAATATAGCCTATGTTGGAGCAGGGATTGTCACCATCCATTTGCCACCATCACTTTTGAAATCGCTTTAGTAGTTCCAGACATTCCATACAAATTGTAATTTAGAATGTTTTTAGAAAATTTTTTGCTTATTTCAGCCTTTTAAATTTCAAATTTTTTTAGACTTTGTTCTTATAGAGCATTTAAATCTTGTAAGTAACGACCATACAAAATGTCAAGTTCCTAACTCCTTCATTATTGAAAATATCATAATTTTGGAACGTTTTTCGCTCCTGCACCCTCTGCGGGCAGTGGCACCGACAAAAAATTTAGCATATGTTGGAGCAGGGACTGTCACCATCCATTTGCCACCATCACTTTTGAAATCGGTTCTGTAGTTTCAGAGATTCCATAGAAATTGTAATTTAGAATGTTTTTAGAACGCTTCTTCCTCACCTCACCCTTTTAAATTGCGAATGTTTTTATAATTTGTTCTTAGAAAGCATTTACATCTTATAAGTAACTACCATACCAAATTTGATACTTCTATCTCCTTCAGTACACAAAAAATCGAAATTTTAGAACGTTTTTCGCTCCTGCACCCCCCTGGGGGTGGTGGCACCGACATAAAATATAGCCTATGTTGGAGCAGGGATTGTCACCATTAATTTGCCACCATCACTTTTAAAATCGCTTCAGTGGTTCCAGAGATTACCCCCTACAAACAAACAAACAATCTTTACTACTTTATATATTAGTATAGATAAGGGGGAATTAGCCCCTTGTTCCCCCCCTTTATACTTAACCAATCAATCCCGAAAACTAATCAGAGATGCGCCTTAACACAGTGAACTTATAAATAAAATTTGAAGGAAATGGGATAATTCTGCATGAAAAACCCATTTACATAAATTAAGGGGGGTATTAGCCCCCCGTTCCACCCCCCCCCCTTTATACTTAATCAATCAATCCCGAATACTAATCAGGGAAGCGTCTTAACCCAATGAATCTATAAACAAATTTTGAAGCAAATAGAATAATTCTGCATGAAAAACCCATTTATATAAATTAAGGGGGGGATTAGCCCCCCGTTACCCCCCTTTATACTTAACTAATCAATCCCGAAAACTAATCAGGGAAGCGCCTTAACTCAGTGAACCTATAAACAAAATTTGAAGGAAAACGGAATAATTCTGCATGAAAAACCCATTTATATAAATTAAGGGGGGGATTAGCCCCCCCCCCCCCGTTCCCCCCTTTATACTCAGCCAATCAATCCCGAAAATTATCATGCAAGCGCCTTAACACAGTGAACCTATAAACAAAATTTGAAGGAAAACGGAATAATTCTGCATGAAAAACCCATTTATATAAATTAAGGGGGGATTACCCCCCCGTTCCCCCCTTTATACTTAACCAATCAATCCCGAAAAGTAATCAGGGAAGCGTCTTAACCCAATGAACCTATAAACAAAATTTGAAGGAAAACGGGATAATTCTGCATGAAAAACCCATTTATATAAATTAAGGGGGGAATTAGCCCCCCGATCCCCCCCCTTTATATTAACCAATCAATCCCGAAAACTAATCAGGGAAGCGCCTTAACACAGTGAACCTATAAACAAAATTTGAAGGAAAACGGAATAATTCTGCATGAAAAACCCATTTATATAAATTAAGGGGGGGGGGGGGAATTAGCCCTTTGTTCCCCCCCTTTATACATAACCAATCAATCCCGAAAAGTAATCAGGGAAGCGTCTTAACCCAATGAACCTATAAACAAAATTTGAAGGAAAACGGAATAATTCTGCATGAAAAACCCATTTGTATAAATTAAGGGGTGGATTAGCCCCCCCGATCCCCCCCTTTATACTTAACTAATCAAACCCGTAAACTAATCAGGGAAGCGCCTTAACTCAGTGAACCTATAAACAAAATTTGAAGGGAAACGGAATAATTCTGCATGAAAAACCCATTTATATAAATTAAGGGGGGATTACCCCCCCGTTCCCCCCTTTATACTTAACCAATCAATCCCGAAAAGTAATCAGGGAAGCGTCTTAACCCAATGAACCTATAAACAAAATTTGAAGGAAAACGGGATAATTCTGCATGAAAAACCCATTTATATAAATTAAGGGGGGAATTAGCCCCCCGATCCCCCCCCCTTTATATTAACCAATCAATCCCGAAAACTAATCAGGGAAGCGCCTTAACACAGTGAACCTATAAACAAAATTTGAAGGAAAACGGAATAATTCTGCATGAAAAACCCATTTATATAAATTAAGGGGGGGGGGGGGAATTAGCCCTTTGTTCCCCCCTTTATACATAACCAATCAATCCCGAAAAGTAATCAGGGAAGCGTCTTAACCCAATGAACCTATAAACAAAATTTGAAGGAAAACGGAATAATTCTGCATGAAAAACCCATTTGTACACTGTAAAAAATGGGGAGTATAATTACGCTTAATTTGGGTTTATGAAATGCCAAATAATGTTTAAATATGCACTAATTTTGGTGTCAACACTGAATTAAGTGTTATAATACACTTAAAATAGTTTATCTGTACTCTTTAAAAAAAAATCGGTGATATCACACACCAAGAATGACAATTTGAAATTAATTCCGGAAACCAAAACTCCAATATAGGTGTACATTTTTATCTCGCAATCCAGCTCTGTGGTGTTGAAATATACGATGACGTCAGAGTGTTGCGTCAGCAGACGACAACAGAGCAGAGAACGGAATGAACCATTTTGATTTCATTATGAAGTGCTGTTAAAAACATAAGGTAAGCCTAGTAATTATTCCTTATATATTTAATAGATAATACTAAATAGTGTTTGTATAGTTAGATGAGGGAAATTAACTAAACAAAGCATGAGAATTTTTACTTTGTTAGTTGTTTTTGCTTAATAATCCTCTTCACGCACTTGACAACACTCGATCGCTAATGTTAATTCTATATTCTATAGGCATTATTTTTCTAATATCTCGTTTGTATTTGAATAGTTTTAAATGTTTTTTTTTTTTTTTTGTTTTTTACATTGGGTAGCAGAGATTAATCTCTATTTCCGCCGTTGATTACGTTTTCGATTTTCTTTGCGGATTTTTTTTAGGAAGATGCTTTTACTTTCGAAACCGGTTCCGAAAATGAAAGTATCTTCGTAGAAAAAAATCGAAAAAGTAATCAACGGCGGAAATAGAGATTGATCTCTGCTATCCAGTGCAAAAAAAATAAAATAAAATAAAATAAAATCATTTAAAAATATTTAAATGCAAACGAGATATTAGAAAAATAATGCCCTATAGAATTAACATTAGCCCTTAATAAAAAATTATCATATTTTAGAACATAATATTTAGTTCCTGTTTTATTTTTAAAGCAAAATACTTGTGGATTGCATTAAAAGAACATTTAAATCATATTTTAAAGGGGAAAAAATCAGTAGTGTATGTTGTATCTGAATAATAACGTTTCGAAATCATTGTTTATGTGAAAAAAAACAGTATTTATTGTTAAATATCTAAGCAGTCCATAGTGATTTGAATTTTCATAATTTTTCCTCTGTACTGTGAGGAGTTTTGAAATCTTGTATGCAGCATAATTAAAAGTAAGCTTATTCCCTGGACTACACTCTCTTTGTGTTTGGCTTTTCTAGAAATTCGTACTACCATTTGTTAAACATTTGCTCAAAAGCAAACTTTTGTGATTATAAAAATATAATTTGCTGCTTCCGTAGAAGATTTTTAGCTTTTGGAAATCTACTTTTATTTATTTTATAATTCTGCAATAGTTGTGATATAATTAATATAATCCTAATAACAGTATTTTTTACAAATCTTCTAGATTAAAAAAAAAATGACCCCCCCCCCCACACCCCCTTAGGAAAGATTCTCAGGTCACCAAATGAAACTGTTCAAAAATCGAACTTTGTTTTGGGATCCTTTTACATTTTTTAACATTCTTACAAATACTAAATTGTAATATGTATAAAAACTGCAAATAAGTGTTTTAAATTAGTTTAAATAAGTGTTTTAAAAACAATAACTTTAAAATGCAAAGTACATCCTTGATTTTGTCAATTTTTTTTATCGTATACAAATACAACTTTAAAATCCTTAAGGGTAGGGAATTTTAATAAAATAATTAAAGGTTGCAACTCTTTATGAAACGGGTGAACCGCAAGCTTTTTATTTATTGTTGACATCATCACTTATTATTTCACCAGTATAATTATACACTAGTTTACACTGGAAATTTTTATTCTCCAGCCTTTTCTTTTCTTAGTATACAATGATGTTATCAACAATTTAATAAAAAACATAGTGCCTAGAATATGAATATACACTAATTTATCTTTCTGCATAATACTTTGATTAAAGGTTGCAACTCTTTATGAAACGGGTGAACCGCAAGCTTTTTATTTATTGTTGACATCATCACTTATTATTTCACCAGTATAATTATACACTAGTTTACACTGGAAATTTTTATTCTCCAGCCTTTTCTTTTCTTAGTATACAATGATGTTATCAACAATTTAATAAAAAACATAGTGCCTAGAATATGAATATACACTAATTTATCTTTCTGCATAATACTTTGATCATCTATATATATATATGTGTGTGTGTTTTTGTGCGTGCATGTGTCAGAGAGAGAGAGAAAAACAAATATGAGCCTCCGCTACATTTTCTTGAGACCCCCCCCCCCCTATTATTCACATCTAGCTACAGCCCTAATTTTTAAATATTAGAAACTTTACTTATTTTTTCTTGATTTATGCTCTTGTATATGGTATTATTCTAAAATTTGATTTAGTTTATATTTTATCATTTTTAGCATGGAAAAAGATATTTTGGTATCCTATAATTCAAGAAGTAAATTGTTTAATTTACCAGCATCATTGGATGAATTTGAAAATGTAAGATATTTAAATTTTGCAATGTTTTTTGTAAAGAAATTAATGTTTACTATTTTCTAAACAATATTGATGTTTAATGCTACTTTATTAAATGGTACTTGTGTACTAACGCCACCGCAGCAGAAGTTGCGCTAATGTGCCAATAAAGAACAATCTTGTTGTTTGCACGCGCACACAGTTATCTTTTGGATTCCTTGTTGTTTGCTGATTTTTGACGCCATTTTTTAGTGCTATAAAAGATTGGCGGCACTTAAAAACCGCCAAATCTGTACCTACGGTGGTGTTAATACGTAAGTAAATATTAAATTTTAACTTTCTTCTTTATTGTTTCATTTTCCCCAAAATTTATCAACTTTGAACTTTAAAAGTTAAATCTAAAGCTCTATTAAAGCTGTTTTCAAGTTCACTGTGCAACAAATTCAAAATTTTCTGACACAATGACGGGCTAATTTTTAAATGTAAAGATACAAACAGTGTTGAATTCAGGAGGTGACCCAGGGTGGACAATAATAAACGTTGTATGTGTCACATGTTAAAAAATATACACAGTCTTTATATAAATATGTATTATTTTATGTATACTAGATGGAACCCGTCAAAACCTGACAGAAACAAATTACTATAACAATATGAGTAAAATAAGCTTCTTTATGAAAAAGTGTTTCATAAATTTTATTTTAGAAGTTCTTCCCCTAGTGAAACACAGTACTATTTTCGATGCAAACTCCAAACAGACAATCTGTAAACAACTGTGTAATGCAAATCATTTCGAAATTGCAGTTATATTCAGTACTGCAAGAAATAAATTTTCAAGGACTTATGATCATGCAAATAGTATATTCCTTTGTCCATATCATATTCAGTAAATAAAAGAACGTAGTATAAATAAAGTACATTACCCTGTGATAATACAACCGAGTGAGCTCCTATGCGCATTCTGCATTGCATCTGCTCAAAGGCACCATGGAAATTTTATGTTAAGGCGGTATTAAAAAAATATTTTTCCACGCTCAGCAACTCAAAATTTTGAGACACATTTTCAGACTCATTTTTAAAAGTAAAAACATGAAACTTGGCGGTGTGATTTATGAAGAGATTTATAAGGGACCTATGTTTTTATTTTTCGTTCAATTAATTAGAAATTGAATTACGAACATTTATTTTCACAGTATAATTTTTTTTTGTTTTCAGCGCTATCGCTTTGGGAAATTTTGTTCAAAATGTCCACTTTGACAGCATTTTTTGAAATATATTCTGCCTTTATCAAAACATTGTGACAATACAGACATTATAAAAGTTTCTGAATAAGAGAACCTGCCAATTGGAGGCATTTTAGAGCAAAATTGAATTTAAAAATATGTATCAAAATAAGCAGTTTGGATTTGAATACTCTTAAATTTTTTTTTTTAATATTTAAAAGAATGTTTTAAAATGTCCTCTTTAATCATTGTTCGTTTCAAATCCATATCTTCTAAAATACATCCATTGTTGTAAACTAATCAATTTTTATGCAAAGATGGAGAAATTTTCGCTATTGCCAAACTATGGGATTTAAAGCTAAAAATAATGATCGTGGCGTCACATTCAGTTGACGTCAAATGCGTTACACGTGCTTGTTATTTCATCAAATGATTTTTAATTGGATGTTAATGATTTTTTAATGATGTTTTACTGATTTATTAGTTACTTCATTAACTAAAATAAAAATTACGTCTTCGACATCATGATATTTAAACAGAAAAAGCATTGAAAAAATGTTGCAATGTGTAGTTACGTACAATAGATCACTTTCAACTGACATCACAAATATTTATCCAACAGTCGAGAGGGATAATTTAAAAAAATAATGTAAATAAATAAATATCAAAGATTATTTTGGTTTCTTTTTTCTTTAATGTATTGTAAATTTTATTGTTTAAACTTGCTGAGAAATGATACTTTAATGAATGGGGCTTTCCTAATTTCTTTTTCTTTCGTTTCTTTTCCTTACTTTTTTTTTTGAGATTCAAATGGCAACATTCTTTCATTTGTTTATTGGATGCTACAGTTTGGCAAATAATTTGGCGATAGTTTTTTTTTTTTTTTTTACGGAAATTGGTTGACTGGATAATATAGAAGTACCAGAATATTTTTCTGCATTTTATAGTTATATTAATAAAAATACATTTTTAAGATTTGCTGAATCACTTATTTGTTTACTTTTTCATGCATTACATTACTGAAGATTGTCCTGTTATTCTTTTAAATATCCTCTACTTACATAAAAAAATAGCATGTGTTTTCTATGGTGTTTCTCATAAACATTGTAAAATTAAGATTATTAGATTTTATTCAACTTCAACTGTCATAACTGCTGATGAAGCAGTTATTTTTGGCGATTTTTCTGTTACCTGTAAAATGGTTGTTTTTGGTATAGCCGTAAATAAGAAAAAAAATTCCAATCGATCAAATAATTGTATTTCGTTAATCATTATATTTTCTGATTTTTAAGCTAAGAAAGAAACAATAATCATGGATTTAATTAATTTTTCAATTTTTAATCATTAATTTCAGTACACCCAAACAATTTTGATTAAATCGGTACAGATGTCACTGCACAGGGTTTTCTTTTTGGCACCATAAATGGTGATTTTTGCTGTGTATAGCAACCTGTTTTTTTATAATAAAAATGAATATATGTGTAAATAAATCAAATAATATAAAAATAATAAATTCAATTAAATGCGTGTGTGTAATAAAAAGATTGGGAAAATTGGGTTTTTTTGCCAAAATGGCGCAAAGAAAAATTGCACAAATCCCGGTGCGTCTGCGACATCTGTTCCATTAAATCATGTAAGGGTAGTTTTTATTTAATAAATAATGAATTTTGTAAGAAGCCTATGGCTATGTTAGTAAAATGGATTTTGAGAATGGGCTTGCTTTATTAAATGAGTTTTTATGAAATAGGCCTCCAATTTTGTCAGGATCAACTCCTGGTATGGTTACTGAATTTATACAAGATGTACTTGAAACTTATGCATTCTTATTTGATGTTTCAGGAGGTGTATGCTAGATTTTGTATTGATCGGACAGTATCCATTATTATACAGTTTTTTAATGAAGTTTGGCAGGAGTACATTGATGTACAAAAAGATGAAAACATTCTTCCAGGTAAGAAATATAGAATTGTGTTAGATACACCCAAAGTATTATATATTGAAAATTCAGTTCCTGACTGTGCTGAATCGAAATCATCATCCCATATAACTGAACCATTTTTCACTGATGAGAGAAATGATTCTGGTTCCTGTGAATCATCAGAACCAGATCTATTTGCTGCAGCAACTCCACAGTCATCTTTTCCCCTAGATAATTTCACAATACCCGCTAAAGACTTTTCAAGTCGCCTAAGACAAGCTTTGCAAGATGAGGTACCCTTACCTAGGGTTTTGCGGTCAGAATTAATACATACCATATGTTCATCTGTTGTGAAACATTCAAAATATCCGACATCAGTTATGGTGACCGACATGGCAAGAGCCATTGTTTCTAAATACCCATATTTAAAAGAGTCCATTGGAACTGGATATGGTGGATGGCGACAGGCTATTCGAGATAAATTGAAAAATATGCGTAGATTTGATCAAAGTGAGGAAGTAAAGCAGAAGAAAATAACCAATAAGTTCCATAACAAAGGAGAAAAAGCGAATGAAAAGAAAGAAATACCACAGTTCAAAAAACAACTCATGGTTATTAATGAACAGGCTAGTGCTTCATCTGAGTTAAATGAAACATTTGACATTAGAAGAGATGAAATTGTCAATCAATATATGAAAGTTGCTGATTTAAAAATTAAATATCCAAACTTATTTAATAAACAGCACTTTGCTGATGAATTTTTCCGAATAACAGGGAAATCTAACATTTTTCAGTGTATTCCAAAATTTCTCAGTTTATATAATAAGCAGCTCTATAATTTATTATTGGCACGAAAAAGCCTTCCTTCATGGGTTGAAACTCTGAAATGTCTCCAAGAGCAAGCTGACACAGCAATAGCTAAAGATGAATTTCTGCTGATCTCATTACCTGTGCATTTTTCTGAAGACCAGCTATTTTTAACATACACGGTAAGTGATAAATTACAAATACTGTTATTAATTTATTTGATTATCTGCAAAAATAAGGTGTCTTTGGAGAAGAAAGGTTTAACATAAGAGTAAGAGTTTCCCCCTTCCCCTCCTCAAGGGATGTTGTGCCTAATGTTTACATAAGATAGTTAGGTAATATTTTATATGCAATGTTGCTTTCACATTTACAAAATGACAGCATTTTTTTATACAATTTTTATCACTCTTATTAAATGTTTAAAGTTTTTATAACATGCTATTTAATTTATTTACAGTGTTAGTGACCGTACAAGACAATAACATGTTTTGGTACTTTTCCATTATACTGACACCATGCCAAAATGTATGTTAATGCATAATGTATATATTAAATGTATGCTTGGCGACAATGGTATCCGTATAATGGAAAAGTAACCATATTTTTCTTGCCCACTTTTATTTTCTGTGCATCTATATTAGAAACATTTCTTTGATATTAAATTAAAATGTCTTGGTTTGTAACATTATTTTTCTTTTTTATGAAATGTGTGAAAAGTATGTATTTTATTTGCATGTGTTAGAAATGAATTTAATGTGGTTGAAAATGATAGGAATATTATTTAGCAGTGTGCCATCTGTTATTGACTTGCATAAAAAGTATTGTTATTACATACATGTAAATGTTTAAAATGTCTTCCATTGCCCTTAAATTTTCAGGAAAAGATTTCTAAGATTCCTGCCTAATATGTTAGAAAAATCCTAGTTTTAGCTCTGCATTTAATCAAAGACATTCTTATAAAAATGATTTTTATCATGATTTAAATTTCAGTTTAAATAATATTTAATAGAGCCTCCGTACAAAGCCCTGTGGGTCGGTTTTGGGTTGGGAGATGGGGGTGAAGGCTGATTGTGCAAAATGTTGGGGATTTTCAACATTACAATTGAATAATAGGTAAAATGTAGCACTATAATAAATACGGCAATGTTTTCACATTTTATAAGTAAATTATACGCCTCAATTAATATTTCACAGGTTTCTATGAAAGGAGATTGCAAATATCAGCTTTAACTATTGTTGCTCATGTGTTTATAAATTACTTTCATATGCTAAAAAAATGAGTCACTTGTCTCTAAGATTGATTAGAAGCTATAACTTTTAGATTTCACCTAGTATTAGAAAAATATTTATCTATCAAATCTTACATTTAAATTAAACAACCCTGATAATGTAGTCTGTTTCCTTATGTCACAATCTCATTAAAGATTTGAATTGCTTGATAAAGAATCAAACTAAAGATCTCATCAAAATGATAAATATTTGCTTGTACAAACCTTTTTTGTTGTTGTTGATGTTGCCCATATTTATGTAATTTACAATAGACTGCCAAAATAAAGCATTTATAGTCAGTTACAACAGATGAAAGAGAAAAAATACATTCTTTATTTTACATATCAGAATCTGCTAAATCTCTTTAACTGTTTGTTAAAGGATTACTAAACTTGTAGTATCAATAAATATTTCTTTATAATTTTTCTTCCTGCATGCCATACTTTCTAAGTTGGTTTGTTTTCTGCACGTTACTCTTTGTATAAGTGAAATATAGCTAAAATCTATGTGGTAAATGTTTTGTCTATAAAACGATAAATCTTGTCTTAATCTTTCTTCTACATTATCAGTTATCAAGTTTTATAATAGCATGCTTGGATGATCAAGGGTCGATCCAGGAAAATTTTGGGGTCTATTTAGAGCCCGTTCACAAAAATCTTATTTAACAAAACATTCTCCTTCACAAAATTCATTTTAAAAAAATAGACACTTTCACAAATTTCTATTCCATAAAAACATACTCTTCATTGATTATTTTTATTTCGTTATGTTTTAAAATTTGTAATTTGCCAACAAAACAAGTTCACTGAAAAGTAAAACTTTAACAGAAGGACTTAAAGAAGAAATTATTATTAAATGCTTCGTTTGAATTTGAGTTAGCTAAATTTCATCCTTTGTTACAAAATGTTATTTTTCACAAAAATATGATAAATTTCACAATAATAACTTATTTTTCACAAAATGGGCCCCAAGAAAAAAAAAAAAACTGCATCGACCGCATGATGAGGTTTATGCTATATTTAAAGAAAAAAATTAAAATTGTATTTGTCATGCAGTGAAATCGAGTAGCACTGATTTTAATTTTAATTTCTCTTATAGGCAACTACTTCTATTGATGACATTAAGAAAGCAGGTTATTCATCGCCTCATGTAGGAATCATTGGGTTTGAGACTAAACAAGAAAAATACTATGTGCTAGCTGAGCATGAAATTATTCTCCACTGCAATTCATTATCGGAAGCAGTCACCAATCTGATAGCATCATACTTTATATTTAATTGCGAGTATCCAAAACGTTGCATCAAAACCCTTATTTTTATAGAAAAGTTCATCTTTGACATTCAGTCAGACAAGAAGAAATT
This sequence comes from Maratus michaelseni, assembly GCA_963931845.1. Classification (NCBI taxonomy): domain Eukaryota; kingdom Metazoa; phylum Arthropoda; class Arachnida; order Araneae; family Salticidae; genus Maratus; species Maratus michaelseni. The sequence continues at coordinate 258,205,252 of OZ007588.1, read as the reverse complement.
ACCATCAATTGTTGTAAACTTTGCACAAAAACTTAAAAATTGTATGTAAGGATAACAATTAGAAAGACATTTTATACTTAAGTCAATTTATATTGTTTAGTGCTTTATCTTTTTTATAATCATGGTTTTAATTTGTAATTTTTGCCCAAACATAACATTTACAGTTTTTACCAAGTATCTTACTCATTTAAACTTGTTTCATAGCCAAGAAAACAATTTTTTTTTGCAATGTGCTGTTCATGACTGTCCAAATACGTTTACTAATTTTCACGCATATAAATCTCATGTTTATAGAAAACACAGGAATACATTTTCTCAAGATAGATCTATTTTTCCTGGCCATTACATATGTAAAACATGTATCAACTGTCCACAAGTAAGCTGCTTTAAAAATCTGCCAGATATTTCAAAACATTTGAATGTACATACAAAACAAAATAAAACAATATTTTGCCCTTTCATAAGCTGTACAGCCAAATTCAAAAGTTTTTCCTCTTATCGATCACATTTGAGTAGAAAACATACATATTATACGCACACTGATAAAAGTAAAAATAATTTGAATAATTGCGATGAAGAATTTTTAAGTCACATTAATTGTAGTAAAGATCCGTTAATGGACTTTGAATCAATAAATGTAGAAGATGATATAGGTGCAACTGAAGAAAATTTTGATTCAAAAATGAAACGACATGTTAGTTTATTATTATTAAAAGCTCAGGAAAAACACATGCTACCTTTGTCCACAACCCAAAAAATCTTGCAGGATTTTAATTCTTTGTTGGAAATGCAGAGTGATTATTTAATTAACAAAATTAAAAATGAAACTTCTAATTTAAGTATAAGTAATGAGAGTTTTCTAAAGATTAATGAAATTTTGAAACAAAATTGTATTTTTGAGAGCATTGATTCATTATCTAATAATTATAGGAGAATGAAGTACTATGAAACAAACATGCAAATGGTTCTTCCTGTTGAGTATATTTTAGGAAATAATAGTTTCAACAAGTCGTGTTGTTTTCATTATGTGTCTATATTAAAAACTTTGAAATTTTTGTTGATGCAAGATGATGTATTTACACAAGTTGTGAACCCTAAGTGTGACAAAGCCAAAAATCTTATAACAAGTTTTGATGATGGTAAATTCTGTAAAACTCATCCCCTGTTTTCTACCAACTTCCATTCCTTAAAATTAAATCTGTTTTGTGATGAATTTGAGATTTGTAACCCATTAGGTGTTCATAGAAAAACTCACAAATTACTGGCATTTTACTATGTTCTAGGAAATGTATATCCACAGTATAGATCTTCAACTGATATAATTCAATTAGTTATTATTTGTAAAAGTACAGATGTGAAATATTTTGGTATTGGTAAAATTGTTGAACCCTTAGTTAAGGATTTGAATATTCTTGCAACTGATGGAATTTCTGTGAGAGCTGAAACTTTTGTTGGCTGTCTGTCTTTTATTAGTGGTGACAATTTAGGAAGCAATATGATTGGTGGTTTTGTGGAATCATTCTCTAATAAAGTAAACTGTTATTGCAGAACATGCTTGTGTAATAAGGCTGAGATACAAAACACATATACTGATGATCATATTACATTGAGGACTCCTGAAAACTATAAACAACATGTAACAGAGTTGCTTGCTGATGACACAAAGTTAATTCAGTATGGAATAAAAAACAATTCTCCATTTAATTCAGAATTTTTTCATGTTACACGTGGTCTCCCTCCTGATATTGCCCATGATTTGCTAGAAGGAGTTGTCCCATATGAAACATGTTTAGTTTTAGAAGCTTTACACACACACAAAGTAATTTCTATTGATTATATAAATAAACAAATTGAAATGTGGCCTTATGGACCTTTAGATTCTATTGATAAACCATCTTTAATAAATAAAAAATGTAAAATAAATCAGACAGCTGCTCGAATGTGGACACTTGTCAGATTACTCCCGTTAATGTGTGCTGCTGTCATTCCTGAAGACAATTCATATTGGAAATTGTTTATAGATTTAAAGGGTATTGTTGAACTTATTTTTGCCCCTGTTCTCACAGTAGACCATATTGCTTATTTAAAAATTAGAATTGATGACCACCTACATTTTTTTAGAGAACTTTTTCCTGATAAAATGATGATACCAAAGCAGCACTTTCTTATTCATTACCCTTCTCACATGTTAAATTTTGGGCCTCTCCGTCACTGTTGGACATTGAGATTTGAAGCGAAGCATTATTATTTTAAGAGACTTGCTGCAATAGGAAAAAATTTTAAAAATATAACTCTCACATTAGCAAATCGCCATCAATTACGTCAAGCATATTATGCTTGTAATTCAAATGGATACCTTCAGCATAATAAATCGGTTGGGATTACCAAACCACTTGAATTAAGTTCTATACAACCAGAAGCTGCTCAGGTTATTGTGAAAGACAAAGGATTTACTAGGGAACTATATTCTGTTTCACACTTTACTATTAACTTTTTAAAATATGTTAGTGGTTTATTTATTGTTAGGAAATTAGTTGAAGAAGAACCAATTTTTTCAAAAATTTTGCTCATTATAACAGATAGTGATAAAGTTTTTTTTCTTTTAGAAGATTATGAGTGTGTTTTCAATGATCATTTTGGTGCATATAAAATTAAAAAAATGTCTAATAAGGACTGTTCAAGATTTTTTTTTATGGATGCAAGTCTCTTGCAATTTAGATATCCATTTTCCAGCTACTACAAAAATGGAAACTGGTACATTGTCTTAAAACATATTTTGGTAACATTAAATGATGTTTCATACATGGAATGTAATACTTAAGATTTTTTTTGTTACATATAAAAATTGTATAATATTGTGTGTAATATATCTTAAGTGGGCAATTTGAACAGTACAAATCCAAAATGACAATTAAAAAATTGTGTAAGCCTGTTTTGGGTTTAACTGTAGGTATACTATTTTGGTTAATATCAATATATTTAACCATGAAATGTGTTTTGATAATGTTAAGTAATAATTATATGCTGTTTGTGTGGTTTGGTACACTGCAATATGCAATTTTTTTTTTTATGATTAGCTAAAACCGTTCTTTACTTTTAACCTTGACTTATGCTTTTTTATGTGCTTATAAAAATCATTTTTTTATTGTGAAATTGCAAATATACTGATTTGACCAAAGGCTTACTGTCAGAACTTTGCCCACCTAAGATATGAGTAAGTAAATGTCTTCAGAGAAAATTCTATAATTTTTTTTGCTAACTTTATGAGAAAAGTATGTGTCTAACCCATTGGTCTGCAAGCTGTTAAGAATTATTATAAGCATTGCTTGCCTGTTCAAATTAAGTTAGGTTATTTTGTTTATTAATGCATTCAAATTTCTTTAAGATATTTTGAATTTAACTTTTTTTCTTTCTTCACTGTATTTCATTCGTTCTTACTTAGTTATTAGTCTCTGATTATTTTCATATAATACTTTTAGTATTGACAAATGTGTATTATACTTTCCAATTTAGTATTAGTTAAATAAATATCATAAAAGTTATTTTGTTCTTAATTCTTACTATTAAAATTTTGAATAAATTCTGCATACATGGTTACCTGATTATTCTATTGATCAACTAAGTTATAACCAGAAATGTAAGATGTGTTGGGATGCCATAGTTAAATATCACTAACAAGTAATACTTGTAATTAAATCCAATTAATTTAAGCTTCTTAAGAGTGATATTTTAAAATTAATTTTTATTTAAAGTGAGTAACATTTTCCTTGGGGTATTTCTTAAGAAATTTATTCAAAACGCAAAACATTCATTACTAGGATAATAAAATATTAGGTGTTACAAAGTCTAACAGAATTTCCTGACTAAGTTTATTTTAACATTTATGTAATCACAACATTTATATTGTTAAATTTCTATATGGAATTCTTTTTAATTATAACTGTAATTGAATAAGGTTTTATTAATGGTGGCAACAAAGTTGTTATCATAATTGTTGTAATTAAACACCCGATAAATCTTGCAGCACCAAATTATTTTTTATAGCTCTTTTCAAGTCTTTGACCGGAAATATGTCGTCCCAAATTATCCTAAGAGAAAAGGTGATTGAAAGGTTATGGATATTTACGTAAAGCTACCGGCATTTTTACTGGATTTTTCTTCTTTTGATTAAAAGATAACATATTTTGAAACATCAGTAAACTTTTATAATTAAAATTAAAAAAAATTATATTGAGGATTTCAATTACAGATTTGCGAATTGACTTTTAAATATCCTTTTCTGAATCAAAGAGAAAAAGATCTCTAAATTTTCTGTAAACTGTTATACATTTATATAAAACTTAGACATATTTTTCTCTTTGATTCAGAAAAGGATATTTCAAAATTAATTCGCAAATTTGTAATTGAAATCCTCAATATATTTTTTTAAATTTTAATTATAAAAGTTGTTTCAAAATATGTTATCTTTTAATTAAGAGGGGAAAAATCCAGTAAAAATGCCTGTAGCTTTACATAAATATCCATAACCTTTCAATCACTTTTCCTCGTAGGATAATTTGGGACGACAGATTTTGAACACCAAATTTGGTGTGATGCTGCATCGAAGTGGCATATCCTGAATTAGTTAGTAGGACACCCAATTTGGTGTTAAAGCACACCAAATTGATGATGGTGTTTTATTACACCACTTTTGGTGGCAACTTTGTTGCCACCAAAAGTGGTGTTTCTTTACACTAATTAATTTTTGGTGTTTCATTACACCAATTTACAAGGGGTGTTTCTTTACACCGTTTTTGGTGGCAACTTTGTTGCCACCATTTTTGGTGTAAAGTAACACTAATATTTTTTACAGTGTATAAATTAAGGGGTGGATTAGCCCCCCCGATCCCCCCCTTTATACTTAACTAATCAAACCCGTAAACTAATCAGGGAAGCGCCTTAACTCAGTGAACCTATAAACAAAATTTGAAGGGAAACGGAATAATTCTGCATGAAAAACCCATTTATATAAATTAAGGGTGGGGGGAATTAGACCCTTGTTCCCCCCCTTTATACTTGACCAATCAATCCCGAAAACTAATCAGGGAAGCGCCTTAACTCAGTGAACCTATAAACAAAATTTGAAGGAAAACGGAATAATTCTGCATGAAAAACCCATTTATATAAATTAAGGGGGGGGATTAGCCCCTTGTTCCCCCCTTTTATACTTAACCAATCAATCCCGAAAACTAATCAGGGAAGTGCCTTAACACAGTGAACCTATAAACAAAATTTGAAGGAAAACGGATATTTTTATGAAGAGTTATCGCATTACGTACGTACATACATACATATAGAACCGGCTGCCAAGCTCTCAGGGCTTGACAGCCAGTGTGATAACTGAAAAATCGCAATTTTAGAACGTTTTTTGCTCCTGCACCCCCTGGGGTTAGTGGCACCGACATAAAATATAGCCTATGTTGGAGCAGGGGTTGTCACCATCAATTTGCCACCATCACTTTTGAAATCGGTTCGGTATAGTTCCAGAGATTACCCCCTACAAACAAACAAACAAGATTTACTCCTTTATAATATTAGTATAGATAATACACATACTTTTCGAATATTAATTTCAGAATTTATATATTTTTAAATTAATATTTCTAAACAATTCAGACCCGTGTATATTTTAATTCCTGGCTAATTTGTGCGAAATTTATAGTTTTGGGTTTACATTATACAAATAACTTTAGAATTGCATCCATGTCAACAACTTTCAACAACAGAGCACGGTTTCTCATCGTTATAATAATTTTCACCAAACAATTTCAGGCTCATGCCATTCGGTTGTTCTAAAAATCTAAAAACTAATAAGTTAAAGTTTAAACGCTGTGAGTTTTTAATGACTGGTTACAATAATTAATTAATACGTAATTAAAAAATTAATACTTAATAAGTAATTAGTTATAAAACAGCAAGTAATAAATACTTAATTGCTTAATTAATTATACAGGTTAAAGGGTGTTTCCATAAAAAAGATTTTTATTATGTTTACAGTTTTCTTTAATAAAATTAATTTTTGTCATAGTAGTATTTGCCTACATTAACGTAATTTAAACAAGTACTTTAACTTGTTTAATAATCTAAATATTTTTTATATTTTTACAAGGTTGCTTTAACGGAAGTTTGATATTAAATATAATGTCAAATGTAATATATTTCTATTTTTAAAAAAGTAACCGACTGTGTCGGTGCCGTAATTGAATTTATTGTGACAGGAGCTCTTTCTCGGTTTATATTTAAAAAACTATTCCACATAAAAATATGAAAACTGGTAGATTTATGAAGAAATGTATGATAAAGATTGTGAAACAGGCAATTTTTAACTCAAAGATTTATGAAATACAAAGGATGTGAAATTATCACTTTACTAAACAGCGCAGAACCAACAAAGTGAAAAAATTTCTAGACCGGGGTTCGATCCCGGATCATATTCAATATTTTTAAACATTTTTTTTCTTTAGTATTGGATAGCTGAGATCGATCTCTACCTCCGCTGTTTTTTACTTTTTCAATTTTCTTTGCGGATTTTTTTTTACGAAGATACTTTTACTTTCGAAACTGGTTCCGAAAAAAAACACAAAGAAAATTGAAAAAGAGAAAAAAGGCTGTTGTAGAGTGCGATCTCAGCTATTCAATGCAAAAAAAATCGTTTAAAAATATTGAAATGCAAACGAGATATTAGACAATAACTGCTCCATAGGATTAACATTAGCGAGCGGGTGTTTCCGCTTGAGAAGACAAGACCCCCTTAATAACAAATCCTCACCAGTCAAACAGAAATGGATGGCAGCCCAATTACAGAAGATCGCCACTTGTCATGATAATAACATTCAATCTACTGAAATCGGGTAGTTGTTTTAAAACAGAGAACATTAGCATGATTTTGTAGTCTGCGAGATCTGACGGGTGTTGGTAAGCGCGGTTCGTAGGAGTTCCCTAGTGAAAAAAAAATAACTTCGCACTTGGAAAGTCTGTGCGAGAGGAACGATTTTTGATAATTTTAATACTCAATAATCATGCTGCTTAAAAGTCATTTAAGAAGTTATATGCACGAAGCTTTTATAAAGTATAATCTTTATTAATGCATTAATGGGTATTTTAATCATTTAAAAAAATCATATTTCTATGTTAACAGCCATTGTTAAAACAGTATTATAATATACTTGAATAAAATAAAGTATATTTACGTTTTGCTTGGAGATGTGGTAACGTATGTACGTGTGTGTACAATTTAAGATTTGACAATTTTTGCCATTAATATAAAATTTCTTGAAATATTGAAAATAATTTAAAAGTATAACTGAAATTTCATGTCTTATCTCTCTAGTAGGCTTGTATATTTAATTCCATAATTTCATCTTGATATTAAAATTCACTACTGTATTCATAAATTTGATTGAATTCTATTCCTCTAACGCATTTCTAAGGCATAGTTAAATCAAGCTTTAGACGTTATTCTCGGGTAATTATATGTTAAATATTTATACGTGTAATTATAAAGGTGAAACTTTTATAATGAAGGGCTTTATTATACCTGTAAAAGCTAAAAGCTTTACGATTAACAAATGATAATTCTGCGAACGAAACATAAAATATTCTCATAAAACAATATATAAAACGTTTGAAGATTTCTTGCCGGAAATTCGGAAACTATATTCAATGTGTTTATTCGCAAGAAAATAATGTTTTTATAAGAAGTATATTATTTACGCCTTTATATTGTATTTATCTCTTTCGAAACAAAACTGTTAAGTAGTTTAATTGCGATTAAAAAACACATTTATGATGCAAATTCAGAAAATTGGTTTAAGGTAATTTTAAATAGAATTCGGATGAAGAGACTAATTACGGTTACAATAAAAACGAAATGAAAAGGCTGAAACAATATTTTGATATAATTTTAAAATTAAACTTTTTATTTTCAATTGATATAAATACAAATATGTCTTGCGTAAAGTTATACTTTCCATTTGTGTACTTGGTGAAATTATAATATATGAGGGGGTTAGAATGACAGTGGTATAAGTCAATATTTAGCAATTTGAGAAATGAAGTGTTTTGTGAAACTTGTCGTATTGCCATTGCATTAAGTGGTTCAACTTGTTTTGCCCTCTAGCGACTCCCTAAGTGAACTATGACTTATTTGAATGTCACACCAAAGAGAAATTAATATACGTTCAGTGAAAATATGGTTATCTAGACTTTTAAAATTTTTGACTTACTCCACTGTCATTCTAACCCCCTCATTTGATTTTTACATAGGAATGTGCCGTCATACAATGAACGTGAACTTGCATTGAGAAAAACTGAATTTTAAATTCGGCGTATTTCCTGCCTTTAAGTACACTAGTAAAAGAGGGCATTTTAAAAACTTCGTTTTCCTTTTTATTTTAACTTAAGAGTGTATTTTAAGAGTTCCAAAAATTTTTTTTATTATATAGATGATGTTTTAGAAAAGCTAGTGCGTTGCTGAAGCAATCGAATTGGATGCTGTACGCTGTAAAAAGAAATCCAACTACAATGTAAGGAAAAATAAATACATGCCTGATAATTAATAGGTAACTGGCTACCCAAAAATGATTGAATATATATATATACAGAGTGTCCCAAAAAGGAGTACCTATTTTTAAAAATGAATAAGAAACAAACGAATAGAGTTATTTAAAAAATTCTTGCAGGAAACGGATGTGTGAAGTCTGGAATTTTGTTTATAACACTTTATTATGATAGTTCAAAATCTGACCGACAGATGGCGCTACAGCACCGAAAATTACCTGAAATTAACCGGCAAGGGTATGAACTGGCCACCTTACTCACCAGATTTAAATCCGTGTGATTTTTTTCTTTGGGGCCATCTGAAGGATGTAGTTTACTGCCAAAATTCCACTTCGCTAGCTGAGCTCCAGCGATTATCCGCTCAAGAGTGTACAGCCATTTCCGTACAGACGTTGCAGAAGGTGTGTGCTAATTTCATTCTAAGACTCCGACATGTTATTGTGATGAATGGAGGACATATTGAAAATATTGTCATTTAATTTTCAACTATTGCTGATGAATGCGGTAGCCACAGCACCATCTGTCGGTAAGAATTTGAACTAACATAATAAAATACTCTAAATAAAATTCCAGACTTCACATATCCGTTTCCTGCAAGAATTCTTTTAATAACTCTATTCGTTTGTTTCTTATTCATTTTTAAAAATGGGTACTCCTTTTTGGGACACCCTGTATATACTGGTGTTCTATTCTGAAACATTACTAATCAAAGCTCATGACAATAGCATGTGAACCGAGCTTCTTAGAAATTTGGGTTACATCCAAGAAATGTTCCTTGAAAATTTTGCGGCAATTAGCTGCCCATTTCTTTTCAAGAAGCGTTATTGTACATCCTTAAGCTATACAGGGTGTACCTTCTTATCTTTACTCAATAGTTACTCAATAATACAAACCGTTGGTGTTAGAAATATAGGTCCAGTTATACAAATGTGTCGAAGGTTGTTTCTCATGAAATGAAAAACCATCTACATTAAAATAATTATTACTTATTTTAAATTACGAAATTTATTTTTTGTACGGTGACTTTATTCATGCTGTAACTCGTTAAAAATTCCATTTTTGTTCAACCAAAGGTTACGGGGTTATGATAATTTGAATTTTGTGAATGTTCGATGTACTATGGAGCTAAAAGTTAAAAGAACACGTCAAGTACTATTATAACTCGCGCTCACAGGTTTCAGTATATTAAATTTATTAATTACTATTTATTAATTAATAAAGCGCTACAATCCCTAATTTTTTCATAATTTTAGTTTCAGTAGATTCGGAAATACGAGGTGGGGGGGGGGGATATAGTTTTCCAATATACTTTCAACGATATCTCTGAAAATATAATACCTAAAATTAAAACAAATATATTTTTGAGTTCGATGTTACGAGGTCTTTCGAACGATACCCTACACGATAGATACAAAGAAAGTTTTTTTTTTTTCAAGTAACTTAGTTAATATCTCGGCTAATTACTGACAATCTTTTTCGAAAATCATTATCAAATATCCTTGGATGATTCTGCGACGATAGATACCTCGAGTGTCCGTCAACTTCCCCGCTGACCTCCCGAAAAGTAAAGATTTTGTGTAACAAAAAAAAAATTAGTTTTTCTCAAAAACTATGTTACCTAGGCAAATCTCTACAGTTTTCCTGCAAAGTTTAAATACATTCCTACTACCCCTAATTTTTTCATAATTTTAGTTTCAGTAAATTCGGAAGAAGAAGAGAGGAAACATATTTTTGCAGTGTATTTTCGACGATATCTCTGAAAATATAATACCTAAAATTAAAAAATAATAATTTTTTGAGTTCAATATTACGAGATGTTTCACATGATACCCCACATGAGATACAAAACGAAAACTTTTTTTTCTGGTAACTTAATTAGATGCCTAATTTTTTCCTAAACATATTTGTGAATAGCTAATAATCTGAAAATATGTGGGTGAAAAGGCTTTGTAACCTTCCCAAGTTTGAGCTTTCCACGTCCCATAGTTTACAAGAAAAGGGCTCTGACACACGAACAGACAGACACAGGAGTGATCTTATAATGGTTCCGTTTTTACTTTTTAAGAGCCTATACTAGTCACGCGTAGAAACTCTCAAGCTAATGTTAAGTCTATGGGAATGTTCTTGCGCAATTTTTCGCTCGCATTTTAATATTTTTAAATGATGTTTTTTGCATAGGATAGTTGAGATCGATCTCTAACGTTGTTAGTTTTTACTTTTTCGATTTTGGTTACAGTTTTTACATAAGCGGACATTTTCAATTTTGGAACCGATTCTGAAAGTGAAAGTACCCTTATATAAAAAAAAACTGAAACCAAAATCGAAAAAGTAAAAACTAACAACGTTAGAGATCAACCTCAGCTATCCTATGCAATAAACATCATTTAAAAATATTAAAATGCGAGTGAGAAATCGCGCAAGAACCTTCCCATAGACTTAACATTAGCTTGTGCGTTTTTTCGCGTGACTGATGTAGGCTCTTAAGTATGGAATCCTAAAAAAATGTTTGTAGTGCCCGAAAAAGCTGAAATATCAAATATTTTCATATTATTGATAAAAAAATTTCTCCCACGCAAATATTTTAACTCTTTGTAGCGCAACAACTCCGATTTGAAAAATATTTACTCAGATATTAGAATACATCATTTCAAACATCTAAATAATACAAAAAAAAAAAGCATAAAAATAAAAATGTATTCACATGAAGGTCTTTGTTTTATACCAACAACAAGAAAGAATTTACATATTTCTCAAAAATATTGTAATTTTTTTTCCAAATTGTAAAGTACATAAACTGACCTTTATCAAAAGTCTATTTCTCAACTTTTTAATTTCACTAAAGGATCAGGGTCCATAAGCCGTGTTTTTGGCCTATGAAATAAGACTAAAATTCGATTTTGTTATACTGACTTAATTATTTCACTTTTTAATATTAGAAGGTTTATCCTATACGATTTCAACAATATTTTTTACATTTTGTTCGGATTTATATGACTTACACAAGCTCAAAGTTCGTATTATTCGTAGTTTTTGATGAAAAATACGCAATTTTTCCTAATTTTAAATCAATTATTTATATGACCGCAATCGTGCAACACTTTCTTCTTTACATCTATTATATATATAAAACACAAACGGAAATTTCGTTCCGTTCCTTTATAACTCGAGTTCTGCCGAATGGATTTTGATGGAACTTACAGTGTTCGAGAGATAATTTTTCAGGGAAGGTTTTAGTATATAACACAACATTCTACGTGTATCAGTTATAGAATTATGAAAGAAAGTTCTGTTATTTTGGCCGAAAAGGTTACCATTGCTAATTTTTTGGCGATCATTACTGTTGCAGAAAGAAATTAAAAGGCTATACATGTCGAAAAATAAACGAAAAACTGTTACTAATTTTATTTTAAAAAAAAGAAAGAAAGAAAACAGAAAGAGAAAGAAAAAAAGAGTTTTGATGAGAGAATATTATAAAACGAAAATATTTAATTTAAACATGATTGGGAATGTTCGTAATGCTTAAAAAATTATTCAAGGGGCAAGATTTCTATATTGAAACAATATTTGGCGATGAATCTTTTGTTTTTGGCGACTTTGATTTTACTTTTGACACCAAACAATTTGATTTTAAGCCAAAAGGTGTCTTTTTTTGTTGCAGAAAGAATTGCAATGGCTATACATCTGGAAAAATGAAAGAACAAACTGTTACTAATTTTATTTAAAAAAAAAAGAAAGAAAAGAAAAAAAGAAAAACAGTTTTGATGAGAGATTTTAAGCCAAAAGGTGTTTTTTTAAAGTATACGACTGCATTTTTGCAGTATTTTTTTTGGTACTTTTATACATGATATATATATACATTTATACGTGATATATATATACATGTACATATATACACATATATCTTTACAAATACATGTATATACATATATATATATACACTTATATGTATGAATATATACACACACACACATATCTATATATATATATATATATCACTGGCGCCCGACTAACCGAAAAGTACCTTTTTTTTTAATTCAAATGCAAACTATATTAATGGCAATATACTTCTATTTACTTCTACATATATGAAATTTCGTTCCGGCTGCTTATAACTCAAGTTCTGCTGAATGGATTTTCGTAGAACTTAAACTGTAAGATAATTTTTCAGGGAAGGTTTTATTGTATAACATATCGTTCTACGTAGCTTAGTTATAGAATTATTCTGGGAAGTTCTATAATCAGATCAATCCGATTATGAAATATTAGCCTTTATAAAAGATTTTGTCGAATGGATTTCGATGGAACCTACACTGTTAGATAATTTTCTAGGGAAAGTCTTATTATATAACATATCATTCTATGTTGCTTAGTTCTAGTATTATAGGGGGAAATTCAAAAATCGGGTGACCATTTTTTATCAAATATTAGCCTTTTCAATATTTGATTCCGATTATGAAAGATTAGCCTTCTGAAAAAGTTCTACTGCACGTATTTTGATGAGAATTGTATTGTTAGTTAGATGCTATTTCAGGAGGTTTTAATGTACTTCATATTGTTTTACGTTGCTTAGTCAAACAGTTATGTGTGAAGGTTATATAGTCAGGTGAACCCGATTCCGAAAGATTAGCCTTTTTGAAAGTTTTTACTGGTCGTATTTTTTGCGACTTGCATTGTTAAGTAGATAATTTATAAGGATGGTTTTAGTATATTTTATATCGTTCTGTTAGTTTTAGAATTATGTGGAAAAGTTCTATAATCAGATGAACCCGATTATCAAAGATTAGCCTTTATAAAAACTTCTACTGAATGGATTTTGTTAGTTAATTTGTTTGCATTGTTAGTTCGACAATTTTTAGTGATGGTTTTAGTATATTGCATATAGTTTTATCATTCTTTAGCAAACCTTAACTGTAAATGACCAAATAAAAGAGTTGGTCCTTAACAGCTAAAATTTTGACTGCACATTAGAAAATATAATAGCGCAATTACGTCATTTTTCAGTAATGTGGAAGGAAATACCAGGTAAATATACAGATTGCTTTCAAATACAAGGTCAAATTAAACGATATATTTCGTTTGATTCAAGGTTCATTTGTAGAAACCGACCAGCGCAGCGGGCGTAGCTTGCTAGTATATTATAAAATACATCAACATGTACAATATATGTAAAAATAAAAGTGTTGCAAAGCTGCGCTGATAGTAAAATATAAAAAATAGAGAGAACTGCATTCCTTCACGTCACTAAGAGACTTTAAGATGCAGCAACGTGTTTAATCGTGCTAAAATGAATGTAACTATTGCTAATGTGAAGGAATGCAGTTATTAGCAATCGTTACGTTCATTTTACCGCATTTAAACACATTGCTGCATCTTAAAGTCTCTTAGTGACGTGAAGGAATGTAGTTACTTAACTCCCTATTTTTAATATTTTACTATGAGCGCAGCTTTGCAACACTTTTATTTTTACATATATTGTACATTTTAATGTTTTTTTATAATATATGTAAAGAAGAAAGTGGTGCATGATTGCACTCCTATAAATAATTGAGATAAAATTAGGAGAAATTGCGTATTTTTCTCAAAAACTACGAATAATGCGAACTTTGAGCTTGTGTAAGTCATATAAATCCGAACAAAATGCAAAAACTATTGTTGAAATCGTACAGAATAAACCTTCTAATATTAAAAAGTGAAATAATTAAGTCAGTATAAAAAAATCGAATTTTAGTCTTATTTCATGGGCCAGAAACACGGCTTATGAACCCTAATCCTTCATAAAGTTATTTTAGAAATGAGCAGATGAATCAGCTCAAGTGAAATCAAACATGGGTATAAAAATTAACTAAGTGTCAGCATTCGCTGGATATTCTACGAACAATTTATATTAACTGCAGTTTTAGAAAATAGCAGCAATTAATGAAATCGTCTTTTCAAGCTCACTTTTAAAATAACATTGATTGTTAGGTATGTTGCAGATAGGCATCACTGTGATACAAAGGGTTAAAATCTCGTGTGTTTACATTCACCCTCTATTGAGTTTTTTTTTCTCTTTTTTTTAAACATAAAGTTAGAAAAAATACTATAATAAGTGCAAGTAGTGTAATTGTTACTTACTTTTATTTACTTATTTCCAACCGACTTCTAAAAAAGTGTGTTTGACAATTCGTTTGTTTATTTATTTTTAATCTGTATCCATGGGTAACTTTCAAACGAATGCTCCGTTTTCGATCATGACATTTTTGTTATTTATTTATTTATTTATTTATTGATAAAGATCGTACTGATGATGGTTCCGTATTGATTTCAATAGGATCCAAAAATGGAATGTTTGTCTTTCTGTCTGTTGTCTACTCTTTTTTCAGTTTACAAGTTCTAACTTTCGTAAACATTAAATCAGCAGTCGTAAATTTTAAATATGCCGTTAAGGTACACGTTATTGCATCATGTTTATAAAATAGTCGTTGTATCATGTATATTTTTAACAGTTGTACGTCGACAATTTTAATATATCATCGTCCATCGCGAGTCAAAATTTTAAATTTGGAATTAAACTTGAATGTGTATAACAATAACGGGTTGCCACAAACCGATCTGTTTTTCTAAACCACTCTCGCTAAAAATAAGCCAACTGTCGAGCAATAAGTAAATGTTAATGCAATAAACTAAAAAAACAATCCTATGAATTCGGTTCTATTTTGCATACAAAATAGTTTTTAATTATTTCTGTTTAGTTTTAGATCATGCGAATACTCTCATCTACACTATATTTCCAATGATGACCGGTCACTTGCGATTTTAGACGTTTTGTTAAATATCTGTAAAGATACATGAGGAATTATCCTTAAACTTCAGGAGTGTAAACAACATGATAGACGTCCTATATTTCCGTCAGATTTTTCCCGAAACCCCATAAGGGGCCGTCAACAAATTGAAGAAAAACGTATATATTTTGGATAACCCTATAAAAACTAATATTGCAAAAGCATTCAAACTGTAGATTATGATTAAGTGGCTTATTGTAATAATTTGGGTTCATTTTTATGAAGATAGCATGTATACTCGAAGAGAATTTTAGTTTTTTATAAAAACAGTCCCAAATTTTACCAAGTTTTTTGTTTATAATTTGCAGAGTTTTTAATATAAAAACAAGTTATTTTCAGAAAATATGACAAACAAAATTGTACATAATTCCCTGTAATCAGAATTAAAAAATAATAAAAATTGTATGAAATATGAGCAGGTTTACTAAATATTGTTTCACTGCGCATGCGCGAATTCAATCAAGATATACTGTGCATAATATATTAGCTAAATGTATATACCAACTTTTATGTAAGTCTCAAAATTATAGCTTGAAAATTCTGATAGTAATCGTCGATAGAATAAGCTCGAAATTCGCTGTTCCCAAAAGGAAGCAAAAAGATGAGGGGTTGTATCAAATATACTAGCTTATGAAAGTTGATATAATAAGAATGAAGTGTTTCTCATTCTATATTTGATACAACCCCTCATCTTTTTGCTTCCTTTTGGGAACAGCGAATTTCGAGCTTATACTATCGACGATTACTACTATCAGAATTTTCAAGCTATGTTTTTGAGACTTTCATAAAAGTTGGTCTATACATTTAGCTAATATATTATGCACAGTATATTTTGATTAAATTCGCGCATGCGCAGTGAAACAATATTTAGTAAACCTGCGCATATTTCATACAATTTTTATTATTTTTTAATTCTTATTGCAGGGAATTGTGTACAATTTTGTTTGTCATATTTTCTGAAAATAACTTGTTTTTATATTAAAAACTCTGCAAATTATAAACAAAAAACTTGTTAAAATTTGGGACTGTTTTTATAAAAACCTGAAATTCTCTTCGAGTATACATGCTATATTCATACAAATGAACCCAAATTATTACAATAAGCCACTTCATCATAATCTATAGTTTGAATGCTTTTGCAATATTAGTTTTTACAGGGTTATCCAAAAGATATTCGTTTTTCTTCAATTTGTTGACGGCCCCTTATGGGATTTCGGGAAAAATCTTCGCGGAAATATATGACGTCTATCATATTGTTTACACTCCTGAAGTTTAAGGATAATTCCTCATGTATCTTTACAGATATTTAACAAAACGTCTAAAATCGTAAGTGACCGGTCATCATTGGAAATATAGTGTATTTGTTCACTGTGGAATCTTACGTTAAATAATTTATAAAATGCTGCACATATTATGGATATTATACTATGTTTTTTTATTATTATTAAAATCATTTTCTTTTCATTTTTTATTTTTATTTAGCCACTGACACATATTCCATTGCAATGCTATATAGACAAGAAGTTTGAAAAATAAAACAATAACGAAGAACGAATTATTTATCTTACTTATTATTATTTTTTGTTAAAAGTCTCTACATAAACTTTCTGGGAGAAAAGGTAGACGAATTAATTAAATAACTTATAATTCCAGTTTTTCTCTGTGATTTTGGACTAATAAAATGAATCAGAATTAATTCCCAATTCATGATTTTTTTCGTTTGCGTTTATATTTTTAAGGATACATTTAAATATTTTTCATTAATACGAAAGTAACTGATAGTAGAGTATGTACATTAAGGAAAGAAGGTTATTAAAATATTATCTTATTTCAGAGATGGCAAGATTTTGTTTTACATGTAATACAGAAATATCTAGAAAATACTTAAATGGGGATAGCCAATGATATAAAGTATTTGAAAACTCTCAATATTGTGATGCATAGACAAATGCTTTTAAATCAAAAAATACGTTTTTTACGGCTTAAAAAAAAAGGAAAATGTTTACATAAATATTTCAAAATATTGATATCTAAGTAGAAGAAACTGGAAAATTCTTTTCGAATATATATATATATATATTTATCTTACAATTTAAAGCTACTTTCTTTTATTTAGTTTCCGATGGAATACTGGATTCCATCTGATAATTTATCAACTTGGCTATCAATCTTCATTCCCCTATACATTTTAAAGGGAATTTTTTATTTCATAAAATGAAAGAAACTTTTCTTTTTTTCTACAAGTCAGATTTTCTATTTCAAAAGTGTTATTTTGATGAATATTATAAAAAAGAAAATATATCCGAGAGTAAACTATTCCACTCATCGAAATTACTTCCAATGCAACAACAAATATTTATTAAAGATTCGCTTTTCATTTGTAATATTAGCAATATCATAACATTATTTCAGAAATATTGGTTTTGCATTGAAAATATTTGCAGAAATACGGGATTCACATTACAGACATTGGGAAATAAATGGCGAAATCTTATGTGCCTATATTGATGCAATATGGACAAAATGGAAGCAAGCCAATATTTGGCAATATTTCGTAGCCAAAATATGTTTTTCGATGTTGTTTCTTAGTAGGAATATTTCTATATTAAAGAAATGCGGAGAATATAGTGCTTTATGCAACCAGAAATTTAAGATTATTTTATACGTATATTACTTTCTGTTTTTTAAAACCATATTAAAGTAACCCAAGATGCTCCCTGCCAAATATTTTACGGCATTTAAAAAATAATAACAGTAAATATTTATCCTGGATTACCCTCATTTTAAATTTTTATGTAGTTTATAGGTATTTTAATCTATAACAAATCCCATCACCCGGTGATAATATGCTGTTTAAATTGTTAAAAGATGTTAAACATAAACAATAGAAATCGCAACACAGTTTCAATAAACTGTCTACATGTTTCGTCTTGACCTCTTTATCAAAACAGAATTAGAATTTTCTATAGCTCCACTATCTTTAATGGAATAATTTGAAGCTTCATCATTCACGATTCAACAAACCAATCTATCCAAGTTAAGTTCAAGTACAGGAATGAGTTTAGAGATAATTAACTGAGTTAAAGTCAAAGAAGTGGTTAACATCCCAGAAATGTTTTGCAATGGCCGATTTGTTAGTTTCTTCTTTACGCATATATTTCGTGTGTTCTTTAAATCGACATTTTAAACTAGTGATGGACATAACGATTATTTTGATTATTCGAAACAATCATTCGCAGAAGCGGTAGTAATTGAATTTTAAAAAAATGAAGTTTGACAGATATGCTTCTGCGCATACCCGAATGATTCATTCGAATAATGAAAATAATCGTTATGTCCATCACTATTTTAAACCACGTTTGGTATCTTCAATATAGGAAAGACAACACGGGCAAGTAATTCTCTAGATACCCAAGGAATTGGAAATTTCAAAAAGGGTCTTTCAGTTTGGAGAGAATATGTTCATTGGCAGGGGTAAAAATTATTTTGAAATCATATGTATTATTAAAAGGTTTAGCAATGGAAAGGTTGGATATGGGAAAGTAAACTAAAATAGTACTAATATTGGTAAAATAAGAAGTTTGAGGTGAACATGAGAACGAAAAAACTGTAGTTTAAATAGAGCAGTATCAGTAATGGAAATATTGTCAACTTTGTCAATAGGAATGGCTTTGAGATTCCGAATTTCAGAAATCAGTGAGTTGGAATCAGAAAAAAAAAATTGACATACGTATAAAAACTTTCATTTTTTGGCTAGGAGGATTACATAAGCGAGCATGATGAGCGGGGAGGGGGGGGAAATTAGCCAAACATCAAAACTTTTGCGATAGACGGGTGCAGAGAAACCGTTTTCAGTGCGAATAACAAGGATGTTTAGAGAATAGTTGTGAACCTTTCTTTTTTTTTTTCATAAGTGAATTGAATATTGCTGTCAATCAAGTTCATAATGTTAAGTATTTTATCAATATTTGGAAGACAGGTGCCTGTTAAGATGAATATGTCATCGACATAACGAATGCAGAATGGAACGAGAATTTATTAAAGAGGGGACATTCAAAATAGTGCACAGAAATGTAAGAGAGTACGTAGCAGCAATGCAAATTTACAATCTCAAAGCGAGAAATTCCAATCTAGATTTCCATGAAAGGCAGGACACCATCCAATTCGCATGTTTCAACTCCAACCAGCGAATTTATACTCGCCAGTTGACCACAGTAAGCTACTTAGCATATAATCACACAAAATAACCGTAAAGGCCTTACTCAAGAAGGCACCATTATAACTCGCTAAAGTCTGAGAAACAACAGATAAGTGGCACTTTCGCGCACAGGAGTAAGATGTCGACAACAAATTCACAAACTAGGGTACCCTAATAAGTGAGTAGCCAGACACTGTCATAAATTAAAGACTAGTCACCTGGGATTATTATTTTTTCGCTTAATTTTACATTGAGAATTTAAATTACGTTTGCAGATATGTTCATAAATCAGCTTTTTCACGTGAAAAGTAAGATGTTTATGTTTTGCATGTATAATGCAACATTAAACAGGACATTTAATGAATTAGTAATTATTTCATGTTTAATATTTTTTTTATATTTAAGAGGAGAAAGAATTAAATCGAAAAATAAGTGATTTAAAATAAAAGAAAATTTATGCTTACATAAAGTTAAAGATTTGATGATTCCGTAACATTTAAGAATAAGATAAATCAAAAATTAATGAAAGCATAAGTAATTTTTTTCTGCTTTCCTTAATCTCGGTAATTAAATAATAGGAATATTTATTAATTATCAAACAATATATAAACATTCATTTAATAAAGAAAATCCTATAATTACACAACATTCTGTCTTGTATATTAATTATATGACCAAGGACAAGGGGCAACTATTTTCGAACGCAATAACAACTCGACTTTTTTTCACAAATGTGATTGTTTTATGCATTATAATTGTGTAAGTTTCTGTAATTAATAGATTAGTTTCAAGAAAAGACTTTATTAAATAAACCATTAGGAAGAAACAAAAATATTAATTCTTTCAATATTTTCATCTTAACTCATGGAGCATGTATTGATTATCATAATCGAATTTTCTTTTTCATTTTGATATATTCTCTTAACAAATACTTTTGCATGATTTCTATAGCGCTTGCTTTAAGATTTAAGTATTTTTTCGTTATCAAAAAAAGATAATAACAGCATTAAATATCAATAAATCTAATTATCTGAAATTGTAAGATATTATTATTTAAGGAAAATGTGGCTACTATTTTCTAATAAACATAAAGAGTTTTGCAGTTTCCAGTTGTTTACAGTTTAATAGAGATGTTACAGATTTTATAAAATCTAGCAATAGAACTGTTGGATATTTTTCTTCCAATAATGGAGTGTAGATTTCAAGTTGAAGTAAATGAAAAGCATGCTACTCAATAACAGTATTAATCAGTGGAGTGAAGGGAAATCTTGTACACTGAGGTTCCCCTGAATAAATTCATAATTTAAAGCCTGTGTTTTAATATATATAATGTTCATCTATTTTATCAACTAAATATTTTTTTTTACTATTAATAAAAAAAAAAATGCCATTAAAAAAATTATGTAAAGTTAAATGCATTTAAGAGTGCGTTTCAGATTATGAATGAAAAGAAGAGTACGGACTCCCAGGAAGTAAATAAGATATCTTATGTTAATATGACCAAAGCAGTACATATAGCCAATCCGTAATAATGTTATTAGTTTGAGAGAAATCCGAAAGACAGCGTTTGAATCCAATAGCAGGACGTCAAAAGAGCTGACTTAGTCCGCCTTGACCGGATTCTCGTACCACGTGCACGAGAGAGCAGCATTTGTTTTTTCGCTGTTAGTTGCGTTGACATGTTATAAATTTGTCTATGGTAAGACTCCTATAATAGGAGCTGACGCATATCCATTTTGTTTCGGATTATTGGTGCTCAGTTCAGCATCAATCTACCGCAGCCGGAGTTGGGGTTGCCTAAGACTCTGTTCTGATTGGCTGGACCGGTTCTGATTAGCTGGGTTTTTCGACTGAACTTCAATTTGAGCACCAAATCTGCAAGGATGCGTCAGCCTCTATTATAGGAGCTCTAGTCTATGGTAAGTTTGTTAGTTATCCTATTTAAACAAAGGATTTTTGATAATTTGTATACATGATATTTTAGTTCATTGAATGCTCTTTTTAAGTGTATCAACTAAATTCAATATGGGGGGTTGGGGGGGACTCAGACAGAATTACGAACACTTTTATAAAACTGTTTTTTTTTTTTTTTTTTTTTTGCATATATGGCCATGTTTGTGGACATATTCCATTCCTACAAATAAATGCGCTATTTTTTTAGATTATGAATCCCGAAATGAAAAGAGGAGTTTGGAGCCTGGGAAGCCTGAATGAGTGTTTGAGAGATATAAAAGAGAGTACACTGTCGCAAAATGGTATGGAATACCAGTCAAAAATGTATGGAATTCCTAGATGAACTGTCAGTCGCTATTTTGTTAACTATAAAACTTCTAAATCACTATTGGGAAGAAAACCAGTTCTTACTTATAAATGGATGATTCGATGCAAAACAAAATATTTTTTTATGCGTATTTACTGTTTCATGCAAACGATAACAGATAGTAAAATTTAGTGAATTGTTAAATGAATAGAAATTCAAGTAATAAAAGAAAAAATATTCCCGATGAAACTCTAAGTAATTTTATTGACCGCAACGACTTTCTCCCCCCACCCCCCAAAAAATAAAAATATGATTAATTTTTAAACAAATGGAAAAAGACTTTACAACACGTAGATTTTTTTTAAATATTCAGTAGGCAATAGTTAGAATTGTTGTATGAATGTACTGAGATAGATGTTAAACAATATAAGTCAAACAACTTAGAACAGTATGTCTTACTATTTCTAAACTGTTACCCCGCAAACGGGGATAACTTCCAATGACGTCTCCCTCACAACTTTCCAGCATACACATCCTTATTATTAATGTTCGTATACGTCTGTGTGTCTGTCTGTGTGTGTATCTGTACCCGGATAAACTCTGCGAGCGCAGCGAGTAGCGAAGCGCTTTTGGTATCAAAAAATTCAGAAAAATCCGGACCTCCAGGAATTGCAGTTTCGAAAAAATCGGCCCATAATTAAGGGAGTTATTAACGAACAAAACTGTTTTAATTACTAAAAAGAAACCTACCTGGAAATTATTCCGCGCATGCCCAGAAGAGCTCAATTCTCCTCTTCCGCAAAAAGAAGAAGGAAACATCGCTTCGGCCGGTTTCGTTTTACGACTGTCTAAACTCGCCGACGGCGAACCGACAGAAATACGAAAAAACCGTCAACATATTCTCAAAAAACGTACTTTTACGTCTCTAACGATCCGGTCGGTTCGAAAAATTTTCGATATTAACCCTTTCAAAAAAAATAATCAAAAGGGGTCGAATTCGTGTTTTTTATATTCTCCCTTCTTCCGAACCTCGCATCCGCCGGACTAAGAAAGATTCGGATAAACGGATTTCACCAAATAAAAGATCGGTCTTTGTCCTCTCCAATTCCCCCTTCCATTAAAAAAAATACGTCAGTTAACCCTTCGAAAATGTATATTTTCCGTACACAGTTTCGCGATTTCGGCAATTGCGACGATTTTCAAAAATTCGCAGAGGCCGTTCCAAACAAGTTAGAGAAAACTAAAAATACCAGACGAGATCTGCATTCTTTATCCTTTCGAAATATGTGATCGTTTTTGAAAAATACAAATATTAACCCTTCGAAAAAAATTCGCCCGCAGACTCACTTTTGCAAATTTCGATACCCTGCGATTTTTAAAATCGCGCATCGGCTCTCTGAAAGAACAAAAAAACAAACAAACACACTCATGTACATTTCCCTCCTTTCGAGATCACTATAAAACCTTTAGTTTTAAAAAATATATCAATTAACCCTCTGGAAAACGTTTTCTTCCGTAACTCTCTTTCGCTTTTTCAGCGATTTCTGCAATTTTTAAAAATTCAATTCTGGGCTTCTAAACAAGATACGAAAAAATAAAAATACCGAGCCTAATCTACGTTCTTTTTCCTTTTAAAATCAGGTATCAGTTTCGAAAAATTCGTTTTTTAACCCTTCTAAAAAAATGGTTTCCGAAACTCACTCGCGTGAATTTTCGTTTTTCGACCCATGTTTAAAAATCCGCATCGACTCGGAAAATGTGAATAGAGACAAATGAAATACACCAGATCATAGCCACGTTCTTATTCTTCGAAACATATATTTCAGTTTTAAAAAATATGTACATTAACCCTTTAGAAACCGGTCGTTCCCGTACCTCACTTTCACGATTTCCTCTAATTTGCCAATGTATACCCCCCCCCCCCCCGCCGCAGGACTTTTTTATCGAATTACACAAATTCCGAGAGAAGAGGCTAAAAGTGCGTACATTCAGCTATAGAAAGATGCCTTCGACTTTAAAAAATTCGATTATTATCAATTAAAAAAAAATTCTTTTGTGAAACCCGTTTCTAGAAATGAGCGTTTTTCGGCGCAAGCACAGTTTAATCAAAGTGTAATAAGTGACTTTGCTTTCGCCGTAATTATCTTATTTATTAACGATCTTGAATAAAAAATCGTTGTTCATTTTGCGTACAGAATTGAATGGGCTTTCCGAAAATATGATTTATTTTGAGAAATAATTATATTTTCATGGTTAAAATTCTATTCTACTAGGATATTTGTGTTTTGAAGCAGCCGATTGCACTGCAAATATACTTGCTGTGTGTACTTTTTTCGAAAGCTCCAAAAGATATCAAATTAATTTTTTTTTCTATTTTTTATGTATCGGATTCTATATAGTTTGTTGAACTCCCGGTTTATGATTCAACGCAGGAACGTTTATTTTTAAAAGTTTTAGAACTTTTTAAATAATGGTCATTTTTGTATAGAAAAAAAAAAAGAAAAAGCTAAGGAATTTGCTATTTCTTTTCAAAATATCTCCCTTCGTATGGGTCCCATCGCGACCTGGTTTGGCTCATTCGACTCGACATAGATAGAGCTTACCGAATTTAGTTCCCAGTTTCACCACCAGGGTGCGCTTTCCTATCTCTGTTTCTATGAGACGGATCACGACGGGGTATAGCTCATTCGACTCGACACCGATAGAGCTTACTAGAGATTATCGATTTTAGTTCCGCATTTCACCGCTAGGGAGCGCTTTCCGAACTCTGTTTCTATGAGCCGGATCACGACGGGGTACGGCTCATTCGACTCGACATCGATAGCTTTAACGGTTTCAATGCCCGAGGTTTGTATAGAACAGATAGCGCCACCTGGTTGTGTAAGGTTGAAATAACGTATATTGCAGCGCGTGCGCAGCACGACTGCTATACGTTGCCGCAGGCAGCGGGGACAGTTATAGGTTCAGCATTCGTTTAGTTATAGGTTTATACTATTCGATGTGCAAATTAGGGGATTATCCGGTCCGTGCGTAGCACGACCGGTATACGTTGCCGAAGGCAGCGGGGACCCGGGTCGGAGTTTCGTTCGATTAGAGGTTTATACTATATTTATGTGCAAATTATGGGATTATTCGGTGCGTCCGGTATACGGATTGTTAGAGCCGAGTCGGAGGTTCGTTCGGTTCGAGGTTTATCTTATTCGAGATTTTACAAGATTAGAGGTTTTACAATTAGGGGCCCGCTGGCGGGCGAAGCCAGCTAGAAACGGGTGTGTTTGTTTGTTTGAAAAAGAACGTAGATTAGGCTCGGTATTTTTATTTTTTCGTATCTTGTTTAGAAGCCCAGAATTGAATTTTTAAAGATTGCAGAAATCGCTGAAAAAGCGAAAGAGAGTTACGGAAGAAAACGTTTTCCAGAGGGTTAATTGATATATTTTTTAAAACTAAAGGTTTTATAGTGATCTCGAAAGGAGGGAAATGTACATGAGTGTGTTTGTTTGTTTTTTTGTTCTTTCAGAGAGCCGATGCGCGATTTTAAAAATCGCAGGGTATCGAAATTTGCAAAAGTGAGTCTGCGGGCGAATTTTTTTCGAAGGGTTAATATTTGTATTTTTCAAAAACGATCGCATATTTCGAAAGGATAAAGAATGCAGATCTCGTCTGGTATTTTTAGTTTTCTCTAACTTGTTTGGAACGGCCTCTGCGAATTTTTGAAAATCGTCGCAATTGCCGAAATCGCGAAACTGTGTACGGAAAATATACATTTTCGAAGGGTTAACTGACGTATTTTTTTTAATGGAAGGGGGAATTGGAGAGGACAAAGACCGATCTTTTATTTGGTGAAATCCGTTTATCCGAATCTTTCTTAGTCCGGCGGATGCGAGGTTCGGAAGAAGGGAGAATATAAAAAACACGAATTCGACCCCTTTTGATTATTTTTTTTGAAAGCGTTAATATCGAAAATTTTTCGAACCGACCGGATCGTTAGAGACGTAAAAGTACGTTTTTTGAGAATATGTTGACGGTTTTTTCGTATTTCTGTCGGTTCGCCGTCGGCGAGTTTAGACAGTCGTAAAACGAAACCGGCCGAAGCGATTTTTCCTTCTTCTTTTTGCGGAAGAGGAGAATTGAGCTCTTCTGGGCATGCGCGGAATAATTTCCAGGTAGGTTTCTTTTTAGTAATTAAAACAGTTTTGTTCGTTAATAACTCCCTTAATTATGGGCCGATTTTTTCGAAACTGCAATTCCTGGAGGTCCGGATTTTTCTGAATTTTTTGATACCAAAAGCGCTTCGCTACTCGCTGCGCTCGCAGAGTTTATCCGGGTACAGATACACACACAGACAGACACACAGACGTATACGAACATTAATAATAAGGACTAGCTGGCTTTGCCCGCTAGCGGGCCCCTATTTTGCGTCGGTGCCTCGAATCTTGTAAAACCTGGAATAAGATAATCCAGCTTTCCTTCTTCCGCAAAAAGAAGAAGGAAAGATCGCTTCGGCCGGTTTCGTTTTACGACTGTCTAAACTCGCCGACGGCGAACCGACAGAAATACGAAAAAACTGTCAACATATTCTCAAAGAACGTACTTTTACGTCTCTAACGATCCGGTCGGTTCGAAAAAATTTCGATATTAACCCTTTCAAAAAAAATAATCAAAAAGGGTCGAATTCGTGTTTTTTATATTCTCCCTTCTTCCGAACCTCGCATCCGCCGGACTACGAAAGATTCGGATAAACGGATTTCACCAAATAAAAGATCGGTCTTTGTCCTCTCCAATTCCCCCTTCCATTAAAAAAAATACGTCAGTTAACCCTTCGAAAATGTATATTTTCCGTACACAGTTTCGCGATTTCGGCAATTGCGACGATTTTCAAAAATTCGCAGAGGTCGTTCCAAACAAGTTAGAGAAAACTAAAAATACCAGACGAGATCTACATTCTTTATCCTTTCGAAATATGCGATCGTTTTTGAAAAATACAAATATTAACCCTTCGAAAAAAATTCGCCCGCAGACTCACTTTTGCAAATTTCGATACCCTGCGATTTTTAAAATCGCGCATCGGCTCTCTGAAAGAACAAAAAAACAAACAAACACACTCATGTACATTTCCCTCCTTTCGAAATCACTATAAAATCTTTAGTTTTAAAAAATATATCAGTTAACCCTTTCGAAATCGTTTTTTTCCGTAAGTCTCTTTCGGTTTTTCAGCTATTTCTGCAATATTTAAAAATTCATTTCTGGGCTTCTAAACAAGATACGAAAAAATAAAAATACCGAGCCTAATCTACGTTCTTTTTCCTTTTAAAATCAGGTATCAGTTTCGAAAAATTCGTTTTTTAACCCTTCTAAAAAAATGGTTTCCGAAACTCACTCGCGTGAATTTTCGTTTTTCGGCCCATGTTTAAAAATCCGCATCGACTCGGAAAATGTGAATAGAGACAAATAAAATACACCAGATCATAGCCAACTTCTTGTTCTTCGAAACATATATTTCAGTTTTAAAAAAATATGTACATTAACCCTTTAGAAACCGGTCGTTCCCGTACCTCACTTTCACGATTTCCTCTAATTTGCCAATGAAAACCCCCCCGCCGCAGGACTTTTTTTATCGAAGTACACAAATTCCAAGAGAAGAAGCTAAAAGTGCATACATTCATCTATAGAAGATGCCTTCGACTTAAAAAAATTCGATTATTATCAATTAAAAAAAACTCTTTTGTGAAACCCGTTTCTAGAAATGAGCGTTTTTCGGCGCAAGCACAGTTTAATCAAACTGTAATAAGTGACTTTGCTTTCGCCGTAAATATCTTATTTATTAACAATTTTAAATCAAAAATCGTTGTTCATTTTGCGTACAGAATTGAATGGGCTTTCCGAATATATGATTTATTTTGAGAAATAATTATATTTTCATAGTTAAAATTCTATTCTACTAGGATATTTGTATTCTGAAGCAGCCGATTGCACTCCGAATACTTGCTTTTACTTTTTTCGAAAGCTCCAAAAGATATCAAAATATTTTTTTTTTCTATTTTTTATATATCGGATTCTATATAGTTTGTTGAACTCGTGGTTTATGATTCAACGCAGGAACATTTATTTTTAAAAGTTTTAGAATTTTTTAAATAATGGTCATTTTTGTATAGAAAAAAAAAGAAAAAGCTAAGGAATTTGCTATTTTTTTTCAAATAATCTCCCTTCGTATGGATCCCATCGCGACCTGGTTTGGCTCATTCGACTCGACATAGATAGAGCTTACCGAATTTAGTTCCGAGTTTCCCCACCAGGGTGCGCTTTCCTATCTCTGTTTCTATGGGACGGATCACGACGGGGTATAGCTCATTCGACTCGACACCGATAGAGCTTACTAGAGATTATCGATTTTAGTTCTGCATTTCACCACTACGGGGCGATTTCCGAACTCTGTTTCTATGGACCGGATCACGACGGGGTATGACAGAGGTCGCGGCTGCCGAAGGCAGTCGTGCATCATCCGCCGATTCCAGGCTGTTGAAGAGCCCATGCGAGACACAACCAGGAGGGTTCCAGTTTACCCGGGGACCCTCTAGGTGGTGCTCTTCGGCCGGAGAGCGAAGCGGGGGCGTACGCCTACCTGCGCTTCAAACTCTCTTTCCCAAGTGGGTTGATGACAAAGGTCGAAGCGACATTAGTGGCACCTTATAAAAGGGCCACTAGGTTCACACTCGGGCGGATAGCGAGAATGAGCCACAGCTTCGTTGCCGGAATCCCAAAAGGGAACCGGGTCCTAGGCCTGATGTGAAACACTCACACTACCCCATTGCTGTACCGCACCTTCCGAATCACGACGGGGTATGGCTCATTCGACTCGACATCAATAGCTTTTCGAGATTTTACAATTAGGGGCAGCGGGAACCCGAGCTGGAGGTTCGTTCAGTTAGAGGTTTATACTATTCGATGTGCAATTTAAGGGATTATCCGGTGCGTGCGCAGCACGACCGGTATACGGTGCTGAAGGCAGCGGGGACCAGGGTCGGAAGTTCGTTCGGTTAGAGGTTTATACTATTCAATGTAAAAATTAAGGGATTATCCGGTGCGTGCTTAGCACGACCGGTATACGGTGCCGAAGGCAGCGAAGACCCGGGTCGGAGGTTCGTTCGGTTCGAGGTTTATCTTATTGGAGGTTTTACAAGATTCGAGATTTTACAAGATTAGAGGTTTTACAATTAGGGGCCCGCTGGCGGGCGAAGCCAGCTAGTCCTTATTATTAATGTTCGTATACGTCTGTGTGTCTGTCTGTGTGTGTATCTGTACCCGGATAAACTCTGCGAGCGCAGCGAGTAGCGAAGCGCTTTTGGTATCAAAAAATTCAGAAAAATCCGGACCTCCAGGAATTGCAGTTTCGAAAAAATCGGCCCATAATTAAGGGAGTTATTAACGAACAAAACTGTTTTAATTACTAAAAAGAAACCTATGTGGAAAGTCCTCTGCGCATGCTCAGAAGAGCTCAATCATCATCTTCCGCAAAAAGAAGAAGGAAAGATCGCTTCGGCCGGTTTCGTTTTACGACTGTCTAAACTCGCCGACGGCGAACCGACAGAAATACGAAAAAACCGTCAACATATTTTCAAAGAACGTATTTTTAAGTCTCTAACGATCCTGTCGGTTCGAAAGAATTTCGATATTAACCCTTTCAAAAAAAATAATCAAAAAGGGTCGAATTCGTGTTTTTTATTGTCTCCCTTCTTCCGAACCTCGCATCCGCCGGACTAAGAAAGATTCGGATAAACGGATCTCACCAAATAAAAGATCGGTCTTTGTCCTCTCCAATGCCAGATTGCATTAAAAAATATACGTCAGTTAACCCTTCTAAAATGTATATTTTCCGTACACAGTTTCGCGATTTCGGCAATTTGGACGATGTTAAAAAAATCGTAGCGGCGGTTCCAAACAAGTTAGAGAAAACTAAAAATACCAGACGAGATCTACATTCATTTTGCTTTCGAAATCTGCGATCCTTTTTGAAAAATACAAATATTAACCCCTCGAAAAAAATTCGCGCGCAGACGCACTTTTGCAAATTCCGATTCTCTGCGATTTTTAAAATCGCGCATCGGCTCTCTGAAAGAACAAAAAAAAAAACAAACAAACACACCCAGGTACATTTCCGTTCTTCCGAGATCACTATAAAACCTTTAGTTTAAAAAAATATTTCAGTTAACCCTTTCGAAATCGTTTTTTTCCGTATGTCTCTTTCGGTTTTTCAGCTATTTCTGCAATCTTTAAAAATTCATTTCTGGGCTTCTAAACAAGATACGAAAAAATAAAAATACCGAGCCTAATCTACGTTCTTTTTCCTTTTAAAATCAGGTATCAGTTTCGAAAAATTTGTTTTTTAACCCTTCTAAAAAAATGGCTTCCGTGACTCACTCGCGTGAATTTTCGTTTTTCGGCCCATGTTTAAAAATCCGCATCGACTCGGAAAATGTGAATAGAGACAAATAAAATACACCAGATCATAGCCACGTTCTTATTCTTCGAAACATATATTTAAGTTTTAAAAAATATGTACATTAACCCTTTAGAAATCGATCGTTCCCATACGTCACTTTCGTGTTTCCTCTAATTTGCCAATGTATACCCCCCCCCCCCCGCCGCAGCTATTTTTTATCGAATTACATAAATTCCTAGAGAAGAAGCTAAAAGTGCATACATTCAGCTCTAGAAAGACACCTTTCAGTTAAAAAAATTCGAGTATTATCAATTTCAAAAAAATTCTTTTGTGAAACCCGTTTCTAGAAATAAGCGTTTTTCGGCGCAAGCACAGATTAATCAAAGTGTAATAAGTGACTTTGCTTTGGAAGTAATTATCTAATTTATTAACGATTTTATTTAAAAAATCGTTGTTCATTTTGCGTACATAATTGAATGGGCTTTCCGAATATATGATTTATTTTGAGAAATAATTATATTTTCATAGTTAAAATTCTATTCTACTAGGATATTTGTATTCTCAAGCAGCCGATTGCACTCCAAATACTTGCTTTGTTTACTTTTTTCGGAAGCTCCAAAAGATATCAAAATAATTTTTTTTTATTTCTATTTTTTATATATCGGATTCTATATAGTTTATTTAACACCCGGTTTATGATTTTGTGTTTGTGTGGAGATGCGATATATTTAAATTTGTCGTTTTAAAACGCATCCTTTTTCAATTTCGTCGGAAAGAAATGTTGCCATTTGAGTTATAGAAACTTTCTATTCGATGGATCAGAGATTATACACTATGTAAAGAATCAACTTCATTTCGATCGTAGTAAAATAAACCAGAGAGTCAACACAGGAACATCACCACCAGGGGACGCTTTCGGAAATCGGGTTCTATGGGCCCGATTACAACGTGGTTTGGCTCTTTCGACTGGATTTCCATAGCTTTACAGATTTCGGTCATGTTCGTATAGAACAGATTGCGCCCCCTGGTGGTGGAAGGTGTAATTAAAGGATTTTTCTTCCAACTCGGGTTCTATGGGTCACATCACGACGCGGTTTGGATCAATCGACTCAACGTCGATAGAGGATACTAGAGCTTATCGATTTTTGCTCCGAGTCTCACCACCAGGGGGCGCTTTCCTATCTCCGGTTCTACGGGCATGAAAACGACGGGGTATGGCTCATTCGACTCCACATCGAAAGCCTTAACGATTTCAGTTATGATCGTATAAACAGATTGCGCCACCTGGTGGTGGAAGGTGGAACTAACGTATACTGCAGCGCGTGCGCAACACGACTGCTATACGGTGCCGCAGGCAGCGGGGACCCGAACCGGAGGTTCGTTTAGTTAGAGGTTCATACTATTCTATGTGCCGGTGCGTGCGTAGCACGACCGGTTTACGGTGCCGAAGGCAGCGGGGACCAGGGTCGGAGATTCGTTCAGTTAGAGGTTTATACTATTCGATGTGCAAATTAAGGTATTATCCGGTGCCGAAGGCAGCGGGGACCACGGTTGGAGGTTCTTCGGTTAGAGGTTTATACTACTCAATGTGCAAATTAAGGGATTATCCGGTGCCGAAGGCAGCGGGGACCCGTGTCGGAAGTTCGTTCGGTTCGAGGGGGGTGCGAGCCGGAGAATACAAAGATTCGAGGCACCGATGTAAATTAGGGATTTTATCGATTTTAGTTACCGATGTAAATTAGGGGCCCGCTGGCGGGCGAAGCCAGCTAGTAACACTAATAAAGGCTCTATTTTTCTCCTACTGCCTCGCTTAGTATAATTGACAAAAATGCCACCGTCTCGAGCCTGCCATATATACAGGTGCTTTGTCAAGGCGCTCCTCGACGGTTAAGAATTTCTCTCTAAAGAAATTTATCACTTGAACCATTTTTCAGAACTAATCATTATAACATAACTTGAATTTCGGTAGTGATTTTACAGAAAGACACTCCTAATTTTAATTCATTTTCCAATGCATCTAAGCAGGGGTCTGTCCAGACATTCCTCATAGGGTCCTGTTCTTGTGAAATTGCGATGTTTTTCTTATATATGTGAAAATTCTAGTCATAATTTTGTGAATTTGAAATTATCGTTATACTCAGGTTTTATCATTCATAAAAAAAAAGCTAAGTAATATGTTCTTTGATGATATCAACACTTTTGTTACAGGTCAGATTTTATTTTTCAATGATTAAATTTGTGAAAGATTCAATTTGAATGTGAAAACAATCTATGAAAAATCCATTTGTATGAAAAATAATTTCGTGAAGAGTCCTGTTTTGAGATTAAAAGTTTTGTGAAGGGTCCTTTAAAGTACCTTAAATTGTCCTACACAGATCACTGCTAAATGTCCTCTATTAACTCCAATTGACTGGAATATGTAGTAAATTGTCATAAAACGAAATAGATAATCATAAGAAATTACTCATATGTAAAATAATCCTAAACGGTTCTCGTCCTATACGATTTTACACTAAGCTATAATAGTAAATGAAAAAACATTCGCACATATTTACAGCATTCCTTAAGCTAAGGTAAGACATACGCTCTGCTATTTATCCAATTTAACAGTAAAGCAAGAAAAGAAAGAAAGAATAAATACTTAAAATTTCTACAATATGTTTTTTACACAATCAAACGTTAAAAACAAAATACAATTTTTTAAACCACGCAGCAATGGTTCTCTTTTTGTGGTATGCATTTGAGAGCCGATTCTCTAAATGATTTCAAATGAGAAAATAGTTTATTTAAAATAGAAAAACTTTAACAAATACGAAACAAGACGTTTTTAAAGTACTTACTTTATTTACAAAGCATTTGTTTTTGTCGATAATTAATAGAGCGCGTGCAGTAGAGCTCTAACATGCAAGAATAAAAATAAATTACTTCCTTTTCAAAATCGTAAAAAATGCCTTTCTCAAATAGGCCTCGAAGAAAAATAATGATGTTCAAATACAATAGAAACAAAATTTGAATTATATCGAAAACAAAAACTTGGATTAAAGAAAACATATCATTGCGTATGAAGCGTATGAATTGAAAGAAAAAAAACCTTGCAATCTTGAATTTATTTGAAATTCGGCTTGGAAGATACACTTTTAAATGTAAAAAAACATACATTTTTTTTCGATTTCCATTTGATGTACTTCTTACGTTACGTACCCTTCTATTTGAAAATAATCACCATTATCTAATGAGATGCATTTTCAAAAAGGTTGCTAATGTTAGAATAACAATATGAGCAATAAGGGTAAACATTTTTTTAACATCTTATAATTAGGTAGACAATGTAACAAAAACAATTTCCATGAATTTTAAATTTCAAAGATACACCATAAAAATCTTTTACACATCTAGAAGCTATGTTTAAAATTTTAAAAGTAATCCCACAAATTTACAAGTTTATTGGCGGGAAATACTATAGCGATGTTACAATGAAGCAATTATATTATATTTTTATTGATTTTCTCAGTCTATAATGATAATGAATGACATCGGTAAATTTGTTGAAATTTAATTTCGTTGAAAATATATCATACTTTAGTTTACGATTTATCTAAAATTTAACTCACATTTTTAACTTTAAAAATAGTGAAAAGTACAGATTCTGAAACTTTTATATATATACACTGTAACAAATGACCAATGTTTCTTATTTTATGAAAATATATTATAACAACGAACGAAAATATAATATAATCTTCTGAGTTATCCGAAATTCCGAATAGCGTGTTCCATTGTCTTTTGAAACCCCAGACACCAATACATTTCCAAAATTTAAAGAATTATTTATAAAAGCAAAGTATTTTTCGCTGCACGTATACTTCAGAAACGTTTCCGAAGGGTGTGTATTAATTAAAGTCCTCAGCCTGGAATACCTGTTTTTCGAATGTCATCAATTCTGAAGTAAACGTTTTCAGCAACGTTATACAATAAACGTTATACAAGAAAGAGTAAAGAAATAATCTTAATTTTAATTTTATTGTTAACGCTGTTAATTTTGCATGTTTGTCTGTTAAACATATTTTTTGAGCATGAAAATGTTTACTTGAGAAACACAGGTATTCCAGGCTGAGGACACTATTTAATGCACTATAAAAACTCTTCGGAAAGGTTTCTGAAAAATATGGACAGCGAAAAATATTTTGTTTTTATAAATAATTCTTTAAATTTTGGAAATGTATTGGTTTCTGGGGATTTAAAAGACAATGGAACACGCTATTAGGAATTTCGAATAATTCAGACGATTATATTATATTTTAGTTCGTGGTTATAGTATATTTTCATAAAATAAGAAACATTGGTCATTTTTTACAGTGTATATATATATATATATATATATATATATATATATTAGCTATATATATATATTTGCAGAAATTTTTAAATAATTCAGAATTTTTAATAAAACCGTATTTTGAACCTTAGCGACTCCATTTTTTTTTAACTTAGCTCAAGACTTTTACCATTAGTAATTATTCAAAAAATAAATTTTACTATTTTTTATATACATTATATTATGTGTTCCAACAATTAAAAACAAATCAATAAAATACGCTTAATAAGTATACGTTTACGTGAACTATAAACTTATAATTTAAAGTAATTAAACATTTATATAATCAGATGTGTGCATCACTTAAATTTACAGAATTTTAAATGTGAAGCATCTTAAGCAGAGACGCATTAACGCGAATCCAATGTGTTCCAAAATTCACTATAACCAAAATATTTTAAATATTATCCTTTCTTCCATTTTTCTTAACATATGATGTTCTGTTCTAAATAAATATAATATTAGGGTTTTTTTTATATTTTTCTAATGTGCGAGTCCAATATACCCGAATGGTAATCCTTATCTACTCTTTGTTTGAAGTTGGAGGATTAAGAATAAAAATGAATTTCTGATTCAAGTGTTCAGAAAGTCGCCAGTTACGATTTCAGAAGAGCATTAAGTGTGCATGACAGAGAAACTGATTGATGGGAGATTTCTAGTAGTGAAAAGAAAAAAAGACGCATTACTTGATATTGTAATTTGCAATGGCTATTTTAGTAACGAGTTTGGAAAGCACTTTATGAGGGAAACTTGTTTTTTGAAGAATTAGATAACGTCCATTCCTAAATATTGTACAATAAATTCAAATTGTAAAAGATTTGATTTAGAATGTAAAAGTCTTTAATGTGTTATTTGTTCATTTCTTACATGTAAGACATGTTTTGTTTGTACATTAAATATAATATTTGCCTTCTTAATCTTATATGCACTAAAGGGGAATAAAGATTTTTCAAAGAGGTTAACAGAATTATTCAACTTATCTTAACAGCGATGACCACCTCAGGAAACCCGGCCTAAGCCTTAGAGTTTGTGTGCAATTCTGAGGGGCTGACACGCCTCTATCACCAGCGAGACCACAGTTACAAAATTATGTATGCAAGTTTTACAATATAATATTACAATTTTTCTTCTTCTCAGAAGTTTTACTTTTACATGTGATTTTCTTTGTAGTGAAAGTAATTGAATTTTGTCTGATAATACAGTTATTATTACTTTCATGCATACGATTATTATTATTATTTCTATGTATACAGAATATACAATTTCCAGATGAGCTATTTACAAATACTGTGCAGGAACTTATCTTAACAACTAGAACACCCCGAAAACACTTATAAAGTCAACGCTAATAATA
The DNA here is from genome assembly GCA_963931845.1 of Maratus michaelseni. Taxonomy (NCBI): domain Eukaryota; kingdom Metazoa; phylum Arthropoda; class Arachnida; order Araneae; family Salticidae; genus Maratus; species Maratus michaelseni. The sequence continues at coordinate 258,169,209 of OZ007588.1, read as the reverse complement.
TGTATTAAAAATATTGAACTTAAAAAAAAAGCCACTGAAACCACCTAAGTTCGTAGCATACCGTTAATAGCAGGTGAAAGTATGGAAAAGTGTGTAACATTATAAAATTCGATCCAAAGTTATACATTAAACTAAATTTTTACGTGTGCGTGATATTCTTATTCAATTTAGTTTAATTGGTAGTGTTCCAATAACCAACATCCTACGAATCACTAATAAGATAATCTGAAAATGAGGACTCATTATGGTAATAACAAATGAACCGACCATATGACTAGTGAAAATGCTTTGCAGGGGGGGCGGAATGGGTGGAAAATGTGAAGAAAGTACAAAGAAAGTATAAGTGGTAACTTGACAATTTATTACAACTTCTGCATTATAAATATCCTGAAAACTGCCAGAAAAATGTATCTAAAACTACTGTAAGAATAATTATTTTTATAAAAGGGCTAAGGGTATCCCTGAATGAACTACCATGGTGATAAGCAGATGGTAAGTAAAACAATTAAAAGCAAAGCGAAATTAAATTTTCTAGACATGTTCAGCATCTGTGTTAGCATCACTAATTCACCAAAAATTATTCCATTAACTGAAATTCAAATGTATTATTCAGTGAATTCAAGGTACATCGAATCATCTCAAATGATCAGCATCGTAAATTGTATAAAGGATTTTAAAAGCAAAACTTATGTTTTGCACCACTTCAAATATAGTACTATTAGCGGCAAAATCCTGTTTATTTCATTAGAAATTTTTTTTATTGTCCTCATATATGTGTACGCTGCTTTTGAATAGCTGACAAAATATTTTCTATTAATATCGCTCATACATCACTTCTTAATATCACCTAATTTCAATTTTTACATCATCGAATTAAATTCTTGATGTTGGTATTGCTGGAAATCATATATCTATATCTATCTTATACATCTCTTCAGATGCACGCAAATTATAATTAGAAAAATATAAAATTTTTATTGTGTCACATCGTTCTTATTATCTAATCATTTACGATGTACATTGATTATACACATAGTTCATACTTCGAACTAGATATATATATATAGGTATGTAAATTATTTCACATATATTTTTAATTATTCCTGTCGCTAGTCTGAGGAATGTGTAATGTATCTACTTGCCCTGCCCGGAATTATGAAGCAGCTTTGAAAAATGTATATGTTACGGTCAATATGATAAATCCGGTGATTATTAATAAAGACCGGATTAATCATATTGACCGTAACATATATATGACAAAGCATTATTTTCTTGTGCAGTAGAAACCGCACAAAATAAATCCTATAATTACTGTAGTTATAACTAAAAATATATCAGATTTTCTCCTATTAAGCAATGATTAAAAATATAACTCTAAACTAATTTATGTCAAAATGTTAAAAACTTGCTTTTTTTTTTTAATTGCGCGCAAGATTTCTTTTGAACTACTTAATACATGGTCATCGAAAAAGGTGTCCCTGCTTTTAAAAATAAATTGTACGAGAACTATACAATCAATCGGTACGCGGGGGAGGCTGTAATGCTCAACGGCATGGTTCGCCAAGTCGAGTGGCCTCCCTCAGGCATTAAATCAATCGGTACGAAACCAACCTGAAATTGTAGAACATCTGAAGGAGTTTTGGTAGTGGTGATTGCGTTGACCTTGACGTTACTGCGTGCATGAGCCGACGTCACTTCGTGACGCAGTGCCATTTCACTCATCAATCAGTTCATAGCAATCATGGTCAAATCATCTCAAGAACATTGTTTATGCTGAAAAAATTCGGGATCTACAGCAATTAAGGGAGAGAATTTATGCAGCAATATCGACTGTAACCCCTGACATGATTGAGCGCACATGGAAGGAGATCGACTACCACTTAGATGTTTGCCGAGCAACAGGGGGAGCTCATCATATTGAAATTTTCTAAGTAATATTAAAAAACTTACAGATTTTTACAATCTAACAGTGTAAAGATAAATGATTTATCTTTATTAAGGCCTTAGTTATTTTAATTCGAAATCGGGGACACCTTTTTGATGGCGCTGTATTTTTTGCTTGAAGTCTTCATGGATTTATAGATTATAAATATCTATATTTTAAAAATCAACCTATGTCTTAGCAAAATTTTTATTTTTATAATAAAGCCTAAAAGCTTTTTTTACAGTTTATACAACAAACTCTTTTTTTCGCAGTTTATCAAGGCTTTCTCTTTTTTTGCGTGTGACTGCAAAGAAGAAAAGTAGATAAGATTTTTTTTGATCGGTAATGCAACATGACATTATTTTTCCTGAGTAGTATACATATTAACGTGTAATAAAATAGATTTATTTCTAAAATTATATATATATATATATGTATATATATATATATATTAATAATTTTCTTCAAACTAGAGTACCTTTATTTATCAGAACAACGGCATATGTCCAAGACACATGTTCATGTTTGCAGTTTTTTTTCCAAATTATAGTAACCCGCATTAAAGAACTTGGTGACGCTTGAACGAGTTTTAGATCAGTGAACAAACATTAGTTTGGTTATAATGGCAGGTTCTCAAAGTCTCGTGCTCTTGAATAGAATTTTATAGGTCTTATGTCACTAATCTGATAAAGAAAGGTACTCTATCGAAAAATAAATAGACATGGAAATTAACGAACTCCCGAAACGATTTCGTTTAATTTCGCATTGAAGGACTCGGTGAATCAAAATGACTTTCTTTACTACTATATAAAAGCTTAAAGATTTTGCTATCAAATGAAGTATACAGAGTTATTCTAAATGATGAACCCATTTTCAAAAAATTGTATTTACTAAAGTACAAATCCAAAATGAACAATCTTTATACCAATGAAAAGAGGAAGTTTCGAAGTTTTTTTAAGACATTATAAATATTCAATGTGTCCACCGTTTGCTGCATGGCAAACTTGGAATACCCCAACCAACTGTGTGGAAAGTTATGAGACGGCGTTTGCTGTACAAGCCCTACCAATTACAACTTGTGCAGGCTCTCCAGCCTAATGACAAAGAGAAGCGTCTCCAATTTTGTGGTTATGTGTTCGAAATGATGGAGGATGACGCGTTTCTACAGCGTATAATTTTAAGCGATGAAGCGACATTCCACCTTAGTGGAAAAGTTAACACACAACGGTGGACACATTGAACATTTATAATGATTTAAGAAAAACTTTGAAACTTCCTCTTTTCATTGGTATAAAGATTGTTCATTTTGGATTTGTACTTTAATAAATACATTTTTTTGAAAATGGGTCCATCATTTAGAATAACCCTGTATGTTATTTTGATATATGCTATTTCCGGAGGCTATTTTTATAACCAACTCTTGTTTTTCAGACTAATAACTTATACAGACCTGAATATTGCATGTTCAAATATAAAAAAATAATAATGCTTATAGATGTTGAGGAGAAAATTTATTTTTTTATGAATTCAACTTACAAAATCTTTTACATTGATCTTTTGTTATAGAAGCTCTTTGTTTTAAATGAAGATACTTTTTCCTGGAGAAAAAAAACGTTCTAATATCATGCATTCTATGCGTCAGAGTAGAAAATAGTAAAATGACAAATCGCATAGAGAATAGTTCGGAAAAAGCGTAGCAGGAACTTATAAAAATGTCATAAAGTAGATAACAAATCACAGTTCTGAAACTTGCTCAATTTTGCTTTTCAAAAGTGAAAGTTTGAAACTGAAACTTTTAAGACTTTTCTACTGCAAAATTCAGTAAAAATAAATAAATAAAAATAGTTTTAACCCAGGATTAAAAAATATAAACTATGCTGCTTCTATTTTTTTCTGCGTAGAAGTATTTTTCCTTTATGATGTAATATAGTGTTCCGTGAAAAATAATTCGTAGTTGTTAATAAATTGTGAAATTATTTTTAAAAATATTATGCCCAAAATAAAAAATAAATGTGATTTTTTTTTAGGAGAAAATCACTCAAAAGATTAATTACGTTTCAGTTTCGTTGGTAAGTAAATGAAAATTATGTTTTTTTTTTTTTTTTTTTTTTTTAAGCAAAAGAATTTCAACCCCGAACTACACAGTTTGAGGACTAAATATTTCTGTGTAGAAGTATTTTTACTGTACTATGTAGGATTAAATTGTTTCATCAAAATGTATTCTTAGATGCAAGCCATTAAATAGAGAAATGCATTGAAAAATATTATGCTCAAAATAAAAAGAAACTAGAAGTAAATAATTATAATCTTAAGGAGAACATTTTTTTTTTTAATTTGCCTCCCTTCAACAAAAAAAATATCGGCTATGTATCTTGTCTCAATACTTGGCAAATAGTGTATTTATTGACCTGAAGTAATGTCCAGTGTTAGGATGTTGTCTTTTTTTCTAATATTGCACAATATCAATTTACTTCAAAGCAGTTGAAATTTTTACGTTTATCGTTTATGGATATATATCTTCGTCTTTATAGAGAAGATATGGATATGTATTTAAAATATGCAAGAAATAAAATAATAACCCTATTAAATAATAAAGTAATATAAAAAAGATTATAGGTAGGGGAGAGGAGTCAGAAATGGGACAAGATCTATAGTTGATTTTTGTAACACTTCTAATATAGTTTAAATGTTTTTATGATTTTGGTTTCCCTGTTTACCCGTCCGTCCGTCTGCCTATCTGCGCTCTAACGATCTTAAATATACTTTCAATATACTTAGATTTTGACGATATTGGTACATGTCACTAAGGTTCACTTTAGCATGATCCCCATTGAATATGAATAATGAAACTATTATAGCCCTTTTAATATAGCTCGTAACCTATAGGCGAAATAGGTTTGCCTAATATTTCAATGATGTTAAACTAATTTAAATATAATGAAATTTATCATGCATCACTGCGATCCACAACAACATGATTTCTGTAAGTTATGAAAATCGAGGCATTTATTGTTCATTTACAGAGACATAGAGAAGAAGTCTGTTACATAGCTCAATATGAGAGATAATTTCCGGAAATATGAAAAAGTAAGTTCCGTTTTTCCAATAGATGGCGTAAATGGTCCTATATGTATTGTGTGAGTCTGGTAATACATGCTTTGAAACGTCTCTTTATAACCTTCAAAACGTAGTATATGACATTTGATTAAAGTTTAAACGACATAGTTTTTTATTCGATTGAAAATGGATTGTTTTGTACCAAATAATCGTCATATGCGGGAAGTTTGTTATACTTTTATAATTGAAAGAAAAGTGCCGCTGAAAGTCATCGTTTACTTGTAGAAGCTTACGGGGAACATGATTTTTCTGATAATATGTGTAGCAGGTGGTTCAGGCAATTTAAAGAAGGTTTATTCGATGTTGAAGAAGCAGAACGTGAAGGTAGACGAGCTACTGAATGAGCTACTGACACCTTCTGAAACTGTTACTGGCAAAGTCTACCGACGACAACTAATGCGCTTCAAGCGAGCTATTCAATAAAATCGACCAGAATGGGAGAATAGACACAATAATCTGATTTAGCAGCTTGTCAACGCAAAACCACATTCGGCAAGCGTCGTTTAAACCTATTTAGAGCCATGTACGGGCTAATGGAGCTTGGTGCATGTAAAATCCGTCGTAGGTGCAAAGTCCTCCAAGTTCCCTATGAATTATACCTCTGGTGGTGCCTAGTCAGGTGAAGATCTCGTCACCTGATCAAGGCTCTAAATTACGAAATCAATTCCTTTCTCATTTTTAATTTTTGCTTTTTTTTTTTTTTTAAATCTGCAAATTCAATAATGTTAAATAGAAACCATGAAAAGGCAAACAAAGTAAACTGTAGCAAACCAATAGAGAGCACTGCAGCGATGCCAACAAGGCTCTTGTCAGGTGGATCACAGACATGCTGTGATCAGGCGAATATCACCCCGCGTCCAGGTACTAACTCGTCAAGCTAGGCACTCATGCCCGACAGGTGATGACCTTGTTAGCGGTATAAAAAAACCTACTTATAAGGGCAGGACTGTGAAGCTCTATTCCATCCGCCATATTCTTCAGACATTGCTCCTTCGGATTACTATTTATTCCGGTCGATGCAGTCGGCTCTTCAAGACGTACGATTCACATTATATGAAAGTATCAAAAATTGCCTTGACGAATGGATTGCTTCAAAAGAATACGACTTCTTTAGACAGAGAATCCGTAAATTGCCTGAAAGACTGGTGAAGGTTGTGGTTTCTGATGGAGCATAATTTGAAAAATGTACCACTTTTATATACTTGCTAAATAAACATGTAATTTTAACCAAAAAGTGGAACTTACTTTTGCATATACCCAATACTTTTTGCTGTGGTATGCATTTTTAAGTTTAACTAATCATTTGTATATTACGTGGTCTGTATAAATTCTCTAGATGATATACAGGGCTACACAAAAACATTTTAAGCTATAGGCGTGAATGGGTTGAAGTGTCTTTTTTTAGTTATGTTAAGCGTTTCCTAGGTAACTTTAGTATATTTTGTGATGTTTATAAATTTTACAGATCAAAGGTACCCAAAAGTTTTTGGATTAATTTTATGAGCGACAATTCCTAAAAAAGCAATTTCAACTGTGCTACACGTTTTTTAGCGCAAACAAATTTTACTTTATTATGTAATGTTAATACAGTATAGTATGAACACATTCATACTACATGGCTGCGCAAAATGATATGGGTACATTGTCATCTATAGATTATAATTCCAATGAAAGCGTTTTTAGTTGACTTACACGTTTTCTAAGTAAATTAAATTTCAATTTCACTAAGTGCTATATACAGTCGACAGCAAAAAGAGTTGAGCACCGGAACCCCATCAGAAAATTTCAAAATCAGATTCCCCTTCCTCCATTAACAAACGAATCATTTACTTTGAAAAGAAAGCATTCATTTATTTATCCAACGTTGGTCATACAATCGGCGCAAAAAAATGGGATCGAAGATTGAAACCATACGGTTCAATCTTCGATCCCATTTTTTTGCCTTCTTTATTTGCAAAGAAGAATTTATTTTATACATCAAAAGCTTGTAACAGATTCATCGCTTCCTCATTATAAGTATTGAAAAGTTCTTCAAAAGTGAAGTAATTGGGCGCAGCAGCAGGTATGTTTACATCATTCGTAGCAGGTGTCAAAGAATCATTGTCATTCACATACACAAAGTCATTCGAAGAAGGGTTTACTGTCGGCATGGAATTTGGAGAAGCGGTCTCGGCATTTCCATACACAGATTCATTCGAAGAGGGGTTTACTGTCGGCATTGAATTTGGAGAAGGAGTCTCGGCATTTCCATACACATATTCATTCGGAGAAGGGTTTACTGTCGGCATTGAATTTGGAGAAGGAGTCTCGTCATTTCCATACACATATTCATTCGGAGAAGGGTTCACTAGCGGCATTGAATTTGGAGAGTCATACACAAATTCATTCAAAGAGTTTGGTGCAGGGGTCCCGGCAGCAGCATACACACCTTCATTCAAAGAGGCGTTCACGGACGACATCGAAGGGTTCCTGGCAGCCTCGTTATCCATCTGTATCGCGGCAACTGCCGCGGCAGTCTCAGTCATTGTCCCGGTCCTACTCAAATCCATCGGTTCGGACTGGTCACTCAGTCCCCAGTCCGAAACCTCTTCTTTTGGGTTTTCGTAGAGTTTGTATTTAAACATGTGTCGATACCAATTCAAAACGTCCGGTCTGACCACCTGGACCGTTTTTTCCAGAGGAAAAGTCATGAGAGTAATCACTTTATGCAAAGTCGTCGTCGGAGGCACTTTATGCAAAACTGGCGGTGGTGGCGGGGGCGGGGGCATCAACTTACCCTCCGTCACCCGTGCCCCAGAATCTAGATCCAAAAGCACGGGATCGTTGTTCCAGGTACTCGTAGCAGTACTAGCAGTAGCAGTAGCAGTCGCTGTCGTCGCAAAGTAGGGCGAGGTCCGGATCGGCGGGGGCGGCGGAAGCTCTTCTTTTTCCTCTTCTTCATCCCCAATCACGGCTTCCTCGATCAGCGGGGTTCTCACGGGTCGTCGGTAAACATGGTCGACAGGATTGGGCCTCGGCACTTCCCGGATCGGGTTGATGCACTCAAAGGGCAAATGGCGCAGTTGATCGGCCCGCAAAATGTGTAGCGAAAAGAAGGACTTGTTGGTGCAGTAGATGAGGTAAATGGTGCCTTCCGGAATGCAGTAGCTCTCGTACGGTCGCAGCGTCTTTTTTTTGTACTTGTACTGGTCGTCGACAGGCAGAAATTTACTTTTCTGCTTCACTTTATGCACATTATGGCGCTCCACGTAGTAGAAGAGCATTTGCACGGCCCCTATCTGGTAGACGTGCACTCTTTCGTCCTCCACTTTTCTCTGGCCAAACGTAAAACAACTCTTGACCAGGAAGAAATTGACCTCGTATTTGAAGCAGGTCCTCGTATCAATGTTTTTCCTCAAGTTGTCCGCCACATCCTTTTTGAGCTTGCGGGCCGCCCAGCTCCAGGGTTTCTCTTCGTACTGTCGCAACGGCTTGACGCTGCTCGCCGTGTCGAGAAAATGTTTCTGGTACCGGCCATTCCACTCGACCAGATTGTAGTAGATGAGCTCCCGCTCATCCATGTAGACGATGAAGCCATAGATTTTGAAATTGCTGACGACCCCCTGAAAGTTGGGGACCCGGGGTAGCTTTTTTACATTTCTCGGGTCATCTATCCGGGTAGGAAAGACATCTGTCTTTGTGCTCCGGTCGGTAGCCATCGTGTATGAGTGAAGATGGGAATCGAAAGCTCTATTTATACGTATGACTAGGGAGAGGGGGGCGGAGGAGGTCAGAGACTGGAACGCGGAAGAATGCGATGCAGGAAGAAGAAGGGGAATGAACGGAGCATTGACTCGGCTCGGTTCAAGGTCTCGGAAGTGGCGGGAACGCGGTGGGGGGAACGATCGGTTCAAAGTTTTGTTTTTCCTCAGGCAACTGTAAACTATTATCTCCATTTGAACGTCCCGGGACCCCCCCTATTTGCCCTGAAACTATTTTTTAATCCAGTCTTTACGATTTGGTTGGTTTATCCCGAAACGTCTCAATGCGAGCCGAAAAAGGTTTTATTCCTTTCACCTTTTTCAGCTCGCTTCCTTTCCAACATAGGTGTCTCTCCCTTTACAAAAAAAAATGAGCCGAAGGAAAAAATTTATTTTTTTTTTCCTTCGGCTCGCTTCCTTTCCAACATTGGTGTCTCTCGCTTTACAAAAAAAATGAGCCAAAGGAAAATTTTTCCTTTGGCTCATTTTTTTTGCCCTTCTTTAAACTGATTGTTCATCAGCATGCAAAGAAGAAGAAGATGATAATGACTTTTCCACCTTACCTTTTTTTAGAGGGGCCCGTAATTTCTCTTGAACGTTCTCAACCAGGACGGGAACGTGATGCCGTACACATCGTGAATCTGGATCACTTGCGGAGGCCATGAGGGGTAGTGAGGCAAGTCTCTCACCGACCCGTGCTTCAGCAAATCCCGTAGCGCGATGGCTCGCGGCGTCCCCCACGTTTCCAACTCTTCCAGCAAATGATCCTGTCTAATCATAAACATGTTGACATTCTCCCGCGTCAAAAACTCGAGCTGCCGGATGTGGCGACTCCGAGGCCATTGACTATTCCGGAGCGGCCCTTCCACGTCCCCTCTCAGCATTTTATCCACATCCGCGGTGGAAAAATAAACCTCTCCATCGTCTTCGGCCAACACTGCTTCCATTCTATACTCTTTTTTATCGTAAATTGCAACGAGTGTGAAATACGCCATCTTGCCAGAGCGCGAATAAACTCTTTCCACTCAAAGCATTCCGAACCCGTCAACCCGAAGGTCACCCGCTTCCCGAAGCGCATCGCCTGCGGAGGCTTTTCAAGGGCATCCGGCCGTCGCGCTTCAGTGGTTTCAAGTCACAGGGAGGGCATGAAGCGGAGATGCGGGGGAAAAGAAACGTCACGAGGGTCCTCAGCGCCGATTCGGGGGGGGTGGGCAACAATTCCTCGCTCTCTGAGGCCCATTTTCATTCTCTGCCGCGTTCAGCATGGAGGCCAACCCTGCTCCCATGCATTTACTCGACTTGCTTCCCGAACTCTTGCTTTCCATTTTCAAACTCGTGCCTCTGCACGATAAACTGCACTCTCTCTCCCAGATTCCCGAATTTCTTCCTTACCTGCACGACCGAGGCTCCTACGTCGACTCGCCCCTTCCCTTCTCTCCTCCCTACCTCCGCGTGCTGCGACTCTTGCGGCCCGGTATGTACATGGCCCGGCAAAACTGGTCGCACCGTTTCCTCTTGAGCATCGACCCGAGCACCCTGCACTTTCACCTTTACCACTTTTTACTGGACTGTCATCCCAGCCTCTATAGGCCCCAACCCAAACGGGACTGTCCTTTCCGCGAACCCATCGACCGCATGGTTCGCAACTTGACTTTTTTCATGACCGACTACGTCTGCCTGGACGACCTGACGCTGCTCGCCTATCACCTGAGAGGGTACGGGTTCCTCCTGCTCGACCACTCGTTTCCAGGCCCCGTGCAAAACCTCCGCTTCTACGACTGGACCCGATGCACCCTCGAAACCAACGTGCCGAGAGACATGCTGAACCGCTTCGAGGTGAGCAGTCACTTTCGAGTCACGCTCACCCCGGATCGGACCCTCGTCGTCGAATGCACGCTGCCCGAATGCCCGTGCCCGAGTCGCATCCAGCACCTGACCCCGTTTTCGTTTCAACCGAGTATAGACTGTCGCACGCTCACCTGGCCCGGAGGCGATCCCATCCGCCTGGCCGCGCATCAAGAATTTCAGCTAAACGAGGACGGGGACGTGGAAGGGGAGACGACCTCGTACGTTCATTACCCCTTTAAAATTTCCATGCAGCACGAAATTGGACTGAAACGACTCAAAAGAGTCGTCATGGAAAGAAACATTCCCCTTTAAGCTGATGAGGATTTCAGTGAAGCGGGGGAGCAGAGAAAAGGGCGGTATTTGTAAAGATGGCTAAACATCTTTACAAATACCGCCCTTTTTTTTGCCGCTGCCTTGTTACCAACCTTGGAACCGTTTTTTTTTTATTCTTTCACTCTAAAAAAAACAGATTTTGTAAAGTGAATCGTCTTTTTATTATTATTATTATTATTATTATTATTGACGCACGGCAGGAACGGACGAGGAGTCTCTGCCCGCGTCCTTCAGCCCGCGTCCTTCAAAAACCAGTTGGATGAGTGGAGAGGAAGGGAGGGGAGGGAGGAGGAGGAAGGAGGAGAAAGGGATGCAAAGGACGGGCCTTCATTCAAACGCCGACTCTTGAGATGGCCGCTCCTGCCTCTTCTCGTTCCGCCGTGTCTCCGCCCAACCTGCTCGACTTGCATCCGTACATTCTCCAGCATATTCTCCGATACATCCCGCTCGAGGATAAAATGTGCATCCTCTACAAGATGCCCGAATTCAAGCCTTTCCTCGAGCACCGTGCTTCGTACCTAGACTGCCGACTCCCCTTCTCCTTTGACTACCTGCGCTATTTCAACCTGCTCCGGACCGGATGGTACGTGGACCGAAATAATTGGGGCCATCGCCTCTGTCTGCTCCGAAACGAAAACACCCTGCAATTTACCCTGCGTCATTTCCTCATCGATGGCTTTCGGGGCCGGTACGCCCCCAATGCACGCGGCGCCTTCTACAAAGGCACTTTTGAACGCATGCGAGAAGTGATGGATCAGTATTTAAACTCTTACCAATGGATGGAAGATATGCACCTGTTGACCTATCACCTCCCCGGCTACGGCTACATCATGATCAATTTCTCTCCCTACCTCAAAGTGCAAGCAATGCGCTTTTTCGACCGCGGTCTACACGACATTGAGACCAACGTGGCGACGATCCTGAGACCGCGAAATCATCCCTTTAGTCACTTTTCTGTCAGGGTCCAAAGTGATCGGCGCCTCCTCGTCGAATGCATCCTGCCGCCCAATGTTCACTGCCGCTGCCAATCCCGCCTTCAAGAACTGACTCCCTTTACGTTTGGAGTCTCGGAAGGCCATCGCTTTCTCACTCGGGCCGGAGGCGAATCCATTCCCTTTGTCGCCTATCAAAAACTGAAGCTGGAAAAGGACGAGAAACATGTCACCTGCATCATTATTTACCACGTCAACCGCGACCTGAACAATACAGTCGCCTTGACCAAACCCATGAAACGCAACCCGGAACTGAAAAGACTTTTAGATGAAGGTAATCCTTTTTATAAACGTCAAAAACTATGCTAAACTGTTTTTCTTTTTTCGCCGTATAGACTGGTGCCGTCGGCATCAGGGGGAGCAAAAAAAATGCGATACAAGTAAATTTGGAAATTTCCAAATTTACTTGTATCGCATTTTTTTTGCAGACGATGGCTCTCCAACATTGGAACGCATAAGTTTATGTGAATAGAAAGAAACTGGGAAGTGGGGTGGGGGGGGGGGGAATTGAGAGCCGACTGGATAAAGACAAATTTTACTTTTTTACCCACTCGGCGGTCGCTGCGCTCCCGCCTCGCGGGTAAAAAAGTAAAATTTGTCTTTATCAGTCGGCTCTCAATCCATTTCATTTTTTTTTTATTTTTTTTTACCGATTAAAATGTTTTTAACGTTTCTGAGCTTGTGCTTCTTTTTCGGGTTCCTATTTAGGTCTAGGGGGTTGACTGTTGTTGTAAAAGCCGAAACAAACTTTTTTTGGAACTTTGATTAAACTCTGAGCTCAGAGATGAGCTATTCCATCTGTTTCTACTTGGAGACTTGGAGCTTTCAAAATATTTTAGAAACTAAAATCTGAGTTGACAGTTGAAATTTTCCTCTATTATATCTTTGTTGCTAATGTCTTCAATTTAGTATTGGCTTCTGTGTTAAAGAACGGAAATTCTACGCCATATGAATGTTCCAGTCCTCAGCAAGTGGATACATTAAATAATTCTGATATGGAATATCTTTTCTATGAGCTTTCTGTCCACGGATATGACACTGAATACCAGAGCACGGTACATTCTATGTTTGAAGAAGTGAAAAAAACTAGCTCAGAAAGAAACATTTGTCCCTTCGAATGGAAAGAAAATGTCCAAGAAAATCGATTTCCAAAGATTTTACATGTCAATTTTGAATGCGAAAAATGTATTTATTTATTTATTTATTTTTTATTTTTTTTATTTTTTTTCATGTAGGGTTATTAGTTCAAATTCAGTGCAAAAATATTTTCAAATTTACAAGTCTAAGAAATATAAGATTTGGTGAAAGCTCCAAGTCTAATTCGTCAAAAAAAAAAAAAAAAAAAAAAAAAATTGTAACTGAATAATTTTTTTTTTTTTTTTTTTTTTTTTTTTTTTTTTTTTGACGAGTTAGACTTGGAGATTTCAAAATATTTTTAGAAACTAAAATCTGAGTTGACAGTCTAAGCTCATAACCCTAGGAAAAAAAAAATGTAACTGATTTTTTTTTTCTTTTTTTTTTTTTTTTTTTTTTTTTTTTTTTTGACGAGTTAGACTTGGAGCTTTCAAAATATTTTAGAAACTGAAATCTGAGTTGACAGTTGAAATTTTCCTCTATTATATCTTTGTTGCTAATGTCTTCAATTTAGTATTGGCTTCTGTGTTAAAGAACGGAAATTCTACGCCATATGAATGTTCCAGTCCTCAGCAAGTGGATACATTAAATAATTCTGATATGGAATATCTTTTCTATGAGCTTTCTGTCCACGGATATGACACTGAATACCAGAGCACGGTATATTCTATGTTTGAAGAAGTGAAAAAAACTAGCTCAGAAAGAAACTTTTGTCCCTTCGAATGGAAAGAAAATGTCCAAGAAAATCGATTTCCAAAGATTTTACTGACCGCTGTGTGCCAAAGTAGAATCATTCATAAAAGTGATAAAGATGAAAACAATTATAAATGTGAACCTGTTACTTACATTTTGCCAGTTTTGAGGGTGCCATTATGGTTTACGAGTATACAAACAGTCTTGGGAAAATATAACCATTCCAAAGCAATGTTTTTTCGAACTAAAGAATGGAATCGAATGAATGTTTTTATGAAAGACGAACAAAAGTTTTTTTTTTTTTTTTTTTTTTTTTTTTTTTTTTTTTTTTTTTTTTGACGAGTTAGACTTGGAGCTTTCAAAAATATTTTAGAAACTGAAATCTGAGTTGACAGCCAGCATAAGCTCAAAAAAAAAAAAAAAAAAAAAATTTTTTTTTTTTTTTTTTTTTTTTTTTTTTTTTTTTTTGAGAGGTTCGACTCGGTTTAAACTTTACGCTCTGTCAAAACGTTTTGAAACGGCTCCACTTTCGATTCATTTTTGAATACTGTTTTCAAAAACTCTTTGTGACTCATGCCGCCCAAAAGCCGCTCGGATTTTAGATGTTACAAAAATTTCTTGTACAAAAAAACCACCGCTTTCCCCTGCCCTCACTGCCCTCGTCCCGTCTTACCCAGAGATTACGAGAAGCACTGCAAAGAACGGCATGCATTGGATACATTACTCTGTTGCGCGTGGTGTTTCGGAAACAAAACTTGGCCGGCAAACTGCAAATGCAAACATTCCGATCACCTCCTACAATGCGCTCGACATTTTTTGACTCTGCATACTCTTCCTCCCATACAAACCTTCGTCTCCTCTGCTTTCGACAGGAGGCCTCTCTGTCCCGTTTGTTTGGTCGCACTCCCGACCCGCAACCCCGTGCTTACGAACCCCTCTGGCCCCTGCCTCTGTCCCCCAACCCCATCCGGTTCGACATGGATTCCCTCAACCGGGCCTCTTCCTGCCTACGTCCCTTCCAGCAAAGACTCTTGCACGCCTTCAAGCCGCTGGTTGACCGCAACCAGCAACTCGAATCGGAAAACGCGGCCTCGCGAAAACACTGCGAAGCTCTCCAACTCGAAAAGGTCGCACGAGAAACGCAGCACGAGCAGGAAACGACCCGGCTCCGAGAAGAAGCGCTGCTTTGGCAGGACAAACACAAAGTCTCGGAGCAGGAAGCGCTCAAGTGGCGGGAGAAACACGACGTCTCGGAGCAGGAAGTCAAAACCCTCCTGAAAAAAATTAACGAGCTGAACGAAGGCGAAATTGCGCGACTGAAACGGACATGCAAAGAACTGGAAAAGAGAAACACTGAATTGGAAAAGAGAAACGCAGAATTGGAAAGGGCCGCCAAGAATTTTAGTCCACCTGACCCAAAACACATGAAGGACTGGTAGGGGGGAGGAGGAATTGAGAGCCGACTGGATGAAGCCCAATTTTACTTTTTCACCCACTCGGAAAAAAAAAAAAAAAAAAAAAAAAAAAAAAATTGTAATTTTTTTTTTTTTTTTTTTTTTTTTTTTGTGTGTAGGGTTATGAGCTTAGACTGTCAACTCAGATTTCAGTTTCTCAAATATTTTGAAAACTCCAAGTCTGACTCGTGAAAAAAAAAAAAAAAAAAAAAAATTGTAACTGATTTTTTTTTTTTTTTTTTTTTTTTTTTTTGACGAGTTAGACTTGGAGCTTTCAAAATATTTTAGAAACTAAAATCTGAGTTGACAGTTGAAATTTTCCTCTATTATATCTTTGTTGCTAATGTCTTCAATTTAGTATTGGCTTCTGTGTTAAAGAACGGAAATTCTACGCCATATGAATGTTCCAGTCAAGTGGATACATATCCACAAATAAAAAAAAAAAAAAAAAAAAAAAAAAAAAAAAAAATTGTATTTTTTTTTATAGACTTGGAGCTTTCAAAATATTTTACAAACTGAAATCTCAGGGTCTAACTCGTCAAAAAAAAAAAAAAAAGTTTGAGGTTTTTTTTTTTTTTTTTTTTTTTTTTTTTTTTTTTTTTTTTTTTTTGACGAGTTAGACCCTGAGATTTCAGTTTGTAAAATATTTTGAAAGCTCCAAGTCTACCATGTCAAAAAAAAAAAATTTTTTTTTTTTGACTCTGAGTTTAAACGTTACACTCTGTACAAAAATTCTTGGAACGGTTCAACTTTGACAATCATTTTAAACAGTTTTAAGAATTTCTTTGTTACTGTTCAACATGCCTCCGCGTCCCGTCAAACCACTCCGCAAAGTCCAACCACCGCCTAAAGACCGCACAGATTTTATCTGTTACAAAAAATTCCTGTATAAAAAGACCAACTCTTTCCCCTGCCCTCACTGCTCTAGTTTTGTTTTACCCAAAGATTACGAGAAACATTGTAAAAAACTCCATACATTAGATACATTGTACTGTTGCGCTTGGTGTTTTGGAAATAAAACTTGGCCCTCTAAATGTAAATGCGAACATGCCATTCACCTGATGGAATGCGCTCGACATTTTTTGACTCTCCATGCTCCCCCTCCTCTATAAACCTTTGTCTCGTCCGCTTTCGACAGGAGGCCTCTCTGCCCCGCCAAAGATTTTTTCGATCGCACTCCCGACCCGCAACCCCGTGCTTACGAACCCATCTGGCCTATGCCTCTGTCTCCCAACCCCATCCGGTTCGACACCGACTCACTCAACCGGGCCACATCCTGCGTTCGCACGTACCTCGATCTCGGGAAGGACGCCGAATGGCATCACGTGATCGTGCGATCCATAGCCTTCCAGAGTTTCCTCGAAGCCATGGATTCAGACGAAGGGCGAACCCGTACGCTCCCATTCTCCTGCTGGTGCGACGGGGGCAAGTACGAAGAGGCTCGGCATCGCCAGCACCGCCATTTGATCACAGTGTCCCCGCCCTCTCCCCATTTCGAAAGAAACGTGTGGAAAAAGATTAAAATCGACCGAGAAGACCGGCCCTGTACTCGTTTCCGCATCATCCACAAGCAACCCATTCATTCGGCCCTGCATCTCGTCCACACGCTCGGCTACCTCAGCCAACGCGAATCCATCTGCGAATTTTCCGGAGACGACCCCCATGCTCCCGAGACCCCGAATCATTTTTATTGTTTCGAAAGCCTGCCGAGAGACTACCGGCTTCCTCTCGTCCTGCAATGGGAAGGCGGGCTCCAAGAACACTTGAATCTCGAATTCAGGAACCTGAAATGGGGTGACTTGATGCACGCCGACCTCACATTCGTCCGAGGAAAGTGGCGTCTCCTCGTCCAAAACATTCCAGGCATCCGGTTCGGACTCGTTCTACCCGTCGCTCCCGATACGGTACCCTCCCTCCAGCCCACGGATCGATTCCTCCATCTCCTGAACGGTCGAAAACTCTATTTCAAAGACCTTCGTCGCTCCGGTCGCTCGAATGCCGAAACGTGGCTCAGGGAGCAAGCCGACATGACTTTTTATGAAACGGTAGGCAAAGACGCGTGGACCCCGAGGCCTTTCCATCAGAAACTCCTCAACGAATTTAAGCCCCTCGTCGAAAGAAACACGCAACTCGAATCAAAAGTCGCGGCCTTGCAAAAAGAGGGCGAAGCTTTGCAACTAGAAACGGTCGCATGGCGCGCAAAGCACGAGGTCGCCGAGCAAAGGGTCCAGTCTCTGCAGGAAAAAAATGACGAGCTACGGGACGTCCCGTGGCCCGGGTCAACGACCTGCAAGGATGCCACGGCTCCCTGGAAAAATGTTTCATCGAGTCTCCTTGCAAAAAAACCATGTCAAACGGGCCCATGACGTCACGCAAGCCAGCGCGATTCCCGTGAAGAAATTTCTGTCTAAACGCAAGCGGCCGGTCACGCGTCAAAATCCTGCATGAAAAAAAAAAAAAAAAAAAAAAAAAAAAAAAAAAATTGTAACTGAATTTTTTTTTTTTTTTTTTTTTTTTTTTTTTGTATGGGGTATGAGCTTAGACTGTCAATCCAGATTTCAGTTTCTAAAATATTTTGAAAGCTGCAAGTCTAACTCGTCAAAAAAAAAAAAAAAAAAAAAAAAAAAAAAAAAAAATTATACGATTACAGTCAACTGAGATTTTAGTTTGTGAAATATTTTGGAAGCTCCAAGTCTAGCTTGTCAAAAAAAAAAAAAAAAAAAAAAAAAAAAAAAAAAAAATTATACGATTACAGTCAACTGAGATTTTAGTTTGTGAAATATTTTGGAAGCTCCAAGTCTAGCTTGTCAAAAAAAAAAAAAAAAAAAAAAAATTATACGATTACAGTCAACTGAGATTTTAGTTTGTGAAATATTTTGGAAGCTCCAAGTCTAGCTTGTCAAAAAAAAAAAAAAAAAAAAAAAAAAAAAAAAAAAAAATTATACGATTACAGTCAACTGAGATTTTAGTTTGTGAAATATTTTGGAAGCTCCAAGTCTAGCTTGTCAAAAAAAAAAAAAAAAAAATATTCAGTTACAATTTTTTTTTTTTTTTTTTTTTTTGACGAGTTAGACTTGGAGCTTTCAAAATATTTTAGAAACTGAAATCTGAGTTGACAGTCTAAGCTCATAACCCTACAAAAAAAAAAAAAAAAAAAAAAAAAAAAAAAAAAAAAATCAGTTACATTTTTTTTTTTTTTTTTTTTTTTTTTCCGGTTCAGAAATGTGTTATTTAGAGTGAGTTTGTTCATAATGTTTCAACTAGTTTGCGACAATATGATACACTTAATAGAAGACATTGTTTTTTTCAAGTTTAACATTACAGATGAAACGGCTCAAAAGATAATCAAACGATATCCACCCGACAAACAACAGCGACGTATTTGCGACAAACTTCTCGTGCCTCATTTATTATGGTCTTTTTATAAAGGAGAAATTTTGAAACACGGAGAGTTCAATTTGGCGTACAAGCTTTGGCCCTTCGAAGTTGAAATAGGTACTATCAAAATGCCTAATCATTTGGATTTTAGTGATATGAATTTAAACGACGAGGAAAAAAAATTCATTACCCATCACGAGGCGTTGGAGAAAATTCAACAAAATTGTGTCTGCGTTCGACATGTCCCGTCCCGTTTAATAGATCAGTGCGTGAATAAAATCATCGAAGAAACTCGATACCAGAAACACGAAGGAGGAGACTGGGCATTCCTTTTACCCAAAATGCTTTGTCAACAACTCGCATTTTACCGACGACTTTTGTCTTCCAAATGTTACTTTCGAGTACAAATGCCTTCGTGGGATCCGGAAAGAGTGCAACATTTTAGCGTTGACGCACTGATGAATCTGTTTAAAGAAAAGGACAAAAAGTTTTCCAAAGAGTTTGTCGTCTGGTTACAGAATGATGACACATTTTCTTTCAAACAATTTGAAAATTCACATAGGTTAGTTTTAATAACATTTGTATATCTTTTAGAGGATGATTATTTATGTTTGGAATGTTTTAAACAATATTTCAGAGGTTATCGACTTGTATGTTTTGTGGGAAGATGCTATAAAATTAGCTACGTTTCTTTTTTTGACTCTTTAAAAAAACGTAGACGATACTGGTGCTTTCACTGTAAACAAGTACCCCTATTTCAAATTTTAAATTTGCAAGAATTATGTGACCAATACGGTACGACGACAAATCCGATTCAATACGAATTATTTATTTAAATTAGACTTGGAAGTTTCAAAATATTTTAAAAACTCCAAGTCTCACTCGTCAAAAAAAAAAAAAAAAAAAATGTAATTGATTTTTTTTTTTTTTTTTTTTTTTTTTTTTGACGAGTTAGACTTGGAGCTTTCAAAATATTTTAGAAACTAAAATCTGAGTTGAGTCTAAACTCATAACCCTACAAAAAAAAAAAAAAAAAAAAAAAATTGTAACTGATTTTTTTTTTTTTTTTTTTTTTTTGTAGGATTATGAGCTTAGACTCAACTCAGATTTTAGTTTCTATTTTTTTTTTTTTTTTTTTTGACGAGTTAGACTTGGGGCTTTCAAAATATTTTAGAAACTAAAATCTGAGTCAATAACCAGCAAGGATTCCATGGCCCCCCGAGAAAAAAGATTTCATCGAGCCATCCCCTCCTCGTGCAAGAAAAACCCTTTCCATGACGTCATGGAATCGGGACGTGACGATCCCACGTGCCCCGGGGTCAACGACCAGCAAACCAACGCGATTCCTCGACTCTCCGGGGGGGAAAAAAATCTCATCGAGTCATCCCTCTCGCTGCAAAGAAACCATTTCAAATGACGTCTTTCGTCAACGACCTCGCGCCAGCTCGATCCCAAGGGCTCCCCGGTTCATCGAGTCATCCCCCCTCTCGCTGCAAAACTCCCCGTCGTTGCCGTTCAGACGTCACGATCCCACGCGGCCTGGGTCAACGACCTCAGGATTTCATGGCTCCCGGTTGATTGAGTCATTCCCTCACCGTGCATTTTCAAACGCCACGTGACGTCACGATCCCATGACGTCACGTGGCCCGGGTCAACGACCTGCAAAGAGATTCCCGTGAGGAAATTTCTGATTAAACTCGAGCAGCGAGCCACGCGTCAAAGCCCTGCATAAAAAAAAAAAAAAAAAAAAAAAAAAAATTTTTTTTTTTTTTTTTTTTTTTTTTTTTTTTTTTTCAATTATTGAAAAATTTTTTGGATACAAATCTGCTAATCATTCGAACTGTGGTGTACAAGAGATATATTCGAACTATATTATACCAATTCAAATTCATGTTTAAATACAAGGTATTTTGAGCCTGATTTGAATTTGACATGGCAAATGGATTTTTTTGTTGTCTAACAACAGATAAACTTCTTAAACCACCCCAACCATTATGATCGTCTATCCATGTTTTTAATTTTTCTTTCACCAATCTAGAAAAGCATTTATAAATCACATTCACGATTGATTTAGGTAGCATTTTTATGATACACATGATAGTCAATTCTCCAACGAAAGCAAAGAAAGCTATTATTCGGCTCCAGGTTATACCTTCAGAAAACAATTCGTTAAATACGTCTAATAAAATAGAGTCTACTGAGTTTTCTTCTATGACATTTATTTCTGCACACATATTTTTCAATGGAGTAGCATAACTGTCTCTAAAGGCATCGATAATTTCTTTTGTTGCTTCTAAAACATGTTTTTCTTTTTCATTCATCGGATTGATCGCATCGAAATTATAATGATTACGCAATAGGTGGGAAAATACATTTTCAAGAATAAAATCTGTTCTGATATTTTCTTTAGCGTAATGTTTTCTTTCAAAATCGTCAAGTTCTTCACGCACAAACGTTGATTGAAATAAATTTTGCGCCATCTTGCTGTTAAATATACTATATATAAGAGCTCAAACGATAAGTGTTGGTCATTGATTTGAAAACAGCTTATATAACGACTCGGATTTTAGTTTGTAAAAAAATATTTTGAGAGCTGCAAATCTGATTGGCTAAAAAAAAAAAAAAAAAAAAAAAAAAAAAAAAAAAAAAAAAAAAAAATTGTAACTGAATTTTTTTTTTTTTTTTTTTTTTTTTTTTTTTTTTTGACAAGCTAGACTTGGAGCTTCCAAAATATTTCACAAACTAAAATCTCAGTTGACTGTAATCGTATATTTTTTTTTTTTTTTTTTTTTTTTTTTTTTTTTTTTTTTTTGACAAGCTAGACTTGGAGCTTTCAAAATATTTTAGAAACCAAAATCTGAGTCGATAGTCTAGGCTCATAACCCTACAAAAAAAAAAAAAAAAAAAAAATTGCAAATGAATTTTTTTTTTTTTTTTTTTTTTTTTTTTTGACAAGCTAGACTTGGAGCTTCCAAAATATTTCACAAACTAAAATCTCAGTTGACTGTAATCGTATATATATATATATTTTTTTTTTTTTTTTTTTTTTTTAGCCAATCAGATTTGCAGCTCTCAAAGTATTTTCAAAGTCACAAGTCTGAAAAAAAATATTTATTTATTTATTTATTTATTTTTTCTTGTAGGGTTACTAGTTCAAATTCAGTGCAAAAATATTTTCAAAGTCAAAAGTCTGAAAAAAAAAATATTTTTTATTTATTTATTTATTTATTTATTTATTTTAGGGTTACTCGTTCAAATTCAGTGCAAAACTATTTAAAAAGTCAAAGAAATTTTTTTATCCGTCCATGACCGGGAAAGGACTCGTCGGGTCGAGTCTCTCGAGCTTCATTTCCAAAGCCACGCGATCGCACGCCTCTTTTATCCACCGACTGTGCTCGACCATCTCCGCCTGCACGCGTTCCATTTCCGAGGCCACGCGTTCGCTCAGTTTGCTCAGTTCGCGGCTGTGCTCGTGCCGCAGGCGTTTCACCTCCGCGGTCAGGCGTTCGCACGCAAAAGTTTGCACGCGACTCTGCTGCAAAAGAGTCGCTTCCAGGCGCTGGGCGTTTGCGTTTTGCTGAAACAGAAAACTCTCTAGCTTGCGCCTCTGATTCGCATCCGACTCCAACGCTGCCAAAAATTGGTCCCGCTGCCTTTGATGGGAGCGTTCCATTTCCTGGATGCGAGCGGCGAGCGACTCCTTTTCCAGCTGGCGTTGCATCGCGTCGTCTCGCAGGCGGAGAGCTTCGCGCTGCAAAGCCTCCCGCTCCCAGTCTTTGCGCTGCAAGGCTTCGCAATGGGCGTGCTCGAGGTTTGGAGAGCCCTCGAAAGACTTGGAGTCGAGAAGCAGGGCCCGCACGCGTTCCAATTCCGCTTCTTTTTGCCGCAAGGCTTCCCGCTGCTCGTGATCGTGCTGCTCAGACTCGCGCTGCCAGCGTTCGGTGCTCCGCTTCAACTCTTCCGCATGCTTCCCCTTCAAGGTTTCTAGCTCGGCCGTGAGACGCTTCACCTCCTCGTCCTGGAGAGGTCGCATGCGACTCTGCGCTTGCTGCAGGTCATACCGCAGGCGTTCCATTTCGGCATTTTTGTGTTCGAGCTCTTCTCGATGCAAATGAGCCTGTTTGACGAGCTCGAGCTGCAAGCGTTCAATTTCCGCGTTTTTATGCTCAATTTCCTGCAGATGCTTGACGAGCGGATCGTCTCCCGGTTCACCGGCCATGGCAAGTCCCGCACTCGAGGCTTTGCGTTTTCACGGGGGGGTTGTCTACCCGTGACGAGAGGCTCATGTGAACGAGTCTTGATGAAGGGGGGTGGGGGGCCCTTTAGTCTGGGGGGGTCCTGAAAAACTCGGTGAAACGGGGGGGAGAGATTTGGAAAGAGGCAGGTTTTAAAGACTGAAAGAGTGTTTGCTCTTTTACTGATACCAAGTATATAACGTGCGAAAAAAAAAAAAATTAGCCTAGACTGTCAACTCAGATTTTAGTTTCTAAAATATTTTGAATGCTCCAAGTCCAACTCGTCAAAAAAAAAAAAGAGCCTAGACTGTCAACTCAGATTTTAGTTTCTAAAATATTTTGAATGCTCCAAGTCCAACTCGTCAAAAAAAAAAAAAAAAAAAAAAAAAAAATTGAGGTTATAGGTTTAGACTGTCAACTCAAATTTTAGTTTCTAAAATATTTTGAAAGCTCCAAGTCCAACTCGTCAAAAAAAAAAAAAAAAAAAAAAAAAAAAAAAAAAAAATTTTTTTTTTTTTCCGAGTAGCCTTGATAGGAATTTACTCTTTAAACAAGTTTACCATGTCGTCGCAGTGTACGCATACATATCTAGAGTCTCCGAGTTGCTGTTTCAAGTCCAAAATTTCTCGTTCGAGTCGAAGCCTTTCGGAATTCATCTCTATGTAAAAATCAATCACCTCTCTATGAAACTGGCCCAATTTTTTAAGCAGACGGTGCTTTTCGCAATCTTCCTCTCCCTCCTGAAAACTGCTACTGTCGATGGTGTCTTTAAATTCCGAGATTGAATGTAGCATGTAACGCGTAATGTGGTAATCGTGGTAATCCTCGTCTTCGGAATTGCTGCAAGATCCCGTCACGCGGTCCTCGTCTTTGAAACTCGAAGGATGACTGGATGCCATGAGTCGAGGATATCGGGAAGCTAGAGCGACGTTTCACGTGGTGAATGAGAGAGTGAGAATGAAAATTGCAAACGAGTCGGAAGGATCCCGATGAAGGAGTCGATAAAGTATGTCTGGAGAGGCTGAAGCGGGGAAGCCTATATCTCTGAGTCTTAAGCAAGTCTGATTGGCTAGCTCAAAGTCTAGCTCAAAAAAAAAAAAAAAAAAAAAAAAAAAAAAAAAAAAAAAAAAAAAATTTTTTTTTTTTTTTTTTTTTTTGACAAGTTGGACTTGGAGCTTTCAAAATATTTTAGAAACTAAAATCTGAGTTGACAGTCTAGGCTTATAACCCTACAAAAAAAAAAAAAAAAAAAAAAAAAATTTTTTTTTTTTTTTTTTTTTTTTTTTTTTTTTTTTGTAGGGTTATGGGCTTAGACTGTCAACTCAGATTTCAGTTTCTAAAATATTTTGAAAGCTCCAAGTCCAACTTGTCAAAAAAAAAAAAAAAAAAAAAAATTTTTTTTTTTTTTTTTTTTTTTTTTTTGAGCTAGACTTTGAGCTAGCCAATCAGACTTTGAGCTCTCAAACTACTTTTTTACAAACTAAAATCCGAGTCGCTATATAAGCTGTTTTCAAATCCATCACAATCTTGTTACCAAACATGCCACCCAAATTGAAAAGACCCCTCAATCGTTACTACAGACGTTTGAGGAATTTTAAAATTCCATTCAGTTGTCCACACTGCAATCTAACCTTATTACCGCACAAGTTTGAAGAACATTGCAAACAACATAATCTTGATCGAGAAACGCAATGTGTCTGGTGCAACGGACGCACGTCTTGGCAAAAGGGAACTAAATTTAAAAACATGAACCATCTCCTCGACTGCTTTTCAAGTTTCGTGATTCCCTTCAAAAAGCCTCGCGTGCGCAAACCTCCCGTACAAAAAGAGCTTCCTCCCGTGGAAGAGCCTCCTCTTACCGTGTTGGAGCCTACCCTCTCGTGGCCGCCCTGCCACGAAAACTTTGTCCTCGACGACACGAAACCCCTGTGTCAAGCGAGGTGTCTCTCTGGTCATTCCAAACTCTCCAATCTTCCGCCTCAAGCCTACCAACTCTTTTCGCAAGTCGACCTGGATCCGCTTCCCCTTCCCTTCCAGGACGAAGGATTGAATTTAGCGGCGGGATGCGTTCGAAAGTACTTGCAGTTGGGAAAGGACTTTGAATGCCTGCACATCATGGTGCGAGCCGTCGCGTTCACCCCTTTCCTAAGAGCTCTGGAAGAAGGCGACGCGGGGCAAACTCGTTTCCTACCCTTCTCCTGCTGGTGCGATGGAGGCACGTACCGGCAGGCACGTCATCGCCAGCACCGGCATTTGCTCCTCTTTTCGCCCACGGGGCATTTCGTGCCCAACGTCTGGAAAAAAATTAAAATTCCGCGAGAAGACAAACCGTGCAAAAACTTTTATTGCATTCGCAGCAAAAAGATTAGCTCTCCCCTGCATCTGATCAACGCCCTGGGCTACCTGAGCAAGAGGCAGTCGAAATGCGACGGCACCTTCACCAAAAAAGGTGGCCGAGTGATTGAGAAACCCAATCATTTCTGGATCTTCACCTCGCTCCCCGCTCCTTTCAGACTGTACGCCTGTCTGCAATGGGACGGAGGCATCCTGCAACTCCTCCATCAAGAGTACCGGTTCACGAAACCCGAACTCTTGGCCACGCGCGGCGTCGAGAGAAACGAAGCGAAAGGACTCTTTCAAATCGCCCTCAAGCATCTCCCCAACATTCGCTTCAACCGCGTGCTGCGCGTAGCCAAACCATATCGACCCATCACAGGATCGGGTCGCGAAACGGAGCACTATCTCCATCTCAATCGAGGCATGAAACTGTACTTTGAGCGGGACGACTCCCTGGCCTCGCTGGACGACCCGGCCTGGGGCCGCCTGCAAGCAGAGGCAGGCAACCTGTTTTACGACGTCATCTGCGAAGAATACTGGACTCCCTCCCCTTTCCAACAAAGAATCCTGACCTGCATCCATCCCTACGTGCTCAAAATTGAAGAGTTGGAAAAAGAACTCGAAAAGAAAGACGTGGCCCTGGCCGACATGCGCACTCAACTCCAAGACTCTCGCGAAACCGTGCAGCAATCGAAACTGGAGCGCATGCGCACAGACAAGGAACTGGAGCGCCTGCGCACTCGCATCGACGAGCTCACTCGCTCGCATCACGAAGCCCTGCAGCGTAAAGACGCAGAACTCGAACACCTGCGGCACGAATTGAAAGAGCTTCGAGAAACCCTGCAGCACAAAGACGCGGACATGGAACGCCTGCGGAAGGAATTCACGGAGCAACTGAAGCGCAAAGACGCGGACATGGAGCGCCTGCGCACTCGCATCGACGAGCTCGATTGCCTGCATCGAGAAGCCCTGCTCCACAAAGACGCGAAAATTGAACGCCTGCATCGCGATGCCCTGCTGCAAAAAGACGCGGAAATTGAACGCATGCGAAACGATTTTGCCGAGCAGATAAAGCAGTTTAAGGAAGCGCTCAGGCAAAAAGACGCGGAAATTGAACGCATGCGACAAGATTTTGCCGAGCAGATAAAGCAGTTTAAGGAAGCGCTCAGGCAAAAAGACGCGGAAATGGAACGCATGCGGCAAGAGAGCGCGGAACAGAGTCGCCTGCAAAAGGAACGCATGAACGCTGAAATTTGCGTTCTCAAAACACTTTTGCAAGAAAAAAATCAAGCCCTCGAAAAGTTTAAAACGAAAAGAAAACAACCCTTGTCGGAAACTGACGGAAAAAAATCAAAGAAATGAAGCGGAAGAGCTGGGAAGGTTCTCTGACTGAAGAGTATGAAGATTGGGGAAACAAAACTTTATACCCGCTCGGCGGTCGCTGCGCTCCCGCCTCGCAGGCATAAAGTTTTGTTTCCCAATCTTCATACTCTTCAGTCGCTCTTCATTTAAATTTTTTTTTTCAATTAAACATTTTTGATCCGGACCCAAGTTGAAAATTTTTTTCCCAACTTTTTAAATTAAAATTAAAATTAAAATTAAATTTAAAATATTTATTAAAATTAAAATTGAAATTGATATAAATATTAATTTTAAATATTAATTTTAAATATTAATTTTAAATATTAATTTTAATTATTAATATTAATATTAAATATTAATTATAAATATTAATTATTAAAATTAATTATAAATATTAATTTTAGTGTATGTCCATTTTCACGAAGCATGTACACGGTAATTTGTGTGGTATTAAAAAAAGCCAATGGGAATCCCATGTTAAACGAAAGGTCAAATCCAACACCTCTCAACAGCTTTCATCGGCTCCAGGGAAAACAGTTTTGGGCGAGCCTCCTTCCATTCCAGAGCTGCCAATATCTCCCCCTTCCCTAATCACGTGACTTGGACGCGTTCCAATCCCCATTTTTTTTACCGTTACCCATCCGTTACCCATTTTTTTTTGCGGTTCACTCGTCACCAACATTGGTGACGAGTAGACTGCAAAAAAAATGGGTGCCCGGGAGAATGCTGATGCATTTTCTTGGGCACCCATTTTTTTCCAATGTTGGTGACGAGTAGACTGCAAAAAAAATGGGTGCCCAAGAGAATGCCTCAACATTCTCTCGGGCACTTTGGTTGACGTTTCCAACATTGGTGACGAGTAGACTGCAAAAAAATGGGTGCCCGAGAGTTGTGCATGCATCAGCACAACTCCCGGGCACCCATTTTTTTGCCTCTAGATAGAGAATTACAGTTCGGTATACGTTTTTTCAGCAGCAGCAGCAGCATCTTTATCCTCAACGAGTTTAAATTTTTTCAGAGTTCCTTTCCACTCAAACAAAATTTCAAGAGGACAGGCATCCTCTTGACGTGATTCCAGTACAGTGACTTGACTGCTTTCCGCAACGACGGGCGGGTTCATTAAAATTTCTTGGTTACATTTCATCATCGTCTCGATGAGGGGATCCGGGTAAAGTTTAAACACGGCATTTTTTTAAACGTTTCAAACCAGTGAAAGAAGGTGGGGTGTCGGACCATATCCGGTATCCCCGGTACGTTCAGGATGAGCAAAATTGTCGGATGACTCACGTCTTTTTCGTCCCATTCCATCAAGATGCGGACGTACGTTTGATCCGAGCCGAGTCGCCTGCCAAACTCTTGCACCGACTCGACCCTGGACATTTGAAACAGTCGCATGGCCGCTTCGTGCCGCACTACGCGTTTCTTGAGGTAGTGAGGCGGCGTATTCTTCAGGGTCGGGGCCACGTGCCGCACTTGCACGTTGGTCAGGGTTCGCGAAGGCCTATGAAGGCCCAGGACGCTGATGACATCTCGGGCGAACCAGTAGAGGAGTTCGTCTTGACCGATGAGTCCGGTCAGGACGTAGTGGTGATACGGTGTGGGCTGATACTGGATGCAAAAGGACATGGCGAGAGCGAGAGCAAGAACGAGAGAGAGAATGCCGCGCGGATCGAAGCGGACGAGCGACTGAGGCTGAGGAGGCGGAGCCCGCTCGAGGGGGCGGGACGTGGAGCGACGAATCGGGAGAGAGCTGCGCGCGCGGCCGGTCGAGCGGCGTAAACGGGTTTGGAAAGGGGGGGAAAGGATAAAAAGACGGGAAGGGAGAGGAGAAGAAAAAAACAGTCATGCAGTTTCGAGTGGGTTTGATGGACCGCCAACTCTACTTTAATCTTTTCGGAGCTGTGGGAAAGAATGGAAAAATGTATTGGGGAACGTTAGAGTTGGCTCTGTTGCTAGGGAAAAGCAATGTTCACGCCTGGGCTCGAGAAGTGGGTAGCTGTCTCAGCAGCGACATTTTACCAGAAAGGAAAACCGAATGGGTGATTGAACACACGGCCCTGATTCATCTCCTCGCCTACCGCTTGGCATCGGGGTATAAGGCCGATAGGGAAGCGAGACTCTACGAGTTTTTGAACAAGGGACGCATCTTGGAGCGCAAACGGGTCGGCAAAGTCGTGTATTTGAGACAATGCGGCGAAAAAGAGGGATACCTGCTGCCCGCCTACTTGCTCGAATGGCAGGATAAAATGCAGACGACCTGCAAAAGGGACTAGAATCTTTCTGAAGGCCAGAAAGGGCAAAAAAAAATGGACCAAAGGACATTATCCTTTGGTCCATTTTTTTTTGCGTCCGTGGACAGGCCAACGTTGGCGAGTGAAGCGCGTAGGGTATTAAGGTATTTTTTTTGGGGGGGGAGGGGGCTAAAGGGGCCGACGGGCATTTGAAATTTTTCTGAAGGGGTTCCGGTGCTCGATTCATTTTGCAGTCGACTGTAATTGTACTACGTTGGTACTGTAAAAATGAACCCTTTAAAGTTTTTGCAGTACCAACGATAGTCTGTCTTTGTAAACATTGTTTCCAAACTGGGTAAACGGTCAAATTTTTTTACGAGCTTGGACGGTAGGCTTCAGATTTAAAATATTTTGAAAGCTAGACCAAAAGCTTTCACCAAATCTTATATTTCTTGAAAAATATTTTTGCACTGAATTTGAACTAATAACCCTACAAGAAAAAATAAATAAATAAATAAATAAATAAATAAATATTTCTTAGACTTTTAACTTTGAAAATATTTTTTGCACTGAATTTGAACTAATAACCCTACAAGAAAAAATAAATAAATAAATAAATAAATAAATAAATATTTCTTAGACTTTTAACTTTGAAAATATTTTTTGCACTAAATTTGAACTAATAACCCTACAAGAAAAAATAAATAAAAAATAAATAAATAATAAATAAATAAATAAATTAATAAATAAATAAATAAATAAATAAATATTTTTTAAACTTGTAACTTTGAAAATATTTTTTCCAGTGAATTTGAACTAACCTTACAAAAAAAAAAAAAAAAAAAAAAAAAAAAAAAAACTGTCGACTCAGATTTCAGTTTCTAAAATATTTTGAAAACTCCAAATCTGGCTCGTCAAAAAAAAAAAAAAAAAAAAAAAAAAAAAATAGTTACAATTTTTTTTTTTTTTTTTTTTTTTTTTTTTTTTTTTTACAAGCCAGACCTGGAGCTTTCAAAATATTTTAGAAACTGAAATCTGAGTTGACAGTCTAAGCTCATAACCCTACAAAAAAAAAAAAAAAAAAAAAAAAAAAAAAAAAAAAAAAATTAGTTACAATTTTTTTTTTTTTTTTTTTTTTTTTTTTTTTTAGGGTTATGAGCTTAGACTGTCAACTCAGATTTCAGTTTCTAAAATATTTTGAAAGCTCCAAGTCTGGCTTGTCAAAAAAAAAAAAAAAAAAAAAAAAATTGTAACTAATTTTTTTTTTTTTTTTTTTTGTAGGGTTATGAGCTTAGACTGTCAACTCAGATTTCAGTTTCTAAAATATTTTGAAAGCTCCAAGTCTGGCTTGTCAAAAAAAAAAAAAAAAAAAAAAAACTGTCAACTCAGATTTCAGTTTCTAAAATATTTTGAAAGCTCCAAGTCTGTCTTGTCAAAAAAAAAAAAAAAAAAAAAAAAAAAAAAAAAAACTGTCAACTCAGATTTCAGTTTTTAAAATATTTTGAAAGCTCCAAGTCTGGCTTGTCAAAAAAAAAAAAAAAAAAATTGTAACTAATTTTTTTTTTTTTTTTTTTTTTTTTTTTGTAGGGTTATGAGCTTAGACTGTCAACTCAGATTTCAGTTTCTAAAATATTTTGAAAGCTCCAAGTCTGGCTTGTCAAAAAAAAAAAAAAAAAAACTGTCAACTCAGATTTCAGTTTCTAAAATATTTTGAAAGCTCCAAGTCTGGCTTGTCAAAAAAAAAAAAAAAAAAAAAAAAAAAAAAATTGTAACAAATTTTTTTTTTTTTTTTTTTTGTAGGGTTATGAGCTTAGACTGTCAACTCAGATTTCAGTTTCTAAAATATTTTGAAAGCTCCAAGTCCGGCTTGTCAAAAAAAAAAAAAAAAAAAAAAAAAAAAAAAAAACTGTCAACTCAGATTTCAGTTTCTAAAATATTTTGAAAGCTCCAAGTCTGGCTTGTCAAAAAAAAAAAAAAAAAAAAAAAAAAAAAAAAAAAAAAAACTGTCAACTCAGATTTCAGTTTCTAAAATATTTTGAAAGCTCCAAGTCTGGCTTGTCAAAAAAAAAAAAAAAAAAAAAAAAAAAAAAAAAACTGTCAACTCAGATTTCAGTTTCTAAAATATTTTGAAAGCTCCAAGTCTGGCTTGTCAAAAAAAAAAAAAAAAAAAAAAAAAAAAAAAAAAATTGTAACTAATTTTTTTTTTTTTTTTTTTTTTTTTTTTTTTTTTTTTTTTTTGTAGGGTTATGAGCTTAGACTGTCAACTCAGATTTCAGTTTCTAAAATATTTTGAAAGCTCCAAGTCTGGCTTGTCAAAAAAAAAAAAAAAAAAAAAAAAACTGTCAACTCAGATTTCAGTTTTTAAAATATTTTGAAAGCTCCAAGTCTGGCTTGTCAAAAAAAAAAAAAAAAAAAAAAAAAAACTTTTTTTTTTTTTTTTTTTTTTTTTTGAAGTAGGGTTATGAGCTTAGACTGTCAACTCAGATTTCAGTTTTTAAAATATTTTGAAAGCTCCAAGTCTGGCTTGTCAAAAAAAAAAAAAAAAAAAAAAAAAAAAAATTGTAACTAATTTTTTTTTTTTTTTTTTTTTGAAGTAGGGTTATGAGCTTAGACTGTCAACTCAGATTTCAGTTTCTAAAATATTTTGAAAGCTCCAAGTCTGGCTTGTCAAAAAAAAAAAAAAAAAAAAAACTGTCAACTCAGATTTCAGTTTTTAAAATATTTTGAAAGCTCCAAGTCTGGCTTGTCAAAAAAAAAAAAAAAAAAAAAAAAAAAACTTTTTTTTTTTTTTTTTTTTTTTTTTTGAAGTAGGGTTATGAGCTTAGACTGTCAACTCAGATTTCAGTTTTTAAAATATTTTGAAAGCTCCAAGTCTGGCTTGTCAAAAAAAAAAAAAAAAAAAAAAAAAAAAAAAAAAAATTGTAACTAATTTTTTTTTTTTTTTTTTTTTTTGAAGTAGGGTTATGAGCTTAGACTGTCAACTCAGATTTCAGTTTCTAAAATATTTTGAAAGCTCCAAGTCTGGCTTGTCAAAAAAAAAAAAAAAAAAAAAAAAAAAAAAAAAAAAAATTGTAACTAATTTTTTTTTTTTTTTTTTTTTTTTTTTTTTTTTTTTTTGTAGGGTTATGAGCTTAGACTGTCAACTCAGATTTCAGTTTCTAAAATATTTTGAAAGCTCCAAGTCTGGCTTGTCAAAAAAAAAAAAAAAAAAAAAAAAAAAAAAATTAGTTACAATTTTTTTTTTTTTTTTTTTTTTTTTTTTTCATGGCTTCAAAGTTACTTTCAACAAACTTTTATTTAGTTATAAAATTCAAATAATAATGCAAATTTTCCTCTATTATATCTTTGTTGCTAATCTCTTCAATTTAGTATTGGCTTCTGTGTTAAAGAACGGAAACTCCATAGGAATGTTCCAGTCCTCAGCAAGTGGATACATTAAATAATTCTGATATGGAATATCTTTTCTATGAGCTTTCTGTCCACGGATATGACACTGAATACCAGAGCACGTTACATTCTATGTTTGAAGAAGTGAAAAAAACTAGCTCAGAAAGAAACCTTTGTCCCTTCGAATGGAAAGAAAATGTCCAAGAAAATCGATTTCCAAAGATTTTACATGTCAATTTCGTATGTGAAAAATGTATTTATTTATTTTTTTTTATTTATTTATTTATTTATTTTTATTTTTTTTTTTTTGAAGTAGGGTTATGAGCTTAGACTGTCAACTCAGATTTCAGTTTCTAAAATATTTTGAAAGCTCCAAGTCTGGCTTGTCAAAAAAAAAAAAAAAAAAAAAAAAAAAAAAAAAAAAAATTGTAACTAATTTTTTTTTTTTTTTTTTTTGTAGGGTTATGAGCTTAGACTGTCAACTCAGATTTCAGTTTCTAAAATATTTTGAAAGCTCCAAGTCTGGCTTGTCAAAAAAAAAAAAAAAAAAAAAAAAAAAAAAAAAAAAAATTAGTTACAATTTTTTTTTTTTTTTTTTTTTTTTTTAATGGCTTCAAAGTTACTTTCAACAAACTTTTATTTAGTTATAAAATTCAAATAATAATGCAAATTTTCCTCTATTATATCTTTGTTGCTAATCTCTTCAATTTAGTATTGGCTTCTGTGTTAAAGAACGGAAACGCCATATGAATGTTCCAGTCCTCAGCAAGTGGATACATTAAATAATTCTGATATGGAATATCTTTTCTATGAGCTTTCTGTCCACGGATATGACACTGAATACCAGAGCACGGTACATTCTATGTTTGAAGAAGTGAAAAAAACTAGCTCAGAAAGAAACCTTTGTCCCTTCGAATGGAAAGAAAATGTCCAAGAAAATCGATTTCCAAAGATTTTACATGTCAATTTTGTATGTGAAAAATGTATTTATTTATTTATTTATTTTTTATTTTTTTTATTTATTTTTTCATGTAGGGTTATTAGTTCAAATTCAGTGCAAAAATATTTTCAAATTTACAAGTCTAAGAAATATAAGATTTGGTGAAAGCTCCAAAAAAACTGGATTGACAGTGATTAATTAGGTTTCATTTGTATAATGGTATTTACCCGTAAAGTGACCACATAATATTAAACGTAAATTGAAAACGTAGAGAAAATTACGAAAGAAGCGATCCCTCGAAGTTGCTTCCTTCGTGATTTTTCAATCAACATTAACAAAAAGTTCGTTAAAATGGTAAAAAATGTTTTTTCAAAGGCGTTGCATGAAGGCCGTCTCACGCGTAAAGGATTCTATCATCTCGATTCCTTTCCCATTATCGCGTTTTCAAGAGGCCTCTTGGGAGGGTTTGAACACGGGCACCCCATCTCCCGCCGTATGTTTTCACGCAGCCGGTTGCTCGTCATCGGGACCCTTAAACCACAGTCGACAGCAAAAAGAGTTGAGCACCGGAACCCCATCAGAAAATTTCAAAATTCGCATATACCCAATACTTTTTGCTGTGGTATGCATTTTTAAGTTTAACTAATCATTTGTATATTACGTGGTCTGTATAAATTCTCTAGATGATATACAGGGCTACACAAAAACATTTTAAGCTATAGGCGTGAATGGGTTGAAGTGTCTTTTTTTAGTTATGTTAAGCGTTTCCTAGGTAACTTTAGTATATTTTGTGATGTTTATAAATTTTACAGATCAAAGGTACCCAAAAGTTTTTGGATTAATTTTATGAGCGACAATTCCTAAAAAAGCAATTTCAACTGTGCTACACGTTTTTTAGCGCAAACAAATTTTACTTTATTATGTAATGTTAATACAGTATAGTATGAACACATTCATACTACATGGCTGCGCAAAATGATATGGGTACATTGTCATCTATAGATTATAATTCCAATGAAAGCGTTTTTAGTTGACTTACACGTTTTCTAAGTAAATTAAATTTCAATTTCACTAAGTGCTATATACAGTCGACAGCAAAAAGAGTTGAGCACCGGAACCCCATCAGAAAATTTCAAAATCAGATTCCCCTTCCTCCATTAACAAACGAATCATTTACTTTGAAAAGAAAGCATTCATTTATTTATCCAACGTTGGTCATACAATCGGCGCAAAAAAATGGGATCGAAGATTGAAACCATACGGTTCAATCTTCGATCCCATTTTTTTGCCTTCTTTATTTGCAAAGAAGAATTTATTTTATACATCAAAAGCTTGTAACAGATTCATCGCTTCCTCATTATAAGTATTGAAAAGTTCTTCAAAAGTGAAGTAATTGGGCGCAGCAGCAGGTATGTTTACATCATTCGTAGCAGGTGTCAAAGAATCATTGTCATTCACATACACAAAGTCATTCGAAGAAGGGTTTACTGTCGGCATGGAATTTGGAGAAGCGGTCTCGGCATTTCCATACACAGATTCATTCGAAGAGGGGTTTACTGTCGGCATTGAATTTGGAGAAGGAGTCTCGGCATTTCCATACACATATTCATTCGGAGAAGGGTTTACTGTCGGCATTGAATTTGGAGAAGGAGTCTCGTCATTTCCATACACATATTCATTCGGAGAAGGGTTCACTAGCGGCATTGAATTTGGAGAGTCATACACAAATTCATTCAAAGAGTTTGGTGCAGGGGTCCCGGCAGCAGCATACACACCTTCATTCAAAGAGGCGTTCACGGACGACATCGAAGGGTTCCTGGCAGCCTCGTTATCCATCTGTATCGCGGCAACTGCCGCGGCAGTCTCAGTCATTGTCCCGGTCCTACTCAAATCCA
Organism: Maratus michaelseni; assembly: GCA_963931845.1. NCBI lineage: Eukaryota > Metazoa > Arthropoda > Arachnida > Araneae > Salticidae > Maratus > Maratus michaelseni. Next base: position 258,134,209 of record OZ007588.1, on the reverse strand, counting down.
TCGGTTCGGACTGGTCACTCAGTCCCCAGTCCGAAACCTCTTCTTTTGGGTTTTCGTAGAGTTTGTATTTAAACATGTGTCGATACCAATTCAAAACGTCCGGTCTGACCACCTGGACCGTTTTTTCCAGAGGAAAAGTCATGAGAGTAATCACTTTATGCAAAGTCGTCGTCGGAGGCACTTTATGCAAAACTGGCGGTGGTGGCGGGGGCGGGGGCATCAACTTACCCTCCGTCACCCGTGCCCCAGAATCTAGATCCAAAAGCACGGGATCGTTGTTCCAGGTACTCGTAGCAGTACTAGCAGTAGCAGTAGCAGTCGCTGTCGTCGCAAAGTAGGGCGAGGTCCGGATCGGCGGGGGCGGCGGAAGCTCTTCTTTTTCCTCTTCTTCATCCCCAATCACGGCTTCCTCGATCAGCGGGGTTCTCACGGGTCGTCGGTAAACATGGTCGACAGGATTGGGCCTCGGCACTTCCCGGATCGGGTTGATGCACTCAAAGGGCAAATGGCGCAGTTGATCGGCCCGCAAAATGTGTAGCGAAAAGAAGGACTTGTTGGTGCAGTAGATGAGGTAAATGGTGCCTTCCGGAATGCAGTAGCTCTCGTACGGTCGCAGCGTCTTTTTTTTGTACTTGTACTGGTCGTCGACAGGCAGAAATTTACTTTTCTGCTTCACTTTATGCACATTATGGCGCTCCACGTAGTAGAAGAGCATTTGCACGGCCCCTATCTGGTAGACGTGCACTCTTTCGTCCTCCACTTTTCTCTGGCCAAACGTAAAACAACTCTTGACCAGGAAGAAATTGACCTCGTATTTGAAGCAGGTCCTCGTATCAATGTTTTTCCTCAAGTTGTCCGCCACATCCTTTTTGAGCTTGCGGGCCGCCCAGCTCCAGGGTTTCTCTTCGTACTGTCGCAACGGCTTGACGCTGCTCGCCGTGTCGAGAAAATGTTTCTGGTACCGGCCATTCCACTCGACCAGATTGTAGTAGATGAGCTCCCGCTCATCCATGTAGACGATGAAGCCATAGATTTTGAAATTGCTGACGACCCCCTGAAAGTTGGGGACCCGGGGTAGCTTTTTTACATTTCTCGGGTCATCTATCCGGGTAGGAAAGACATCTGTCTTTGTGCTCCGGTCGGTAGCCATCGTGTATGAGTGAAGATGGGAATCGAAAGCTCTATTTATACGTATGACTAGGGAGAGGGGGGCGGAGGAGGTCAGAGACTGGAACGCGGAAGAATGCGATGCAGGAAGAAGAAGGGGAATGAACGGAGCATTGACTCGGCTCGGTTCAAGGTCTCGGAAGTGGCGGGAACGCGGTGGGGGGAACGATCGGTTCAAAGTTTTGTTTTTCCTCAGGCAACTGTAAACTATTATCTCCATTTGAACGTCCCGGGACCCCCCCTATTTGCCCTGAAACTATTTTTTAATCCAGTCTTTACGATTTGGTTGGTTTATCCCGAAACGTCTCAATGCGAGCCGAAAAAGGTTTTATTCCTTTCACCTTTTTCAGCTCGCTTCCTTTCCAACATAGGTGTCTCTCCCTTTACAAAAAAAAATGAGCCGAAGGAAAAAATTTATTTTTTTTTTCCTTCGGCTCGCTTCCTTTCCAACATTGGTGTCTCTCGCTTTACAAAAAAAATGAGCCAAAGGAAAATTTTTCCTTTGGCTCATTTTTTTTGCCCTTCTTTAAACTGATTGTTCATCAGCATGCAAAGAAGAAGAAGATGATAATGACTTTTCCACCTTACCTTTTTTTAGAGGGGCCCGTAATTTCTCTTGAACGTTCTCAACCAGGACGGGAACGTGATGCCGTACACATCGTGAATCTGGATCACTTGCGGAGGCCATGAGGGGTAGTGAGGCAAGTCTCTCACCGACCCGTGCTTCAGCAAATCCCGTAGCGCGATGGCTCGCGGCGTCCCCCACGTTTCCAACTCTTCCAGCAAATGATCCTGTCTAATCATAAACATGTTGACATTCTCCCGCGTCAAAAACTCGAGCTGCCGGATGTGGCGACTCCGAGGCCATTGACTATTCCGGAGCGGCCCTTCCACGTCCCCTCTCAGCATTTTATCCACATCCGCGGTGGAAAAATAAACCTCTCCATCGTCTTCGGCCAACACTGCTTCCATTCTATACTCTTTTTTATCGTAAATTGCAACGAGTGTGAAATACGCCATCTTGCCAGAGCGCGAATAAACTCTTTCCACTCAAAGCATTCCGAACCCGTCAACCCGAAGGTCACCCGCTTCCCGAAGCGCATCGCCTGCGGAGGCTTTTCAAGGGCATCCGGCCGTCGCGCTTCAGTGGTTTCAAGTCACAGGGAGGGCATGAAGCGGAGATGCGGGGGAAAAGAAACGTCACGAGGGTCCTCAGCGCCGATTCGGGGGGGGTGGGCAACAATTCCTCGCTCTCTGAGGCCCATTTTCATTCTCTGCCGCGTTCAGCATGGAGGCCAACCCTGCTCCCATGCATTTACTCGACTTGCTTCCCGAACTCTTGCTTTCCATTTTCAAACTCGTGCCTCTGCACGATAAACTGCACTCTCTCTCCCAGATTCCCGAATTTCTTCCTTACCTGCACGACCGAGGCTCCTACGTCGACTCGCCCCTTCCCTTCTCTCCTCCCTACCTCCGCGTGCTGCGACTCTTGCGGCCCGGTATGTACATGGCCCGGCAAAACTGGTCGCACCGTTTCCTCTTGAGCATCGACCCGAGCACCCTGCACTTTCACCTTTACCACTTTTTACTGGACTGTCATCCCAGCCTCTATAGGCCCCAACCCAAACGGGACTGTCCTTTCCGCGAACCCATCGACCGCATGGTTCGCAACTTGACTTTTTTCATGACCGACTACGTCTGCCTGGACGACCTGACGCTGCTCGCCTATCACCTGAGAGGGTACGGGTTCCTCCTGCTCGACCACTCGTTTCCAGGCCCCGTGCAAAACCTCCGCTTCTACGACTGGACCCGATGCACCCTCGAAACCAACGTGCCGAGAGACATGCTGAACCGCTTCGAGGTGAGCAGTCACTTTCGAGTCACGCTCACCCCGGATCGGACCCTCGTCGTCGAATGCACGCTGCCCGAATGCCCGTGCCCGAGTCGCATCCAGCACCTGACCCCGTTTTCGTTTCAACCGAGTATAGACTGTCGCACGCTCACCTGGCCCGGAGGCGATCCCATCCGCCTGGCCGCGCATCAAGAATTTCAGCTAAACGAGGACGGGGACGTGGAAGGGGAGACGACCTCGTACGTTCATTACCCCTTTAAAATTTCCATGCAGCACGAAATTGGACTGAAACGACTCAAAAGAGTCGTCATGGAAAGAAACATTCCCCTTTAAGCTGATGAGGATTTCAGTGAAGCGGGGGAGCAGAGAAAAGGGCGGTATTTGTAAAGATGGCTAAACATCTTTACAAATACCGCCCTTTTTTTTGCCGCTGCCTTGTTACCAACCTTGGAACCGTTTTTTTTTTATTCTTTCACTCTAAAAAAAACAGATTTTGTAAAGTGAATCGTCTTTTTATTATTATTATTATTATTATTATTATTGACGCACGGCAGGAACGGACGAGGAGTCTCTGCCCGCGTCCTTCAGCCCGCGTCCTTCAAAAACCAGTTGGATGAGTGGAGAGGAAGGGAGGGGAGGGAGGAGGAGGAAGGAGGAGAAAGGGATGCAAAGGACGGGCCTTCATTCAAACGCCGACTCTTGAGATGGCCGCTCCTGCCTCTTCTCGTTCCGCCGTGTCTCCGCCCAACCTGCTCGACTTGCATCCGTACATTCTCCAGCATATTCTCCGATACATCCCGCTCGAGGATAAAATGTGCATCCTCTACAAGATGCCCGAATTCAAGCCTTTCCTCGAGCACCGTGCTTCGTACCTAGACTGCCGACTCCCCTTCTCCTTTGACTACCTGCGCTATTTCAACCTGCTCCGGACCGGATGGTACGTGGACCGAAATAATTGGGGCCATCGCCTCTGTCTGCTCCGAAACGAAAACACCCTGCAATTTACCCTGCGTCATTTCCTCATCGATGGCTTTCGGGGCCGGTACGCCCCCAATGCACGCGGCGCCTTCTACAAAGGCACTTTTGAACGCATGCGAGAAGTGATGGATCAGTATTTAAACTCTTACCAATGGATGGAAGATATGCACCTGTTGACCTATCACCTCCCCGGCTACGGCTACATCATGATCAATTTCTCTCCCTACCTCAAAGTGCAAGCAATGCGCTTTTTCGACCGCGGTCTACACGACATTGAGACCAACGTGGCGACGATCCTGAGACCGCGAAATCATCCCTTTAGTCACTTTTCTGTCAGGGTCCAAAGTGATCGGCGCCTCCTCGTCGAATGCATCCTGCCGCCCAATGTTCACTGCCGCTGCCAATCCCGCCTTCAAGAACTGACTCCCTTTACGTTTGGAGTCTCGGAAGGCCATCGCTTTCTCACTCGGGCCGGAGGCGAATCCATTCCCTTTGTCGCCTATCAAAAACTGAAGCTGGAAAAGGACGAGAAACATGTCACCTGCATCATTATTTACCACGTCAACCGCGACCTGAACAATACAGTCGCCTTGACCAAACCCATGAAACGCAACCCGGAACTGAAAAGACTTTTAGATGAAGGTAATCCTTTTTATAAACGTCAAAAACTATGCTAAACTGTTTTTCTTTTTTCCTCGTATAGACTGGTGCCGTCGGCATCAGGGGGAGCAAAAAAAATGCGATACAAGTAAATTTGGAAATTTCCAAATTTACTTGTATCGCATTTTTTTTGCAGACGATGGCTCTCCAACATTGGAACGCATAAGTTTATGTGAATAGAAAGAAACTGGGAAGTGGGGTGGGGGGGGGGGAATTGAGAGCCGACTGGATAAAGACAAATTTTACTTTTTTACCCACTCGGCGGTCGCTGCGCTCCCGCCTCGCGGGTAAAAAAGTAAAATTTGTCTTTATCAGTCGGCTCTCAATCCATTTCATTTTTTTTTAATTTTTTTTTACCGATTAAAATGTTTTTAACGTTTCTGAGCTTGTGCTTCTTTTTCGGGTTCCTATTTAGGTCTAGGGGGTTGACTGTTGTTGTAAAAGCCGAAACAAACTTTTTTTGGAACTTTGATTAAACTCTGAGCTCAGAGATGAGCTATTCCATCTGTTTCTACTTGGAGACTTGGAGCTTTCAAAATATTTTAGAAACTAAAATCTGAGTTGACAGTTGAAATTTTCCTCTATTATATCTTTGTTGCTAATGTCTTCAATTTAGTATTGGCTTCTGTGTTAAAGAACGGAAATTCTACGCCATATGAATGTTCCAGTCCTCAGCAAGTGGATACATTAAATAATTCTGATATGGAATATCTTTTCTATGAGCTTTCTGTCCACGGATATGACACTGAATACCAGAGCACGGTACATTCTATGTTTGAAGAAGTGAAAAAAACTAGCTCAGAAAGAAACATTTGTCCCTTCGAATGGAAAGAAAATGTCCAAGAAAATCGATTTCCAAAGATTTTACATGTCAATTTTGAATGCGAAAAATGTATTTATTTATTTATTTATTTTTTATTTTTTTTATTTTTTTTCATGTAGGGTTATTAGTTCAAATTCAGTGCAAAAATATTTTCAAATTTACAAGTCTAAGAAATATAAGATTTGGTGAAAGCTCCAAGTCTAATTCGTCAAAAAAAAAAAAAAAAAAAAAAAAAAAAAAAAAAAATATATATATTGTAACTGAATAATTTTTTTTTTTTTTTTTTTTTTTTTTTTTTTTTGACGAGTTAGACTTGGAGATTTCAAAATATTTTTAGAAACTAAAATCTGAGTTGACAGTCTAAGCTCATAACCCTAGGAAAAAAAAAAAAAAAAAAAAAAAATGTAACTGATTTTTTTTTTTTTTTTTTTTTTTTTTTTTTTTTTTTTTTTTGACGAGTTAGACTTGGAGCTTTCAAAATATTTTAGAAACTGAAATCTGAGTTGACAGTTGAAATTTTCCTCTATTATATCTTTGTTGCTAATGTCTTCAATTTAGTATTGGCTTCTGTGTTAAAGAACGGAAATTCTACGCCATATGAATGTTCCAGTCCTCAGCAAGTGGATACATTAAATAATTCTGATATGGAATATCTTTTCTATGAGCTTTCTGTCCACGGATATGACACTGAATACCAGAGCACGGTATATTCTATGTTTGAAGAAGTGAAAAAAACTAGCTCAGAAAGAAACTTTTGTCCCTTCGAATGGAAAGAAAATGTCCAAGAAAATCGATTTCCAAAGATTTTACTGACCGCTGTGTGCCAAAGTAGAATCATTCATAAAAGTGATAAAGATGAAAACAATTATAAATGTGAACCTGTTACTTACATTTTGCCAGTTTTGAGGGTGCCATTATGGTTTACGAGTATACAAACAGTCTTGGGAAAATATAACCATTCCAAAGCAATGTTTTTTCGAACTAAAGAATGGAATCGAATGAATGTTTTTATGAAAGACGAACAAAAGTTTTTTTTTTTTTTTTTTTTTTTTTTTTTTTTTTTTGACGAGTTAGACTTGGAGCTTTCAAAAATATTTTAGAAACTGAAATCTGAGTTGACAGCCAGCATAAGCTCAAAAAAAAAAAAAAAAAAAAAAAATTTTTTTTTTTTTTTTTTTTTTTTTTTTTGAGAGGTTCGACTCGGTTTAAACTTTACGCTCTGTCAAAACGTTTTGAAACGGCTCCACTTTCGATTCATTTTTGAATACTGTTTTCAAAAACTCTTTGTGACTCATGCCGCCCAAAAGCCGCTCGGATTTTAGATGTTACAAAAATTTCTTGTACAAAAAAACCACCGCTTTCCCCTGCCCTCACTGCCCTCGTCCCGTCTTACCCAGAGATTACGAGAAGCACTGCAAAGAACGGCATGCATTGGATACATTACTCTGTTGCGCTTGGTGTTTCGGAAACAAAACTTGGCCGGCAAACTGCAAATGCAAACATTCCGATCACCTCCTACAATGCGCTCGACATTTTTTGACTCTGCATACTCTTCCTCCCATACAAACCTTCGTCTCCTCTGCTTTCGACAGGAGGCCTCTCTGTCCCGTTTGTTTGGTCGCACTCCCGACCCGCAACCCCGTGCTTACGAACCCCTCTGGCCCCTGCCTCTGTCCCCCAACCCCATCCGGTTCGACATGGATTCCCTCAACCGGGCCTCTTCCTGCCTACGTCCCTTCCAGCAAAGACTCTTGCACGCCTTCAAGCCGCTGGTTGACCGCAACCAGCAACTCGAATCGGAAAACGCGGCCTCGCGAAAACACTGCGAAGCTCTCCAACTCGAAAAGGTCGCACGAGAAACGCAGCACGAGCAGGAAACGACCCGGCTCCGAGAAGAAGCGCTGCTTTGGCAGGACAAACACAAAGTCTTGGAGCAGGAAGCGCTCAAGTGGCGGGAGAAACACGACGTCTCGGAGCAGGAAGTCAAAACCCTCCTGAAAAAAATTAACGAGCTGAACGAAGGCGAAATTGCGCGACTGAAACGGACATGCAAAGAACTGGAAAAGAGAAACACTGAATTGGAAAAGAGAAACGCAGAATTGGAAAGGGCCGCCAAGAATTTTAGTCCACCTGACCCAAAACACATGAAGGACTGGTAGGGGGGGAGGAGGAATTGAGAGCCGACTGGATGAAGCCCAATTTTACTTTTTCACCCACTCGGAAAAAAAAAAAAAAAAAAAAAAAAAAAATTGTAATTTTTTTTTTTTTTTTTTTTTTTTTTTTTTTTTTGTGTGTGTAGGGTTATGAGCTTAGACTGTCAACTCAGATTTCAGTTTCTCAAATATTTTGAAAACTCCAAGTCTGACTCGTGAAAAAAAAAAAAAAAAAAAAAAAAAAAAAAAAAATTGTAACTGATTTTTTTTTTTTTTTTTTTTTTTTTTTTGACGAGTTAGACTTGGAGCTTTCAAAATATTTTAGAAACTAAAATCTGAGTTGACAGTTGAAATTTTCCTCTATTATATCTTTGTTGCTAATGTCTTCAATTTAGTATTGGCTTCTGTGTTAAAGAACGGAAATTCTACGCCATATGAATGTTCCAGTCAAGTGGATACATATCCACAAATAAAAAAAAAAAAAAAAAAAAAAAAAAAAAAAAAAAAATTGTATTTTTTTTTATAGACTTGGAGCTTTCAAAATATTTTACAAACTGAAATCTCAGGGTCTAACTCGTCAAAAAAAAAAAAAAAAAAAAAAAAAAAAGTCATGGAGAGTCAAAAAATGTCGAGCGCATTCCATCAGGTGAATGGCATGTTCGCATTTACATTTAGAGGGCCAAGTTTTATTTCCAAAACACCAAGCGCAACAGTACAATGTATCTAATGTATGGAGTTTTTTACAATGTTTCTCGTAATCTTTGGGTAAAACAAAACTAGAGCAGTGAGGGCAGGGGAAAGAGTTTTTTCCCCTTTTTTTTTTTTTTTTTTTTTTTTTTTTTTGACGAGTTAGACCCTGAGATTTCAGTTTGTAAAATATTTTGAAAGCTCCAAGTCTACCATGTCAAAAAAAAAAATTTTTTTTTTTTTTTTTTTTTTTTTTGACTCTGAGTTTAAACGTTACACTCTGTACAAAAATTCTTGGAACGGTTCAACTTTGACAATCATTTTAAACAGTTTTAAGAATTTCTTTGTTACTGTTCAACATGCCTCCGCGTCCCGTCAAACCACTCCGCAAAGTCCAACCACCGCCTAAAGACCGCACAGATTTTATCTGTTACAAAAAATTCCTGTATAAAAAGACCAACTCTTTCCCCTGCCCTCACTGCTCTAGTTTTGTTTTACCCAAAGATTACGAGAAACATTGTAAAAAACTCCATACATTAGATACATTGTACTGTTGCGCTTGGTGTTTTGGAAATAAAACTTGGCCCTCTAAATGTAAATGCGAACATGCCATTCACCTGATGGAATGCGCTCGACATTTTTTGACTCTCCATGCTCCCCCTCCTCTACAAACCTTTGTCTCGTCCGCTTTCGACAGGAGGCCTCTCTGCCCCGCCAAAGATTTTTTCGATCGCACTCCCGACCCGCAACCCCGTGCTTACGAACCCATCTGGCCTATGCCTCTGTCTCCCAACCCCATCCGGTTCGACACCGACTCACTCAACCGGGCCACATCCTGCGTTCGCACGTACCTCGATCTCGGGAAGGACGCCGAATGGCATCACGTGATCGTGCGATCCATAGCCTTCCAGAGTTTCCTCGAAGCCATGGATTCAGACGAAGGGCGAACCCGTACGCTCCCATTCTCCTGCTGGTGCGACGGGGGCAAGTACGAAGAGGCTCGGCATCGCCAGCACCGCCATTTGATCACAGTGTCCCCGCCCTCTCCCCATTTCGAAAGAAACGTGTGGAAAAAGATTAAAATCGACCGAGAAGACCGGCCCTGTACTCGTTTCCGCATCATCCACAAGCAACCCATTCATTCGGCCCTGCATCTCGTCCACACGCTCGGCTACCTCAGCCAACGCGAATCCATCTGCGAATTTTCCGGAGACGACCCCCATGCTCCCGAGACCCTGAATCATTTTTATTGTTTCGAAAGCCTGCCGAGAGACTACCGGCTTCCTCTCGTCCTGCAATGGGAAGGCGGGCTCCAAGAACACTTGAATCTCGAATTCAGGAACCTGAAATGGGGTGACTTGATGCACGCCGACCTCACATTCGTCCGAGGAAAGTGGCGTCTCCTCGTCCAAAACATTCCAGGCATCCGGTTCGGACTCGTTCTACCCGTCGCTCCCGATACGGTACCCTCCCTCCAGCCCACGGATCGATTCCTCCATCTCCTGAACGGTCGAAAACTCTATTTCAAAGACCTTCGTCGCTCCGGTCGCTCGAATGCCGAAACGTGGCTCAGGGAGCAAGCCGACATGACTTTTTATGAAACGGTAGGCAAAGACGCGTGGACCCCGAGGCCTTTCCATCAGAAACTCCTCAACGAATTTAAGCCCCTCGTCGAAAGAAACACGCAACTCGAATCAAAAGTCGCGGCCTTGCAAAAAGAGGGCGAAGCTTTGCAACTAGAAACGGTCGCATGGCGCGCAAAGCACGAGGTCGCCGAGCAAAGGGTCCAGTCTCTGCAGGAAAAAAATGACGAGCTACGGGACGTCCCGTGGCCCGGGTCAACGACCTGCAAGGATGCCACGGCTCCCTGGAAAAATGTTTCATCGAGTCTCCTTGCAAAAAAACCATGTCAAACGGGCCCATGACGTCACGCAAGCCAGCGCGATTCCCGTGAAGAAATTTCTGTCTAAACGCAAGCGGCCGGTCACGCGTCAAAATCCTGCATGAAAAAAAAAAAAAAAAAAAAAAAAAAAAAAAAAAAAAAAAGAAATTGTAACTGAAATTTTTTTTTTTTTTTTTTTTTTTTTTTTTTTTTTTGTAGGGGGTATGAGCTTAGACTGTCAATCCAGATTTCAGTTTCTAAAATATTTTGAAAGCTGCAAGTCTAACTCGTCAAAAAAAAAAAAAAAAAAAAAAAAAAAAAAAAAAAAATTATACGATTACAGTCAACTGAGATTTTAGTTTGTGAAATATTTTGGAAGCTCCAAGTCTAGCTTGTCAAAAAAAAAAAAAAAAAAAAAAAAAAAAAAAAAAAAAAAAAAAAATTATACGATTACAGTCAACTGAGATTTTAGTTTGTGAAATATTTTGGAAGCTCCAAGTCTAGCTTGTCAAAAAAAAAAAAAATTATACGATTACAGTCAACTGAGATTTTAGTTTGTGAAATATTTTGGAAGCTCCAAGTCTAGCTTGTCAAAAAAAAAAAAAAAAAAAAAAAAAAAAAAATATTCAGTTACAATTTTTTTTTTTTTTTTTTTTTTTTTTTGACGAGTTAGACTTGGAGCTTTCAAAATATTTTAGAAACTGAAATCTGAGTTGACAGTCTAAGCTCATAACCCTACAAAAAAAAAAAAAAAAAAAAAAAAAAAAAAAATCAGTTACATTTTTTTTTTTTTTTTTTTTTTTTTTGCGGTTCAGAAATGTGTTATTTAGAGTGAGTTTGTTCATAATGTTTCAACTTGTTTGCGACAATATGATACACTTAATAGAAGACATTGTTTTTTTCAAGTTTAACATTACAGATGAAACGGCTCAAAAGATAATCAAACGATATCCACCCGACAAACAACAGCGACGTATTTGCGACAAACTTCTCGTGCCTCATTTATTATGGTCTTTTTATAAAGGAGAAATTTTGAAACACGGAGAGTTCAATTTGGCGTACAAGCTTTGGCCCTTCGAAGTTGAAATAGGTACTATCAAAATGCCTAATCATTTGGATTTTAGTGATGTGAATTTAAACGACGAGGAAAAAAAATTCATTACCCATCACGAGGCGTTGGAGAAAATTCAACAAAATTGTGTCTGCGTTCGACATGTCCCGTCCCGTTTAATAGATCAGTGCGTGAATAAAATCATCGAAGAAACTCGATACCAGAAACACGAAGGAGGAGACTGGGCATTCCTTTTACCCAAAATGCTTTGTCAACAACTCGCATTTTACCGACGACTTTTGTCTTCCAAATGTTACTTTCGAGTACAAATGCCTTCGTGGGATCCGGAAAGAGTGCAACATTTTAGCGTTGACGCACTGATGAATCTGTTTAAAGAAAAGGACAAAAAGTTTTCCAAAGAGTTTGTCGTCTGGTTACAGAATGATGACACATTTTCTTTCAAACAATTTGAAAATTCACATAGGTTAGTTTTAATAACATTTGTATATCTTTTAGAGGATGATTATTTATGTTTGGAATGTTTTAAACAATATTTCAGAGGTTATCGACTTGTATGTTTTGTGGGAAGATGCTATAAAATTAGCTACGTTTCTTTTTTTGACTCTTTAAAAAAACGTAGACGATACTGGTGCAACTGTAAACAAGTACCCCTATTTCAAATTTTAAATTTGCAAGAATTATGTGACCAATACGGTACGACGACAAATCCGATTCAATACGAATTATTTATTTAAATTAGACTTGGAAGTTTCAAAATATTTTAAAAACTCCAAGTCTCACTCGTCAAAAAAAAAAAAAAAAAAAAAAAAAAAAAATGTAATTGATTTTTTTTTTTTTTTTTTTTTTTTTTTGACGAGTTAGACTTGGAGCTTTCAAAATATTTTAGAAACTAAAATCTGAGTTGAGTTTAAACTCATAACCCTACAAAAAAAAAAAAAAAAAAAAAAAAAAATTGTAACTGATTTTTTTTTTTTTTTTTTTTTTTTTTGTAGGATTATGAGCTTAGACTCAACTCAGATTTTAGTTTCTATTTTTTTTTTTTTTTTTGACGAGTTAGACTTGGGGCTTTCAAAATATTTTAGAAACTAAAATCTGAGTCAATAACCAGCAAGGATTCCATGGCCCCCCGAGAAAAAAGATTTCATCGAGCCATCCCCTCCTCGTGCAAGAAAAACCCTTTCCATGACGTCATGGAATCGGGACGTGACGATCCCACGTGCCCCGGGGTCAACGACCAGCAAACCAACGCGATTCCTCGACTCTCCGGGGGGGGAAAAAATCTCATCGAGTCATCCCTCTCGCTGCAAAGAAACCATTTCAAATGACGTCTTTCGTCAACGACCTCGCGCCAGCTCGATCCCAAGGGCTCCCCGGTTCATCGAGTCATCCCCCCTCTCGCTGCAAAACTCCCCGTCGTTGCCGTTCAGACGTCACGATCCCACGCGGCCTGGGTCAACGACCTCAGGATTTCATGGCTCCCGGTTGATTGAGTCATTCCCTCACCGTGCATTTTCAAACGCCACGTGACGTCACGATCCCATGACGTCACGTGGCCCGGGTCAACGACCTGCAAAGAGATTCCCGTGAGGAAATTTCTGATTAAACTCGAGCAGCGAGCCACGCGTCAAAGCCCTGCATGAAAAAAAAAAAAAAAAAAAAAAAATTTTTTTTTTTTTTTTTTTTTTTTTTTTTTTTTCAATTATTGAAAAATTTTTTGGATACAAATCTGCTAATCATTCGAACTGTGGTGTACAAGAGATATATTCGAACTATATTATACCAATTCAAATTCATGTTCAAATACAAGGTATTTTGAGCCTGATTTGAATTTGACATGGCAAATGGATTTTTTTGTTGTCTAACAACAGATAAACTTCTTAAACCACCCCAACCATTATGATCGTCTATCCATGTTTTTAATTTTTCTTTCACAATCTAGAAAAGCATTTATAAATCACATTCACGATTGATTTAGGTAGCATTTTTATGATACACATGATAGTCAATTCTCCAACGAAAGCAAAGAAAGCTATTATTCGGCTCCAGGTTATACCTTCAGAAAACAATTCGTTAAATACGTCTAATAAAATAGAGTCTACTGAGTTTTCTTCTATGACATTTATTTCTGCACACATATTTTTCAATGGAGTAGCATAACTGTCTCTAAAGGCATCGATAATTTCTTTTGTTGCTTCTAAAACATGTTTTTCTTTTTCATTCATCGGATTGATCGCATCGAAATTATAATGATTACGCAATAGGTGGGAAAATACATTTTCAAGAATAAAATCTGTTCTGATATTTTCTTTAGCGTAATGTTTTCTTTCAAAATCGTCAAGTTCTTCACGCACAAACGTTGATTGAAATAAATTTTGCGCCATCTTGCTGTTAAATATACTATATATAAGAGCTCAAACGATAAGTGTTGGTCATTGATTTGAAAACAGCTTATATAACGACTCGGATTTTAGTTTGTAAAAAAATATTTTGAGAGCTGCAAATCTGATTGGCTAAAAAAAAAAAAAAAAAAAAAAAAAAAAAATTGTAACTGAATTTTTTTTTTTTTTTGACAAGCTAGACTTGGAGCTTCCAAAATATTTCACAAACTAAAATCTCAGTTGACTGTAATCGTATTTTTTTTTTTTTTTTTTTTTTTTTTTTTTTTTTTTTTTGACAAGCTAGACTTGGAGCTTTCAAAATATTTTAGAAACCAAAATCTGAGTCGACAGTCTAGGCTCATAACCCTACAAAAAAAAAAAAAAAAAAAAATTGTAAATGAATTTTTTTTTTTTTTTTTTTTTTTTTTTTTTTTTGACAAGCTAGACTTGGAGCTTCCAAAATATTTCACAAACTAAAATCTCAGTTGACTGTAATCGTATATATATATATTTTTTTTTTTTTTTTTTTTTTTTAGCCAATCAGATTTGCAGCTCTCAAAGTATTTTCAAAGTCACAAGTCTGAAAAAAAATATTTATTTATTTATTTATTTATTTTTTCTTGTAGGGTTACTAGTTCAAATTCAGTGCAAAAATATTTTCAAAGTCAAAAGTCTGAAAAAAAAAATATTTTTTATTTATTTATTTATTTATTTATTTATTTTAGGGTTACTCGTTCAAATTCAGTGCAAAACTATTTAAAAAGTCAAAGAAATTTTTTTATCCGTCCATGACCGGGAAAGGACTCGTCGGGTCGAGTCTCTCGAGCTTCATTTCCAAAGCCACGCGATCGCACGCCTCTTTTATCCACCGACTGTGCTCGACCATCTCCGCCTGCACGCGTTCCATTTCCGAGGCCACGCGTTCGCTCAGTTTGCTCAGTTCGCGGCTGTGCTCGTGCCGCAGGCGTTTCACCTCCGCGGTCAGGCGTTCGCACGCAAAAGTTTGCACGCGACTCTGCTGCAAAAGAGTCGCTTCCAGGCGCTGGGCGTTTGCGTTTTGCTGAAACAGAAAACTCTCTAGCTTGCGCCTCTGATTCGCATCCGACTCCAACGCTGCCAAAAATTGGTCCCGCTGCCTTTGATGGGAGCGTTCCATTTCCTGGATGCGAGCGGCGAGCGACTCCTTTTCCAGCTGGCGTTGCATCGCGTCGTCTCGCAGGCGGAGAGCTTCGCGCTGCAAAGCCTCCCGCTCCCAGTCTTTGCGCTGCAAGGCTTCGCAATGGGCGTGCTCGAGGTTTGGAGAGCCCTCGAAAGACTTGGAGTCGAGAAGCAGGGCCCGCACGCGTTCCAATTCCGCTTCTTTTTGCCGCAAGGCTTCCCGCTGCTCGTGATCGTGCTGCTCAGACTCGCGCTGCCAGCGTTCGGTGCTCCGCTTCAACTCTTCCGCATGCTTCCCCTTCAAGGTTTCTAGCTCGGCCGTGAGACGCTTCACCTCCTCGTCCTGGAGAGGTCGCATGCGACTCTGCGCTTGCTGCAGGTCATACCGCAGGCGTTCCATTTCGGCATTTTTGTGTTCGAGCTCTTCTCGATGCAAATGAGCCTGTTTGACGAGCTCGAGCTGCAAGCGTTCAATTTCCGCGTTTTTATGCTCAATTTCCTGCAGATGCTTGACGAGCGGATCGTCTCCCGGTTCACCGGCCATGGCAAGTCCCGCACTCGAGGCTTTGCGTTTTCACGGGGGGGTTGTCTACCCGTGACGAGAGGCTCATGTGAACGAGTCTTGATGAAGGGGGGTGGGGGGCCCTTTAGTCTGGGGGGGTCCTGAAAAACTCGGTGAAACGGGGGGGAGAGATTTGGAAAGAGGCAGGTTTTAAAGACTGAAAGAGTGTTTGCTCTTTTACTGATACCAAGTATATAACGTGCGAAAAAAAAAAAAAAAAAAAAAAAAAAAAAAAATTAGCCTAGACTGTCAACTCAGATTTTAGTTTCTAAAATATTTTGAATGCTCCAAGTCCAACTCGTCAAAAAAAAAAAAAAAAAAAAAAAAAAAAAAAAAAAAAAAAAGCCTAGACTGTCAACTCAGATTTTAGTTTCTAAAATATTTTGAATGCTCCAAGTCCAACTCGTCAAAAAAAAAAAAAAAAAAAAAAAAAAAAAAAAAAAAAAAAAATTGAGGTTATAGGTTTAGACTGTCAACTCAAATTTTAGTTTCTAAAATATTTTGAAAGCTCCAAGTCCAACTCGTCAAAAAAAAAAAAAAAAAAAAAAAAAAAAAAAAAATTTTTTTTTTTTTTTTTTTTTTTTTTTCCGAGTAGCCTTGATAGGAATTTACTCTTTAAACAAGTTTACCATGTCGTCGCAGTGTACGCATACATATCTAGAGTCTCCGAGTTGCTGTTTCAAGTCCAAAATTTCTCGTTCGAGTCGAAGCCTTTCGGAATTCATCTCTATGTAAAAATCAATCACCTCTCTATGAAACTGGCCCAATTTTTTAAGCAGACGGTGCTTTTCGCAATCTTCCTCTCCCTCCTGAAAACTGCTACTGTCGATGGTGTCTTTAAATTCCGAGATTGAATGTAGCATGTAACGCGTAATGTGGTAATCGTGGTAATCCTCGTCTTCGGAATTGCTGCAAGATCCCGTCACGCGGTCCTCGTCTTTGAAACTCGAAGGATGACTGGATGCCATGAGTCGAGGATATCGGGAAGCTAGAGCGACGTTTCACGTGGTGAATGAGAGAGTGAGAATGAAAATTGCAAACGAGTCGGAAGGATCCCGATGAAGGAGTCGATAAAGTATGTCTGGAGAGGCTGAAGCGGGGAAGCCTATATCTCTGAGTCTTAAGCAAGTCTGATTGGCTAGCTCAAAGTCTAGCTCAAAAAAAAAAAAAAAAAAAAAAAAAAAAAAAAAAAAAAAAAATTTTTTTTTTTTTTTTTTTTTTTTTTTGAGCTAGACTTTGAGCTAGCCAATCAGACTTTGAGCTGTCAAACTACTTTTTTACAAACTAAAATCCGAGTCGCTATATAAGCTGTTTTCAAATCCATCACAATCTTGTTACCAAACATGCCACCCAAATTGAAAAGACCCCTCAATCGTTACTACAGACGTTTGAGGAATTTTAAAATTCCATTCAGTTGTCCGCACTGCAATCTAACCTTATTACCGCACAAGTTTGAAGAACATTGCAAACAACATAATCTTGATCGAGGAACGCAATGTGTCTGGTGCAACGGACGCACGTCTTGGCAAAAGGGAACTAAATTTAAAAACATGAACCATCTCCTCGACTGCTTTTCAAGTTTCGTGATTCCCTTCAAAAAGCCTCGCGTGCGCAAACCTCCCGTACAAAAAGAGCTTCCTCCCGTGGAAGAGCCTCCTCTTACCGTGTTGGAGCCTACCCTCTCGTGGCCGCCCTGCCACGAAAACTTTGTCCTCGACGACACGAAACCCCTGTGTCAAGCGAGGTGTCTCTCTGGTCATTCCAAACTCTCCAATCTTCCGCCTCAAGCCTACCAACTCTTTTCGCAAGTCGACCTGGATCCGCTTCCCCTTCAATTCCAGGACGAAGGATTGAATTTAGCGGCGGGATGCGTTCGAAAGTACTTGCAGTTGGGAAAGGACTTTGAATGCCTGCACATCATGGTGCGAGCCGTCGCGTTCACCCCTTTCCTAAGAGCTCTGGAAGAAGGCGACGCGGGGCAAACTCGTTTCCTACCCTTCTCCTGCTGGTGCGATGGAGGCACGTACCGGCAGGCACGTCATCGCCAGCACCGGCATTTGCTCCTCTTTTCGCCCACGGGGCATTTCGTGCCCAACGTCTGGAAAAAAATTAAAATTCCGCGAGAAGACAAACCGTGCAAAAACTTTTATTGCATTCGCAGCAAAAAGATTAGCTCTCCCCTGCATCTGGTCAACGCCCTGGGCTACCTGAGCAAGAGGCAGTCGAAATGCGACGGCACCTTCACCAAAAAAGGTGGCCGAGTGATTGAGAAACCCAATCATTTCTGGATCTTCACCTCGCTCCCCGCTCCTTTCAGACTGTACGCCTGTCTGCAATGGGACGGAGGCATCCTGCAACTCCTCCATCAAGAGTACCGGTTCACGAAACCCGAACTCTTGGCCACGCGCGGCGTCGAGAGAAACGAAGCGAAAGGACTCTTTCAAATCGCCCTCAAGCATCTCCCCAACATTCGCTTCAACCGCGTGCTGCGCGTAGCCAAACCATATCGACCCATCACAGGATCGGGTCGCGAAACGGAGCACTATCTCCATCTCAATCGAGGCATGAAACTGTACTTTGAGCGGGACGACTCCCTGGCCTCGCTGGACGACCCGGCCTGGGGCCGCCTGCAAGCAGAGGCAGGCAACCTGTTTTACGACGTCATCTGCGAAGAATACTGGACTCCCTCCCCTTTCCAACAAAGAATCCTGACCTGCATCCATCCCTACGTGCTCAAAATTGAAGAGTTGGAAAAAGAACTCGAAAAGAAAGACGTGGCCCTGGCCGACATGCGCACTCAACTCCAAGACTCTCGCGAAACCGTGCAGCAATCGAAACTGGAGCGCATGCGCACAGACACGGAACTGGAGCGCCTGCGCACTCGCATCGACGAGCTCACTCGCTCGCATCACGAAGCCCTGCAGCGTAAAGACGCAGAACTCGAACACCTGCGGCACGAATTGAAAGAGCTTCGAGAAACCCTGCAGCACAAAGACGCGGACATGGAACGCCTGCGGAAGGAATTCACGGAGCAACTGAAGCGCAAAGACGCGGACATGGAGCGCCTGCGCACTCGCATCGACGAGCTCGATTGCCTGCATCGAGAAGCCCTGCTCCACAAAGACGCGAAAATTGAACGCCTGCATCGCGATGCCCTGCTGCAAAAAGACGCGGAAATTGAACGCATGCGAAACGATTTTGCCGAGCAGATAAAGCAGTTTAAGGAAGCGCTCAGGCAAAAAGACGCGGAAATTGAACGCATGCGACAAGATTTTGCCGAGCAGATAAAGCAGTTTAAGGAAGCGCTCAGGCAAAAAGACGCGGAAATGGAACGCATGCGGCAAGAGAGCGCGGAACAGAGTCGCCTGCAAAAGGAACGCATGAACGCTGAAATTTGCGTTCTCAAAACACTTTTGCAAGAAAAAAATCAAGCCCTCGAAAAGTTTAAAACGAAAAGAAAACAACCCTTGTCGGAAACTGACGGAAAAAAATCAAAGAAATGAAGCGGAAGAGCTGGGAAGGTTCTCTGACTGAAGAGTATGAAGATTGGGGAAACAAAACTTTATACCCGCTCGGCGGTCGCTGCGCTCCCGCCTCGCAGGCATAAAGTTTTGTTTCCCAATCTTCATACTCTTCAGTCGCTCTTCATTTAAATTTTTTTTTTCAATTAAACATTTTTGATCCGGACCCAAGTTGAAAATTTTTTTCCCAACTTTTTAAATTAAAATTAAAATTAAAATTAAATTTAAAATATTTATTAAAATTAAAATTGAAATTGATATAAATATTAATTTTAAATATTAATTTTAAATATTAATTTTAATTATTAATATTAATATTAAATATTAATTATAAATATTAATTATTAAAATTAATTATAAATATTAATTTTAGTGTATGTCCATTTTCACGAAGCATGTACACGGTAATTTGTGTGGTATTAAAAAAAGCCAATGGGAATCCCATGTTAAACGAAATGTCAAATCCAACACCTCTCAACAGCTTTCATCGGCTCCAGGGAAAACAGTTTTGGGCGAGCCTCCTTCCATTCCAGAGCTGCCAATATCTCCCCCTTCCCTAATCACGTGACTTGGACGCGTTCCAATCTTACCCAGTTGAAAAAAAAAAAAAAAAAAAAATATATATATATATTTCAGTTTTTAAAATATTTCAGTTTTTAAAATCTGAGTAAACAATCTAAGCTGAAAAAAAAAAAAAAAAAAAAAAAAAAAAAAAAAAAAATCAGTTACAATTTTTTTTTTTTTTTTTTTTTTTTTTTTTTTTTTTTGTGTGTGTACATATAAACTGTTTCTGAAACTCATTCCCATCCACCCCTTTTAACTCGTCCCGTTTCCAAGGTTGGTGTCCCACGTGCTGCAAAAAAATGGGCCAAAGGTAAAAAAAAACTCTCGAGGTTTTTTTTACCTTTGGCCCATTTTTTTGCAACTTTCACACCGCACGGGTGCTTACAGTTATTTTTTCAGTTCATTTTCCCTCTCTTCCTCGGCACATTTTTTCTGATAGTCCTTGATCCACGATTCAAACCGCCTTCCCTCCCGTTCAGGGCACTCTTCAATTTGCGGCATGTTGCTTCCCGTCACTTCCTTGACATTTCCAAATTTCAGCAGGTAGTAGAGCCTCCTCTCGCGCTCCAACTGCAGCAGGTTGAGCAGGGCCGAGAGTTCAATCAGCCACGCTTCGGGTCGCCTCTTGCACGCAGGGCTCACTTCCTTCAGCTTGCAGCTCGCCACGTCTTTGACCCACCTCTGACTCCGGTGGACCGCCAGCGCCACGTCTTCGGTGGAAAAGTACACTTTGCCGTTCCTCCCGACCACCCCAAGAATGCAGTAGAAAAAGTGGCCTTTGGTGAGCAAGAGTCGAAACAACATGGTGAAAAGGGAAGGAGCCCGCTATGAGCCGCGTCTATTTATACTCGGCCGGGGGAAGCTCCGCCCACCGAGAAAACCAGTTTTTTAAAACGTGGAAACGAGTCCAATGTTGGTGAGGGATCTGACGCAAAAAAAGGGGCCGAAAAAGTAATTGGTTTAAAACCAATTACTTTTTCGGCCCCTTTTTCTGCATCTTTGTAAACGCTGCTTTGAAACAGCCTGTTTAAAGATAGAGTCTAGAGTACAGAGTGCGATAGACCTCTTCGTACCATTTCGGAAAGTATTTTCCGAAAGGGTACGGGGTTTGCTTGAGATGCATCATCCCGTCAAAGTTTCCGACTGGCATCACGTAGCCAACGTAGAGAAACTGCTGCAATTTTCTGGCAGATGGAGTGTTGATGCCCTCGGCGTCTTCTTTTTCCAGCAGGCTGAGCAGCCACGTCTGCTCAATGACCCATGTCTCTCGTATCCCATTATGCGTAATGTTGGGCAAGATTTCACCCATCTTGCAGCTGGCGACTTTGCGAATCCATCCCCGTTCAGAGGCCTTGTCCATCAGGTTCGCCACTAGCCCTGCGTGGTAATACACTTTGCCGTTCAGGCCGACCCCACCCGTCACGGCGGTCCCGCCTTGCAGATGCACCTTGAACAACATGTTGACACTGAACGCTTCACCGCTTACGTCCTTTTATAGTAGAGGTTTCGGGCAAATGACCTTTACGGGATCCGGCCGGGAAGCTCCGCCCACCGAGAAAACCAGTTTTAAAAAAAACGTGGAAACGAGTCCAATGTTGGTGAGGGATCTGACGCAAAAAAAGGGGCCGAAAAAAGGAATGGGTGGAATACCCATTCCTTTTTTCGGCCCCTTTTTCTGCATCTTTTAAAACACTGCTTTTAAACAGCCTGTTTAAAGATAAAGTCTAGTTGGGTGGAACGCTTCACCGCTCACGTCACTAACGGTTTATTCCAAAAAACGTGGAAACGAGTCCAATGTTGGTGAGGGATCCGACGCAAAAAAATGGGCCGAAAAAGCAATTGGTTTTTAACCAATTACTTTTTCGGCCCATTTTTCTGCATCTTTAAAACACTGCTTTTTTTTTTTTTTTTTTTTTTTTTTTTTTTTTTTTTTTTTTCAAAGCAGCTTGTTAAAAGATAGAGTCTTTGCATGCATTAGGTGACGAGTCCAGCCGATTCCAGATTGCTACATACCCTTTTCAGCCATGTCCGAAAGTATATTCCAATGGGGTAGCGCGTTTGCATCACGTTCATCACCCCGTCATAGGTCCCGAGGGGCATCACGTAGCCGAAATGCAAAAAGAGCTGCCATTCTCTGAGCCCGGGTCTTTTGGCACCCTGCGCAATCTCCCTCTCTATTAGGGCGAGCAGCCACGTTTGCTCAATGACCCAGGCATCCCGCAGTCCAGGATGCGTCAGATGAGGCAAGACGTCGCCCATCTTGCAACTGGCCACTTTGCGAATCCATCCGAGGGCTTCTTCCTCCCCTTCGAGAGTGGGCTTCCCCATCAGGATCGCCACTGCCTCCCCGTGATAATACACCTTGCCGTTCCGGCCGATCCCGGCTTGAAGAGAGGTTCCGTTGCGTAGATTCACTCTGAAAAGCATATTGACAACTAAATCGACTCTGAGAAGAAGAACGGGTTTCAGTCACTCGACCTTCACGGTGGTGATCACGTGGTCTCGGCTCCCCGCAGGAAACGACGCGCGCAAAAAAAAAAATGGGATGAGAGAGAAAAACTATTTCATCACACATTTTTTGGCATTGCAAAAATGCAGCAGGGAAACTAAAGTCTAGTCCATTTTGGGAATAAATTCTTGGGAGCAGTTGCCTTGCATGACAATAATTTTTTTGGGTGGGAGGCTTGAAAACCAAAATAGGATCCCGTCATCCTGGGTGTAAAATCTTTTTTTAAACGGGAGTGTTGAAGGATGAGCGATGGGAGGAATGGCAGCAGTAGCAGCAGCAGCAGCAGCAGCAGGTTCGGCATCTTCGTTGGGGTCGTAAGGGGGGCAGCTTGGAGAGTAGGGCGTGAAATCGGGCGGCGACCGGGGACTATAGTCGGTGACATTGGAATCGGTAGCAGCAGCAGCAGGGGGCATCGGGGGCGAGGCGGCAGAGTAACCAGCAGTAGCAGCAGTAGCAGTGGCCTCGTCCTCCACCACTTCATACTCTTCCTCCTCCTCCTCCTCCTCGCGATCGCGGTCCGGATCCGAGTCCACTTCCAGCGCTTCTTCAAAGAGTTGGTGTTTATAGCCTTCGAGCCATAGGAAAAAATTGACGGCGAGAGGATCGTTCTGATTACACAGTTCGGCTCTCGGGTAGCGAGGATCCGTGTCCACTCGCACGTAAAAGTTGCCTCGATTGAAATGGTCGTAAATGAGCTGGGCTCGTGTCTTTCGGGAACGGTCGAGCACCGAAAGCAGGCGGTTATGAGTCATGAGCCGCGTTTCCAGGAACCGGTGGTGTTCTTGGGCGTGATAGCGGGAGGCAATGTCTTTGAGCAGCACGTTGGAACGATGACGTGTAAACTGGTAAAGGGATCGATACCCCAAGAGTTTGGCGACAGACAGGGCTCCCCAGTACAGGCCGCCATTTTGACCGATGGCTCCCCAGAGCACGCCGGTTCCGAGCTTGAGTTGAAAGAGCATGACGCGGCATATAGAAGGCCAAAGAGAGCGCGCCGGACTATTTATGCTCGCGGGAGCCAGGGGGGGGAGGGGAAGGGAAGGGAAGAAGCAGAGAGAGAGGTGGTGAAGGAACGCGGGGAGGGCCAAAGACCCTTTTCTGTGAGAGGCGAGCTTCAAGGACAGGCAAGGGGAAGAGTGAATAAACTCGAACGAAGCTCCCGCGCAGAACGTGGGTTCATGCGTATCGATCCAGACTTTTTTTTTTTTTTTTTTTTTTTTTTTTTTTTCCTCCAAGAATTGGACGCAGGTGAATGGGTTCAAGGGGTGAGTCGCTATTCAATGGATGTATAGGAGGCGGGCAACTACATTGATGACAGTCTGGAAACGTCAACCAAAGTGCCCAAGAGAATGCATCAGCATTCTCCCGGGCACCCATTTTTTTTTGCGGTTCACTCGTCACCAACATTGGTGACGAGTAGACTGCAAAAAAAATGGGTGCCCGGGAGAATGCTGATGCATTTTCTTGGGCACCCATTTTTTTCCAATGTTGGTGACGAGTAGACTGCAAAAAAAATGGGTGCCCAAGAGAATGCCTCAACATTCTCTCGGGCACTTTGGTTGACGTTTCCAACATTGGTGACGAGTAGACTGCAAAAAAATGGGTGCCCGAGAGTTGTGCATGCATCAGCACAACTCCCGGGCACCCATTTTTTTGCCTCTAGATAGAGAATTACAGTTCGGTATACGTTTTTTCAGCAGCAGCAGCAGCATCTTTATCCTCAACGAGTTTAAATTTTTTCAGAGTTCCTTTCCACTCAAACAAAATTTCAAGAGGACAGGCATCCTCTTGACGTGATTCCAGTACAGTGACTTGACTGCTTTCCGCAACGACGGGCGGGTTCATTAAAATTTCTTGGTTACATTTCATCATCGTCTCGATGAGGGGATCCGGGTAGAGTTTAAACACGGCATTTTTTTTAAACGTTTCAAACCAGTGAAAGAAGGTGGGGTGTCGGACCATATCCGGTATCCCCGGTACGTTCAGGATGAGCAAAATTGTCGGATGACTCACGTCTTTTTCGTCCCATTCCATCAAGATGCGGACGTACGTTTGATCCGAGCCGAGTCGCCTGCCAAACTCTTGCACCGACTCGACCCTGGACATTTGAAACAGTCGCATGGCCGCTTCGTGCCGCACTACGCGTTTCTTGAGGTAGTGAGGCGGCGTATTCTTCAGGGTCGGGGCCACGTGCCGCACTTGCACGTTGGTCAGGGTTCGCGAAGGCCTATGAAGGCCCAGGACGCTGATGACATCTCGGGCGAACCAGTAGAGGAGTTCGTCTTGACCGATGAGTCCGGTCAGGACGTAGTAGTGATACGGTGTGGGCTGATACTGGATGCAAAATGACATGGCGAGAGCGAGAGCAAGAACGAGAGAGAGAATGCCGCGCGGATCGAAGCGGACGAGCGACTGAGGCTGAGGAGGCGGAGCCCGCTCGAGGGGGCGGGACGTGGAGCGACGAATCGGGAGAGAGCTGCGCGCGCGGCCGGTCGAGCGGCGTAAACGGGTTTGGAAAGGGGGGGAAAGGATAAAAAGACGGGAAGGGAGAGGAGAAGAAAAAAACAGTCATGCAGTTTCGAGTGGGTTTGATGGACCGCCAACTCTACTTTAATCTTTTCGGAGCTGTGGGAAAGAATGGAAAAATGTATTGGGGAACGTTAGAGTTGGCTCTGTTGCTAGGGAAAAGCAATGTTCACGCCTGGGCTCGAGAAGTGGGTAGCTGTCTCAGCAGCGACATTTTACCAGAATGGAAAACCGAATGGGTGATTGAACACACGGCCCTGATTCATCTCCTCGCCTACCGCTTGGCATCGGGGTATAAGGCCGATAGGGAAGCGAGACTCTACGAGTTTTTGAACAAGGGACGCATCTTGGAGCGCAAACGGGTCGGCAAAGTCGTGTATTTGAGACAATGCGGCGAAAAGGAGGGATACCTGCTGCCCGCCTACTTGCTCGAATGGCAGGATAAAATGCAGACGACCTGCAAAAGGGACTAGAATCTTTCTGAAGGCCAGAAAGGGCAAAAAAAAATGGACCAAAGGACATTATCCTTTGGTCCATTTTTTTTTGCGTCCGTGGACAGGCCAACGTTGGCGAGTGAAGCGCGTAGGGTATTAAGGTATTTTTTTTTTTTGGGGGGGGGGGGGGGGCTAAAGGGGCCGACGGGCATTTGAAATTTTTCTGAAGGGGTTCCGGTGCTCGATTCATTTTGCAGTCGACTGTACTTTAAATCTGCTCTCTCAGTGTTCCATTCCCTCATTTTAGGTAGTATGTTCATATATAACTCATGGGCTGATAAGTTCCCGGTTTAATAAAGAGAACACAACTTTTTAACAAAGCTTTATAACTTTATGACTTTATAGCTTTATAACTTTAATAAATAACATAACTTTAATAATAAATAATAATAATTTAATAATAATAATAATAATTTTATAATAATACTTTTATAATAATAATTTAATAATATTAATTTAATAATATTAATTTAATAATAATAATTTAATAATATTAATTTAGTAAATGAATAATAATAATAATTTAATAATAAATAACATAATTTTATAACGGAAAAGCTCCAAACAGTGCTCAGAACTCGTTGTTGTTTTTGGTCAAAAGTCAACACGCGCGGCAGCCACTTTGACAACAGCTTTTTCATAGACAAATGTTCATTCCAAATAAAACCTACACGTTCCTTGGATATCTTCAGAGTATGAGCTATCTCCTGCAACTTCACTTTACGGTTCCCCAAAACGATTTTGTGGACTTTTTTATGTTTTCCGGAGTAACCACCTCTTTTGCGTGGTGCATCACTGGTGTCCGTACGACCACGTTTAAATTCAACAAACCAGTCAATAATGGTTGATTTACCTCCTGCAGTGTCCGGATAACGCTTATCAAGCCAAGCTTTTGTTTGAACGATGTTTTTACCCATCAAATAACAATTCTTGAAGTTCTTGTTTATCCATTTTTTTGTTTATCAACAAAGTCGTTCAACTGAAACCACTCTAACGTTTTATTCACGTTGCGAATCGTCATGCCATTTTTTCTGCTACCTTTTAAAGGTTAGTATTTACTAAAAAAAACATCGGTTCGGCGATTGCAACGCCATCTGTGTGCCAGACCGGGAACTTATCAGCCCATTTGTTAGTTTACAAAATTAACCTTAGTTAATTAGATATTTCTGAACAAAGGATATATGGAATTGTGGCAACAGTTCATAACTTTTGGTTTACAAAGCTCGTATACGTAAAAATTCTTTAATGGACATTCATTTACAAATGGTTTTAATATTTATACTGTAAACTTTGTTGATGTATAAATAAGTTTAAATTTAACTGCATCGTGTAGAAAACTGAAAAATATAATAGTGTTTCGTTTAAACGCAATAAGTATTTTTTCACTCTCCGGATGTACCACTCTTGCCTCCTCTTCCTTAACATTGCCAAAAGCAATAATTTCAAAACTATGCATTTCTATATTATTATTTTTGTATAATTCCAACAAAAGGATTTATAACAGGAAAATATTTCAATGAATATTTATACTAAAACTCTTTTAGTTGGTTTTAAAATACTGCATTTTAAATTAAAATGCTTTCATCTCTTTTGTTTAATATAACTTCAGCATTTTAAACTTTCTGATCAGGTTGAATTAAAATGGCTAACTGACAGAGGATAAACGTAAAAAGTTTACTTAGAATAGAATTAAAACCTTTCAGCTACATGTTGAATATTTCCTGAATTCTTTTAAGCTAAAATCTGAAGTAGCAAATCGTTTCATGCATTCTAAAATCCTACTAATCCCAGATTGATATGAAGTCCGCATTTTGATAATTCAAAACAAACTTTTGGTGTACAAACAGCAATGTTTATAAGCAAATGAAGTTCTTTATGGGAATTCATTACATTTATTTACTAGACGAAAATAAAGCTTTTGTCTTCGGAATTAAATTTCTGGAAATTTATAATAACTTCTCCTAAAAATTTGCTTAGTTTTCATAGCAATGTAAGTGTATATTTATGTTAATTACGTAGTTCTACAATGAATTGTTTTCTCTAAAGTAAAGGGTGTTTCTGATGTATTCTTTTATACTGATTTTGGAGAAAAAAATGGTCGAACAACTGTATCACGTATTACCTAGCTACAGCTTTATTAAAATACTCTGTGTTCGAGTGAGTCTTATGTTTCTGCGTGCCTGAATTTTAATATTTGAATGCTCTGTATTATGTCATTTCTTTAAATTTCGTAAAGTATGTAAATCTCAGGGAAGCTGATTTTTGCGGTTATTTTGTGCAATGATATGATAAATAGGTATCAGCGGTTATGTATCTGCTATATGTATGGCGGAAGAAGTTAGGTTTGTTAGATTTAGACGCATCTCACCAATAATGAAAATCAATTCTGGATTGTCTACGTGTTCTGTTTTCAATGTCGTAGTTTCCACATCCTGAATAGCCAGTAAGGTTTCCATTACCTGTTTTTGGAGTATGTTCTTCGACTGTGAGAGTTCGCTATCGTGGTAGGGTGTTACAGTCTGGTATTTCAAACAATAGAGTATTTGGAATGTATGGTGGTCTCTTGATAGTGGTATTGCCGTGTTTCAAGTGACATTTTATGGTGTTAATTATAGTGTTCCTAGTGACATTTTAGAGTGAACCAAAGTGAATTTATTCTTCGGTTCCTGCAAACTATCAAAGAGGCTATTTTGTTTTGTGCTACCGTTTGAATTTAGGGAATATTCTGGGGAAAGTATACCCACCTCAGTCTTTTACTGTTTCACGCTTGATTTCGATCATCTTTAATTTAAGTCTACCCATTCTCCTTCCAATAACCCTTATTATTGCTTTTAAATAAACTACTGTTATTGCTAATCTTGTGTCATGGCTAATTTTCAAGCTTACTGCCCGCAAGGGTACGTCGTACAGTTTCAACTCAACAGGGACTGTTTGGTATTTTAAAAATATATTTATAAAGAATCAGAATTTATAACAGGGAAATTCTAAAATTAGTCATAAACACACAAGGTATTATTTAATATCATACAACTGCTAGTTGCCGCATAAGAAGCTGATGAAAGTAGCGCACAAGATAAAAACTTCTAAAAGAAGGACTGCATCTTTATTTTACATAATAAAGAAAAAATGTTTCTTAATCTATGAAAATATAATGCAAGCACGAACGAAAATATACAATAACCTCTTCGGAGTTACCCACGAATCCGAAAAAAAGTATATTTACCTTTAGAAGCCTCTGAAGCCAATATATTTTCGAGATTTAAAGAATTATGTATAAAAACAATGTTTCTTTTGCTGCCACTGATTTTTGAAACGTTTCAGAGTAGTTTCTATTGTGTATTAATTAATTTTCTGAACCCAGCATATAAATTTTTTGGATGCTATCCATTCTCAAGTAAGGATTTTCATATTCAACAAATATGTTTTACAGAAAAAAAAGATAAATTAACAGCATTAACATTAACATTAATGTTATTTTGTTACTCTTCATAGTTACGCAGTCTAAAATAATTATTTAAGAACTGTTAAACATCCTAACAACATCCTAAAAACCGATAATATGGTTTAAAAAAAGCTGATTAATACGCTGTAAAAACTACTCGGAAACGTTTCTGAAAATCAGTGGGAGCCGAATAAACTTTGATTATATATGATCTTCTTTAAATCCAAAAAATATATTGGTTTCTGAGTTTTCTAAAGATAAAGAACGCTTTACAGAATCATGGGTAACTCGTAAGAGGTTGTATATTTTCGTTCATGTTTATATTACTACATTTTCCTTAATTAAGAAACATTTGTCTTTTTTTACAATGTTGGTGTCAAAAAAGCTCTATAATGATTTTTCATTGTGTGACAGATGTGGCAGATATAACAAAGCAATAAAATGCAAGATGCAGCTAATTTATAAGGATTTACAAAATTCTACTAGATTCCTCTGTGTATCTTTCCTGGAACTTCCCATCCACTTTGTGGAAAAAACTTATTTGATACGAGGCAAAATACGTTATTTGTGAACTCAGCGTATCGAAAAACAATAGGATCAGCCGAAACTGTGTAGAAAAAAGTATATAGTAGGCTCATTTTATTTATCTTTAAAAAATTAAACAATTGAGACCATATTTCAGAAAAAATATTTAAAATGACCATTTTTAAAATATTAATGTATTATTCCTTCGTTGCATTCTGGTTTTTATGGGACAATTGATCATTGTACTGTATGTGTAAATTTGTATTATATAAGATAGGTTAACACTGAATTGAAGTTCCGTAATAATTTTTCTTAGTATTTTATCTTTGAAGTAATCGCAAGCATTACTGGTAACCAGCGTTGAACAATTGTTGCCTGTAATATATCTGCAAATATGTTTTATGCCTTCTATACTATAATATCTCAAAAACATTATAGGGAATGAGGTTTTGTGAAATATATATTTTGATGTTGTTTGAACTGTTATTGTAACATAAGTGCCTAGCTACTGTTGTATGAAGTTAGTCTATGGAGCGAGTTTTGAGTTTTGCATGAGGTTGTGGTATCCTGAATTCTGTCATTTGTCCGCGAATGAGCTACCTATTCTGTCATTTCTTTAAATTTCGCAAAGTGTATCTGAATCTCCGGGAATCTGGTTTTCATGGTTCTTTTGTGCAATGATATGATAAATAGGTATCTTTGGTTGTTTAATAGTTTTATAATGAGTTAGATTCATTGGATTTAGTCGCATCTCGCCTTTGATGGTTAATAAGACTAGAGTTTCACCGCTTCCCGCTTTTTAAGCTACATTTTACACAAGCTGAATAGTAAGCGAAGTTTTCCAGAAAGATATTATGTATAGTATCTGCGGCTGAGAACTTCGATAGCATGGTAAGGTATTAGATTCAATATTTCAAATAAAAGAGTACTGGAATAAACGGGATCTTTTTCATAGTGATATTGCAAAATTTTGAAATAACATTTCATACTGACATTGACAGTGCTTAAGTGGCACTTTTGTAGTGATATGAAATGAAAATTTCTTAGGTTTCATCGAGCGATCAACGTAGTCATTTAGTTTTGTGCTGTTGTTAGAATTTAGTGGGTTTTTTTAATAAAGCACTTTCCTTCTCATTTCTTTTAGTGTTACACGCTTAAAACTGAATTATAGTTAGTTTAAAACTGATCGCTCTGCCTAAATTATTGCATTAAATTAATGTTTGTTATTTTTAAATTTTGTATCATGACTATACTTTTCTAGCTGGGTCATCTTTCTGGTTGAATAGCAAGGATCCGTCACAATATAATGTGTTAACCTGCATAACTAACAAATGCAATGTAAATTTCATTGTCAACAAAGTTGTTAATTATAAAATTTCCCCGAGACGGTTTGAAGATCTCACACCTACTTTGTCTTTCCCATAATGAAGTAGCTACTAGTTGCACTAAAAGCTTAACGGTTGGTCGCCTTATTTGTTCGAACCTTGCATTACATAAGTAACACTTGAAAATATTTGGGTTAATCATAAAATCAGTAAATTTTTTTTTTAAACTTTTCTTTGTATAGTTTTTTTACTGTAAGATAAAAAAATTTAAATAATAACGACAGACAAAATAAACACGTATAAAATCTTTTTTTTTTCTTTTAAGTTTAGATTTATAAATCACCTTATATAAAACGAGAGACTTCGTAAAAATGGAGACATTTATTCGATTTCTTTTAAAATTTATGTTTACAAATAGCTTGTTCCAGGTCAAATTTCTAATAGATTTATAAAAATTCGCGTATTGCCAAAGTTTGAACAACTTTTATGTTCTTTTTTCTTTAAATTACTGAATATTCGTTCTGAATATTTCTCTATAAATGACGTTTTAAAATTTATAGGTATATGTAAACGAAACGTATTATATAAACAATGGTTAAATAAGTTTTAATTTTTTAGCCTTAAAATATTCTCAAATTATGTAAAGATTTCATAGTTTTAAAAGTAGAACGCTTATAAATTTTAGCACTCATTACGTATAGACTTGTTATTTGTATTAAAAGACAGAGTAGGTGTTGAAAAAAAACATAACAGCAAAAACGAAATGTCCAAGTTATTCCAGAAAATATAACAGTTTAACTGGCATTTTAATAAATACGTTTTTTCAAGAGACTAATTATTCGTAATTATCTAAATTATTGCTTTGATATAGAAGACATTGCAAACAGATATCTCGTCGGCAGTTTTATGTTATTTTTTTAACCTTAACTGATTAAATGTTATCATTTTAAGAAAACCAGGAAAACAATCAGTGAATTACAACAAAAACATTTTTTATTTAACTAATATGCATACG
The DNA here is from genome assembly GCA_963931845.1 of Maratus michaelseni. Taxonomy (NCBI): domain Eukaryota; kingdom Metazoa; phylum Arthropoda; class Arachnida; order Araneae; family Salticidae; genus Maratus; species Maratus michaelseni. The sequence continues at coordinate 258,102,916 of OZ007588.1, read as the reverse complement.
AAATGTGGATTTAGTGGATATTTTCACATGAAAAGCTATTATTGTCAAAAAATATGAGTTTAACTAAAATATTTTGTTACGTAATAAGTAAACAGAAAGTAAATTTTCTTGAAAGGTTTTGAAAAATTGAACCAATTTAAATATTCAGTGAAACTTACGTTACATATATAAAAACTTTAACGTAAATGCATAACGCTATCTAACTTGTCTCAAAGTGATGCAGCATCTGGACTTCTAGAAGGATAAAAATACTACTCTAAGAGAAATAAACAGAAAATCACTGCAAAATTGAACACGAAAGTATCGTATTTATAGTGGCAGCATTTTTCGTCTATAGCAAGTGCAATTTGTCATGACAAATAGTAATTTATCAAATCAAAAATAACAAAATACTAAAGGTTTATTCTTTCAGATTTGGGAAATAAATATTTTCGAAGTAACCATTAAGTGTTGTTGTACACAGAACTGTCTTTTGAAATTTCAGAAAATGGTGTGATAAGCAGAAATTCTTAACATACCTTGATGGATGAACGCGAAGATTTCTTTTTCAGTAAAAAATGGACATGTGCTTTCATTTATACTCCTAAATTCACAAAGGAATTTTATTTTTCTTTACAATTTTCCGAGAATTTTCTACATTATACATTATACAAAATATAAAACGGCGACACAGTGGTCACGCATCAGTAAAATATTAAAAGTACTGCTATACTACAGTAATACTACAGTAAAAGTACTGGTACATTACAGAACTGTTATACTACAAAAACCCAGTGAAGTAGTCGTAAAAAACCAGAGGTTAGATGCTAGAAAGTATACGGTATAATTTGTTTGAGAAACAGAGGGTATACGGAGGTACTCAAAAAATCCAGAGTGTATATGGCGTATACCACGGTATAGTTCATTAACCCACTAAAAAAGTCGTAAAAACCAGAGATTATACGCTAGAGACTATACAGTACAGTTTGTTTGAGAAACAGGAGGTATACGAAGGTACTTAAAAAATCCAGAGAGTATATCGTATAAACTGCAGTATACCCTGCACTACATACCTACCACTGCATATATTTTAATAAAAATTTATCAAAAACAGTACCCGTGCATTTATTGGTTTAAACTTTGGACGGCTTAATCTTGAGAAAAAGAGAGAGGTTTACACATTTTTTTTTTTTTTTTACATCATTGGGACCTTTGATTTACATCATTTGATTTGAAAATTTTGATTTGTCATCTTTGATTTTTTTACATCATTGGGAGCCATAACTGGCTTTACTTACATCACAAAATGCAAGAAATTCGTTAGCAAACGAATTGCTATGCCACATGCACATATACTTCGCATCTATGAAAATCAAATAAATGAATACATAAATAACAAGTTGGAATTTGTACGTGAAACGTGAAAAAGGAGGTGCGTTCATACTATAGCTAGTTATATAAATATTCAGATCTTGGTGATTTTTAATTCTGTGAAATGAATTATATCGTCTGCAGATTAATTTCTGTAATAAAATAAGTATCTCGGTCGCTTGACGGTTAAACCTCGGAAGCTCTTATAACAAGAAAGCACCGATTTTTTTTATTATTCAAATTTCTTAATAAATTAACAATTCTCCGAACTACCTATTTTTACAGACACTATTTTATTTTTTCAACATATAGATAGGCATTGTACATGTTTCGAAAGTTTTAAAAACATCTCTAAAATTACATAAAACCAGTCATATGTTAAAAGTTTCACGAAAATATTTTCACCTGTTGTCCCAGGCATCCTCAATACTGATGTTATGGTTTTCGGTTCTGTCAATCGATTTGTTTAAAACTTCCATTCTGTCTTTTTCCAGCAACATCTGGAGCCATCTGGTATCAATTTTGGCGTGATCCATATCATTGCAAGTTTTTGAATTTGATGTATATATTTCTATTGCTTCTCTCTGTAATGCGTAGTTTAAGTTATTATAATTGGCTAATTTTTCAACATTATTGAAGTCTATTGTAATTGGGGATTTATTGTTTAATCTGGCTATTGCAGTGGTTGATTTACTTACGTTTATATCTCTTCTGTGTTCTTTCATTCTGTCTTGACAAAAAGAAAAATTCAAGACAGAATGAAAGAACACAGAAGAGATATAAACTTAAGTAAATCAACCACTGCAATAACCAGATTAAACAATAAATCCCCAATTACAATAGACTTCAATAATGTTGAAAAGTTAGCCAGTTATAATAATTTTAACTACGCATTACAGAGAGAAGCAATAGAAATATATACATCAAATTCAAAAACTTGCAATGATATGACTCACGCCAAAATTGATACCTGATGGCGCCAGATGTTGCTGGAAAAAGACAGAATGGAAGTTTTAAACAAATCGATTGACAGAGCAGAAAACCATAACATCAGTATTGAGGATGCCTGGGACAACAGGTGAAAATATTTTACTTTTGTGAAACTTTTAACATATGACTGGTTTTATGTGATTTTAGAGATGTTTTTAAGATTTTCGAAACATGTACAATGCCTAGTTATCTATAAGTTAAAAAAATAAAATAATGTCTGTAAAAATAGGTAGTTCGGAGAATTATTAAGTTAGAAAATGACATTATGAAAGATTATAGATTAAATACTTCTTAATAAATGTTTTTATTAATATCTTCTAAATTTTGATTCGATTTTTATAAAATTTGAAATGTCTAGACAAAATTTTGCAAAGTTGATATATCTTAAATTTCAATCCATTCGGTTGAGTAGTTTTTGCATTGTTATATGCGGACAGACAAACAGACAGACGGACGGACCAGACGACGACAATAGGTGCTACGTATTTATATAATTACGAACGCACTTTAAAAGGAAAAAAGAAGAAGGAAAATAAAATAAAAATGAGTACATTAAGCGACCTTACTGTACAGAAATCTCAAAATGTACGAATATCGTTAAAGTTGCGATCTATATGTATGTTTCACTTTATGTCCAAAAAGCATCAAATCGGTCGCTTTTGCTACGTTTGTGCATACGATCGATTTGGTGACACTACTCTGACTATTCAAGAATCAAATTTCTATTCTAGAAAATAAATAATTTTTGTTCGAATTCTTTGTTTAATAACCGAATCGCTCGACAACCGAAGCGTTCTCAAACCTAGGTTCTATTGTTAATAAATTAATTTTGTTTTCGTTAAAAATAGCAATATGGATTGTACAAAAAAAAATGTGTTACTTTTAGTAAAATCTTACAAGTGCACGTAATGTTTAGATTTAAAAGAATTAGTGGATCCAACCCGAGCTTTCCGAGCTACAGATCATAGGCGAAATCCATTTTCCTACCTCCAGTAGAATTTTTACATTTAATATGTATTTTTAGATTTCCTACTGGAAACACCAAGAATAATTTTTATATGAAAAATATCAGTGATGTATTCAAATTAAGTTTTTCAATTTATTAAGATGATACATTTGTGTTAGTCGCACGGCAGGAGTTCATACCCAAAGAACTTGCCATTTTTCGCTACTTACAGCAGTCAATTTATATACTGATAACTCTAGTGGTTTAAGCGCATAGTTTGTTTCCATGTCTGTTACATTTCCGTTTTATTTATTTTATTTTATTTATTTGTGTTTGGGGTTTTAATTTCGATTTAATGTGGATGAAGTTTTAATTTAATAATATTCCCTTTATTAGCCGGAAACAAATGTTAAACTATTTTTATTGTTTAAAACACAAACGGATTTATCTTTCACTGCATGAGAATTAAAACATAAACGGATTAATATTTTACTGCAAGTTTTTAATCATGCTTAAAAGTTATATTAACCCATTAATGCCCAGTGGCATATTTTTAAATCACTAGACTTAGTTTCAAGAAAGCGTCTTTCACACCAGTAAATATGAAGATAAATATATACTCTCTTTCACGAGACAAATCCCTTGATAAAATAATGTAAAAAATACCTTCATTTAAAAGTGGTGGGAAATCTAAATTTTAAATTTTAACGAAGAAAATAATTTGGGCGTTAAAGGGTTAGAAACCATAAAATATCAGTAAATTGAGATGCAGTTTTCAAACAAATTGCATTTGAAAGAACATTATTTCTTTCCTACTCATCTTAATGTAAAGTTTTAAGTTGTCCAGGTGTTTAAAAATTGCAATAAGAGCGACATTGGTTGCTCAGGTCGTTAACCACCGTCGATATGAAGTCCGCTTTACTCACGGACATGTTTTTGCTTACGCAATACTTAAATACGTAATTTAGAAAGATTAAATAACACAGAAAAAATCCAGTTGTTCGAGGTCTAGTCATCTTTACCTGCAATTATCCCGATTAATATCAGAAAAAAAGAAATACATAAAGATATTAAAACAAAGTCTATATTTATTTCTTTGTATAAATATAGTTTTTTAAATTCATTTTTAAACCAATGTTGAACTCTACACTACATGGCCAAATATCACCGGTCACTTTCGATTTCGGACTTTTGTCGAATATCTTGAGAAATATTTGTCAAGTTATTCAGGATCTATAAAAATATTAAAAAATGCTTCACATTTTTCAGCGAACGTTTGATAACGAGGGCAGTAAAGGGATCAACAACAAATTTAATAAAAACAATAATGACCTGTAGCACAAGACCATGTGGATCTTGTATAACATTTGTGTTCATTTGTGTATGAATATCACGTATAATCATGTAGATAGAAAATGTTTCTTTAAAAATTTCAAGAAATTTCCGCATATTTATTGTTTATAGCTTGCAAGGTTTTCAGACAAATTTAACGCCTTTTTCAGGACACTTGACAAAGTACAGTATAAACAACAGACTATAATATAAATATCTTAAATATTTGATGAAATATGAGCATTTGTATGAACTACATTTAACTGAGCATGTGAAAAGATAACATTTTTTTTTCAATAAATTAGTAGTCAACTATATAGTTCAATTCATATAGAAAAGCCAGTCAAATATCATGAAAAATCAAAAAGATGTCGAAGATATAGTGAGGTGTATTACAGTTGCTTTCTAAAAGTAACTTGATAAGAAATTTTTCGCAAATTGCCATTTTTCATTTTTTCTTTTTTCTATTTTAATTTTTTATCGATGCTTTAAAGTCCTTGGAAGAATCATGAGAACAAGCTCATTTCAACACAAACAAAATATCAGAATCGAAGTATCCTTTCCAAAGGTACGCATGAAGATACATAAAATACTAACTCTTTTGTTGGAAGTCAGTTAATAAAAAATGACATTGAACATCTCTTAACATCCAGCTACTGTTCTGAATTTTCACGATATTCGACTAGCCTGTTGCCCTGTATAGTTGACAATGATATTATGCAAAAATAAAATACATACAGTACCTGCCAAAAGTCCGAGCACCCCCTCGAAAAGAAGCTTATTTATCGTACATTTTGCTACTTGTGTATGAATGTAATATAATGAAAATAACAAAATATATTATTTTCGTACTGATTCAACCCGAAAAAATGACAGAAATGAGTAAAAAAATAATTTTATATTTGGACACATAATTTCAGCATTGTACTTCGCCCGCTTTCTTTGGGGTTTCATCTCTACATGGCCACATAGCAGGAATTTCATGTAAAGTTTTGCATTAATTGTTTGTTTACTATCAAGAAGAGTCGATTAAACCTGTAGTAACGTATCGTGTAGTAAGGTTCCTCACTTCGATGAAAGCAGACTGCCTAAAGTTACCTAAATAAACGTGACTAAATGTCAAAACAATTACTTTTTTTTTGTTTATTGGAAAAACAGTTGCTTATATTGTAAATGAAACCAATAAAACAGGTTTTATTTCGTTATTGTACAGTGCAAATGAAATTTCCATAAAATATACTGGTGTGCTCACACTTTTGACAAGTACTGTATCTATACAGGGTGATTATAATTAAAGTTGCACTTTCAAAAGGCTGTAAAAAGGAAACACTAGTCAGAACAACCTGATATTTCATATGAGTATGCGTAAATCAATGAGAATTTGTTTTGCGAAAGAAAACAAAAGTTCAAAAGTGGACCGATAGAAAAAATGGAATTTCTACAGTTTTACATGTTAAAGCAGATAGAGAGTTATGTTAAAAACAATAAAAACTGTGAACACGGAATCTGTCTGTAACAGAATCCTGTCTTAAACCACAAAATTCAAACGGAAGGAAAATGTACCAGGCTAAGAATACTGCAACTTGTTTAAAACGCAATTTTTCCAGTCGCTATCTATTTTAAGCAGAGTTGGGCGAATTTGCAATCTGATTAATCTGTAATCTGATTACAATATAATTGCATGTAACAGATTATAATTTCAATTACATATAATCATAATCTGAATTTGAAATTCAATTAGGATTGTAATTGTAATTATAAATGCTATGATTATGATTACACAGAGTTGGGAAAATTCAAATCTGATTAATATGTAATCTGATTACAATATAATTGCATGTAACAGATTATAATTTCAATTACATGTAATCATAATCTGAATTTTAAATTCAATTAGGATTGTAATTGTAATTATAAATGCTATGATTATGATTACACAGAGTTAGGAAAAATCTGATTAATCTGTAATCTGATTAAAATATAATTGCATGTAACAGATCACAATTTCAATTACATATAACCATAATCTGAATTTGAAATTTAATTAGGATTGTAATCATAACTATAATGCTATGATTATGATTATGGTGTAATTATAATTATAATTGAGAACTTATAGTTACAATTACGTGTAATTTCAATGACACATTTTCAATATGTACCATAAAAGACAATTTTTATCAGACACAGTAGAAATTTGATACAACAAGAACGAAAAATCATGCATCCGGTATCGATTATAAAACACTTTCTGGCAGGAACAGAATATTATTCAGAAATTTTAAATTTTATTAATTAATACCCGCAACCCTAAATATGTACCATGAAAGACAGTTTTTATCACACACAATAAGAACGAAAAATTATGCAGCTGGCATAGATTATGAAACACTTTCCCACATAAACAGAATATAAATCAGAAATTTTAAATTGTTATTAATACCCGCAACACTAAATATGTACCACAGAAGACAATTTTTATAACACACAGTAGAAATATGATACAACAAGAACGAAAAATCCTGCATCCGGCATATATTATCAAACATTTTCTACCAACCTAGTTGAAAAGTGTTTATGACTTCGGTTTGTCTGGCCGTCTGCCGTCTGTCCGTTCTCTAACTCCCGTAGATATGCTCGGATTGACCTGAAATTTTTATATGTTATTGTCGTTATCTGTAGCATGTTCCCTATTTCATCTGAAGTGTGTAGCATTTATAGTTTTTTTAAAGGGACACTCAAAAGAATTCCGTTACATTACGGTCTATGGGGAAAAATCATTTCGGTTTATTTTAATGATGTTCCACAATTCCAAACACAGTGTAATTGATATATATCGCTAAGGTGTATTACAAGAAGCTTAATATGGAATATGGTGTGCATAGCACTTATAGTTACTTTACACGGACAGTCAAAATAAATCCGTTACATTACGTCTATGGGGGAAAAATCGTTTGCGGTTTAATTAAATAATGTTTCACTATTTTAAACGCATTGAAATTTATATATATCACTAAGGTGCATTACAAGAGGCTTACTACAGAATATTGTGTGTATAGCAGTCATCGTTCATTTACAGGGACACACAAAATAATTCTCTTCTGTCTGTTAACAATAATTCCTGGAAGTGCGTTTTAAGTTGCTGAACGCGATTTTGAATTTAACTCACTTTTTGTCTATTACTTGGTGTGTATAAATTCTATAGATCATACACAGGGCAGCACAAAAGTTCGCGAATACATTTCCGTTTATTGACAGAAACTCCAGAAGGAGAATTTTAGACTGTGCTACGCGTTTCCTAACTAAACTAAAATTTAGCATCCTATGTAGTATATATACAAACCTATGGATCATATACAGGGCTGAATAAAAGTATTCGGATATTTTTCCAAATATTGTATATGTTGGAAATATATGTTGGAAATTCCTGAAATTACGTTTCTTAAATATGTTATGCGTTTTCCAAATTGTTCACTTAGATGTTATCATTCAGCTTATTAAACGATAACGATTTGTAAAATTATTTTTGAAGCGTTGGAAAGTGTTACATAATCTATGCTTGACGCATGATTTTTCGTTCTTGTTAACATTTCATAATAGATTAAAACTCATATATTTACTTTTTTGGGGATAACAACCCTATAAGGATATATCTCTTTGTAAAATTATGGAGTAATCACAATAACGAACAGGCTGAAATCTGTATATCAGACTCAGTACAGAATTTGGAAAATGCATAGCATATTTGAAAACCCAATTTCAGTAAATACCATTAATAATCGAAAAAATATCCGATTTTTTTTTCTGAAGCTCTGCATATTATCAATAGATTTGTATATATACTACATAGCAGTATGCTAAAATTTAATTCGGTTATTAACACGGTTGAAAATTTCCATTCGGGAATTTCCGTCTATAAACGTCAGTGTACTGGAGAACTTTTGTGCAGTCCTGTATATGATTTATAGAATTTATACAAACCAAGCAATATAAAAAAAACACTTACATTCAAAAACGCGTGCAACAACTGAAAAAAAAAAAAAAACGCATTTCTAGCAATTATTGTTCATAGTCAGTACTGTAACCGAAATTTTTGTGTGTCTCTGTAAATGAACGGTGAATGCTATGTACTCCATACTCTATAGTAAACATCTTGTAATGCACCTCAGCGATATATATGAAATTCAATATGGTTGAAATACAGTAACATCATTAAAATACATCGCAAACGATTTTTCCTAATAGGCTGTAATGTAAAAGAATTCTTTTGAGTGGCTCTGTAAATTACATGCTACATACTTCATTTTCTATACCAATCATACCACAGTACACCTCAATAACATATATCAATTGCTTGGAAATCCGAGTATATTTACGTGCATTAGAGTACTGATAGACAGACAAACTAAATTCATAAACACTTTTCGACTTTGCTGGAAAGTGTTAAAAATGCAATTAGAATTAGCTCGTAATAGATTGCAGTTTAATTTAAATACATTTTATAGAATTTAATTAAGATTTAGTTGCATTACATTACACGTTAACCAAATTGTATTCTGAACAAACATAACTGACATTAACTTGTAACACATTGCAATTTAATCTAAATTATATTCTTAAAAATGTAATTAGAATCCACCTATAATCCATTACAGATTAATTGGATTATACAATTAAAAACGTAATCGGAATCCTCCTATAATGCATTACAGGTTAATTGGATTATACGATAAAAAACGTAATCGGAATCCTCCTATAATCCGTTACAGGTTGATTGGATTATACAACTGAAAACGTAATCGGAATCATCTTGTAATCCATAACAGGTTAATTGGATTATACAATTGAAAACTTAATCGGAATTGTCTTGTAATCTAATTACAAATTAATCTAATTACAGATTAATCTAATTATATTTTAAAAGAGAAAATGAGAATTGTCTTGTAATCCATTACACGGTAATCAGATTATGCGATAATCAGATTATATTAAAATTACTTTGTAATGCATTACATGGTAATCGATTGCATAGTGAGGAGATTATAATGTATTTTAATCTGTAATTTGATTACTTTGTAATCAGATTCTGCCCAACACTGATTTTAAGTTTTATTGTACAGCTAAATTGTAGCAAGTTGTTAGAGTAATAACTGTTGTATAAGCTGTTATGATAGTTAGTTCTGGGGCAAATTTTCTTTCATTAGACTCGGCCGGCAGCATAGACGTAACTTGAGTTCTAAGACTGCTGTAGACGCAGTAAAAATATTCGAGGCCATTTTTTGTCAAACAAAATATACCCCTTCCCCTTTCCCGCTAGCAACGCGTACACGCACACACTGAAATTAAATAATTAATAATTTTAATATTTAAATAAAATTTAAAATATTCAACCATATACGAAAAAATGGGGAAAATCAGAAATTACACATTTCATGTTTTTAAAGGAATATTTAAAAATATTGAGTGCATATATAAAAATAGTAATCTGTCATCAAATTGGTACATTATAACTAATATTTCGCAAATTATTCAGTTACGAAAATGTCCAACTAGTTTGTACCACCCTGTATAATTCTCAGACATTCTTTCAAAAATCTAATTAGATGTTCACAAAAATCGGTATTCAGATCGGCATAATTTTCGACTTGCTTTGATTTCTTTAAGGGTCTACCTATTACGTAAATTCGGGCTTCCCTCATAACTTAAAAGGTCCTAAATCCAAAGTTCTGTAAATATATAGTTATTTAATTATATGACTTTTTTCTAAATGCATTTTGTATATTATTTAAAACCTGTAACGCGAATAAAATCGCAAACTATAATGACGTATATATTGGCTCTGTGGAATATTTCATTTCAGCTTACCTTGAAATAGTAAAAAATACGATCCATTTGTCCTTAGAAATAAAAGAAAAGTGCCCAATTAAATTGATTGCATTGAGCTAACAGGCTATTCACACTAATTGTATATCATATTCTTATTTCATAGAATAATGTCCCTCAGAAAATAAAGAAATCGGCATTTAATTAAGGGGGATTAGCCCCCATTCCCCCACTTTATACTTAACCAATGAACACCCAAAACTAATAAGGGAAACGCCTTATCACAAAGAACCTATATACAAAATTTGAAGCAAATCGGATAATTCTGCATGAAAAACCCATTTATCTAAATTAAGGGGAGATTAGCCCCCGTTCCTCAATTTATACTTAACCAATGAACGCTACTTAACCAATGAACGCTACTTAATCAATGAATGCTACTTAACCAATGAACGCCAAAACTAATCAGGGAAGCACCTTATCAGAATAAACCTATATACAGAATTTGAAGCAAATCGGATATTTCCATCAAAAGTTATCACGTTACGTTCGTACATACAGAACCTTCGGGGACATTAGCTCTCAGTATTTGATAGCCTGTCAGCTAAACAGGAGGAAAACTATTCAAATTATCTTAGTTAAATTATTTATATTTATTTTGTTATTTAAATTACTTGTTTGGATATTTTTTAGATTAGTTAAATTTAATTTTTTAGATTAGTTAAATTTAATTTTTTTTTTAATTATTTGCTTAAGGGGACTCGGTACCCTTTATTTTGCGAGAAATTACGAAAATATCAAATTTACAAACTTTTGCTTAAATTTTATTTAGACATCCGTAATATATTCTTATGAATTGCTGTAAAGGGATCCGATAATTAAAAATATGCGAGCGAAAAAGGCTTTTTACTCGATACTCCATAGCAAACTTATTGCCTCCACCTCAGTGAAGCTATCAATTTCAATATGTTTGATAGAATGTAACGTTATTAAAATCCATTAAAATCGATTTTTTCCCATTGACTGTAATGTAACGGAAATACTTTTGAGTGACCCTGTAAACGAACTATTATTGCTTCTTATTCCATGCTCCACAGATAACACGTTGTCCTCCAACTCAATGATCCATATCAGATTATTATATTTGAAATAGCGTAACGACATTAAAATGCACTGAATAAATATTTTCCGCATTTACCGTATTGTAATGGAATACTTCTGAGTATCCGTGTAAACAAACCATAAATGGTACACACTTCATTTTCAATTACGAACATGCCATGTTGAATCTCAATAACATATATCTTTTACATGGCGATCAGAGTATATTTACGTGAGTTAGAGTACGGACAGACAGACAAACAGCATTCATAAACACTTTTCAACTATGTTGGAAAGTGTTAAAAATCGGATTTGCAGTAATAAAAATTGCGTATTTTTTGTAAATAAAAATGTTAAGTACATTTTTATTTTTAGCTCATAGGCTATCAAAGCTGGAGAGCTAATGTGCCCGCAGGTTCTGTTTTCATACGTACGTATGTATGTACGTATGTAACGCGATAACTCTTGATAGAAATAGCGGTTTGCTTCAAATTTTGTATGTAGGTTTATTCTAAAACCTATAAGGCTCTTCCCTTATTAATTTTGCGGGGTTCATTGGTTAAGTATAAAGGAGCGGAACGTGGAGCTAATCCACAAACTTAATTTAAATAAATGGGTTTTTCATGCTAAATTATCCGATTTGCTTCAAATTTCGTATATAGGTTTATTCTGATAAAACGCTTCCATGATTTTGGTGGTTCATTGGTTAAGTGTAAAGATGGGAACGGGGGGGGGGTACTCCCCCCTTAATTTAAATAAATATGTTTTTCATGCAGAATTATCTGATTTGCTTCACATTTTGTATATAGGTTCATTGGTTAAATATAAAGGGGCGGAACGTGGAGCTAATCCACAAACTTAATTTAAATAAATGGGCTTTTCATGCTAAATTATCCGATTTGCTTCAAATTTCGTATATAGGTTTATTCTGATAAAACGCTTCCATGATTAGTTTTGGTGGTTCATTGGTTAAGTGTAAAGATGGGAACGGGTGGGTACTCCCACCTTAATTTAAATAAATATGTTTTTCATGCAGAATTATCTGATTTGCTTCACATTTTGTATATGGGTTCATTGTGATAAGGCGCTTCCCTGATTAGTTTTGTGGGTTCATTGATTACGTATAAAGGGAGAACGAGGGGCTACTTCCCTCCTTAATTTAGATAAATATGTTTTTCATGCAGAATTATCCGATTTGCTTCAAATTTTGTATATAGGTTCATTGTAATAAGGCGCTTCCCTGATAAGTTTTGGGGGTTCATTGATTAAGTATAAAGGGGGGAATGCGGGGCTAGTCCTCCCTTAATTTAAATAAATATGTTTTTCATGGAGAATTATCTGATTTGCTTCACATTTTGTATATAGGTTCATTGTGATAAGGCGCTTCCCTGATTAGTTTTGTGGGTTCATTGGTTACGTATAAAGGGGAGAACGAAGGGCTACTTCCCTCCTTAATTTAGATAAATATGTTTTTCATGCAGAATTATCCGATTTGCTTCAAATTTTGTATATAGGTTCATTGTGATAAGGCGCTTCCGTGATAAGTTTTGGGGGTTCATTGATTAAGTATAAAGGGGAGGAATGAGGGGCTAGTCCCCCTTAATTTATTGTCGATTTCTTTATTTTTCGAGGGGCATTATTCTTTTAAATAAGAGTATAATATACAATTAGTGTGAATAGCCTGTGAGCTCAATGCCATCAGTTTAACTGGACACTTTTCTTTTTATTATTGTATTGATACACGTCATGATATTTTAATTATTTTTTTAACTAATTAATTTTTGGAGAGCTGATCTTCAACGTTATAAAGCACACGTGTTAGAAGAATATGCTAAAAATGTTTCAAAAAATTAAAAATTGTACAAGAAGTATGGTTTTAAAATTTTCTTATTTTTTTAATAACATTTTTAAAATGTTACCCCAATTTTGCATTTTTCCTTAATTAAATCATTTACTTTAATAAAACCATTTAGTATATCAAAAAGATATTATAAAATGCTCAAATAAAAAAAAGAATAGTTTAAAGGTTACCGACCCTTAATCCTTTTAAACAAAACTTTCCATCATCAGAAGAGGTTTTTTTTTTTCAAACCGCACTTTCATATAACAATTGCTCTGTTTTTATTGAGTTTTGAAATGTATCAAGGACTTTCTGTCCCTGTTGTACTTTCCTAGAAATAAATTTCAATAACAAAATTACTTTTCATATTAAAAATATGTGTGCAAACGTTTCTACATTATAATGTGCATACACAAAGGCTGGCAAACAAACTAGTTAATTAACTAACTTCACTTGTATCAGAAATTTTTCAAAGCATTTTTGAACATTTTTTGTGTGCAAATGTAATCAAAATGTTAATAATATGTGAAAAAATAAAGATTAAATAAATATTTTTAAGAAATATTCGTAAAAATGTGCGCCCACACAAATCAAGTTTCAAAATGTAAAATTCAATATTTTATCCGAGATTTAAAATTGAAGCATCTTCCCTCTTAGCTAATAAAGCCATTCATATGCATATCGGTCTATAGAAAATATTTTTCCTTTGCTTAAATTCATTAAAATATTTATGAATTATGTAAATGGACATACATTAAACAGAAATTTTCTTTTTTACTGTTTAACTTCCAATTTAAAAAAGTATAATGTATAAGATTTTATTTTAAAAAGTAAAAAAAAGCGTACATAATAGTAATTTCTTTATTTAAAATTTAAGAAGTAAACAAAGGGACAAAAAGAAAGTGGAAAATTCTTTTAGCAGTGTGGAAATTTCTATATACATGATTTCCAATATTTTTTCAGAACTTTTCATATAACAAAAATTTTTAAGGTATGAGGTACCATAAGGTTACCATAATCACCATTATAAGGTACCATAATCACCACTATAAGGTACCATAATCACCATTTGCTTAATTTTTTTGACAAACCAAATAGTAATTTATTTTTAAAAACTTTGAAAATCTGCATCCAAACCGCTATTTAACACTTTCCAACGTAGTTGAAAAGTGTTTATTCATTCGGTTTGTCTGGCCGTCTGTCTGTCTGTCTTTCCGTCTCTCCCTGCTCTAACTCACGTATATATACTCAGATCGCCATGTAATTGATATATGTTACTGATGTTCACCATGGCATGTCCGGTATTAAAAATGAAGAGTGTACCATTTATGGTTAGTTTACACGTTTACAGGGACACTCAAAAGTATTCCGTTACATTACGGTCAATGAGGATATAATTATTCGGTGCATTTTAATGTCGTTAAACTATTTCACATATAATAAAATTAGTATGCGTCATTGAGTTGGACGACAACATCTTATCTCTAGAGTACGGTACACTGTAAAATATTTTCGTAAAATTTCAGTACATGTATAGTACATTTTACGGTACTTGTACCGTTTTCACTCTTTATGATATGCAGACCGTACTTCTAAGGTATATTAAGAGTAAAAAAACAGTATACATGCCATTTCGATTATAAACGGTATTTATATCGTAAAATGATTGTTTTTCAGTAAAAACTAGCTATTTATACCCCCTCGGTGTACGGCAACCCCTGAAGTGATGCTCTTGCTCTTGTTACGTAATGCTTGCAGGTCTGAGGAGAAGGGAGAGTGCAGCCGGTACATCTACTTTAAATATTTTACGGCACATATACCGTCCAGTTAAATTACGAAACATATACTGGTAACAAAGTTGCCATTATATGTACCATAATTTTTGACCAAAATTTTTTACAGTGTATAAATAGCAATTATAATTCGTTTACAGGGACACTCAAAAGTATCCCGTTGCATTACAGTCAACAGGTAAAAGTAATTTTTAGTGCATTTTAATAATTTTACACTGTTTCAAACATAATCAAATTGGTATGCCTCACTGAGGTGGATGGCAGTAGGTTTTCTATAGAGTATCGAGTAAGTAGCAATTATTGTTCGCTTACAGGGGCGCACAAAATATCATTATATTTTTATATATGGTGATAAATCGTTTCCAGTGCATTTTAATGATGTTAAACTTTTTCAAACATAAGGAAACTGATATACATGACTGATATAATGACTGAGATGCACTACAATGTCTGTTCTATAGATTATTGAGTACTTAGAAATTATCGTTTATTTACAGAGACACTCAAAATAATTCGGTTATAAGACTGACTGTGATGGATGTGCGTTTTCAGTATTGATATGCATTTTAAAACTAACTTTTTTATTGTGAGGTACGAGGTTTGTATATCATATACAGGGTGCACAAAATAATTGTATATATTACCGTCTATGGACAGCCATTGCTGAAAATAAATTTTAACTGTGTTATGTTTTTTTTTTTAAATTTAGATATCTCATTACATTTTATGAACAAAAATGAAATTTTTTAACAATATTCCGATAGTGTTAGAAAGTGTTTCATAATCTATGCCATGATGAATATTTTTGTTTGTTATTATTATTATTTCATTCCATTTCTCATACTATTTTCAATCTAAATGCAACTTTTCATTGTTGTGTCTTCAAAAACACGTTAAACCTTATACTTTGTTTACGATAATTTCTCTAATGACTTTGAGAGTTTTCACGGGTTTACGGGGAAATAAAGTTGCTAAAAGACACGAAAGGTACTGGAAACGAGTTTTTTAATTAAAAACTAGATTTTGTTAGATTCTAGTAGTGGTTCGACTCTACTAACGAATAAATTCATCTATAAATTCGCATCACTCAGTGGACAAGTTATAGTTTGAGGAGTACAGTTAGGTGTTCAAAGACTGCGTCAATATTGATAGAATGTATTTTAACCAATAAGTGATATATTGGTTACCATTAAAAAATGATAAAATTAAAACTTGTTAACGAAAGTAATGATGTTGATTTGGAAACCCATAAATGTATTGTTGATTTCGTATTTAGCATACATAAAATGGATAGAAGGAAATTTTCTTCATGTCGCATTTACAACCACATTTACAACCAAATTTCCAATTTGTGTCTTCAGAAACATATTAAATATTATAGTCCGCTTGCGATAATTTGGCCTATGACCTTGAAAGTGTTCGTAATGCTATGGGAAAATGAAGTTGCTAATCACACAGGAAAAGTACTGTAAATGCATTATTTAATTAATCTCTTGATTCTGCTACTTTTAAGTAGTCATTGTCTCCTTAATTAACTAATAAATTCATCTAAATTTGCGTTACTCATCAGACAGGATCAGCCAGGTGGGGAGGCCTACCATATGACTTAGGTTCAAAAAGCCCCACCCAGATTCATCGGACAAATGATAGTCTGCGGAATATAGTTAAAATGTGTTCGGGACTGTATTGCAATACTTAATCTATATTGTAAAGAAAGATCATGCCTATGAGTAACGCTAGCGCCATATTGACGGTGGCAACAGATCGACCAATAAATTTCGCTTTTACTGCAATTTTTTTTACTTTCAAACATCACACAATTTCAATTTTTATATCATCGAACAGAAAAAAAGTACTTTCATATACAATTTGATTGGGAACTGTATCTACATTTACATGTTTTTTAAAATAATTTTAATATATATAAAATAGAAAGAAAGATATTTTCAACTTCAAACATGCTCCCTTAAATTTGCCTATTTTATTACATATCTGTCTGTAATTTCAGAACCAGCTGTTTTAAGTGAAGTTGATTTATTTTGCGAGGTTCCGAACTCTAATACTGACGAAAAAAAGAACTTATTAATTCTTAACCTTTTGATTAAGGGGAAAGGAATGGAGACTATTTTTATATTCAATCGTAGCACAATCAACAAAAAATTTCTGGTATGTTTCTCTTGAAAAGATCGTGGTATAAGTGTATGGCAGAAAGTATTTTTCAAAAGGTGGTACGAGTAGAATAAAAAATAGTAGGTGGAACGCTATATGTCCTGGACCAGTAATCAGAAGGTTAAGAAATACATTGTTATTAATTAATTAATATTTCAAAGAGTTTTAAAGAAAAAATGCATGCGTATTACGTTTGAGTTCTTAGAAAATATCATATATAGCATAGGTAATTAAGTACATAAATTATTGTTTCAGTTATGTTTAAATCTTAGACATTCCTGGTTTCATTTTCCAATAATTTATTTATCTCTTTAGCAATCATTCAAACTTGATAATAATTTGATTTTCCATGTTTGTTAGCATGGTGAACTTAAACATGTAATAAAAGTTTAGCGTTGTTATTTACCTTTAAAACGTGTTTTTAATGCATGCCTGACTCCTTATAAAAAAATTTTTTAAAAAAAAGAAAGAAAAGAAAAAAAACATACCATTGTTGTAGTAAAATTCGTTTTAAAGGTTTTATAAATCATCTTTTATGATTTAAAGCGGCACTTTCTTTTTTACGTTAAATAATTAAAACTGAAATTACAACCATCGCTCTTTTTTCTGCTCATTCACTATTGTAAATTAAGCTACTGAGTATCTAAGCTTATACTGTAAGCGCAACAGTGTCCAAAAATAGCCTTTGATAACCCCTTCCGGTCTGTTAAATTGAAAAGAAGACATGACACTAAATTTGACAAGCACAACAAAATAATTTCAGACAATAATCAAGAAGTATTAGCAGTGGCGCGGGTAGATTTAAATCGGACTATCAATTGCGATACCTGAGAAAGAGAAAATATTTTCCTTTCCAATAATTTATTTATCTCTAAGTAATCATTCAAACTTGGTAATAATTACACTGTTAAAAATATGCAGCAAACAGTCCAGTCATTTGACCGTTTTCATAGAAAACGGTAACATAACCGTAATTTAATTCCATTCTGACCATATTATTGCCCATATTATGGTCACAATACTGTAAAATTACGGTTATGTAACCATTTTCTATAAAAACGGTCAAATGACTGGACAGTTTGCTGCAAATTTTTAACAGTGTAGGTTTTCTAAGTTTGTTAGCATACTGAACATGTAATAAAATTATAATGTTGTTAAAATTCATAAAGATACAGCGAAATGTAAATATATTGCTTGAAGGTGCGTAAAAACATACATAAAACATTTAAAAGCACATTAAAGTCCCTTTAAATATTCAAAACGTTTTCAACCGAACCCTACTCGGACATTATCAGTGAAAAAATAATAGTTAAGTTGAGTTGTTGTTTTCTAGTTTGCCCGGAAAGGTCACTCAACATTTCAAAAATAAGTACAGGTTAATCAATCATGTATTAATTCATTCCAGACTGCGTGGATATCATATGATAATACATATCATATCATATCCACTATAAGGCGAATATTAAGAAAAGTGTTTCAGGTATCGGTTTAAGACTCACCACACGTATGTAGAAAAATTTGCCTCATCCGAAAAAAAAAAGTTTTTTTGTAAAAATCGGCCGATAATTTTTCTTAATTTTCCCCCAGAAAAACTAGTTACTTTTTGAAAAGAAAAGAAAACAAAATGCGAAGTCAAACCAAAAAACGTGTCATTTTGTTATTAATTAAAACATTAGCTCCATTGTTGTACCTTATGCAGTTTAACCTGATCGTTATCTGCATCGTTATGACGTCAACATTACCGATGAACATTATTTGTGATTTATAATATAAATTGATTTTTAGAAGTTTCACTTCTTACTTGCGTAACGACCACTTTTTTGTGTTTGTGAGCTGCTAGGTAGCCAGATTAGATCTTACATTCTTAGTAACTGCCAAATCGGTGTAATTTGGTTTGAATTTTATTTATACTAATAAAATAAAGTTTTTCTCTGTGTTTGTCTGTGTGTCTGTATGTGTGTGTGCGAAATCTAGCACACCTACAAGTGTGAAAATTTAGGTGAGGGTAGTCCAAGGCTCTTCTGATGCAGCTTAGTCTCAGAATTTTAATATTTTAATAATTAACCAAAATAATAATTAAAAACTGATCAATTTCTTATCTCTTTTCTACGAGCTGGCTTTCAGCACTTGCGCATACACAGAACCCGATTTACGACAGCGAACGAGAATGAAGAACCATTTAAATGAAGAATGTGTTTATTTCGCAATTCTGTTTTTACTTCTATCGACTAAACCGTTTGGTTTATTTAAAAACGAAAAAGATATTCTGAAAGATCACACTCTTACGTCTCAAATGCTTCAATCAGTTTGAAAAAAATCGTTGTTAACCCTTTGAAAAACATTTTTGGAGAAGGGTCGTTTTCCCGAGTGAATGTTTTCCTCCCTTACGACAACAGCGCTCAAGAGCGCAATTTTAGAGATACTGACAAACCATACATATGGTCTTAAAGCCGAAACATTCTTCTAATTGAAAGTATGATTAGTTTTAACAAATACGAATTTTAACCCTTTCACAAACACCGTAGAACGCAGGTCATTTCGCGCCTCGTGAGAGGATTTTTTTTCTTACGCTAAAAGCTCCTATTTCGACGCAATCTTTATAGAGCATCTCGGTAGACCATATTTACTTCACGTACAACAATTTCGAAATGTTCGGAGGAAAAGAAATATTTTTAAAAAATAAAATCGGAGAAATTTTGTCCGAAAACCCATAATAACGGGGTGTTTCTGCGCGGTCACTCTCGGCTTCGGGTAACGTTTTTACTATTTAATATGCATATATTTTCACATAATTTCATAGAGGACTTGCAAACAGTTATATTTATAAACGACTAAAATTTCAGAGAGTTCGGACGACGAATACTATGTTAACGGACCCGACACGAAAACCAAAAAAAGCGAAAAGAAAACATATTTATTTTACAACCAGATAACAATATTTCTGACGTAATTTTTACATGAACTGTAAAGCCGTTTTACAGTGGGTTGCCAAATTATTAGGGACAGTCATATTTTTTGCTAGTTTTATACTTTGTGTGCACTTCACTGCGGCTTTAAATGATTTAAGTGTTGCAGGAATGTCTTTTACCGTTGTCAATAGCTGTATAATTCAACTTTTAAGTACTTTAGGTATGTTAAAAGGTTTTTTTTTCTATAAATATTTTAATAAGGGGAGAGACGCTGAGTCTTTTACACACGCAATAGTGGAAGACGCTTTTCTCTAATTTAAACAAAATTCTTTGGGATTTTTTGGAAAAGTTGAGAATTACATTTGAGTATTATCTTTCTTTTATTTATTAAATATTTGTTGTTTGCGAAATTACTTAACGATTTTAATTAATTTTTTTATTTTTATTGATTTCAGTATATGGGTCGAGGGGTTGATTTGTCCCCTAGAAAAAAAATGAGTAAAAAACCCTTCTTCTGCATACGAGTCATTCCCAAAGGAAGATAGCAGAACTTGCTGGAGTTTCCATGTTAGTAGTCAACAGGATAAAAATAAATCTGGACAAAAACCAGCCACTCGCCCAAACGAAAAGGTAAACGTGGAAGAAAACACATAACTCCACGTACCGATAGGAAAATCCGGGATATCTGTTTAGGAAACAGAAAGAAAAGTGTGGGACTCCTTACTCAGATCGTTCAAGAATCTGGAATACCAATTTCTAAAATAACTGTGTAGCAGATATTAGCGGAGGAAGGGTTGACAGGTCATTGTCCAGCCAAGAAACCCCGGTTGAAAGAAGCGATGAAGAATAAGTGCCTTGTCTGGGCTCGTGAACACCGCCAGAAGACAGTTGATGACTGGAGTAAGGTCAGTTGTTAAGATAATTATTATTTATGTCATTTAAAATCATTTATTTCTAAATTATTAACAAATTTAATTTTTTTTTCCAGGTGTGTTTCTCAGATGAAACAACCTTTGAGATTTTAGCCGATAAAAGCAGCTTTGTCAGGCGACGCCCAGGCGAAAAATACCGCCCTGACTGCATCGTGAAGAGTGTTAAACACCCTGATAAAATAATGGTGTGGTCTGTCATAAGCGCTAAAGGGGTTGGACACCACCACATTGTCCAGGGAACCATGAGACAAGACCAGTACAGGCAAGTTCTGGAAACTCGGCTGCTGTCGCAAATTGAAGAATGGTTCCCAGGTGGTGAAGAGTTCATGTTTATGCATGATTCAGCGCCTTGTCATAAAGCTAGAAGCGTTACAAAGATTTTGGCAGACCACAATATCCCAGTTTTACCTTGGCCTGGCAATTCTCCTGACATGAACCCCATAGAAAACTTATGGAAGATCACCAAGGCGGAAATCGCCAAAGATATGATTATAACCAAGGTACAACTCATCGAAAAACTAATAAATGTATGGCATCACAACCCTAAAATAAAAGAAAGTTCCAGAAATTGCATAAAAAGCATGCCGAGACGCATCGAAGCACTCCTCGAAGCCAAAGGAAATGTCACCAAATATTAATATTCTTTACTTAACATTGGTAAATTGACTGTATTATATTTTTGTTGGGTTTTTTTTCATATAATATTGCGGAAATACTTAAACTATAACAATAAAGCTTTTTAAACTTAAAAACACTGTTTATTTTCAAATTATATCCTAATATTGTACAAAAAACCTATACTTCATGACTGTCCCTAATAATTTGGCAACCCACTGTATATATAACCATTAAAAATTTCAAAGGGTTTGAACAACAAAAGCTATTTTTTTAAAACTATGAAACGATCCGCGTCAAAAAAGAAGAAAATGTCTTCTTGCGATTTTGTCCGTAATAAATATAAATTCATACACAATTTAAAGATATAAAATAATACAAATTTGGGGTTTATTTAAGGTTTTATCACACCGCCGGGCGGGTCAGCTGGTATTTAATTTTTAAAAAATTAGAAGAAATTGGACACGAATACTGGAATACGAATTTGGATACTTCGGTTTTGGCTGCATGCTAACGGATAATAAACAAAAAAATTGAGAAAAATATGTACGTATTCATTATATGCATGAATCTATGTATTAACGTGTATGCATGTTTGTATTCACATGTATGTATGTATCTATAGGGAAATTTTCGTAATCGGGTTCGCAGACAACTGGCGTACTTTAGTGATCGTTGTTTGACGTGAGCGTGGATTAAAAAACTGGGAAGAGATTAACTTTGCAAGCAACGAAAGACAATCTAATTACATACTAATACATAGGTACTAATAAGTTATGTATAAATGTACTATTTCAGTTGCACTTCAGTTATTGTAAGACATTAAGTACTAGGATTTTTAATTACATACAAACTGCTTTTTCAGATTCTAGTGTTTCTGTAATTTGTCATGTAAGAATATTGAATATACTGATTTTGTTGATAAATTTTATGGTCATGGTATAACGGGAGATTTAAAAATAATTTAAAATGAAAATTTAAAATATCTAATGAATTTTGGAACCAAATTTAGAATAAACGGCAGAATTAGTTATAATAAAGCCTTAAAATTTTTATAGATGATGTTAACAATTTTATAAAAAAAGCAAAGTTATAGATTCAGTATGCCTTTAGAGGCTTTTATTTTTAATGGAAATCTCAACTGTTGGGACACTTTAAAAGTTTTTTGAAGATTTTTTTAAATACAGATGAATATGAATATCAGTGTTTCAATAATAAAGATGCACTTTTTGTTAAGAATTTGCAAAATAATTTTTTTATTGTCCCTGTGGACAAAGCAACTAATAATTATGCAATAATTTGTAAAAAGTTTTACATTGAAAAAATAGAGAATTAATTGAGTGATAAAAATGTTTATGCTGAAATTGATGTAAATAAGAATCCTATTGTTAAAAAAATTATCGCATATAAAAAATATGTAAAACTTTATTTTCATATAACATTAATCTTTCTAATCACTATGGTTTGCCTTTCACGTTTATGACTCCGAAATTTCATAAGAATCCTGTAAAATTTAGATATATATGTTGTACGTCAATGAGTAATAATAGTAATGTCAATATTAGCTTTACAAAATATTCTCAAAAGAATATACGGTTTTTTTTTAATTTAAATTTAAAAATTCAAGTTTTTTTTTGGGTCAATTGACAATAGCCTAGATATTTTGGACAAACTACATTTCACTCCTCAGAAGATTCAGGTATTTGATTTTGAAAATCTGTTCTCCAATATACCTATTGACAGCCTATACAACATTTAAAAAACTATTTTTGACCTATTTTATATTGAAGATGAATTTAATATTAATAGAAATTTATTTTTTAGTTTATGTCATTTCTGTTTTTTCAATAATTATGTATATTTTCACAATCAAACTTTTAATCAGTTATGTGGTATAGGCATGGGGACAAGCTATTCAAGTACTGCTGCTAATTTATTTTTATTTTATTATGAATATAGTTATATCATGAAATACAGTAAAACTATAAAAATCTTTAGGTATATTGATGACGTATTAATTTTTGATTATGATATTTTAAGTGTATATGACGTAATATATCCTAATTGTTTAAAGTTAAATAGGGTAAACCAGGGTGATTATATTTTAATATTTCTGATAATCATTTAATTTTGGATTTATTTGACAAAAGAAACAGTTTTATTTTTTTTTACCAGAAGCTTGCCTCATTGGTACTCCAATACACATAAAAAAGTTTATATTAATATTGTCATTAATCAGTTAATTAGATTTAGTAAAATTTGTGGGAATAATTTCAGTTTCAATAAGCAATTTTTTTAATTTTTAGCTAATTTATTTTACAATAACAATTACACTTATAATTTTTTGAAATACCATTTAAAGTTATTACTGAAGGCTAATTGGCAACATTATGGTTTGGCGGGATGATCACAATACGATGATTGCTTCTGGATCTTTCTGTATGATTAAGTCTTCCCTAAAGTCTTTATCGAAAAACGGGTAGACGTGGATGTTTTGAATTGAAAGAAGCAGCAGATTTGGCTTGTGAAGTTAAGAAACTGGATAATGAAATGGATTTTTATTTTCGTTTCTACAAGGCTGAGGACGTCTGTAGTAAGTAAAGTATGGAATATTTTGTCCATTTAACTCTTTATTGTAGGTATGGACGGATACCGGATGCATTGCATTCATTTTATTTATAAATTTATTTAATTTTAAAGTTTAATCTATATACCTTTGTTTAATTTTAATATTTTTGGTTATTATAATATTTTTGTTTTATATTTTAAATTCAAGCATGTTGTAATAAATTTTAATGTGTTTTCTATTATAAAAGTAACCTCGAATTGTATTTAAATTTACTTTTATTTTTTTTTGTTTAAGATAACTCTGTTTTGAATGCAAGGTTAGCTCGTGTTTCGAAACCTACAATTTTATAGTGAGGGGGGAGGGGGGGTGATTGTTAATTCTGTCTGTCCGTCCACTGATGAGAAACAGACTGTCTTTCGCCTGTGTAGTTTTTGTGCTCTAACGTTATAAGTGTTTATAGTTAATTGTTATAAGTGTTTATAGTTAATTGTTATAAGTTTTTATAGTTAATTGTTATAAAAAAGTTTTATATACACCTTCTTTCATAAAATTTAAATATTTCATATTTTGAGGAATATATATATATATATATATATATATATATATATATACATGTACTAATAATACGTACACCTCCTGGCAGTGGAAGATGGAACTAAAAGTTGTTTTAATCTTTCGAGGTTTGTTTGGAAAAATCGACCAGCGAAACTGGCGTAGCCTGCTAGTTTCTTAAATTTGTTACATAAATGCAGTGTTGCTAATGGGCTACTTCTTTTAAAACTTAGTTTTTCTAGATTTCCACCAGTTTTTTTAGGAAGCAAAATTCGTCTTATTTAATGATAGATTAATTAGGGCGAAAATTTGGCCATTTTTTTATTCACCGTTTGAAAAAAGTGGTGTGAATCAAGCAATCTGAATTTTTAAAAAGTAGCCCACTGGCAACACTGCATAAATGGTTTAAAGATGCACTGACCGGAATGTTTATTTTTGAAGGAAATTTTGCATTTTTAGAACTGAATATCTTCTCGTCACAAAATATCATTATTGATTGTATTGACATCCGTAATTATTTTCTCAAATACGATAATTAAAAAAAAAAGCACAGTAGGAATTTTAACACATTGTTAACCGGTCACATGTGTAGCTGCCAACTTTTACGATTTTGTTATCACTACGGTGGAATAATAATTTCGCTTTATTTATTTGCAAATTTCCACCACAACTTATTAAAAGCTATTACTAAAATGGTTTTATGAATATCCAAATCTACAGTAAAAACAAATAAAATTTCTGACAATTTTTTTTTTCAAAAATCGCGCAGATGATTTTGTATAAACAGTTTTCGAATATTCTTTTCATTTACATGTATTGTCATATATATATTTTAAGGCAAAAACCTATCCATGAGTAACGCTGACGTCGTATTAAGAGTGATAACACCTCACCAATAATTTTCGCTTTTACTGCAATTTTTGTAACTTTTCTAAACATTACAACATTTCAATTTTTACACTGTCGAATAGAAACAGAAATATGCTTTCAAATGCAATTTGCTTGAAAATTGTATCTCAGTTTATTGATTTTTTAAGGCTATTAAAATAATTTTCAAGTATGAATTTTGAAAAAAGTAATCTCAATTGCATGTTGATCAATTACGGAAGATTACCCCGTTTGGACTTAAAGCAATATAAATAGTTCAATGTTTATGTCCGGCTAATATTCTATAACAAAATTAAAACTTTATCAATAAATAATAAAATAATAAAAAATTAACAGACATGTAATTGACTTACACGCTGAAATTATCCAACCACTGAAATTATCAGAATAAAAAAAGCTGCTGTTAGTAGCAAATTCTTTTTTAAATTTATTCGGCTATTATTTCCTGGCATGCGGTAAATACGATAGAATCACTAATGAATTTCATAACGTTATCTGAATACATAATTGATATTTTTCATATAAAAATGTTTTTTTTTTTTTTTGTGTTATTTGAGGCCAATCTAAAAAATATTTTAAATGTAAAAATCTATTACAGTTTTCAGTACCAAAAAATGGTGTTTACCTATATTCAGTAGCAGAGTTGGATCCCTTAGAATATTAAAGTACGTTTATTATCTGCTGCTTTAAAAAGGAAGGATTTCTATTCTGCAGGTCGAATGGTGTTTTAGACTACTGTCTAAGAATTGTAATTCCATGTTCTGTCATTCAAGTTAGAAAGTTTGATTTATAGAAGTTTATATTTGAGAGTCTATGATTAATATGCGCTATAATGGATAAAGTCACGGAGTTTCACAGAAATCAAATGCCAGATGGCAATTGTAAAGTAAATATAGAAATTAAATTCTGTAAATCCGTTTGGCAGTAAATAAATCACTTAAAACTTTTATGTAAATCTTAAACTAATATGCGAGTTGTTTAGATTAGGTTTTGGAAATACGAAAAGTTTTGTTAGGATTTGAAATCTGATGTATATTCCAATGGTTGTTGATATTAATTCCTTTGTAAAATTGCTTAAGTATATGAAAATTGTAAAATTTACCTAATAAGCGAAAACTTTCGGTTTTATTTGGATTTGTTGAAAACTTCTTTGTCCGAATCATTTTATACATAGAGAATTTTTGTTCAGTTTTGTGATAGAGATTTAAAAAAAATATATATTTACAAGTATAAGTTGCTTTTAGACGCTTTCCAACATAGTTGAGAAGTGTTTATGAATTCGGTTTGTCTGTCGGTCTGGCCGTAATGTAAATATACTCAGTAAATATAGACTCATGTAAATATACTCAGATTGAAGTGTGTAATTTTTATTTGTTAATGAAGTGTACTATGAAATATGATAATAATCAGCAGGTGTCAGAAAAAACGTAATGTCGAAAGCACAAACAAAATTACTATTCTGGCGAAGTGTGGTTATCATAGTTGCATAATATTAGTCTTGATGTATTTTATTCTTTTTATTAACAACAAACTTAACACAACAGTAAATTTATAAAGTTAATTAGACTGAAAGAATAATAAATTCCAGGAGAGCAATCAAGATGCTCCATATTCAAGATACAAATTATTCCAACTAACAAAAACAAGTTTTCTAATCAGTTCGGGGTTACGTCACATTACGTAACGCCGTGAGCTTAACTCCGCCCACAGAATATGTGATCAAGGATTTCTCAACATCCTGCCCCACCATGAACACATGGGGGTTCATCAAAAATTTTCAAAAATGTACATCATACATATATAACATCATATATATATATATATATATAACATCAATACAAGTAACCTAGTTTTCAATTAACAAATAATACCTCAATTATCTAAATTGTATAAAATTTTCAAATAAAGTAATATTAAGGTATTCAAGTAAACAATTTAACTTAATATTATTCAAGATTAATATCTATTCCAAGATTAAAAATAATAATAATATATCCAAGATAATAAAATTCATGAATGAAACCAAGTGAGTAAAACAAAACATTTTTAAAGTTTTGCCCAAGAATTTCAAGAAGACAGTCAAATATAAAATAAATTATTTAAATTTAAAATAATTCAGGTCAAGATACAAATAATATATAGTCCTGGAAATCAAAGTTTGATATACTATCTAGATTAACTCATGAACACAAGAGAATTTCAAATATTAAATTCAAGAAACAATGCAAATATATATATTCCAGTGATACTTACATACCTTCTTCAATAAGCACAAAAACAAA
This sequence comes from Maratus michaelseni, assembly GCA_963931845.1. Lineage (NCBI taxonomy): Eukaryota > Metazoa > Arthropoda > Arachnida > Araneae > Salticidae > Maratus > Maratus michaelseni. Next base: position 258,074,825 of record OZ007588.1, on the reverse strand, counting down.
TTACAATTATATCTTCTACTAAAAATATAAAAAGAAATAGTTAAAGATATTATTCATGTATATTCTATTATCAGGTAATTCTATTATCAGGTAAAAAATTCAAAAAGGATAAGTAAGAGAAGTTAAAGTCCAATACAAATATCATCAAGAAAATGTTTTAGTCTCTAAATGAAAAAAAAAAGTTTTTCAGTTTTTCAAGTCCAATATCAGTTTTTCAAGTCTAAATTAAAGAGATTTATTGGTCTTTTAATAATGGAATTGTTTGTTTTCACTTCACAAGACCTTATTTTTCCGTCTCTTCCAACAAATGTTTTTGTAATTTTTCCCAACTTCCAGAAAGCTCTAGGTAAATGTTCATCATGCACAAGCACAACATCATCTATCTTGAAATCAGATGTTTTATTTTGATCCGTGCAGTGAGCAGATTTTAAGTTGAGGAGATATTCATTCTTCCACCGCCTCCAAAAATGGTTTAAAATAGTCTCACGTAAACGAAAACGTTTCACTAAAGTTTCTTTAGTTGCTGGTAAGGTTAAATCGTTTACTTTGATAGTTGGTAAACACAAAACTCGTTTTCCTGGAATAAAATGAGCAGGTGTTAGAGGAAATGGTTCATCTAGTTCAGAATAAATGTAAGTCAATGGACGAGAGTTAAATTTCTTGCAGATTGTGCAATTGTTGAGGAATGATTTTATGCACTGTCTACCTCTTAAAATCCAAAACTTTTCACGAGTTTGTACCAGTGTGTCTGATATTCCTGCATGCAAAACCCTTTCATGGGAATCTTTAATAATCAATTCAGTAAATTTATGTTTGGGAGGAAGCACGATAGGATGTTTATCATAAAATGGTAAGTTAGCCTTTTGTAACCGCCCTCGTACCAAGCGTAATCCTTCTTCTGACAACACAGGATTTAGCTGCAAAAGGTTGGATTATTTAGGGATATTTTTGTTAAGCTTTAAGCATTTTATAACCCCAGGAAAACTTTCTTCTTGAACAAGCTTTACACAAAAATTTTCGGCATTTATTATTTCATCAGCTAATAATTCCGCAAGATTTCGCTTTTCTGTTTTTACTTTTATATTGGAAATAAATCTAAATACCCATGCAGTTACTCGATACAATTTCTTTAGTGGGCTATACCTTGACAAATTTAAAATTTGAATTTTATCAGCGTTATTTGTGTTAACTACACAAGAAATAATTTCTGCTTTTCGAGACCGCTCTTCAGAAACATTAGACACTTGAGTTGCGGGTATTTTAACTCTGTGCCACTGATATTCAGGCAAGGAAAGAAATTCGGGACCGTACCACCATTTTTGAGAATTGATCAATTGTTTTCCGGAACAACCTCTAGTGATTAGGTCGGCCTTCGCAATGTCTCCATAAACTAGGATCAGACAAGTCATGAATTTCTGAAATTCTATTTGCGATGAATGGTTTCCATTTTTCTTTTGAGCCTTTTATCCTATAAAGGACAATTTCAGAATCTGTCCAGAAAACAAACTGGAATACTTGGAGAATATTTTTAAGATAATTTGCAAATCTTGCACCAATAACTGATCGCATCAATTCAAGACGAGGGAGAGTTAATTTCTTCAAGGAGGCTACTCTAGATTTAGACATGACAAAACTAGTTTCAAATTTTTCTTTAGATGTTTGATATCGTAAGTATACTACTGCGCCATAGGCTTTAGGATTAGCATCTGTAAAAATATGTAACTGGAGACCCTCCTTTTCCATGATCAGAGTGCTAAAGTAATATCTGGGAATTTTCAGTTGTGAGAGATCCTGTATTTCTGAAATCCAAGTTTTTCAATCATTTTCTAAATCACGAGAAAAAATTTCATCCCATGATATGCCCATTACCCATATTTGTTGCAATAAATATTTAATTCGAATAATAAAAGGAGTGATTAACCCAGCCGGGTCAAACAACATAGCTGCAATTTTCAAGACATTCCGTTTTGTACAAGAATCATTATTTAATTTTGATAACAATGGACGTAATTCTAGTCCCAAATTATCTTCATTATTGTTCCAAGTTAAGCCTAATACTTTTAGAGAGTTATTTGGTGGATCGGAATTAGAAATAGGTATGCTCTTATCAATCCATCTTTTCCTAAGCTCCTCGGAATTAGTTTCAAATTTTCTTAAATTCATCCCCCCTTCTTTCAAAATATCAACAGCTTCATTAGATAAATTAAAAGCCTGTACAACATCATTTTCTCCGGTAAACAAATCATCTACATGCAGGGACGAATTAAGAGCCTACACTAGTCACGCGAAGAAACGCTCACGCTAATGTTAAGTCTATGGGAAGGTTATCCCGCGATTTCTCGCTCGCATTTTAATATTTTAAATGATTTTTTTTTGCATAGGATAGCTGACGTCGATATCTATCGTTGTTAGTTTTTACTTTTTGATTTTGGCTCCAGTTTTTTTATATAAGGGTACTTTCATTTTCAGAACCGGTTCCAACCGGTTCCAAAATTTAAAATGTCCGCTTATAAAAAAAGTTTAACCAAAATCAAAAAAGTAAAAACTAACAACGTTGAAGATCGACCTCAGCTATCCTACGCAAAAAAATCATTTAAAAATATTAAAATGCGAGCGAGAAATCGCGGGATAACCTTCCCATAGACTTAACATTAGCGTGAGCGTTTCTTCGCGTGACTAGTGTAGGCTCTTAAGGATTTCAAATGTTTTCTTGTGAGAGTCTTTATATTTATTGATATGGTTTTTAATAGTACAGGCAAGGATAAACGGACTGCAGGTGACACCAAAAGTAGCCCTAGTCATTCTATAGGGAACAATTTCTTTATTTTTGTCAAAATCTTCATAGTATAAAAATCTTAAGTAATCGCGATCTTCTTCCGCTATAGATATCTGGAGAAAGGTTTTTTTCAATGTTAGCTGAAAGGGCAATTTTGTGTAATCGGAATTTTAAAATAATATCCAGAACATTTCGGTTCAAGTTAGGACCCAGATTCAGGCATTCGTTTAAAGATAAGGAATCCGCTTGTTTAGACGATGCATCGAAAACAATCCGAGTTTTTGTTGTAATTTTATCCTCTCGGATGTCAGGTCTACGGGGCATATAGTAACAGTTATTCTTGGAAAACCTTTTAGGGCAAAATTCTACTATACCTTCATTAACATGGTCAAGCAAAATAGAATTGTATTCTTTGAATAAAGACTCTTCTTTCAGGAATTTATTTTCCAAACTAGAAAACCGCTTTTTTGCTACTTCAAGATTATTTTTAAGCAAATCACGAGAATTTCTCCATAAAAGACGTGTTTCATAGTGACCATTCACGAATTTTAAGTTTTCTTGAAACTCATTTATTACTTCATAATTAGAAATTTCCTTTTCATTACTTTCAATAATACCAATTGCTTCAAGTTCTCAAAATGCTTTTAATTGTGTATTTAAATTTTCACCCGAAACATTAAATCATGTTAAATCTCTTTCTTTCGAATAGCAAATTACATTTAAACAAGAAATAGAATTCATCGAATAATTATCTGGCATTTGTCCAACTAATGTTGTTCCGAAAATAGGCGTTTGAAAGTATAATTGCTTGTTTATTTTGGTAAGCGATCCACATAATGTTTCATAAATATAATTAGCTCCTAATAAAATTTGAACTGGTAAATTTAACTCGAATAAATCAGCTAATTGATATTCCTTTGAAATAAGGTTTTGAACCCGGGGATTAATATTTTGACATAATTGGGTACCACAGATTTCATCCGTAATTAATGCCTCAACATTAACAGAATTATACGGATGATATCTGCTTCTCAAGGTTATTAATACGCATTCAAATTCCTTTTCTGTAGTATTTCTGTTAGAAAATTTGTAAATGAAAAGTTTTTCTTTTCTTAAGATTTTGGCATTTAATGCCTTTGCCAAATCACTCCGAATGAAGATTTTTGTGGAAGCAGAATCATATAGTATTCTGGCAAATAATTTTTTAGATCTACTTTCCACCTGAACACAAGCCGTTTGCAGAAGAGTGATATAATTATTTCTCAAATTTTGCGACTTATGAATAGATTGCATTACTGTTTCATTTTCAGGAATTTGGCTAACTTGTTTTAATTTTGGATCTTGATTTTCAACCAATTTTTTACATTTTGTTTGTGGGCAAAATAAGTGATTATGTTGTGTGCTTTGAAATGTTTGACAGGGCTGAATTTTTACTTTACAAGCTGACTGTAAGTGTTTGAAAAAGCATTTATAACAGCGTCCGTCTTTCTTTAACTTAAATCTTTTTTGTAAATTGGTTAGGATTTTGCATCCTAATCCAGTATGGGAATTAGAATTGCAAAATATGCAAACACCTTTAGTAACGGTATTTAATGCAACTGATGTCGGGAAATTATTTTTTACTTTAAATTTCTCTTTAGAATATTCAGCTTTCGAACAAAATGTTTCCTGACCTTTCAACGAAATTCCTGACACTAGATTTGCAGCCTCCCTAGATTCAATTTCAAACTTGATGAATTTCATTAATTCCCCTACATCACCCATTTTCTTAGGATCACTTTTTCTGTGAAATTCTCCCACTAAATTATGTGGCAATTGTTTTAACAAAATAGGGATTAATATATATCCAAATTTATCTGACGCAATGCTCATAGATTGCAAATTCCTAATACTGACTTCACTTTCATCCTAAATATGTCTGAGCCCCTTAATATTTGATGAAGATTTAACAGGTTCGATTTCTAATAGTTTATTAACAAAACAACTAATAAACTGGTCTTGTTTTCCGTATCTTTCTTTTAATAAGGTTAAACAAGACTTATAATTTTCTTCTTTTAAAGCAAAACCAGCTACTGATTTGTAAGCTTCACCGGTTAAGAAAGATTTCAAATATAAAAAATTATCAACTGTAGTTAATGATTCATTTGAATCTATAGCGCTTTCAAAACTATTATAAAATTTCAAGAATTTACTTGGATCACCACTAAAAGTGGTTATATTTAGTTTGGGTAAATTGCCAGGATTCTGTGATGCATTATTTAAATTAGATTCAGCTTGCTCGACCTTGAATTGTTTTAATTTACTTCTGATATTTGTTTTTGAATTAGATATAGCTTCATCATACTCAAGTGACTTTTGAATTTCGTTTTCAAATTGCGTTTCATCATCAATTAATTCTTCAATTTTTTCATTTAAATTTTTAAGTTCATCTTGTTTTTCATGTAAATTTATTAAATATTCAGATAATTTAAATTGATCATCGTCACTTTGAGTATCAATACTTTCTAGAAATGTATCAATAGAAGAAATTAATTTCGTGCATGAAGTTCGAGCAAGCTTCCGTTTTGCCTTTAATTTATCAAGTTTTTTCATTTTAGAATGATAATAATAATAATAATAAAGTTTACAATACCTTTTATCCGAGCTTAGTCCACGAAAAGAGAAAAAAAAACTTGCGATAAATATTTTTCCTATATAGTCACATCGATGACGAATTCAGAACAATTTCTTGTATTCGCGGGATTCCGGCGCCATGAAAAATGATAATAATCAGCAGGTGTCAGAAAAAAACGTAATGTCGAAAGCACAAACAAAATTACTATTCTGGCGAAGTGTGGTTATCATAGTTGCATAATATTAGTCTTGATGTATTTTCTTCTTTTTATTAACAACAAACTTAACACAACAGTAAATTTATAAAGTTAATTAGACTGAAAGAATAATAAATTCCAGGAGAGCAATCAAGATGCTCCATATTCAAGATACAAATTATTCCAACTAACAAAAACAAGTTTTCTAATCAGTTCGGGGTTACGTCACATTACGTAACGCCGTGAGCTTAACTCCGCCCACAGAACATGTGATCAAGGATTTCTCAACATACTATGAAATGTTCCTGTTGAAAATGAAATGTGTAGAATTTATAGTTCGTTTATAAAGACACACATAAAAACTGCGTCATAATATCGTTTATGTTGGGAAATCATGTGGTGCATTTTATTTAAATGGCTTTTATAGATATGTCTCAAGATAATATTCTGTTAACGTTGGAAAGTGTATCATAATCTGTGCCTGTGCATTATTCTTCGTTCTTGTTTTAATAAACGCAGATTCTATAATTATTGATGTGTCTTTTCTGTCTACAAAACATTTGCTGTACGAAAATCTTCCTAAAAACATTGTACATCTTTTATAACACTTTGATCATTTTAACACTTTTTAACACTTTTTAACACTTTTGTGTAACACATTGTGTTAATAATTCGCTGACCGGTCATAAATATACTCATACTTTATTGAACAAAACGTCACTGACTGAGGGCGTCTTTTTTAATCCTTTTCTCCATCTAATAAATTTTTTAGCTTTCATTCGAAAAGAAAATTTTTCATATCCGACATTCTTATATATTTTTTAAACTGTATTTCAACATTTTATTTTGAATTCATTGAAACTTTTTATATTGTGGCATATTTACAGATACATAATCGTGGAAACGTAGCCATGCAATCAATGTATCAAAGAAGTTCAATAGAGAACGTTAATTCCGTGTTGGAATTTTATTTTGTAGAAAAATAAAGGTACTCCCTTTAATTACTTAGTAAAGTATGGGGATAACTACGAAAGTTGTTATTAATTGGTTTCTTTTTTACTTTTTGAATATATTTTTTTTTACTTCCGCTAATCTCCGAGGGTGTAATCAAATAAAGAAAAGTGCTCAGTTAAACTGAAAGCATTGAACTCACAGGCTATTCACACTAATTGTATATTATAGTCTTATTTCAAAGAATAATGCCCCTCGAAAAATAAAGAAATCGACAATAAATTAAGGGTGGATTAGCCCCCCGTTCAATCCCTTTATACATAACCAATGAACCCCCAAAACAAATCAGGCAAGTGCCTTATCAGAATGAATCTATATACAAAATTTGAAGCAAATCGGATATTTCTATCAAGAGTTTTCTCCTTACGTACATACATACGTACATATATAAAGAACGTACATATACGTTCAACATACATTACGTACATACAGAACCTGCGGGAACATTAGCTCTCAGGCTTTGATAACCTGAGAGCTAAAAAGCACCGGTAAGTAACCAGTTCGAAAATTTTAACTGGTATAGCATATTAAAAAATATTACCGATGGTCCATCAACATATGATCATTGCATTGTAGGATAATAAAATTATCTTTCCAAATTCATTTTAGGCTGTTTTTTTAATCCACAAAACAATTTCAAACTATTTTTATCATTTTTTTTCACGTAATTGTTTCATATCTGCCACACTATTTGTTTTACTAATGTATTGTCTTACCTTGATCTGAATTCCTATTATTTTTATAAACAGAGCATATTTTTTAAAATATTGCAATAACATCGGAATTTGTTATTAAGAGCAAATTATGGAATGCTATAAATACAAACGATTACATTTCTATTCTTAATAAAGATGTTTAACGCAAACAAACATTAACTGGAATAGTTACTTTAAATAATAAACTTCATCGTACATTCAGCAAAACGTAAATCTATGAGATTCCTAAATATTTTTAGTCTGAAAGTTTACAAGGAATGTAACAGTACATGAGTATAATAATAATGCATAGGTACAGCATTCTGCTATGAAAAAAACGTTTATCATTTTAAAATTTCTGCATATACTATAATTCGAACATGTTATTAGTATGTGAGCCATTTCAAACTTTCATCAACCTAAAGAAATCAAAATTTGCTCATACTTATTTATTGTTTTAAAATTGAGGAGATTTAGTTAATTTAGTGTATTTAAATTGAATTACTATAATTAATTACTATATACTAAACATTACTGTGGAACGTTATTATGCTGTTGACGTACTTATTAAAAAAGACGCATTTTTAAATGTTTAAATTGATAATCTTTAATTTAAAAGAAAACATTTTTAAGTTTTTATATTATTGATCCTTTCATATCCCATCTTATGCATCAAACTTACCAATGCATTATAAAATTATATTTACATAAATCATCGTTCATAGAATGACTAAAAAAAGTTCACAATTTATTGCTCTGCTGAGTTTTTTTCTTACACAGGAGTTATATCCTTACGTTTTTTTCATTATACATATCGCAGAATTCTGCGATTTAATAAGAAAAAGTTAACTATTTTGAAAAGTGGTACTCAAAAATAAGACCTCCTATGCACCTCATTATGCATTCAACAGAAGTATTTTTTTAATCCATACACTACGCCACATTCTGTACAAGTAAGGCACGAAATTTAAAACGAATACTGAGCAATTTCTTCTTTTTTCCGAACTAAATATATTTTAATGTATATAAGAATTTTGAAAACTTAAATATTTATTTCACATTTTTAAGAATCTTTTAGATCTTTTATGTTAGTTTGCTTATATTTTATTAATACTATGATGTATACAATTCAGAATAATATATAAGATTAGAATTCATTAAATAATATACATGTATACTGATAAATAATTGAGAGTAATTTCAACTATTTTATTATATTATATAAGATAAGAATTTTTTAATTAACATTTACAAATAAAATAATTGACAGTTTTATTAATACTGTATATCTTACGAATAATGCGTAAATATTACTTTGAATGAATTCAATTATTTCCCGATCCTATTATTCAACTTTCCAAAATATATCTTCCACATTTTCAAAGTGAATTTCAAGATAATTATTTGAATTAGTCAGATAACGTTATTCTTGATTCTTTTCCCGTTTCACGGCATATTTTCATTTAATCAACTTATTAAAAGCACCACTGTTACTTATCATCACAAGTTTACGCGTGCATGAAAATACCTTTTCGTTACAAAGCCAGATCTCAAACTTTAATACTTTAACGTTATTTCTCGAAATTTTTAGTTTGGAACATTCTGAAAATACAGCCTGTTTCACAAGGAATTTTATTACAAAATGAACTCAGCCAGTTTAAATAAATCTCAAGAATCCTCTTAATTAAATTTGTTGAATAATTGGAACATAAATTTTAATTTCTTTCTGAATTGTATAATACAAGAGCATTGAGCAATTTCATAAAGTCTTTTGCACTTTTCATGTTTAATGTGAATATATAAAGAATTTCATTAAGCTGGTGCAATATCATTTCCTATATATTTCAACCCATTAACGCCCCCCCCCCTTCCCTCAGAAATGTTAGAAATACTTTAACATTATGTTTGCTTTAAAGAAAATGAAATGTAAATTCAATGGAAAAGAACATTAAAATAATATTGTATTTATAAATTAAATTCTAAAAATATATAAGACAAACAAAGGAGCTGTGTGAAGAGATATTTCTATTCTAATTGTCGAAACATCATTAGAGACTTACTGAGGAGAGCGAAAAACTTTTTGGTGTCTGTCTGTCTACACTGTAAAAAGAAGAAAAATATTTCCTTATCCAGCAAAAATGTTTCCGAAAATGTAAAATTTCTTATACGTTCTTTCAATTATATAAAGTTATAAGTTCTTTCGATTTATCCAGGATTTCAAAAAGCATTCATTTTTCTTCAGAAACTTCAGATAGCAATAGATTTCCGAGATTTAAAGAAACATTCTTAATCAAAAGCCTCTTTTGCTACTCATAATTTTTGGAAACGTTACGAAGTAGTTTTTACAGTGTATTTATTAGTTTTAACAACTCGAAATCGACACGAAATATTGTTTTTTTTTCTTAAGTGTTATAATTTCTCAAGTAAACATCTTCATGTTCAACAAACATATTCAACAGACAATCATTTTAAATTAACAACGAAAACTGACCATTAGTCTGTTACATTTGCGTGTATAACTTCTGTTACGCAGCTGAAAATGTTTCTTTGACAATTTATAGCAACAAAAAAACGTATTTCATGTTGATAAAATACAGGGTGATTACAAATGAATATCCCAACTTTGAAAGGCTATATCTTCTGAACAAGTGTTCCATTTCACACATCGAAGTGAGTGAGAATTTATGAAGTTTCATAAATGTAAAGGTTCGTTTTTTTTGCCGACTGAGGGCGCAACGAGCGGCGGGTTGAAAGTGAACCGGCATGTTCCGTTGCGAGTCCATTCAGTCAGTTGCCGCCGAGAAACATAAAAGATAAAGTGTTTTTTCCGCCTCTACCAGCTGACACTGCTAAACTGAAAACGAGGATAACTGCAACTGTAACACCCGACATGCTGAAAACCGTGTGGGACGAATTCTCCTACCGAATGGATATCGTTCGTGTTTCAGCTGGTGACGCAAACTGGCTCGTGTTTCTTCTTCTTTCTACATTTATGAAACTTCATAACTTCTCACTCACTTCGATGTGTGAAATGGAACACTACCTTTTATTGTTCAGAAGATATAGATAGGCTTTCAAAGTTGGGATATTCAATTATAATCACCCGGTATGTCATATCATGTTGTTAAAAGATATGAGATCATGAGAAAGCTGATAAATACAATGAAATTACTACTTCGTAATATTTGCGAAAATTACGTACAGCAAAAAGAACTTTTATTTTTGAAATAATTCCTTGAATCTACGAAATCTATTGATTTGTCAGGTTTCTGAAGATAAAGAAACGCTTTTTGAAATCGTGCACATTTGAAAGAAGTTACATTTGTGTAAACATTCTTCCTAGATACAGAAGTATTTCTGTTTTTATACAGTACATGTCTATCTGTCAGAATCGCGATAACTGTAAAAAAAATCGGTCAATTGCGGCTATAACTCGCGCTAAAAGGATTCCGTACATTAAATTTATTAATTAATAAACTAATACTACACCTAATTTTTTCATAATTTTAGTTTCAATAGATTTGGAAATAGGAAGGTGGCAGTGGAATATATTTTTCCAGTATACTTTCGACGATATCGCTCAAAATATAATACCTAAAATTAAAACAAATATATATTTGAGTTCGATGTTACGAGATCTTTCGAAAAATATCCTAAACGATACATTTAAAAAAACTTTTTTTTCAATTAACTTAATTAATATCTCGGCTAATTACCGACAATTTTTTTTTCGAAAATCATTATCAATTATTCTTGGATGATTCTTTGTCGATACATACCTCGAGCGCCCGTCAACTCCCCCTCTGACCACTCAAAATGTAAAGTTTGTGTGTAGCGGAAAAATGAGTTTTTCTCAAAAACTATGTTACATAGGAAAATTGCTATAGTTTTCCTGCAATATTTAAATACACTCCTACTACCCCTAATTTGTTCCTAATTTTAGTTTCAGTAGATTCGGAAATAGAGGGGGGGGGATATTTTTCCAATGCATAATCGACGATAAATCTGAAAATATAATATCTAAAATTAAAACAAATATTTTTTTTTTGAGTTCGTTATTACGAAACCTTTCATACGATACACCACATGATATACAAAAAGAAAACATTTTTTTTTCAGGTAACTTAATTAGCCCCTAATTTTTTTCCTAAACATATTTGTGAATGGCTAATAATCTGAAAACATGTGTGTAAAAAGGCTTTATAACTTTCCCAGGTTTCAACTTTCCACGTCCCATAGTTTACGAGAAAAGGGGCTGTGACAGACGGACGGACAGACAGAGGAGTGATCTTATAATGGTTCCGTTTTTACTTTTTAAGTAAGGAACACTAAAAAAGATTTCATTAGTTCGAAATTTGATAGATATATTGATGAGGTGTTACAAATTAGCTCTCAGCTTTTGGTTTAATTCGGTTGATTGGTTTCAAAAGTGTACAGCATTTGTTTCATGCCATTCACTTTTGTAATGATATTCAGATGATTTTAAAAATTACTGAAATAAACTTTCACTGATTTATTACCAGGCTGCATACTGTTCTACTCGAATAGAAATTTTCTCCTCATTTAATCACAAGAAAATATGACAAATTCTGCGATTGATCGTAGAAAGATTTTTAAACTAAAGAAAAAAAATCAAGCAAATATTTCTGATCTGAAAAAGTTGTGCCAGGCTCCTTAGAAATTCCAAGTAAAGAATTTACGCACGTTTTGTTACATTTTATTACATTCATAAAAAAGATTTAAATAATTCATTTAAATGCTAAATTATGGATGCTAAATTTTCCTTATATTTCTTACAAGGAGAGGACGAAGCTTTGTAATCACAGATTTTGATTATTTTCATATATGTTGAAGGGTAGAAGCCCCTTAGTCTCAGGTTCAACGGTTTTTATACAACGCTCCTTAGTTCTCGAGAAATAGGGGGTCTAATATTTTAACACAACTTAAATATTTACTTTGTAACGAAATTACTGCGTTGGTCGTAGATCAGTCGTTATGGCGTGTGCTCGTTGATCCGGGGGCCAGGTTTGAGACCGGGACGAGCTACGTTTTTCATTTTTTGTTTTATAAATATATTGGTAATTATAATTTATAATCTCAATTAAAAATTTTAATATCGTACATTAATTATAATGTTAACATATTTAAATTTAAATTGAATTTATTTGATTTTTAAGCCATTATTAAACATTTCTCATCATTTAAAGAGATTTTTTTAAAAAATAAATCCATTATTGACTAGTAAAAATTACAAAATCGTTACAAAATCATACTTTATATTATTAAGTATAAATTAATTCAAAGCGAATCATACGTATAACAAATTTTAAAAAATGCTGTAATTTAATTCTTATACTAAATTTTAATATAATTACGCTTCTTACTTTAAAAACAGAAAAGAATTATCATCGCATTGACTTCCCTTGTTAAGGCAATATATACATGATGTTTCATTAAAATCAGGAATTAAGACAATTGTTCAATATCATTGCATCGATAAAGAAATCGATATATGGAATACATTTTAAAAGTGATTAAAAAACATTAACTGTTTAATGATGTTTTATGCAACGATTTAGTTACAAATGAAAAATAAGTAGGTTAACATTATAATTAATGCACAATATTATAATTTTTAACTAGGATTATTAAATAATAATTACAAGTATATTTATAAAACAATAAAAACGTAGCTTGTCCTGGTCTCGAATCCGAGCCCGCGGATCAACGAGCACACGCCATAACGACTGAGCTACGACCAACGGAGAAATGAAGTTACAAAGTAAATATTTAAGTTGTGTTAAAATATTGGATCCCCTATTTCTCGAGAACTAAGGAGCCTTGTGTAAAATCCGTTGAACCTGAGCCTAAGAGGCTTCTACCCTACAACATATATAAAAATAATCAAATCTGTGATTACCAAGCTTGGCACTCTCCTTGTTAAATTAATCCGATAGGTTTGAAAATTTGTCAATGCATACGTTAAACATTCGAATGTAACCGTAAACTTTTGGTGGAGTATTGTGCATCTGTTCAAAAAAGTATATGAAATATTTTACTTCACAAGTTTTCATTTTTGCCATCATACGTACTTCTTTTCTTCCTCTAACAGTGGTATATAAACTGCATTTCATAGAGTGTAAAAAAAATTAAATCGCGGTATTTTGAGACAGTAATTTTAAAATATATTATTAACAAAAACTAATAATGGTACGCATGTTCAATCGAAATAGATTAGGATTTAGGCTATGATGTCATATAAAATAAGTTGAAAATGGTGTGAAACAATAATAACTAAAATATCTTCTTAAAACACCATCAAAATTTTTAAAATGCTCTAAGCCTTTCGAAAGATCTGAGTCTTTCTTCGTCAGGCGCAAAAAGACGTGCTTCTACTATGAAAGCAGCAACAAGACCCATCTTAAAAATTTTGATGGTGTTTTAAGAAGATATTTTAGTTATTATGATGTCATACACTCACGCACAGTTTTTTTTTAATCCGTTATAAAAAGGAAAAAAGTCGCCAAATTTAGGGGATTTTTTCCTTTAATGGCAACCTAGCTATTGTTTTAAGTTATTGGTTTGGCGCGGGCTTGAAAATCGCGCCAAACAAAAAGTCTCCAAAAATCTCTGCGTGAGTGTAAAGCATCTGTTCCAGGATTTATTTAGATAAAAGCTATCTTTTATATATTATAGAATGACCATTTAAACTGTTTAAATAAATTAAGCTTACATTACCAATGGTTTCTTTGTTACACGATATTTTATCCAATTTCTACAACAGTGCATATGTTTCTTGATTGGTAAAGGTTGAAAGTATTGTCAGTAGGATAGGATAACAATGTCTTGTGCAACGAGGTGCTTATGATGATAAAATAACACTGTAAAACGCACAATGTACATATACTTGAAATCTAAAATAGCACAATTACTCTAAACAGCGAACGTAAAATTGATTAGAGAAGAGAGAATATTTTAGGAAACTATAATGCTTATATTAAAAGAAATACAAGAATAAGCAGTTCCAAAATATCAAGGCATATGAAATCGTGTTTAATGTAAGAGTTTTAAAAGGTTTTATTTCCCGTATCTTCGGAAAAATCCATTTTTCCCTTTAAATGTATTAGCTAAAGTATCAAACAAATGCAAATGACTAAGATATAAACAATCATCAAAAAACTTGTTTTTCCATTTGTATCTTAAAATACAAACGGTCGTTTCAAGGATATAAAATACAATCGTTCCGTCAATATAAAATATTATGAAAAATAAAACGTTTTGAAGAAGTTGAATTCTTTCCATTTATCAGTATCAAATTACACTTATTTCCTCAAAATTTCATTCAAAAAGCCAATTTCTTGAAATTTTGATAAAAGCTTCTGAATCATTCAAACTCTGAAATTTATGTATAACATATATAGCCGTCTATGATAACATATATGACCATCTAACTTATTGAACATAAATCTAAAAATAGATTTCCTATAGAAAATAGAATTCTTTGTTTTCCTTCAAAATGGAAATGGGATCTCGGGGAAAAAGGGAGGCTAAGATAAGCTTTTATTTTTGTTTAATATATTCATCCTGCGATTATGTAATGATTTTAATGTAATTTAAGTTTTTCTTTAAATATTTGTTAATCATATCTTGTTTAAGAATATACACGGTGTCCATAAATGATTGTCCCGATTTCCTTACCTCATAACTTTTGATTTAAGAGTACGGCGAAAAATATTATTACATATTCGTAAATTACAACCCAAAAAGTTTTTTAATAACACAATTCAAGTTACATATGCGTAATGTTGCAACTGAAAACGTTATTAAGCAAATAACGATTACAATCAAGTTTATAAAATATTGCTTCTTTAATTTTTTTTTATTACTTTAATTAAAAAGAAGATTTTAAGTCCCGCAGTGGCGCAGACGATTAAGCTCGGCTCCCATAAGATCACCGGAAGTGAAGCAGCATCGACCAGGGTCAGTGGTTGGGAGGGTGACCCGACTGCGGCTGCTGTGGGACCGTGTACGTTAATGGGAGCTAGTGCACGTAAAATCTGTCCGTGGCTCCAATGTCCTCCAAGTTTGAAAACGATACCTCTGGGGGTGCCAATCCAGGTGCAGGTCTCTCATCTGGAATTAGTTCAGAATTAGGAGACCAGCTCTAGAAGTCAAACCTCTCTTGAGGCTCCGGTACCCCTTCTTTCAGAGAAGTGCCATGGCACTTTCTCTGATACGACACCAACAACAACAATGGCTCATAGTCTTTCAACATCGAATAGTTTTGCGTGTCTCTGTAAATAAACGATAAATTCTACGTACTGAATAATCTATATAAAACATGTTGTAGTGCAGCTCCCATAATACATATCAATTTGATTAAGTTTGAAATAGTGTAACATTATTAAAATACCCTGAAAACGATTTTTCTCTATAAATCACAATACACTGATGTCCAAAAAAGAAGGGGTAGTACCGGACGCTTTTGATTTTACATGGTTTATAGAATATCTATTGAAATTCGTGAAGAACTGTCTTTGTACTTTGGGGATGTAAAGCACATGTTTGACTTCATATTTTTCAGTGAAGATTTAGTTGCGAGGATAATTAGGGGCCCAATAATAAATTTAATAATAAAATAATATTTGCGACCACCTAAGTAAAAGAAATTGCTCAAAATGGTCTCTCACTGTAGCAAATGACTATGTGGGTCCTTTTCAACGTTGTGTGCATTTGTGTGAGCATAGAATGCATATTCGTGAAGATGTTAACGTTTCTGCGAAAAATTCAAATGTTTTTTGTTTATAGCACACAGAGTTTTCAACCACATTTAACGCCAATTTCTGAAAACTTGGCAAAGAATATTAGAAACAGTATACTGCAATTAAAAATGAATATATTTGAACATTTAATGAGATATGGGCATTTATTTGAAATAGTTTTCAACTGCGCATATATGAAAGGTAACAAAATTGTTATTTCATAATTTGGGTATAGGCTATTTAGGGCAACTTATATAAAAAGTCCACTCCAATCTCTTGAAAATTCGGTAAGATATCTTAGATCCAGTAAGTTGATTGACAAATTGTGGATAATCTCTTATCATCCAGCTACTTTTAGAAAGGAACTCACTATATCACCACTATGTTTCTGAATTTTCATGATATTGAACTGTATTTTGTATATAAGCTAATTAAATAGTCTACTACTAAGTTATGAAATAAAAACTTTGATACCTTTCATGCATGCGCAGTTAAAAGTTATTTCATACAAATGCTCATATATCATCAAATATTCAATATTCATTTTTAATTGCAATATACTGCTTCTACTACTCTTTGTCAAGTTTTCATAAAGTTGCATTAAATTTGGTTGAAAACTCTATGCTATAAACAGAAATTTTCACAGAAACGTTAACATTTCCACGAATATGCATTCTATGCTCACACAAATGCACACAACGTTGAAAAGGATCCACATAGTCATTTGCTACAGTGAGAGACCATTTTGAGCAATTTCTTTTACTTAGGTGGTCGCAAATATTATTTTATTATTAAATTTATTATTGGGACCCTAATTATCCTCGCGACTAAATTTTCACTGAAAAATATGAAGTCAAACATGTTCTTCACATCCTCGAAGTTCAAGGACAATTCGTCAAGAATTTCAGTAGCTATTCGAAATAACATGTAAAATCGACAGCATCCGGTCACTGCCCCTTAATTTTTGGACATCAGGATATAATTTAATTATTTTGCGCGTCCCTGTAAACGAACTATCATTTCTGCTTACACTATATTCTATAGAAAGCATATTGCCATCCACCTCAGTGACGCATATCAATTTTATTATGTTTGAAACTGTGTAGCATCGTTAAAGTGCACTGAAAAATATTTTTTTCCATTGATCGTAATGCAACGGAATATATTTGAGTGTTCCTGTATAATTGATGTTTTTTCTATATTCTATAAAAAACAAATTACCGTCCACCTCAGATATGCATATCAATTTTCTTATGTTTCCAATAATATAACAACATTAAAGTTCACTGAAAACAATTGTTCTTCATTGACTTTATTGTAACGGAATAATTTTGAGTATCCCTGTAAACTAATTAAAATTCTTTTTTATTCTATTCGCGATGAAAAACATTTTTTTGCTTCCACCTCAATGATGCATATCAATTTCATTTCATTGAAATAGTGTAACATCATTAAAATGCACTGAACACTATTTTTGTTCATTGACCATAATGTAACGGAATGCTTTTGGGTGTGCCTGTAAACTAACCCTAAATCGTACACACTTCATTTTCAATACCGAACATGCCATGGTAACTCTCATTAACATATATCAATTAAATAAAAATCCGGGTATATTTACGCGAATTAGAGCATGGAACAGACGATGAAACAGACGACCAGACAAACCGAATTAATAAGTCCGAGTTAGAGCACTGACAGACGACCAGACAAACCGTATTAATAAACGCTTTTAAAGTATGTTGTAAAAAAGTAAAAATAAAAGTTTTTCTTCCACACTCTGATGACTCACGGCCAAATATCTGCATTGTGCGTTGTATAAAATTAAATTGCAACCTTTTTTGTAGCAACTATTTTCAACAAAAGTTTCTAAAGTATCTTCAAAGTAGTAAAAATATTAGCAATCCTCATTTGCGCGCAATGCTTGATTTATACTGTTCACAAATATGATAATAACTAGATCAGAGACGCAGAGAGGACGCAACGAAACTTTGAAGTAACTAAAGAGACTCGTACAAATATTAGAATAGGTAAGGTGAAAAAATAACCAATTCTTTGTGAATGAATAAGTTGATATTACTATACAGCCTTGATGTTGTTGATTAATCTATAATAACAAAACCAATATTGGGTATATTTTGTGCCCCAATATTGCATTTATCGGAAATCCCTCCAATTTTGGTTAAATATTCAAAGCCTGATTTTCGTCTGGTATCGGATGACCCGGTATTTGGGCTCCGGAATTTCGAGGGCGCACAAATCGCTTTAGGTAATTTTGAAAACTGTATTATTAGGATTTGAAAATATTTATTCACAAACAGGATAAATAAAATAGACATTATCATTATTCATAATAATATCTCAATAATCCTCAATTATAATAATATCTCAATATCTCAATAATCCTCTAAACTACGTACAAATGTTGGCAAGTTCCAAATACTTAGATAAATACACTTCATGCAATAAATATCCAAACGGCAAGTAAATGAGAATATGTACTCTCGAATTTCATGATGCTGAGCTCTATAAATATTGGTTTGAAATTGGAAATTTTTGCAATGATACACCAATAAAGAAAAAGATGTGGGGTTTACGTTAGAAGACATGAAATGAGAAATATTTCTTGCCAATATTAGTGCAATACTTACAAAATGTAAATAAATTTATTTCGTACCAATAATGCCTCACTCTCAAAAACATTTTTGTTAAAAAACGTAAAAATACAGGCCGCAAGTTACCGGCAAACCCTTGAGATAGGAAATATATCTTTTATTTGAAGAACTTTCCGTCTTTTCGCTGGAGGATTTCAGGAAATTTTAAACTTCGGTGTCAAAATTTTCGTGTTTTGAAAGAAAAAGGACATACGTAAAAATCCAGTTTTTAATTTTAAAAAAAGTACTATGCAGCATAGTTGTCGGAACACCCATGTGATTTGACGAAAATGCAGTTTTGAATTGGGGGATTTCAGGTAATTTTTTAATTAGATTTGTGTGCTTCTGTATATTGGGGAAAGTTGACAAAAAGTTTCGTGTTGTAACGAAAAAAAAAAAAACATAACGCAAAAAACCTTCAGTTCACGGATTTTTTGATAACGCATTATTGTCTTAAACTCAACAAAAAATAGCTACGCTATAGCCAAGATATAGCCATGATATAGCCAGTAATAATAATATTGTACCAATATTGCTTTTTCTACTAAAGTATGTAATGATCTTCTGCTAAATATCTACCTCAAATGTGATTTGTGTTTTTCTCGATATTTTGTTCCTTAAATGATTAGGATTAGAAGATGAAAAATTAAAACGATTAACATGAATGCATTGCGAAACGATTAAAATTTTTTACCAGATTTACCCATTTAGGTGAGAGTTACTATCAATAAAAAAATTAAGATAAATTTCAAATGTTCCCGAAATTCTAACAATGTTTGGTTTCTCACATTTATCATCCACTTTTTCGACTTATTAAACAATATATCCCTTACCTTTTGTATTAAAAGTTTCCAGTAAAAAAAAAAAATTGAAAACATATTTCTGAATATTAAAATTTTTATTAAATGCCTAAACTTTTTATACATGTACATAAAAAAATCTTCTGAAATTTTTGAACTGTATCAATTTTCAAAGCTGGGAATCACGAGCTGGAAATAATTGAAGATTCAGGCAAGAAAAGGGTGATTTTCACAGAATGTCGCAGATAATAGTTTTTCATAGTTATTTATTTTGCGACCGTAAACTTTCATTGTTCTCCCGCCTTTTAAACCAATCTTCAGCTGTGTTTTTTCAAAGGATTTTCATCGTTCTTCCTCTTTATACCTTTCTTCAATTGAGTTACTCGGAGGATTGCCTGTAATTTTGTCTCGATCCAAGCTTACCGAAAGATATTAACATCGCCGCCTAACAAACTGGCGCTATCAATTCAAATATCACAAAATTGTTATTGCCTTCCTCTATTTCTCTTCAATTATTTTTGATATACAAATACAAAAACAGTTACACCACTCTGAATACGGGTGAGTATCCCTCAATTAGCCCGGTTTCGGTCAGTGCAGTATTTTTTTTTCCAGATGCTTGCAGTGCAGGCAAAATGTCCGTTAGTGTACAAAGCACGGAAATGGGTGAACACCCATTTAGTGCTTTGTGCACTATGTGTGATGCTTTTACTTTTCGAGAAAGATGACATCGAATTTTTGAAAATCAAATTTAGAAAAAATGCTGAAAATGAAAACAGCATTAACGAATTATAAGAAGCTTTTAAAAAATTACAATTCCTCAGACAGTATTTGATAAATATAGACCAAGAAGTCAGTGGAATTATGCAAGTGTACCGAGGATTAGAAAATCAAACTGTAAGTTGCGGCAAGGCGTCATCAAAAAAGAAGAAAAAACTGCGGAATCGGCAGTTGATATGTTTTTCTTTAAAAAAATTAAATTGTACGTAAGTTTAAAATAATTTAATTTTATTACAATACGTTTGATGTCAAATTATGTTTTTTTTAATTAACCTAATGGTAAGTAAGCTAACATAAGTAACCTAAAAAACTGTACTAATGCAGAATTAAAAATAAAATTTACTTCTCAATGTTCTCCATTGTTACTTAACAAATTAGTTCACATGTTTTTGTTAATGGAAATTCGTGAAAAGTGGAAAACTTTTCATAAGGTTTCAAATCAAGCTGTCATATATACACTCTAACAATAATACATAAACAAGAACGAAAAATCATGCGCCAAGCAAAGATTATGAAACTCTTTCCAACATATCCAGAAACCTGTAACGAAACTTCACCAAAGGTGAAAGAAGATATGTAGTAAACAGATTAGTAGTAAACAGACATGTAGTAAGCAGATATGTAGTAAACAGACATACAACGTATTTAAATATTCAGTTTTATCAATTGTCGTGCATAGTCGAAAAAGTAGTCGAATTTTTTACGTGCCACAGGTTAAGCTAAAATTAAATCCATATAAAAATCGCAAAAGGCAACTTAAAATTTACTTCCAGCAATTACCAACCATAAACTAGAATTTATATTGTTTTTTGAGTACCCCTGTATATGAATTTATTCATATTCCACAAAATTCTATTAGTCCGCTAAATTTAGTTGAGCAAGAAAATACGTAACACAATTGAAAATACCCTTAAGCAATTCACTCCCATAGTCAGTAATACTTACGAATTCCTTTGTGTAGCCCTGTATATGATCAACATAATTTACATACACCACATACTACACAAAAATTTAGTTAAACGTAAAATGCAAACAAAAGTTTAAAACGCACTTATCGAAAAT
The DNA here is from genome assembly GCA_963931845.1 of Maratus michaelseni. Taxonomy (NCBI): domain Eukaryota; kingdom Metazoa; phylum Arthropoda; class Arachnida; order Araneae; family Salticidae; genus Maratus; species Maratus michaelseni. Next base: position 258,053,475 of record OZ007588.1, on the reverse strand, counting down.
AGACTGTCATTATCACACAAAGACTGTAACCGAATTCTTTTGTGTGTCCCTGTAAATGAACGATAAACGAGATGCATATCATAATAATCAGTGAGAAATTTATAGTGCACCTCAGTAATGCAATGCATACAAATTTTAATATGTTTGAAATAGTGAAACGTCATTAGATTACATTGCAAACGATTTTTCTCCGTAGAGCATTGTGTAACAGAATTCTTTTGTGTGACCATGTAAATGCATAATAAATCCTTTGCACCCCATATATTACAAAAAGCATGTTTTAGGACGCTTCATAATTGTATACCAATTTCATCATATTCCAAATGGCGTAACATCATCACAATTCACATGAAACGATTATTTCCTATTAACCGTAATGTAACGGAATACTTTTGACTGTCTCTGTAAATAAAGTATAAATGCTGCACACTTTATTTTCAACAGAGATCATACTATAATAAACGTCAATAAGTCAATAACTTAGAAAAATTTCAGGGTAATCTGAGTATATCTACGAGAGTTATTGTACGGACAAACAGACAAACTTAAGTCTTAAACGCTGTCATAGTACATTATTACAATGCCTATTTATGTATGTTGTTGTTGTTTTTGTATGAGAAAGTTGTGGATGTATTGCAGTTTTTCCCATTCAATGTATTTTTCGATTAGTGCGTTAATATCGTGGAATTAATTAACCACACAATAACCGAGGGAAACATGTACTGGTAAATGAACATGCAATAAAAGTTTATTGCAACATGTTTGTATATTTAGATGCCTAATTAAATTGCATAGCGTATTTCATTGAAATAAAAGAATGCAGGTAATTTTAATGAATTTTTCAATTAATTTTCAGCAGTGAAATTCGTCCGAAATTATTGAATAATAAACATGTAATTAACATTGCTATCTAAGCGTAATACTGACACACTGTTGAAAATTAATTTAAAATATTTATGTGTGTCGTATGCTGGTCTTTGGGTGACTTTATGTGTCGTCTCAAGTTTGTCACAGGATTTGTGCGCTCATGACGACATTTCCATCTTGTGTTGCGATTGCAGCCTTACCAACATATGTGGGTGAAAGATGCCCACCTGGGTGTCGTCCTCGTCGCTCAGCGGTAAAGCATTGAAACGCTATTCCAAGTGTTCGGGTTCCATTCCGGGCTTGGGCTTTTTGCACTCTGTCAGTAGTACGCTTAAATAGCAATGTTAAAATTCACATGTTTCTTAAAACAATGCAATATTGAAAAAATATATATAATCTTTATCATAAACAACTGAACATCAAGAGGTATTTTTAATAACGAGGATATAATCATAATATTTCCATTATTTTTTGTGTATTTACACATTATTACTTCGGAAGTTTTCTAAAATAACACAGAAATTCTTGAAGCGATAGGGAATATTTGCTAAAATTAACGTTGAAACAGTTTTCTTTATCCTCTAATATGGAGTTACTTTAAGTGTAGACGAATTAATTAGTTTGAAAATTATCATATGAAGCTCCTTTAGAAATAAGATTAGAATATGTAAATTGCTCGCAACTTTTCTGCCTCAGATCGTTAGAAATATATATCGAAAATGTAAATTTCTCACAAATTAACAATTTCATACAGTTCGAACTATCTTAGACAAACTCTTTATTGAAAACATAGAAAATTATCTTTTATTAGGCAATTATATGCTAATTTTACTCAATACGACAATTTGAAACTATTGTATACTTTTAAAAATACATATGAAATAAGATATAAATACTATAACATTTCCAGTTCGATAAAAAGATGAACAGAGTAATAATTTCGAAATGTGTCTTATCTTTAATCATACATTTATTTATATTATTTTACACTTATAATAAAAAGCATGACATTTTTTAAAACTTCCTGCACACTTTATATATATATATATTTTAATTTATGCTTGCAATAATTGAAAGAAAAACTGAAATTGATATGTGATTCCATTACACATTAAATTAAATTAACTTGCTTGAGTGTACTTGAAGCCATTATTATTTTCTGCTTTTTTTTTCTTTTTTAGGAACCGTATTTTTTTAGTTGAAATATATTCATTTTAAAAATTATAAAAGTTATTTCGTTATATCTCAATCCACAAAAGGTGAAAGATGCTAGACTTACTGCTATCTATCACTAACACATGATTCATTCTTTATACTTCCGGGAAAAATAATTATGCAAGCAAACAAAACCCCGAAGGCTTCAATTTCCAGATTTCCAAACACCGAAATGCATGGAAAAAAGATATTTGGCAATATAAATGCAAATTTCTAATTTTTTTCTCTTGTACAGCAATGAATAATCTCGAAGCCGTCGCGGTGGCTATTGAACGCCCCTGGTCGATGTCTTAAACTTATTGACTTTAGCTTTTTAATTTTTCCTTTGGAATATTCCTTGATCGGAACTGCGACCGTTCTGAACAGTCTTGCAAGAAAGGACCTCCGATTCCGCATGCTTCAGAAGCAGCAGCGGTCGCTCATGCTAATATCGATGCAGTATTGGAAAAATGTAAACACTCCAACGTTGGAGTAATATTTAATGAGAATATTGCCAAAATTTGTCAATTCAAACAGTACTTGCACAATGTTGTTTTACTAGTATGAACATGTTAATTATATTTGTTACAATTTATAAGTGCAAAAGAAACATCAGGAATCATTATTCATTTATTTTAAAAATTAAAGGCCTTTTTTGTACAAAATATCTTTAGATAAATATTTCAAAATTATCTATGACACGGTAGCTTTATACTTGATTCAATGTTAAATTCAAACATTAGATTTAAACCTCTGAAGAGATTTTTGAAGCTCCGTACGGGGACGTTATAGAGCTCCAAGGAAGGTGAATTTGTACTTCTAGATCATTAATAAGCACAAAATCTGAAATCTTCCGGAGGTACATTTTGATACTCCTTAGAGGCGGTCCCATTCAAAAATATCTCCAGTGAAACACTATTATCGGTATACATCGACTTTACATTGAAAATAATTGCAATAAAAAAGCCAATAATATAGCCAGAAATATATAAAATAAAACGGCGATACATTTCTTGCCAATATTGATTCAGTATTGATAAAATGTAAACATCCAACATCAGAGTAATATTTAATGAGAATAGTACAAAATTTTGCCAATTCAGACGATACTGGTTCAATCTTGTTTTACTAGTGGGAATATGTTAATTATATTTGTTACACCCTGTAAGTGCAAAAGAAACATCACGAAACATTATTCGTTTATTTTAACAATTGAAGGCTTTTCATACAAAATATGTTTGCATAAAAATTTTTTAATTATCTATGACAAGGTAGGTTTATAGCGCAATTTTTTTTCAAGCAAAAATATTTTTATCATTATAAAATCCAAAATATTAATAAATATTGTAGCAGCAGGCCACCTTGTTAAAAGGTAATGCAAAAAAAGTCCAACAAACAATTTGGATTTTTAATAATAAAGAGATGAATTTTCAAATTAGTTGGAATTCTCACTTTTAATCATTGTTTTTTCTCAAAAAGAACAGGTGAGTTTAAATAATTAATTCTTCCCCATAATCATTTCAATAGCTTATTTTTATGAAAGACATAAAATTTTAATTGTTTTCAGATTTCGTTAATATGTGTTAATCTCTGGAGGGTTCAATTGAAAATTGAATTTAAAGCCCAAATGAGTCATTTCTCTTGATATGAACTTTTTAAAAAGAATCTTTTGTCGTTTATTTCAGATTACAGCTTATGATTTATAAACCACTGAAAGTTTCTTTAGGGAATAGATCTTAAATATATATAATATATATATATATATAGAAGTAAAGCACATAAAATATTTTAATTATGTGAATTATTTATCTGAATCTAATAAATTCTTTCTGAAACATCAGTTAAAATTCTAAAAATAATAATAATAAATATATTAAATACATGACACGATCAAAACGTTAATTGCAAAATTATAAATACGTGGATATTAAAGATTTTTTGAAGATTTTTTTTTCTATTCATGGCGTTTAAATATGATATTGTTTTATTAAAAAGATTGTACGTTCACTCTATGTTCTATAGACTTGTTTTGATTAAAAGATTGTACGTTCACTCTATATTCTATAGACTTGTTTTGATTAAAAGATTGTACGTTCACTCTATGTTCTATAGACTTGTTTTGATTAAAAGTTTGTACGTTCACTCTATGTTCTATAGACTTGTTTTGATTAAAATATTGCACGTTCACTATATGTCCTAATAAGTCTCATATAGTTTTGTATAACACTTTCCAGAACAGTTGAAAAGTGTTTATTAATTAGGTTTGTCTGGTGGTCTGTCTGGATGTCTGTCTATCCGTGCTCTAATTCACGTAAATATACTCAGATGGTCATCTAGTTAATATATATTATTAAGATTTACAGGGCATATTCGGTACTGAAAATGAAGTATGTAGCATTTATAGTTTGTTTACAAGGTTACTCAAAAGAATTCCGCTACATTATGACATATGGGAAAAAGTTGTTTGCAGTGTGTTTTAATTAAGTTTCTCTATTTCTAACATATTGAAATTTATATGGATCCCTGAGTTGAAGTACAAAATGCTAGAACTTTTCGCTCATTTACAGGAACACAAAAAATAATTCGGTTACACTACTGTCTATGAGCAATAATTGCTGGAAGCGCGTTTTCAATTGCGGTATGAGTTTTTTAAATTTAGCCAGTTTTTTTCATGTTACTTTGTACGTAAAAATTCTGTAGATTATATACAGAGCTGCACAAAAGAATTCGTGTATATTTCCACTTATTGACGGAAATTGTAGGAGGGGTTATTTACAACTGTGTTAAGCGTTTCCTAACTGAACTAAATTTTTGCCATACTGTGTAGTATATATACAAATTTATAGATCATATTCAGGGATTACACAAAATAATTCGAATATTTTTCCGACTATAGATGGTAATTGATGAAATTTGGTTTCAAATGTTTTATGATTTTTCTAAATTGTTTACTTAGACATCTTCTTTCATCTTATTAAACGATGAAGTTTTGTTACAGTATTCTGAATGTTCTGGAAAGTGTTTCGTAAATGCGTGATTTTCATTCTTGTTTAAATTCCATTCAATTATCTTGGGTTTAAAAATAGTCCTTTGAATTAATTACTAAAAACATTTCGTACAGTTTACAAGTACAGTAGAAGAAAAGCAAGAGTGTAGAAAAGCAGTTATAATTTGAATTAATTTGAAATTAATAAGTAATTTGAATTAGCGAATGTTCTGATTATAATCTCTAATATTTAACAATACAATTTTCATATTTGAGCGGAAATTATTAAATTGGGCGAAACTATTCCAATGCTGATTTGTCGAGTTAAAAGTGTTGTTAGATTCCTTGGTATGTAATTTATTCGAATGAAATACCTATAAATATGTGTTACCATTTTTACTCGTGTATAATGCGAATATTGTTTTAGATAAGGAAAAACGTAAAAAATAATATAATGCGTATAATTTTGTTAAAATGGCGGAAAATCTAGAACGTTTTGCTTATAATTTCTAATATTTAGCAATACAATTTTCATATCTGAATGCAAAATATTAAATTGAGGAAAACTATTCCAATGCTGATTTGTCGAGTTAAAAGTGTTGTTATATTCCTTGGTATGTAATTTATTCCAATGAAATACCTATAAATATGTGTTGCCGTTTTTACTCGTGTATAATGCGAATATTGTTTAAGATAAGGAAAAACGTAAAAAATAATATAATGCGTATAATTTTATTAAAATGGCGAAAAATCTAGAAATAATAATTTAAAAAAAAAAACATAATTTTTTTTTTACAAAAATTAACGTATTTATTCACTTTTATTTTGCTACTTGATAAAGTACCATAAAAGTACGTTTTCTGCAATGTGTGAACTTTCCTGCCATTGGAAACTTTGTTTTAAAATATTTATCGATACCGTATATTTGATCATAATTAGTAAATTACGACACATAAATCTACAGTTATTTCACTTAGAATTTTAACACAATATCTACGTTTTTTATTCAGTATGTGTTTAATAACATCATGTAGCCTTCAAAATATTCCATTTATATTGAACACGCCACTTTCTAGTCCTAAACTTTTACATACAAAGTGCGCAATATACACGAGATTATACACGAGAAAACATGGTTTCTAATATTTATGAACGTATTAAATATTACGACAGTAAAATATTTAAACAAAAGTTGCGCAGCATGCTAAAAGCTGAATATATATTCGTTGTGGATGCACTGTTGTGTTTAATTTCAGATAAAATAAAATATAAGTTCAATAAAGGTTTTTAACCCCTTAATCACAACGACGTACCTACGTACGTCGTGCACTCGTCTATTTGAAATACTAGGACGTATGTACGGACGTCCTCAATTTAAGTCCAGACTGCAATGTTCTCAGCATCTGGTTTTTTGCGCCACTAATTGCTATTGTGATTTGTTTTGTACAGGCTTTATATAAATAATTGTTTTCGCACCCAATAGATGGCGTTACGTATAGAAAAAATGCCTCATTACTTTTCCTGCTGTTTTGTTTCTTTCTTCGATGTTCATTTGTTTAAGTGTTGGTCATGCTGTTCAGTTGTGTTTCGTAAATTGTAGTGTTTCGATTTCGGTTTCGTGTTTTTTTTTTTGTATCTCTGATAGATAAAAATAATGATATAAATTACTTTTGACAAAATTTAATATATCTGATATTCAGCATATTACCACTAAATTGTCTATGGTGCTTAAAGGGTTAAAATATCTTTATATAAAAATTTCATACTTTTTCTAAATACGTTAAAAGCACAAATGTTTAAAAGTTATTTTTTTTTTATTTTGAGAAATCGAAATAATTCTTTTAATTTATTCATAAAATCTATTAATGTTAACGTTTGATTGAAAGTTTGTAAGGATTGAACGTTGGTCGCGGAACAAATGGGCTGAATTCGTGGAAAATTGACATGGAACTTTAACATTTTCCCGAAATATTCTCGCAAATAAAAAGCTTAATAACATTTAATTTTACTTATAGTCCCTTACACAGGTAAAATATGACCCATGCAAGTAAATAAATATGCAATAATTATAGTTATTTGCCTTTTTTTACGATATATATATATATATATATATGATACGAATATTCTATATTCTATACACGTTGACATGCCAGCCCCGAACTCCCTAAAATTACAACAGATGAGAGCACCATTATTACACAACCAGAAGTCGACGAAATTACTCCATGCCAAGCGCAAACGGAATATCGCAGATTAAATTAAATGTTTGAGACATCTCACCCGAAGTGATCCACAGTTGAATAACTCATATAAGATAGTCGCAAGTAAGCTGAGCACCGGCAAATAGATCCAGACGATTTCCCAATTCAATAAATACAGCTGAGTGAAGAATGGACAGTTTATTTAACAGTATGCATTAGAAAAAACAACTCCATTATACCTCATCCAAAATTTGAAGTCTGTTAATGCACTAGAGGTGACGGAATCAGACTCGATGATTGAAGAAGTTCTACCGACGAAGTAAAATTTTGACTACACAGTGACCGGGTTTAGTTGACATCAAAAAATGCGTAAAAATCTTTCTCCTAAGCCGGTGTAACGGTATAAATATCACAGTAATTCGCCCAAGGCTACAGAAGCGCACTCTGGCAGACCAACGCAAGCCGTGTAAGGTGGGAAGAAGGGAGGAAAAAAGGGCGGGATTTGCATGCTAATGGTTGAAAAATTAGGCCAAGAGGGTGTGGACATGGACGGAATGTCATAACTATTTCCTTAAACGCGGTATTTTAACAAGGTGAAAAAAGCATTGAAACGGGAAAGACTCAAAGAATTGTGGGATATATCGAATGATAAAATTAAATAAAAAATAAAATTAGTATTACAAAATGTTCCAAAAGAATACAAATTCAATGTCTCAAAATAAGAAGAAATTAGACAGGTGTTTTTTACAAAAAGTTTTGCATTTAATAGAATAAGGTTTTTAGAATAGGATTTAAAAGAATATGTTGATTAAAGATATGGAATTTAAAAAAATAAATGATATTTAAGATATTATTAAAAGACAGGAAAAACTAGAATTGTAAGAATTTGGAATAAATGATTTAAGGAAAAATGGCGAAAATTTGTTATTATTACATACATATATAATCTAATTTTGATGTAAAATTTATTATCAGGCTCAATATTTGTACTTTAGCTTTTCCTTTCATAAAATAACGCCTGTTTGTTGCTTGAAAAAGAATGGTCAATGACCACATTTTTTAAAAAATCACTTGGTTAAGAGCCCCTCTTCTTAATAATGTGACCCGGGTGCGTGACAATTTTTCGAGCACAAAATAACTTTCAAAGGTTAGAAAGAATTTTTAAGCCTCATCACACGCGAGTGGGCCGGGGTCATAAATTTTAGAGACTAACTTTTACGCGAAAGGTACAAAACAGTCTTTTTATCTTGTTAAAACGTTCATTAATATCGGGGCCCGAGTACATTGCAACCGCTGCCTTTCATTTCCTTTATGGCGAGTATGATTGAATTGTTGGTTCGAATATTTTGGGATATTATTTACATAAATAATTTTACTAATGTGTTCTTTCGCAACGTTGGGACTTTTCTGTATAAGTACATTTATGCTTTCCTTAAACATTGAAATGTTGTCAAAATCCACGGAATTAATTTTCTAGTGAGTAGTGTTGATTTATTTGTAGTGCTTCGGAGTTAAAACTCAGCATTCTGTAAAAAATTGAAGTTGGTTAGCAAAGTCTGAGTTGTCTTTTCTTTTAAAAAAGTACTTTTAAAAAATTTCATAACAGGACAAATAAGAGCATTTTTTGCGTATTTAGAGTTTGTTTTCAGCCTTGTGTTTCGTAACAAGTACTATATGTCATATTTCATTTACTGTAGGTGAACTGTTTGTTGTTTTCCACATGTACTTTATTCCTATCACATGTAAAGCACATATTTTTCAAGGAAGCATGCCCTATATTACAGATTTTGGAAAGTTTGATTTTTTTTGTTTGAAAAGGGTGTATGTGGAATGATTGATGATCTATTACCCAGTATTAAAAATGTCAATTTCATATTATACAAGTTTGTTTACTTTAAATAAAAAATTAAAACAATAAACTAAAAATAATATTATTACATTCCTTACACATCTGTTTTTTTATTACTCGTCGATGCTCACATGCTCAGCATGAAGACGAAAGTTAAAGGTACCTAATTAATATCGGAGGAAGGGCATATGTTGCACTAGGTGCTCAGGACATTACTAATCATTGACATTAGAAATTTTTTCTTCATTTCTGCAAAAAAATTGAATTTGTAACACAAGCCCTTCTTCCACACACCCCTTCATTTAAAGATAAACAATTTTTAAAATATTGAAAATTTAATAATTTTTTTCGAAACTTGCACCAAGTTTCAATATTTGTAGAAATGCTAGAAAATGAAAAATATGGAAATCAACGCGGAAATTCGGTCCGAGAAAAACATTCAACCCTAATACCAATGCTAAAAGAATCGTACTATTTATATTCAATAGATTATTTTTTTAAACTAGTTTGGTATTCTGTAACAATGGATACTGCTTATATAAGATACTTGTTTTATTGTTATGAGATTAAAAAACTAGTACAATAAATAGTACAATTAGTTGGTTTCCGTTAGCAGAGATAATACATTTTATTTATTCATATACTGGTCCAGTGAAGGGCCTTTTAAAAGAGCTGGGTCCTATTAATGTGTACCGCCTCCACCCCCTTTTTGCAGCTCTGCTCGCAGCAATAGTGATCTATTATTTTGGTAGTGCAGTGCACCAAAAGACATTGCTATATTGAGAGTAGAGCTACTTTGTAGATGTTTTTGTAAGGAATGTGTATATAGAAGTCTGCGATTACATTAATGGCAAAAGTATGAAACAACAAACCAAAGGGAAATTTTGCATAAAAGTAGGAAAATCGGCAACACAGTCTTTGAACATGGTTCGGCAAACATAAGATGATGAAGCTTTGAGATATACATTATATTTAATGTGGCATAGACACTTTAAACATCGAAATAAAATCTGCCAGAGGTGACGAACAATGTAGAAATTGGTGTACGCATTATGTTTCAAATGGCACTGATGCTTTACACATGGGAGAACGTCTTTTGAAGACAACAAATTTAGATTGCTTGTACTTGGATATTTTGATAGATTTAGAAATATCATAAAAATTAATGATTTATATATGAGTTTGACTTATAGTTTTTGATATAATTTTCATATTATTCCGTTTAATTAACTTTTAATAAATAGTTCTTGAAATGATTTCTAAGTAACATTAATGTATTTTTCCTTATATCATAATAATATTCTTTTTCCTTCTACTTTTTTTCTTATTGTACAGATGTAAGTATTAACGGCAGTGCGGACTTAGGAATTAATGGATTTATATAATATTTCCTCTGTCATTTTTTCTTTAACAAATAAAGGAACTATCTAAAATAATTAATATTGAACTTATATTTTTCTTTTGGTAAATTATAAAATTGTCAATAAATTCAACAAAATTTCCTCTCTTCTCTCTGATATTACGAAGTTCTGAAATCCATCATCTGTAAAGCAATATTTCAGCTCTTCTAAATTTTAATCTTTTATCATTTGAATAAAATTACACTAAGCTTCGAAGATTATATTCTGCTATTAACTTTCAAAGTGTTCAGAATATTCTTTGCTCAAGAAATAATGGAAATATTAACTAAAAGTACTTCTAAACTCACGTTGTGTAAAACATGACAATTTAACTGCAGATCAAGAAATTTCAACATCTTTAATTGCTTCATTGCTTCTAATTATTCATGTTCCCATCTTAATTTTAAAATTCAATGAATAAATTGTTTAATTTTTTTTGTCATTTTAATGTTTTATATATACGTATGTATATAGACTAGAATCTGTAAAGTAACATGTACTCCTTTAGATTATAATAACGAATAAATTTTATACTTTCGAACAACTTCTCGGATTTAAATATCAGTTTTCTCGTTTATCTGTTTTTTAAAAAGTATTTTGAGATTCTTCAAGTTTTCTTTTCGTTCTAGGTTTTGGATTTTTCAACTTCAAAATAATAAATACAGAGGAAGTTCTGAATATCTCATTCTCAGTAGTTGAGATTTGTAAACATTTGATGAACGTCAAGAATTACCATGAAAAAGTTCAGAAGGTAAACTTTTCTTATAAACAATTTCAATGATTTTTTACCAAGGAAAAAAAAACATTTCATGATTTTTATTTCTTATTTTTCATTAAATACATTAAAATGATTCCACTATCGAAAATTTTGAAACGCTTTTCCCCCATTACGAAAATATAATTTTTAATTTTACGCATTAGTTTAAATTCTTTTGTGTGGCCTTGTACAAAATCTATACCTCTGATACACACCATTTCACTGCAGAAAATGCTTTAGAACCTGTCGTGTGTTCTCGTAACATTATAGTATTTATAGTATTTAAAGTTACTATACATCACACTATACATCCAAATATTTTTATATTGCCCTTTAAAATAAATATATAAATGTTATATATACAATTTTTAACAGGTTTTCAACTAAACTGAAGTTCACTTCAATTATCTACACAATAGTACTAGTTATGTTTGAAGAACAGAGACTTCATAAAAATGTGCTTCAAATGACGGATAATGTATTCGACGGTAATGTATTCGAATTATTTTAAAACCCCTGACAATATTACTGTCATAAATTTTCAATAGAGAACACATTGTAATCAAACTCAATATCATGTACAGTAAAATCTCATTAAAACGAAAACTCTAGATACCACCGATTAAGTTCGTTAGGTGGATTTGCAATAAGCCGGGTTTAAAAAATTGAAACTAGATACACATTGTATAAAATTATATATTATTACGACACCAATATTAAATTTATTTTAATATGCAAACATGTCCATAAAGAATAAATATACAGTATATTATTATGAATTTATTAATTTCACGATTCTAATCGTAACTATTGTAAAGGAATTTTATTTTACATTACATACCTGGCAGCTGGGGAAAAAATCACGTGCACATATGATGTTAATGTCACTTAATGTTTTTTTTTTTTTTTTTAATGTAAGAGTTTTTTTCTTTTTTGGTATTGTCAACGAAACGAATTCTCCAAAACTAAGATTTCAATATTATCCAGCATTGTATAAAATAATTCCAGTACATTGTTTTATTGGGATTAATACTTTTAAGAGTTTGAAATGTTCGACAGATCATCTATCAATCTTCAGTACTTGATTAACAATCATCATCTTCACTTTCACTATTTCCTGTTTCCCCTTCTTTCATTTTATTTTCAATGATGTCATTGGTACCTCATCAAGCCATGTCGTGACTCCTTTATTGCATTCAACGTAATCATCAGCAGATGACGTAAATTGTAAATATTCTGAAGATGGTGTCTATAAAGATACAGGAATTTCGATGAATAAGTATATCGTAGTATTTGAAGTATATTCTGTATAACTTTCTTCTTCATTTGTTAAATGTACAAGCCGAATTTTCCCCCAACATATTTTATTTGTAATTGGAAATACATTCCCTCCGGCAGTCCATATCATGTCAATTGCCTATCTCGCATTCACTGTTCCAGATGTATTTTCTACTAGTCAGTGCCCTAAATTCACTTTGACATTTTTTATGAACCTTTGATCTAGTGGCTGTAAAATGGAAGTACTATTTAGCGACAAAACTTCTACTTTTGTATTTTCAACGATGCATGTGTTTCAACGATGCGATGCAGCGCAATTATCTATGAGATTTCTTTTTTTTTTCATTTTGCTCATATTTTCATTAAAACGCTTAAACCTCGTAAAAAGGCGGTTCTAAATCACCCACGCTCCTGCTATTATTTTGATAATCACATAGATTTTTCACATTTTTAAAGCATCGGAACTTTGCAGAATTTCCAATGATAGAAGGCTTTAAATTTCTTGGGTCAGTGGCATTACAGCAGAACAAAACAGAAATTCGTGCTTTAAATTTTTTCCGCCTTTACATTTTTTACCTTTCATTGCCATCGTGCTATTCGATAAGCTGAGTAAAAAAAAAAAAAAAAAAAAAAAAAATCATTGGCATTGAATTCATCTTGTGGTAGATGTTTCACTAGTATTTCTACAAATATTTTTTCTCTATATTCATGTGCAGTTGACACATCATCGGTTCCTTTTCCTTTTCCAGGAAGTTGTTTTCATGTTATGCCATGCACTTCTGGAAAACGAAACAGCTAACCAGTACTTGCTACAATTTTCTCTATTTTCATGCCCTCTGATAGTTCTTTGGATTTATATTTTAATATAGGTAAACGGACAATTTATTTTATCATATCAAGTATACATACTGCTGGAAAAAGTCATAGTCAAAAATATAAGACCAATGTAAATTTTTATGCACAGGTCACTGAATATCTGTACATTTCTAGGTGGTAACTTGTGAACTTGCGCCGATAGCTATATGCAAAGAATCATTTAGACATTAACTTTAACATTTGCGATCTCACACATTCACACAGATTTTCCATACATTCGCTTTTACAAAAAATAAGTTATCTATAGATTAAGTTTGCTTTGATCAGAAAATTCCATAATGGAATTTGATACACGTCAAAAGCTTAGTTTGTACACATTTTAAACGACAAACTTCAACTTATTAACAAATACTTCCTTATTATTATTATATATATATATATCTACCACCTTCATTAAAATGAAAATTTCTTTCTTTAAAAGATGTACTTTAGGTTGTTTAATTTGAAAAATATTTTTATAATTTAAAATCATACCCATGAATGAAATTTTGTGTATCTTCTTTAGTGGATAAACTAGCGAAAAAAAAGAAATATTTCTATTATTTCCACTGTTTATTATACAGATCCAATTCATTTTAAAACAAAAATAGAATAATTCGCATTTATACATTCCGTAAGATAATTAATTTACTCTCTGCTAATTTACATTGGAGTTTTGACAATAATTTGAAATATAAAAAATGCTAAATACAAGGGCTTAATACAATTGCTTAACACGGGTGTCTTTCGGTCAAAGAATTTTTCTACACTAGTATTTCTACTTTTTTTTTCTCCATTCATGTGCAGTTGACACATCGGCATGTTTCCTTTTCCAGAAATTTATTTCCATGTTATGCCATACACTTCGTGAAAACGATATAGCTATCCAGCACTTGCTTCAGTTTTCTCAATTTTCATGGCCTTTGATAGTTCTTTGGATTTATATTGTAATATAGATCCTGAAACGGGAAATTTATTTTATCGTGCACATATGAGCCAAGTGTACATATTTTCATCAATCACTTGCTAGTCTTCAAGGCAAATTGTTTCCTGCCTGGGCACATATTAGGCTCTTCATATAGCTTTAAAATTCTGTCATTTGCTTTTAAAATTATAGCTAATGTAGAAGTTGCAACATCAAATTCTTTCGCTACATCTGCTTGGTTTCTCCCAGAACTTACTCCTTTGTATAATGTTAATTTTTTTTTTCGTTAAAAATTGCTATATTTTTCTTCTCTTTGTTATTTAAAGTAGCGAAATAAAACTCAAAATATGAATTAATGCAGAATTATACATATACTAATAAATCACAAAATCACTATAAGCACTGGAAAAACATTCTTGGGCTCCCTAAATTGTTTTAATAGGTCGCGTAAGGCAAAGTAGAAGATAACGCTGCGAATGTAAATTAAGTTAAATTATTCTTTGTATTGCTGAAATTTCATATGGCATATGTTGATGAAAATAATAAAAAGAGGTTTTCTTCCGAAATTCTACTAATTCGATACAGATATTTTTCTCTTCAACTCAATGTTCGTAAAACTGGAGTGATTATTCTTTTTAAGCCTTCAAAAAATTAATTTTTCTAAAATTTGTTAAAGTGAAACTTTTTATAATGAAAAAGCATGAGATTTTCTTTAAAAATCCAAATAATATTCGTTTAAACTGGAAAATTCGTGTTAAAGTGACGAGTAATTGTAACAACATTATAACGAGATTTTACTGTATAAATTCCGAAGTTACCGAAGCATAACTTGCGAAAGCTAAAAGCCGACGGAAAGATAGACTTCTCACAATCACAAAGAATTTTCAAATATGTTAGAAAATCAAATCAACTCTTTAAAATAAGAAGTATATTTTTAAGGTTATGAATTCTTTTCGAAGAAAAGTCTACTAAAAATCTTACTGGCAATTTTTTCTATTTTGAAATTATTGGCAATCCACTCTCTTATGTTGTAGCTAAAATGTTTCAGTTGAAATAGACTTTTATTTGAACTTTCAGTAGTAATCTTGAGTATATATTCAATTTCTTGTAAAAACTGCAGTTCTAACAGGATTTCTATAGAAAATGCAATTAAATTGATATTTGTATGTACGTCTGTTGGTTCAAATGTGTTATTAAGGTATTATAATGTGTTATTAAGGCATTATAATATGTTATTAAGGCATTATAATGTGTTATTAAGTGTTTTGAATAAAATTAGTGCCAGCATTAACTAAAGTGAAAAGCTATTTTTAAAATAATTTATAAATATATATGTAAATATAAATACATATAATATTCGAAAAGAACAATTTCGAATAAACTTTAAATAACAAAGAGAAGAAAAATATAGCAATTTTTAACGAAAGGAAAAGCTTAACACGGGTGTCTTTCGGTCAAAGACTTTTTCTACACTAGTACTTCTACAAATATTTTTTTCTCCATTCATGTGCAGTTGACACATCGGCATCTTTCCTTTTCCAGAAATTTATTTCCATGTTATGCCATACACTTCGTGAAAACGATATAGCTATCCAGCACTCGCTTCAGTTTTCTCAATTTTCATGGCCTTTGATAGTTCTTTGGATTTATATTGTAATATAGATCATGAAAAGGGAAATTTATTTTATCGTGCACATATGAGCCAAGTGTACATATTTTCATCAATCACTTGCTAGTCTTCAAGGCAAATTGTTTCCTGCCTGGGCACATATTAGGCTCTTCATATAGCTTTAAAATTCTGTCATTTGCTTTTAAATTATAGCTAATGTAGAAGTTGCAACATCAAATTCTTTCGCTACATCTGCTTGGCTTCTCCCAGAACTTACTCCTTTGTATAATGTTAATTTTTTTTTTCGTTAAAAATTGCTATATTTTTCTTCTCTTTGTTATTTAAAGTAGCGAAATAAAACTCAAAATATGAATTAATGCAGAATTATACATATACTAATAAATCACAAAATCACTATAAGCACTGGAAAAACATTCTTGGGCTCCCTAAATTGTTTTAATAGGTCGCGTAAGGCAAAGTAGAAGATAACGCTGCGAATGTAAATTAAGTTAAATTATTCTTTGTATTGCTGAAATTTCATATGGCATATGTTGATGAAAATAATAAAAAGAGGTTTTCTTCCGAAATTCTATTAATTCGATACAGATATTTTTCTCTTCAACTCAATGTTCGTAAAACTGGAGTGATTATTCTTTTTAAGCCTTCAAAAAATTAATTTTTCTAAAATTTGTTAAAGTGAAACTTTTTATAATGAAAAAGCATGAGATTTTCTTTAAAAATCCAAATAATATTCGTTTAAACTGGAAAATTCGTGTTAAAGTGACGAGTAATTGTAACAACATTATAACGAGATTTTACTGTATAAATTCCGAAGTTACCGAAGCATAACTTGCGAAAGCTAAAAGCCGACGGAAAGATAGACTTCTCACAATCACAAAGAATTTTCAAATATGTTAGAAAATCAAATCAACTCTTTAAAATAAGAAGTATATTTTTAAGGTTATGAATTCTTTTCGAAGAAAAGTCTACTAAAAATCTTACTGGCAATTTTTTCTATTTTGAAATTATTGGCAATCCACTCTCTTATGTTGTAGCTAAAATGTTTCAGTTGAAATAGACTTTTATTTGAACTTTCAGTAGTAATCTTGAGTATATATTCAATTTCTTGTAAAAACTGCAGTTCTAACAGGATTTCTTTAGAAAATGCAATTAAATTGATATTTGTATGTA
This sequence comes from Maratus michaelseni, assembly GCA_963931845.1. Taxonomy (NCBI): domain Eukaryota; kingdom Metazoa; phylum Arthropoda; class Arachnida; order Araneae; family Salticidae; genus Maratus; species Maratus michaelseni. The sequence goes on along the minus strand of OZ007588.1, from coordinate 258,036,363 downwards.
CGTCTGTTGGTTCAAATGTGTTATTAAGGTATTATAATGTGTTATTAAGGCATTATAATATGTTATTAAGGCATTATAATGTGTTATTAAGTGTTTTGAATAAAATTAGTGCCAGCATTAACTACAGTGAAAAGCTATTTTTAAAATAATTTATAAATATATATGTAAATATAAATACATATAATATTCGAAAAGAACAATTTCGAATAAACTTTAAATAACAAAGAGAAGAAAAATATAGCAATTTTTAACGAAAGGAAAAGCTTAACACGGGTGTCTTTCGGTCAAAGACTTTTTCTACACTAGTACTTCTACAAATATCTTTTTCTCCATTCATGTGCAGTTGACACATCGGCATCTTTCCTTTTCCAGAAATTTATTTCCATGTTATGCCATACACTTCGTGAAAACGATATAGCTATCCAGCACTTGCTTCAGTTTTCTCAATTACCTTACCTTTTCTCAATTTTACCTCATTTTTACCTTACCTTTTCTCAATTTTACCTCTTTTTTACCTTACCTTTTCTCAATTACCTCTTGTCCTTATTGACCAATATTTTAAAATTAAATCCTATAATAATTTAAAACAAGTTTTTAATTTTGAAAAGTGTATAAAATTTTAATTGAAATTGTTATTAATATTGTTCATAAATCATGTATTAAAAAAGGTTTTAGTCAGTGATTTTCTCATTTTCAGTTAAAATATTAAAAGTGGGACACTGTTAAAAATCTGCAGTAAATTGTTCAGTTGTTCGACCGTTTTTGTAAATAACGATAACTTGATTGTGAAGGTATTGTGAGCATATTATGATGGTATTATGATCATACTATTGACCATATTATAGTCAAGATCAATTAAAATTACAGTGAAGTAACAGTTACCGACGCAAGCATTCGAATGACAGGAAAGTTTTCTGAAATTTTTAGCAGTGTGATAGATAAATATAGAAACAGGAAACAGAAAGCAATAATCATGTTTAATGTTTTTAAATATTTACATCTAGGATTTTTTTTTTCCTGTGCAAAGCACGATGCGGTTACACTATACTCAAATTTGCTGACAAAATATTTATACGTATTTACAATATCATAAATGAAGTTTCGGAATAAAAATTATGCGCAAAGTATTGGAAAATATTAAAATAGCAAATCGGGGAATATAAATGGATTATTTTATGACATTAGCTGTGTTAAAGTTATGTGAGAGATGTAAATGATTGTATTTAAAAAATGTAGCACATTTCGAGAAATGATAAATCTTTTCGCAAACAATTTACTGTGATATTTTTCAAAACTGTATGCATTTCAGGCAAACTTAACCGCTTGCGACCCGAAGTTAAAATAATAGTAAAAATACTCATTCTTTGCTTTTATTCAAACAAAATGACAAAAAAACATCAACAAAAAACATCATAAATGACAAAAAATATATTTTCCTGAAATTTATTGTTTTAGGTGGCTGGTTATTTAGGTTCACAAATATGAATATAAAATTACTACCCCCCCCAAAAAAAAAAAAAAAAAATCAATTTAATTATCAATAACCAAAATTTGCACAATAAAAAAATTAACAGCTTTAAATAAGTGAATAATCTACAAATTCTTAAAAATTTGTATTGTAAAGTTTTTAAGTTAAAGAGTTATGGAAATTACCTACTTTCTTGGCTGCACTGTCTCGAAGGCATTTTGCAAACTAAGGTTAAAATAACATTTATTTTATAGGGAAATCGGTATTGGTGCTGCTATTTATTGGTTTCATTTTAAAGCAAAATCATTGAGCTATATAGAAGTGAAGCTAAAATGTAACAAGAACAAAAAATCATGCGTCAAGCATAGATTATGTAGCACTTTCCAACGCTTCCAAAATAATTTTACAAATCATTACCGTTTAATAAGCTGAAAGATAACATCTAAGTAAACAATTTGGAAAAAGCATAACATATTTAAAAACGTAATTTCAGGAATTTCCAACATATACAATATTCGGAAAAATATCCGAATATTTTTATTCAGCCCTGTAATATATGATCTATAGATTTGTATGTATACTACATAGGATGCTAAATTTTAGTTTAGTTAGGAAACGCGTAGCACAGTTAAAAATTCTCCTTCTGGAGTTTCTGTCAATAAACGGAAATATGTTCGCGTACTTTTGTGCTGCCCTGTATAGGATCTACAGAATTTATACACACCAAGTAATAGACAGAAAGTGAGTTAAATTTAAGATCGCGTTCAGCAACTTAAAACGCACTTCCAGGAATTATTGTTAACAGACAGTAGAGAATTCTTTTGTGTGTCCCTGTAAATGAACGATGACAGCTATACACACCATATTCTGTAGTAGGCCACTTGTAATGCACCTAAGTGATATATATAAATTTCAATGCGTTTAAAATAGTGAAACATTATTTAATAATTAAACCGCAAACGATTTTTCTCCATAGACGTAATGTAACGGAATTCTTTTGACTGCCCCTGTAAATTAAGTGCTATACACACCCTATTCCATATTAAGGTGCATACCTTAGTGATATATATCAATTACAATGTGTTTGAAATTGTGTAACATCATTAAAATAAACCGCAAATGATTTTTCTCCATAGACCGTAATGTAACGGAATTCTTTTGAGTGTCCCTATAAAAGAACTATAAGTGCTACACACTTCAGTTGAAATAGGAAACGTGCTATAGGTAACAACAATAACATATAAAAATTGCAGGGCAATCCGAGCATATTTACGCGAGTTAGAGCACGGACGGACGGCCAGACGGCAGACAAACCGAAGTCATAAACACTTTTCAACTAGGTTGGAAAGTGTTAAAAATAGCAATTACTTTAGTTTTTACGAGGAAAAGAATCTAGGTATCAATTTGGTACCCAGAACGCAAGAGGTTAAAACCATATTTCCCCACAATCTGATCACTTTTAAGAATATTAGTGCGCGTGCGTATTAAAATACAGACAGACAAACTCATTATCCTACTACTTCTATGCGTTTTTTTAATTTTTTGAGCAGGTAATATGATGCAAGTTAGGTTTAAAATATACAAGGTGTCCCAAACATGTATACACAATTTAAATGTTATAAATATATATATAATAATATAATGGTATAAATATATATATAATAATATAAATGTTTATTGACACAGACTTCTTTTTGAATTATGAATTCTAACTACATTACTGAACGTTTTATAAAATTATTGCTTATATTCAAACTGATGGCCGTTCTATGCCAGGCATCACTTTGAACCTGATACAATAAAATCGCAATATCTAGAATTATTTCATTGAGTATTTGCGCACATTTGCTTTCAATGGCTGCTGTCAGTTCATCGATTGTTGCCAGTCTTGTAAGGTAAACTTTGTCTTTTAAGACTCTTAATAAAGGAAAGTCCAGTGGTTTGAGGTCTGGAGAACGCGGAGGGTATTCTACAAAATATCGTCGTCGAATCCATTTGTTTGCTAGATTCTCATGAACATAGGATCTTACATCTCTGCACTGTTAAATATCTGCAAAAAACTGTTCAGTCATTCAACCGTTTTTTATGGATAACATTTACTTGACCATAATTTGAAGCGTTCTCATGGGTCATAATAGAGATAAATTACGGTCATGTAACCGTATTCTGTAAAAACGGTTGACTGGATAGTTTCCTGCAGAATTTCAGCAGTGTATGGTAGAGTAGATATGCCCTATCTTATTGAAAATAAAAATCCTCCTCCTCAAGATCTTTGCCAGTTGTTAGCAAATAAATTATGTGTACATTTTTTTAGAAACATTGTATTTTTTTATCGTACTCCAAGCGTTTTCCTAACAATGACAATGGCATGCATAGCCATACAACTAGATTGAAAGAGGCAGGAAGACCTATCAAGTTATAAGCATTTCAACTTTGTCGGAAATAAATAGAAATCATACACATTTGCTTTCTCTATGGGTAGTACTCTCAGAAACGTATATTTTCAATACTAAATGTACAGAAAAAATTCAAATTAACGTTTTAAAAACTATTTTTATATTACTTCGTTCTTATCTAACATCTAAGTATTTCTAGGTATCGTGGGAAATATTTTATTAAAATTGCACCTTTGCATTCAGTAGATGGTATGTTCGTAGCCTTGATGTGCTTGGAAACGATGTCCAATAGATTTGACGTTTTTTACGCAAATTACTTTTATACACTAAATATTGTATTGAATTAATGGATGTTTTTGTACAAGTGGTGAATATCAAACACAGGATTCCACAAAAAATAACATATGTTATTATCTATGGGTGGGAGTTACTAAAATTTCGTTTTCAATTGTGTTATACGTTTTTCAGTTAAACTAAATTTATCGTACGTGACATATGTATAATATAAATAAATTGATATACAACGCTGCAGAAAAGAATTTCGATATATTGTCATATATAGAAAGTGATTGCCAAAAACGCGTTAACAGTTGTTTTATGTTTATACTTTGTGTGTTTTAGCAAAATTAAGCTTTAATATAGTATTTGGTGTGCATTAAAAAAATTTATGATTCATATACAGGACTTCTCAAAAGATTTCTGATGCATTATGAACTATAGGTAGTAATTACTGAAAGTAATTTTTCAACGGTGTTATGCGTTTTCTACTTAGCTTATTTAGGGATATCTTTTAAACCGAAAGACATAACATAAGCGTAAAAGGAACTAGACCGGTCAAAAAATGTCAGCCTTAAAAAAATATATAAAATTTAAATGGGGGGATAATATACGATACTGCGAAATATATTTTTAACTTATTTAATAACACTGTCATTGCAGCTCTGAAGTTTGGTATTTCTTATTGTGTGCTTTTTCTGCAATACACAATGAAAGAAATAACAAAAATTTTCTTATAAGAAACTATCCTCATATGTGTTTCTTTTAGAAGATATTAAAAGTTTTCAATGTTTCATGTTTAAGAAACACAGACTTCATATGCTAGTAGTAGTAATAGTTGCAAGCAAGAATCTGTTATTTCCTATTATGAGTTTTTGCATTCAAAATTCGAAAGAAGTTTAAGAACAGACATGTACCTTAAAAGAAGATTTAAAAATTGAAACCAAAAAAATCATTCATACTTTTTTAGTTTTCATCAATTTTTAGTTACATAATCAAATTATTCAAAATTTTATTAAAGAAATATTTCTTTAAAATCAATTTAACTCGAAGGGGTTTGAAAAAAAAAAAACGAAGAATTGTTCTATATATATTTTCCGGCTATGAAATGAATGTCTAACGTGTAAAAATGAGATTTTGTATTTATTTTTAAATCCTATTTGTTAATTTCAACTTTAAAGAATTTAATATAATCCTGTTTTCTTTTCCTTCTTCTTTTAAATGTATTAAAAACATAGATTTTATTTTCTAAACCTACCTTTTGCCAGTAATAGTAATAATAATAATACAGAATAAAAATTATTTTTTTAAATGCAGACGGTGTAAAAATTGTAACTTTACTTATTCAAGAAATAATCGTAAAAAATCATTACAAATTGGAAAAAAAATTAATTCATCATTTTTTAGTTTTAATCATTTTTTAGTCAAAGAATCAAATTATTCAAAAGTTATATTTTATAAAAAAGAAAAAAGTTATGTCTTTAAACCCCTGTAAGTCAAAGGGAAGTTTTTAAAACGAAAAGTTTTCTATATATATTTTTCAGAATTGAAATGAATGTCTAAGGTGGAAAAATAATGTTGTGCAGTTCATTGGGAAATCCTATTTCTGAATTTCTACTTAAAAAAGGATAAAAGAATCCTGTTTTTTTTTTTTTCTTTTAAAGATTTTATTAATTTCTAAGTCTGTCTTTTACCATTAATAGTAATAATAATAATACAAAAAAAATATTTTTTAAATGCAAACAGCATAAAAGTTGTAACTTTATTTATTCAAGAAATCTAGTTTGAAGGGAAAAAATTACTTTGACATTTTGTATCATTTTACCTGAAATATAAAACCGACACCAGAAAGCGTTTGAGTCAAATTTAAGGAATTTTTAGAGACCATTTTTCCTGAAAGTTTAAAAAAAGAGAGTTGCATTTTTGCGCATTTCATAATTTTTTTTATTTTATAAAATGTACCCATGAAGCATTTTTTTTTAAATCTATTCGATCTACTAATACATAAAAATATTGTGAATTCTTATAAATGAAAAACACTTTTGAAACCTTTCGCAAAAGAAAACTACACACAGTTTTAAGCTTATGAAATTATTTCCACATAAATATTCAGTTTTTGTAAGGATGGCTGATATACAAATAATGTTTTAACTGTGCTGGCAGAAATAAAAAACTCTATTTAAGGTAATCGGCGTTATGTCTGATAAATTATTATTTTCTCCATCTACTAATTTAATACATTTTGTATTATTTTTGAATATTTTATGCAGCATGTGTGAATTTTTGGATCAAGTCCGCAATGATGAAATATATTTTAAAGCGGATTCTTGTTAACGCGTCTCCGCTTAAGACGTATCTCTGGTTATTGAGGAAAATTTCGTTACTATTTTCCATTTCCAATCTTATATATTAAAACGAAAAGGAATTTCGTTTTAATATTCAAATTCTCTTTTCACACGAATTTGCCCCATTTGCGCATGCGTAAAATTAAATCTAGAACCTAACCAGTTTTAGAGTACACTCGAATGAGAAAAAGGTGGCCTAATGGTATAAGGGGCGTTTCTTCTCTGTGCCGATCATCGTGTCGGTTTGATTCCCGCTATGGACAGAATGATTCTTCTTATTTTATTGGCAATAATTCATTTTAATAATGCCATATTTATTATATTAAAGAAGGAGAAGTTTTATAATTTGTATCTTTTTTTTATTAGAATGCTTTATAATTAAGTAAAATTTAACACCCAAGAATATTTTGTTTTAATTACTAAATTTATATTATAAGTATTTAAATTAAAAGATCGTGCATGTAATTATCGATTAAATAAATTGAACTGGTCTACAATTTTTATTATATTTGGTATGACCAATATCAGGATGTCATATATATATAATACGATAAGCATGTGATTATTTTTCGTAAAAAAGGAAAAATAAAAGGAGAGAAAAAAAGAAGGAAATATATTCATACAGGAACTCTAAATTATCTTGATATCCATGATTTATCAATTAAACAATGTGTGAAAATCGAAAATATAAATTCAAGTAATTAAAAAATATGTATTATAAATCATTAGCTGCAAACAGCATATTTTTAATTCGGGATTTTAGACTCAGAGTGATAAAAATTAATTTAATGAAAATTTTTAAAGGTCGTGTAGTAAAAAAAAATAATAATCAGAAATACTAAATATTGTTATTTTTTCAAAAAATTCGGACTGTGGTAAATAAAATTTAACAACCGACAATATTTTTTAATTACTTATTTTATATTATAAATATTTAAATTAAAAGATTTTGCAAGTAGCTATCGATTAAATAAAGTGATCAAAACTTTTATCTATATTTTGTATGACCATTTTCAACAAGATATATTTGAATAACTAAGAAAAGTATATGATTATTATCCTTGAAAAAAGAAAGAAAAGGAAAAAAAGAAAAGAAAAGAAGAAAAAAAGAAAGAAGCAAAAATACCCATATAAGAATTATAAAAGAAATCACCTTGTTAACCATGGTTTATCTGGGTTTTAGGGTCAGGCTGATAAAAATAAAATTAATGAAAAATTTTAAAGGTCGCGTAATTTTAAAAAAAATAGAAAATACTAAATATTGATGTATATTTTTTTAATTTTTGAGACTGTAGTAAGTAAAAATAAATCATTCAATTAATATTTTAGTTTAATTCTTGCTAATTTAATTCAAGTATAATAGGATGTAAATTACAAGCTAAAATTATTTCACTTCATTAGTTGAGTAGGTTGGATTGACAACACAATCTATCGTTTTATATCTATAGAAATCACTTACACAATATAACAATTCATAAAATTTTCAATACTTAATTAATTTGAAAGCAGCTAATTAAAAATAAAAGCATATTTCTAAAGGAGCTTTATTTACCGTCATATTTTGACGGCTACTCTCTAGTTAATATGATATTAAAGACATCGCTTAAAGCGTACTACTCTTTGGATAATGCGGACATTTTTTTCACAAACTAACCGAGCAAAACTGCTTTTGTACATATTTTTACCACAAACTTTGACATAACTTTTGTTATTCAGAGATGGAGAAGTGAAAGAAAACTTTCTAACACCACAAGCGTGAGATTCAAAAATTGCTAATGGCTGTTCGCAGATATTACCAATCAAAATGTGATACAACAGGAAAATTTTACAAGTGTTTTGCAAAGCTAGAAATAGCCCGTAAGGCATGGTGACATCACGGCGACGTCACTGTGAAGTCACACTGTGACTTTGTGACCGTCGTCGTGACGTCAAGTGACGTCGATGTGAAGTCATTGTGACCTGAATGCGAGGTCGTTACGGCCGTTTTCAAGGCTTTCTGTGACCTCACAATGTGACGACTTTGTGAAGTCACCGTGCGACTTCAATGTGAAAAATGTGACGAATCTGCATCGGATAGGGTGACCAGATTTTACCCGAAACCTATACGGATTGTTCGGATCAAAATTTTTTTATGGTTCAAGTTTGTGACGTTTGTGACGACACTGCACCGAGTCAGGTGACCAGATTTTACCCGAATCCAATCCAGAAACTTCGGATCAATCTTTTTGGATTTGTTTGGCTACAGAATAGATTTGGATTAGTTGTCGTGTGACCTGATTTTCGTGAACAGGATCTGACCCGAGTCGGGTATAATGTTTTTACTGTGAGTCTTGTTTGGAATAGAATCTTGCATACGACCGAGTAACCAGATTTTATCAGAAATTGTGTTATGATACAATTTCTGATGTCGGCTCGGATCTAGAGTCATACACGAATCCAGTTATATACTTCTTGAACATGATTGAATGTCTACTTGAACATGAATGATGGTTGACTGAAACTATATTTCGATTCAACCCGTATTCTTACCCTAACCCAGCAACAACAACAACAAAAAATCTGTAAGCCCACAACCCGACCGAACGTCATAAATGATTTCGCATAGATTCGGATAACAAGATTTCACCAAATACGGATAAGATCGACGATAACGATTGGATCGGTAATCATTTTTATTGATGCAACTCGTATTCAAATTAAAACTTTGCATCTGATTGGGAAACCGGCTAATGTAGCCGTTAAGCAAGAAAATTATAAATGTAAAAAACGCATACTAGTATAAAAATAATAGATGAATCCATTAAAAATTATAATAAAAGTAAACATTTCAATAATATGAAATTCTATTGTGCAAATAACAACTTTTTATATTAACTTCTACTTCGATTTGTTTTATGTAACCACCAAAAATATTGACAATAATTAAAACTATGCTATTTTGCTGTTAAGTATTGAAGTTTTTAAATGTGTATACTTTGCCATATTTCCCCTCGCTCAGTGTCACGAAACTTTCTGACACATTTATGAACAAACTTTTAAACGCATGGCACTTGCATGCCTGATTATTAAAGCTATTTGGAATGAATAGCGTTTTACAATTTTAGATAAATGTAATACTTAAGATCAATTTCGGTCACGTTTTACCCGTTTCTGACGTTGCGCGTCGGAAATTTGGTTCAAAACACCGACTTTGATAGCGTTTTCTGAAACATCATCTGCCGTTACCAAAAAATGGATAACGCCATTCAATTATATATAGGGCAGATGTGCCAGTAATGGACACCCTTAAGGAATTTCTTTAAAAATTATTTTTTAATTAATAGTTATAATTGTTATATTCAAAATTTTTTAATATTATATTACTCTACCAACAATATTTAACCATGCTCATTAGTCACATTTCCCAATGTGAATCGAAATTTAATTGTAAATAACAGAAATAAATCAAAACACACTAAATTCTAGTAATGGGCACCTCACAAAAAGTAATAGATAATTGATATTATGATTGTATTTAAAACTAGAATTTAAAGATAGCATATTAATGAAATAAAAAAAGCTGAATTTTTATTGGTTATTTTTTTATAAACCAAAAACATTGAAGGTGTCCCATTACTGGAAGGCGGTCCATTACTGGCAAATCTACCCTATTCTGAATAAGAACACCTGCCAATTTCATGTATTTCCGAATAAAAATGAATTCAGAAATATGCCAGAAATTAGCTATTTTTGTATTTGAGAACAACTTTAAAGAAAATATAAGTATACATTTTAAAATAATCATTCTGAAAAATTTATATTAGGAATCAATTTAAATAATAGATATACCTATTGTGCGATATTATTAAATAATAAACATTGTATCAAGCAGTAAAACAGTTTTCGTTGTAAATGAAATATAGAACATAAGATCATAAATGCCAAAAAAATATATAATTTTTTTTCTTTACAAATTATTTTATTTATAGTTTTTGATAGAATACTAAATGCAGAACTTAAATATCAATTTTTACAGTAAAAAGATTCGATAACACAACTGGAAAAATTACCTTAACTAAACAGTTATTTTATTGTTTCATCAATATTTATTATTTTTGTGCACTTAACATTGACATATCTCGACAAATAAATTATTCAATGCATTAAATTGTCACATTTTTTTCAAATATACCGGAAAATTATTTCTGGAAACCTACACTAGCAACGAAATTATCAAATTGCAAATCAAATATTAATAGTTTTAAAAATTGCAATGTTTTTAATTATAATGAATAACTATGAAAATTGAACCAAGAAACGCAAAATATTAAATAAATTCCTCATTTTATATAACACTTTACATTTAGAATACATATTGTTAGTAAATACTTTAAGCTTTTTTCCAAACAGTCTATTTAAAAAAATTTAAAACATTAAAGATAAAATTTAATACAAGTGATTTTTTAAAAGAAAATTTAAACATCTTAACTTTTAAATAATGCACTATTAAATGTACTACTACTAAACATGCACTATTAACAAAACTGCGAAGACATTAAAAGTTACCTGCTGATCTATAGGTAAAGGGGTTATGATGGAATGCTCCTTATCTGCTTCCCTTTCATTGAAAATTTAGACTGTAAATTCACTACAATAATTTTCAAATTATTCCAGCAGAAGAGGTGTGTTCATAGATCTGAGAAATCAAATATCACCCAGGCCTTATGAACGCACCCGGCTAGACACAGTGAGATGTTAAAATGGATGGTTTACTTTACAATGGAGATTGTTCACTTTAAAACGTTAATTTACTCACACAGTATAAATCTACAAACTTAAAAGAACGCAACACACGCTAATCCGAACTTCGAATGAGAAAAAAATCGTCTGCCTTCAATATGCGCGCGCAGTATTGTTTAAACACAACAAAATAACAACTAGCAGATGTTTCCAACTTTACCGCAAATGATATAAGAAGAAAATAATTTAAATAAAGACATTTCAAAACCTTTATAATTTATATGGCTGAAAAATGAACTTCTTATGATGCTATAATATTCTTTTTTTATATGAGAGAGTTTTGTATTCTTAGAAATAAGCTGTGAAAATTTACATTTTTATATATTTTTTAATCCATTGCATTTGCTTTAGACGTCAAAAGTAAAGATAAATTTTAAATAAAAATTGATTTAATAGGCTTTATAAAGTAATTTCGATATAAATTTAAATTGCAATCAAATTTCTTAAGTACAAATTTTTCAATTTTTACACTCTATCGAAAAGAGCAATATATTTAATAGAGGTGACATCTTACTAAGCACTGGCGAGTTTTGGATAAATTGCTATAGGAATGACATATACTTTATAACATGTTTTTAATCCATTTTTGCTCGGAAATACACGAAATTGGCTCGTGGTTTTATTCAGAAACTATGTTATTGAAAAACCTTTTCCATTTTTTGTTAAAAGCAGAAGATCTTTCAGAAAAGAATGTCAAAGTCGGCGTTTTGATTTGAATATCCGACGTGACAGTGAAAGACAGGAGAAAAACTGGTCGTCACGTGACATGAATTGCTTATAACTCGATAAGTAACTAAATTTCTATTTAAGGATTTTTACCTGTGTATTATATAGTATATTTTGTTAAATTTCATGAAAATGGTAATGAAAATTGTAAAAAATTATCTGCCTCATATATGTAGACAGATATTTATTTATTATTTTATTTTGGAAATACTCAATATATTTAAATACTGTGTGACAATATTTTTATTAATGATTTAGGTACATGACATAATTCAAATCTATATTTTATGAGTTTTTTTTTTCCAAATTCACTCTCCGATCACACCGTGAAGTCACAGAGTGTTGGCATTTTGGTCATAGGTTTTACGGGACTTATGTGACTTGCAGTGACGTCATTGCAACGTCACAAAATTTTTTAAAGCTGTCAAAAAGTAATTTTCTTTATGCCATAAGATGTTCTAAAGTTTATTTTAAGTTTTCTTTAGATCTCCAAGACGTTCACATTTTGGTCACAGTGTGACGTTACAAAGTGGTGGCATTTTGATCACAGATGTGACGTGACATACGTGACTCACAGTGACGTCACTGTGACTGTGCATGCTATGCGGGAGGTGTGGTAAAGAGATTATTTGTTCAATTAACGCAAAGGAAAATGTGGTATTACTTTAAATAAAGTTAAATAATGTAAGTATACGGCAATTTATTTCCCTATTTTGATTTTCCTCAGTAATTTTTTTATTTATAATACCAAATTGCCATTAACTTGCTTTTAAACTAAAATTATTAAATTACAGAATATGTTATTTATTTATTAAGTTAGTAACCTATTTAATTTATGTCAAAAACCAAATTCAGTTTTTCAACGAAAGATAATACAATTCAATTGATTACATAATTTAACGCGTATTGCAGTTAGTGCGAACAAAAAAGGCCTACCTTGGAAGTCCTCCCTTGGAGTTTGCTATAATTGTTTTGAGATTCCAGTAAGAGATGAAAATAATTGGAGAGAAATTTCTGCGATGAATAATATACTAAAAGTTTTTCGTCCATCGTGTTACATTGTTGTAGTAATTGTATATTGCAAACTATATTTTTTCCTGGAGAATATATAGCTTTTCTTGCGCGCAAGGATAAGCTTGATCTATAACAAGGATAAGCTTGATCTTTTTACTTGCAAAAACTGGTTGATTAAAACATAGATGGTCAAAATTTAAGAGGTAGTAGAGGGCTCAGCAACTTGTCGTATTTACTAAATTAATTTATTCAGTTGAAAATACAGGATGTCTCACTACAATCCGAACTCATATTTTCGTTCTTAACTTTAAAAACTTTGAAGGTGATTTAACGAAATTTTCAACAGACTTATCTCACTTGGCGTGAAATATAAGAATAAGAAGATGTTCAAAAAGCGTACACCAAGATCCTTCGCATTTTGGAATACAAATGACATTAAATAAAGTGCCACTGACAGAATTTCAGTGCATTTCCATTGCTTTTCGTGAATTCACCGCAATACTCTAAGATATGCGCGTCTAATTAAAGTTTGATTGTACTTCCCTACAGTGTTGTCAATTCGCGACTGTATTTAAAATTCAGATATCTTGATTGCCACCTCTTTTTTAAAGTATAAATATTCGGTTTATTTAATGACATATTAATGCCAAAAATAAGGCGAATGATATTTTTAAAAAGTGGTAGCAATCAAGCAATCTGAATTTTAAAAAATAGCAGACTGCCACAACTGCTTGCCGATATTTTTACTGAATCTTATTGCAACATTGTATGGTCACTTGAGAGTTTGAGGGATTTCCTGCACTTTCGTGAAAATGCTCAACAAACAAATTTTCTTTCCCAGTTTGATGCTGAAATACATTCTTTTTGTTTGCGAAATCAAGTAACTATTGTATTTTTTTATTCATAACGGAAAGATTAATTTATAGTGTAACTACTGACAAAACTGTAAAAATATATACTGAAATTCCTTCAGTTGTTCACAATAAAAAGTACATCAATGTCAGTTGTTTTACGATTTCTCAACAGTTTTCGCCCCTTAACCCTTTATCTACTGACGGTACTTATAAGTACCAGTAAAATAACTTGTTATAAAATTCATTTAGTACATTGATTAGTAGTAATACAGTTTAGAATGAGTTATAGATGCATTTATTTATCTTGTTCCAAAAGTGTTATTGGTTACACAAAACAAAAAATATTTTTAAAAGGACGATTTCTTTTGCCTTTACATCTTTTTAGCTTTCTTGGCATTGGGAGAGGAGGGGGGGGATTTTCAATTCGGAAATATTTCTATATTTCTATTGTAAGAACATTATATTTGTACATTTCCTAATTCTACAAAATACTATGAAAACTATTTAAAATAAAATATTTGAGTGGGGTTATAAATATTGCACAAAATCCCTATAAATTGAAATTTAATCAGTCCTTCTAAATCCTTCAATCCTTCTAAAATCCCTCTAAAATTTATTAAATGATTATGGAAATCTTCTAATATAGTTTAAAAAATTCACGAAGAATGCTTTAGAAGATAAAATTTTCATGAATTCATAATTCAGTACATAAAGGGTTAAATACCTCAATCACCTTGTAGCTTTTTATTCTTGGTGCTTTTAAATTTACAAATTTAATTATACTTCATTTACCTTATGACACCGCATATACTTTCACCTAACCTAAAAAATAAACTTTGCACACTTCGACCATGTAACAGCGAGTTTCTTTGCATTTACAAAATTATTATAAAGCAAATTTCAGCATAAACTGTTCATTTTAATCTTTAAATACTTAAAAACCAATATGATACAATCAAAATAAAATCCAAATTTCGTCTAGAAAAAACATGAGGATTTTTCTGTCAATTTATGTAGACATTGTTCTGCCAAAAACCGAATTCAATTTATTAAACGAAAGGGGTTATTTTACACAATTCAATTGATTGCATAGTATGCGTATTTTGTTTAGTGCGGACAAAAAATGTCCTCCTTTGGAAGTCCGCATTAACGAGAGTTCCCTGTAATTGTTTTCAGGTTCCAGTAGGCGATGAAAATACTTGGAAAGAAATTGCACTTTTGTGATGAATAATATACTAAAAGTATGAAGTATTTCGTCCATTGTGTTACATTGTTGTAGTAATAGTATATTGCAAAATATATTGTTTCCTGATATAATAGCGTGTTCTTTACCATTTATAAAATTATTCTACAGCAATATTCAGCATAAAATATTCATTTCATTATTTAAATACGTAAAAACCATTATGATACAATTTAAATAAAATCCAAATTTCGTCTTGACAAAATATGAGAATTTTTCTATCAATTTACGTATACTTTGTTCATTGTATAAATAATTTTTAAGAAGTTACATTTTTTCAATAAAAACATCGAAATCGAAAATAAATCGAAAATTACAGACGAAAATAATACTGACCTTTTGAATAATGCAAATAGGCTTTATTTGCACGTTTTATATTACCATGAAAGACGAGTACTATACTTTTAAAGCTTTTCTCGAAACATTCAAGCACATTTTAATGAAAGATTAATCTCATGCTATTTATATTTCTATGAAATATTCTGTTGCAACAGAACACTTTAGAAACATGTACATTTAAGAAATATCTAACATCTTTCTACATCATTTAAATTCCTAACTCTGAAATAACACTTGCATATTTGAATGCAAGGTATGCTAATAAAGTTCGGTGAATGCGTTCGGAAACAAAAGACTCTTAGCTAAAAAATATTTTTTTTTAATAAAAATTCGAAGAAATGTCGATTGTTTGCAATGCATTTTTTGATAATAACTGTACAGTTCCTAAAAACTGCGGCCAAAATCCTCTTTCGAATTCCCACGCAGAATACTTGTCCGATGATTTCGAATCCCTGGAATATCCAAAAGTTATTCTTCTTTTAGATTAATATGGTTTAAACCAAAGGTCTTCAACTAGTTATCCGTGGACCACCAATAATCCACGAGAAATTTTTTGTGGTGCCTAAAAAAAATGCGGTCATTTTTTATTTTTTTTTATCTATACTTATGAGTTTTACTCTGGCTGTCTATGTGTGTGTGTTGTGTGTATGTTGACGATGTCTCGTGAACGTTACAGCACATAGAAATCTGAAAATTTGGGTGAGGATAGTCCAAGGCAGATCCTGTTTAAACCATTCATAATGCACAAAGTGCATTTAGAGACAGTTAAACATAGCCGAAGAGACGGAAGATGATTTAGCGGAAGAGAATGGCTTTATCTCTATAAACATGTTTCCGCATATCATGAATTTCTTTCGCAGATTTGCAAAGTTGGAAACAGAATTTAAAATGTATTTTTTGCTTTAGCTACTGATACACCTTTACACGGTAGAAAACTAACTAAAAGAAATCAATAATGTTTATTCCTACGCCGGCGTATTCATCAAATATGGAGGAGCATAATATGTAGTATATTCTCTATATGTCGTCCTTCATCCACTACGGCAAGTGCATATCTTATTATGACTCATTCACCGAACTTTATTTTCTTACATTGTATATGCAACCCACAATATTTTCAAATGTGAAATATGGAAACTGACTCTACAGTACATAAATTTATTGCACACACAATCATGCTTAGCTAACATTTAATGCGTTTCGCATATTTTAAAGTTTAAAAAATAACATTTTCAGATGGTATATGTGGTGTTTAGTTTCGTATATAATTACTAGATGGCAGCATCGCAGTGAATTACTACATCACCTACCGGTAAAAGTTTTTGTTTACTGGTAAATGTATATGTTGCTTGTGTTGTGTTCGATGTACGTGATTGTGATGTATGTAAATTAAAATTGTTTAAAGTCCACCTTGAGTTATTAATAATGCTGCTGATACGCAATTAATTTAGTTTACGTACTTAATATATTACAGAAGGGCGACGAAGGTCAGTTTCTTACCGTAATTAAAATGGAAAGAAATTCCAACTGATTAGCAAAATGGCTAAACTTCGGTTTTGCATCTACCAGAGTATATGCTGTAGTAATATTCTAAATGCGTACGTCATTTCGAGGGTGGTAAGTGTTGAAATTTTTTTTCTTCTCTGCAATAAATAAAAGGTAATAATGTTTGCCAATTTTAAGGAATTCAATGATTCCATCGAATCGTTTCAATCGTATGTTAAGAGATTGGAACAGAGTTTTTTATTACATGATGTGGAAGAAAAAAAAAGGTACCTGCCATTATCTCATGCATGGGTCCTAAATTATATAATTTGCTGTCAGATTTAACGTTTCCTAAAAATCCTGAAGTATTAAAATATGAGGAAATAGTTGAAATTCTATTAAAGCACTTAAGCCCCGCCCTAATAAATTTTGTTCTAGAATTAAATTCGGTAATTCTTATCAAAATGAAAATGAATCTATACAAGATTTTGTTTCAAAATTAAAGAAGTTAATAACTTTTTGTGCTTTTGCTGGTGAAACATTAAATGAAAATTTGTTGGAACAATTTTTGAGAGGTTTAAAAAATGAAAGTATTCTAAGTAAATTACTTTCACAAATAGAAGATTTAACTTTTGAGAAAGCTATTGAAAAAGCAATTATTTTGCAAAATAATGAACATGACTTTTCTGAATTGAAACAAGAAAATTTAAATGTTAATAAACTGGCATGTTCTAAAAATGTACAATCGAATAAAATTCAAAATAATTTCCAGAAACAGAAAATTAACAATAATATAAATAAGGGGAATTCTGAAGTAAATAAAAATAAAATAATATGTTATAGATGTGGAAATCCCTCACATCTCGCCAACAAGTGTAAGCATATAAATACTATCTGCAATAAATGTAAAAAAGAGAGGCCATCTTGGTAAAGTATGTAAAAGTAATTCTCAGAAACAAACAAATGTATTGCAGACTGTTGACATTTTATCTGTGAGTCATGATAAAAGTTCTACTCCTATAAAGATGTGGGTTTTAATTGAAAACAAAGCTAAAGCTGAAATGGAGTTAGATACGGGC
The DNA here is from genome assembly GCA_963931845.1 of Maratus michaelseni. NCBI lineage: Eukaryota > Metazoa > Arthropoda > Arachnida > Araneae > Salticidae > Maratus > Maratus michaelseni. The sequence continues at coordinate 258,018,359 of OZ007588.1, read as the reverse complement.
TCCGGAATTTCGGCGGTACCTGTAAAGCGTTTTCGGAGAATTTTTCCGAATAATAAAATTTTTTACCGCAAGATGTTCAATTGAGAACTGCAACGGATGAGGTGTTTACACCTGTGGGGTATGTAAAGGTAGATGTTTCTTATGAAAATATTACTAAAAATTTTAAATTGTATTTGATCAAAGAAGATAATTTCCCACTTTTATTTGTCAGAGACTGGGTAGCTGCATTTAATTTGTTTCCTACTAATTTGAAATCTGTGTATGTAAATGAAATTGCAAATTCTACTGAAAAATTGAAAATATTATTAAATGATTTTTCTGATTTATTTTCGGATAAAGTAGGGGAAATAAAAGGTTTGAAAGCAGAACTTTATTTAGAAAAAGGTTCTACGCCCATATTTTGTAAGGCTAGAACAGTTACTTATGCTCTACGTAATGCAGTAAATGATGAAATTCAAAGGTTACAGGATGGGGGTATTATTAAACCTGTCACCAGTAGTAAGTGGGCTCCTCCTATAGTTCCAGTGGTAAAACCTAATGGTAAAATACGTTTATGCAGAGATTTTAAAGTTACAGTAAATAAATTTTTGAAGGTGGAAAAATATCCTTTACCTATGGTAGAGGACATGTTAGCCACTTTAGGTGGTGGTTTACATTTTACAAAAAATGATTTAAATCACGCTTATCTTCAGTTACCTGTAGACAAAAAGTCACAGGAATTGTTAACTATAAACACTCCGAAGGGCTTATTTCAATTTTTAAAGTTACCAATGAGTCTTACTAGCTCTCCAGCAATTTGGCAAAGATCTATTGAATAAATATTAAGTGGTATTGAGTGTTTCACTGTGTTCTTTGGTGATATTGGTGTTACAGGGGAAACGGATGAAATTCATTTGAAAAGGCTAAAACAAGTTTTAGAAAGATTACGTGATTATAATATTAGGATTAATAAAGATAAATCAATTTTTCTAGCTGACCATATTACATATTGTGGTTATAAAATTAATAAGCAAGGTATTCATAAAACGCAAGATAAAATTAAGGCTATTGTAAATGCTCCTAGACCAATTAATGTGTCACAAGTTAAAGCTTTTTTAGGCTTAGTCAAATATTATTCTAAATTTGTCCAAAATTTATCTACAATTGCTCATCCTTTAAATCAATTGCTCAAAAATAATGTGAAATTTTTATGGTCTCCTGTTTGGGAACAAGCATTTAAAAATATAAAAAATGAAATTATTTTAGAAAGAGTTCTTACACATTTCAACCCTAAATTGCCTTTAGTGTTAGCAACAGATGCTTCTCCATATGGTATCTCTGCAGTTCTTTCGCATGTGATGCCAGATAACGTGGAAAAACCAATTGGTTTTGTGTCCAGAACTCTCACTAATGCAGAAAAAAAGTATAGCGAGGTGGATAAGGAAGCACTAGCTATTATCTTTGGAGTAAAGAAATTTTTTCAATATTTGTATGGTAATAGGCTTACTTTATTTACAGATAGTAAACCACTCGTGTCCATATTTTCTCCAAATAAAAGTATTCCTGTTCTTTCAGCTGCTCGGATGCAAAGATGTACATTATACTTTCAAGCGTTTAAATATGATATTCGCTATAAGAAAACATCCGAACATGGAAATGTCGATGCTCTTTCGCGACTTCCATTACGTAGTGAAGATTTACCCCCACAATTAAATTTAAATAATGTAATTGATGAATCTGAATTTTTTCAAATTAACCAAATTTCTACGTTGCCGTTAAACGCCAAATCAATTGCTGTAGCTGCAAAATCTGATCCTTTGTTACGTCAACTTTTTCATCATCTAATTTCTGGTTCTCCAATTCCTAAAAATTTACTTTTTGGGGGCAAACAAGAAGAATTTACTCTTCAACATAGTTGTATTTTAAAAGGATGTAGAGTAATTATCCCAGAAGTTCACAAAAACAAATTTTACATGATTTGCACTTTGGACATTTTGGTATAGTGAAAATGAAGTCCTTAGCTCGCAGTTTTGTTTGGTGGCCAGGAATTTACCAAGATATTGAAGATCTTGCACGGAATTGCACTATTTGTGTCAATTTAAAAAATAATCCACCTAAGGTAGATACTCATCATTGGGAATGGCCTATAGCTCCATGGCAAAGAATTCACATCGATTATTTTGGTCCTGTGATGGACCTCGCTTTTACTTGTGGTTGATGCTCACAGAAAATGGCCTGAAGTTTTTATTGTTCCTAATACAACATCAGAACATACAATTACTTGTCTTTCTTCACTTTTTGCCAGATACGGGTATCCTATATCTCTGGTATCTGATAATGCAAAACAATTTACTTCTGAAGAATTTGAGACATTCTTGAAGAATCATGGGGTTAAGAGCCTACAATAGTCAAGCGAAGAAACGCTCACGCTAATGTTAAGTCTATGGGAAGGTTATCGCGCGTTTTCTCGCTCGCATTTTAATATTTTTAAATAATTTTTTTTTCATAGGATAGCTGAGACCAATCTACAACGTTGTTAATTTTTACTTTTTCAATTTCTGCTTTAGTTTATTTCTGAGGACCAACTCAATAGTTGGATCCGGTAAAAATCGAGTTGTTGTGTCTTTTAAACTCTTATAAAATCGATACCAGCAAAATTAAAAAAAAATTAAGAACTAAGAACGATAGCTCAGGGTTTAAGCTTTCCAAAAATATGCTTTTTATAATTCTACTGCAATTACAGCGAGTATAATCACGGGATAACTTTGAGAAAAATTGAGGAAAAAATCTGAATTAATTATATGCGGACTGCCTCCAATCGAGTACGCCCACTGGTATTCTGTGATTGGACAAAGCATTCTCTGAACTCTGTAGATACGCCCCTCGGAAAAACCTCACCGCGATAATGGCTATATGTTTTTCTGATATAAATATTTTTTTCTGTATGTATATCCACGCAAAACTTTAGAAGGGATACTCAAAATTTAATACTTTTTTTTTTCTTTTGATGGAAAAGTATATCTTTCCAGTTGACTGTAAGCAATAAGTTTATTTTTCTGAATATTTACATTGCTTTTTTCTTTACTTTATAAATTTTAACGTTCGTAACAATTGACTAATAGCCCCAGAGCGGACTTGGGGAGACTCCAGGGGAGGGGGGGGGGAAGTGTTCATTGGTTAAGTATAAAAGGGGGAGGGTTAGCCCCCCCCCCCTTGAATTTGATAAATGAGTTTTTCATGCAGAATTATCCAATTTTTTTCAAATTTTGTACATAGGTTCATCGTGATAAGGTACTTTTCTGATTAGATTTAGGAGTTCATTGGTTAAGTATAAAGGGGGGGAACGGGGGCTAACACCCCTTACTTTAGATAAGTGGGTTTTTCATGCAGAATTATCCAATTTTCTTCAAATTTTGTATATAGGTTCATTCTGATAAAGCGCTTTTCTGATTAGTTTTGGGGGTTCACTGGTTAACTATAAGGGGGGAGGGGTATGATTCTCCCCTTAATATATTGTCGATTTCTTTATTTTTCGAGGGGCTTATTTCAAATTCTTTGAAATAAGAGTATAATATACAATTAGTGTGAATAGCCTGTGAGCTCAATGCCCTCAGTTTAACTGGGCAGTTTTCCTTTTGTATTTCTTTCATTTACAGTGCCACACAAAAGTATTCTTTTACATGATGATCTACGGGGGAAAACTATTTGCAGCATATTTTAATTATGTTACGCCATTTCAAATATAATGAAATGGATATACATTATTGAGGTTTACAAGAAGACACTTGTTATGCGAAAAGCATTCATCATTCTTTTACAGGGACACACAAAATATTTCGGTTATAATACTGTGTCCGAAATATTGCTTAAAAGCCATAATTGGAAGTAGGACTTTAGTTAGGTATGCGTTTAACTAAATTTTTGAATGCTATGAGTTATGTATAAATGCTACAGATCATATACAGGGCTAAACAAAAAAATTTGTAAGCATTACGGTGCAGCAGCGTAAATTGATTAAAATGGGTTTTTAATCGAGTTATGAATTTTGAACGTGAAATATATTTAGTATACCAAGGAAGGCTTGTGGAATATAAATAAAATCATATACAGGACCACGCAAAGAACTGAATACATGGCTGACAATGTATGATAATTCCTGGAAGTGTGATTTCAGCGTATATATATTTTTTTCTGTATGTATATCCACGCAAAACTTTAGAAGGGATACTCCAATTTTAATACTTTTTTTTTCTTTTGATGGAGAAGTATATCTTTCCAGTAGACTGTAAGCAATAAGTTTATCTTTCTGAATATTTACGTGCTTTTTTTTTACTTTATAAATTTTAACGTTCGTAATAATTGACTAATAGCCCCAGAGCGGACTTGGAGAGACTCCAGGGGAAGGGGGGGGGGAGGGTTCATTGGTTAAGTATAAAAGGGGGCGGGTTAGCCCCCCCCCTTGAATTTGATAAATGAGTTTTTCATGCAGAATTATCCAATTTTCTTCAAATTTTGTACATAAATTAATCGTGATAAGGTACTTTTCTGATTAGTTTTGGGGGTTCATTGGTTATGTATAAAGGGAGGGAACGGGTGCTAACTTCCCTTAATTCAGATAAATGGGTTTTTCCTGCAGAATTATCAAATTTTCTTCAAATTTTGTACATAGGTTCATCGTGATAAAGCGCTTTTCTGATTAGTTTTGGGGGTTCATTGGTTAAGTATAAAAGGGGTAAAGAGGGGGGGCTAATCCTTCCCCCCCTTAATTTAGATAAATGGGTTTTTCATGCGGAATTATCCAATTTTCTTCAAATTTTGTATATAGGTTCATTCTGATCAAGCGCTTTTCTGATTAGTTTTGGGGGTTCACTGGTTAACTATAAGGGGGGGAGGGGTATGATTCTCCTCTTAATATATTGTCGATTTCTTTATTTTTCGAGGGGCTTATTTCAAATTCTTTGAAATAAGAATATAATATACAATTAGTGTGAATAAGCTGTGAGCTCAATGCCCTCAGTTTAACTGGGCAGTTTTCCTTTTGTATTTCTTTCATTTACAGTGCCACACAAAAGTGTTCTTTTAGATGATGATCTACGGGGGAAAAACTATTTGCAGCATATTTTAATTATGTTACGCCATTTCAAATATAATGAAATGGATATACATTATTGAGGTTTACTACAAGACATTTGTTATGCGAAAAGGATTTATCATTCTTTTACAGGGACATATAAATATTTCAGATATAGTACTGTGTCCGAAGTATTGCTTATAAGCCATAATTGGAAGTAGGATTTTAGTTAGGTATGGGTTTGACTAAATTTTTGAATGCTATGTGTTATGTATAAATGCTAGAGATCATATACAGGGCTAAACAAAAAAATTTGTAACCATTACGGTGCAGCAGCGTAAATTGATTAAAATGGGTTTTTAATCGAGTTATGAATTTTGAACGTGAAATATATTTAGTATACCAAGGAAGGTTTGTGGAATATAAATAAAATCATATACAGGACCACGTAAAGAACTGAATACATGGCTGACTATGTATGCGATAATTCCTGGAAGTGTGATTTCAGCGTGTATTTGCCTGAATGAAACTATAGCTTAATATGTCGCGTGTACAAAAAGCTTATGTTATATACAGGGCTGTACAAAATAATTCAAGTATGTTTCCATCTATTGGTAGAAACTGTTGAAGATGAATTTCCAACTGTGTTTTTTTTTGTTTTATTGCTAAACTAAACTGCAGCATACTATAGGGTATATACAAATATATAAATTATATACAGGGCTGCAGAAAAGAATTGGAGTACTTTTCCGGCTGTGGATGGTAATTGTTGAAACCAGGTTTTCAAATTTGTTTTGTGTTTTTCTGAAATGTTTACTTAGATAGCTTATTTACCTTATTAAACAGCGATGGTTTGTTAAAGTATTCTGTTAGTGTTGGAAAGTGTTTCATAATCTATGCTTGGTACAGGATTTTACTAATTTTACTAATGAACAAAATTTTAGATAAATAATTAAGATATAGATTGGAAATTGTGGATGAGAAGGAATGTCATCTGCCGACACGACTAGCGTAGTGTCTTCGTTATATTCTGATTATAAAAAAAAATAATTTTTTTAATGATCACGTTAATGTATGCGAAGGTGGTTTTCTTGAACATATTATATTGCGGGTATGGGGAGGGAGGGGGTTAACGCCTGGCTCTGATTTTCACAAAACAAATTCCCAAGAAATTTAATATTTTTAGCTTCTAACGTAGCGTTTTTTAAATGTTATGTATAGAGAATACGGGAAATTTTAAATAACGATTTTCATAAATGTTTAATTTATGTTCCTAATAAAAGTACACAACCCGTATATGCCTAATGGTTACCAACAATCAAAGTAAATGAATTGTTGTTGAGCACTTAAGCGAGTGCCCTACAAGCAATCCTACGAGTTTTTTCTCTAACTGTGCATTCTTATCTCGGGTTCTACGGATTCCCAATCACAACGGCCTTTAGATGATTCGACTTTGTTTTCGTTCGTGATACAGATTTTAGTTCCACCTTCCACCGTCAAGGGCGGCATTATTTTTTAGAGTTCTGTGGGCCTGATTTCGACGGGCATTGGTTCATTCAACTCCTTTAAGCAACGCGTACCCGTGTTGGATGTTCGTATGGGACAAATTGCGCCCCCTGGCGTTGGAATGCGGTACTAAAGGATTATGAGCGCGTGTGCAGCACGCTTGCTATTCGATTCTGGAGGCAGCGGGAACACAATTTGGAGTTTTATTCGCAAGGTGGTTTCTTTAGAACAGGGTGCGTCCACTAGCGGCGGGAGGTGGAACTAAAAAAGTGTGCAGCGCGTGCGCTGCATGCATACTATATGGTCCGGCAGGCAGTGGGGACACGTGTCGGTGGTTCGTTTTAACAGAATGCGCCCGTACTTGCGGAAAGTGGAGATACAGGATTTTCAGTCGACGTGCAAAGCACTTTTAAATAAATAATTTAATACAAAATCAGGTTAAAGATATAAAATCATACAAACTTTAGTTTTGTTTAATTTTATTATCATGGGTCCGAGCAACGCCGGGCGGGTCAGCTAGTATATATATATATATATATATATATATATATATATATATAATATCTATGAATTTCAAAATACATATCAAGTTCTTATATCATTCTACTTTATCTACAAAGAGATAAATAATGATATTGTGTAAACAGAATACCACATATCTAATAATTAACATGTGCAATCATAATTTTACCATAGCATGTGCTTCAATGGTAATTGGCCAAATTTACTCATACCTGAATAATATTTAAAAAAGAAAGAGAGAGAAAGGGAAAAAAAATTATAGATTGGAGTTGCTATTAAGTAAACACAAATGGATTAATAAATCAAATATGAACATTATATAATGGAAAACTGGACCACAAGAGAACAAACAAGAATTGGATATGAAAAAACACATGTAGATGTACTCGTCAGCTTGGTTGCACCCACATGTGTTTTAAAAAATAATTCAGTATTTCATAATTCTACTGGCATGATGCTAAGAACAGTAGAATCAAAACCAAGTATACTGAATTATTACCAGATAACAATTGGAAAAAATAAGATTGGAAATATTTAAATTGGAAATAAAAAACCATTAAGAATATATAATATAATTCACTTACATCGATTATCCTAAAAACATTATAAATCACCTCACTAAATTACCACTAGATATCATTTTTGAAATAATATTGGAAATTAGAACCTTTAAATTGTAAATAAAATAATATAGAAACTTCTGCATAATATCCCCGTCCACATGGCATATATATATATCTATATACCGGGTTCGTCATAAATTCGTGCAAACTTTAAATATTCATAATAAAAGAAGTAATGCTCAGAAAAATTTTCGGTTTGCGCGAATATGATCAGAAGGTTTTTGAATTTTTTTCCATGTATAATAAAAAATTATTCCAAAAGTAACCGATAGAGGGCACTCACACGTCATACTGAGGCGTTTTATGCAAATCAGGCACACACAAATAGACAATAAAACAAATCACAATAATATGACACTGTGCATTTATTTTAAAGTAAAAGATGATCAACATGACCTCTATCACCAGGTATTAGGGAAGTGAGGCGCGTCAATACACCTGTTACAGCTGAATGTAGCATGTCGGCATCGATGCCACCGACGACGGTCCGTCGAATGGCATCTTTCAGTTCCACCAAAGTTTCTGGGGAACCCCGGTGTACACGACACTTTAAGTATCCCCACACCCAAATACCTGCCGGGGTCATGTCTGGAGATCGTGCGGGCCACTCAAACTTACATCCTCAACTTATTACTCGGTCTTCAGTGAAAGTGTTCAACAGGAACGTCTTGACTTCACGTGCAACCTGGGGCGGGGTACCATCCTGCATGCAGGCAAAACGTGGTCACGCAAAAGCGTAAAATACCGTTCTGCAGTGACGGTACAGGTTTTCCAGCCGAATTTAGGACAAGACTCTTCAAAAAAGAAAGGACCCAGAACCAGGGACCGACTTAGACTATCTGGGGCCCGGGGCAAGCATCATTCTGGAAGGTCCCTTTCTATCTATCCATGAAAATTGTTCGGGAATTATGTTGAAGTCACTAGTATTAAACTCTCTCTCTCTCTTTCTCTCTCCATACCTATTTTGTGTATACATAAATTTCGAACCAAGTGCTATTTACATCTTATACATATACAGTGTATTACAAGAAAGGGTCACAACTTTAACAAATGACAGAACACTGTTTTTTGGTATAGGAATTTAATGACGGATGTGAACGTTTGAAGTGTAAATGCAGATCTTTCAATCACTCTTGGTTATTTGTTATAATGTAAAATTTTCTATTATATTATAAAATTTAATATTTGTTGTGCATCAGCATGTATTTGGCCGATTCTATAATATGGAAAGATAAGTGCAGGCATGCCCTGATACTAATAGCAACAAATTTCAACACTTGTTACGTTGTTACTTCATTCCCCATGCTCTAAAATACCTTTATATAAATTTTTATAACATTAGTTTTCTGATGTTGTAAATTGTTCTTTTTAGGGGAGGAGGGGACTTGGGGCACAGGAAGCAGCGAGTGGAAGTGGAGGGCTACACTCCTTTCCTAAATCTTTGAAAATGTAATAATTTTTGTCATTTTTGGCCAATTTAAACCATTTTGCATCCGTTTAACAAAAATCCTAATTAAGAGCAGAGGGGAGGGAGGGGGGCTCTCAGATTGGGGGCCTGGGGCAGCTGCCCCACAGGCCCCTGCATAAGTTGGAAACTGCCCAGAACAAAAGACGTGGTGAAACCACACCAAACAGTCAAATGAGGAGCATGCAGTGGCTTGGTCAGGTACTCACGAGGGTTTGACGTTGTTCAAAATACGACTGCGTATTGACTATTTCATTGATTTTATTGATTTTGCGTATTGACGTCATCATGCAATGAAAAATGTGTTTCATCCGTCCAGTTGACGGTCAACAACCATTGTGGGTCCCGCTCCGATTTTGCCTGCGTCCATGTAGCAAACTTTAGTCTTTTATCTGTATCTGCCAGTAATAACTGGTGAATTGCCTGTATCTTGTACGGATACAGATCCAAGATTCCGTTCAGAATATATCGAATCGACGATTACGGAATCCCCGTTATTCTCCCAGCTTCACGAGCACTGCTACTCCCCATTGATGTCTCGGCTTCCAATTCTTCCATGACACTTTTTACAACATTGACGCGATCCGTGCTCGAGGATGGTCTGCCACTACGTGGACGATCCTCCAAACTCCCCGTTTTCTCAAAATGTCGTACTAAATTGAGTATCCCTTTCAATGAAATAGTTTTTTTTTTTGCGCCTGAAGTTCTTTCTCCGTGCGAAACTTTCGCAATGCAATAGTTCTCGATTCACCATTCTTGTAAAAAAGTTTAACCACCAGCGCTCGATCTGGTAACGATAGCATGCTGTCGAGATCAAATGACGAATCCATTTCCAGGCAGGTGTTTTATTGCGAGCCTGATTTGCATAAAACGCCTAAGTTTTACGTATGAGAGCCCTCTATTGGTTACTTTTGGAATCATTTTTTTCTTATACTACATGGAAAAAAATCCAAAATCCTTCTGATCATACTCGCTTAAAACGAAAAATTTTCCGAGCATTACTTCTTTTATTATGATTTTTTTAAATTTGCACGAATTTATGACGCAACCGGTCTATATATATATATATGTGTGTGTGTGTGTGTAATATCAAATTATATATAACACGTTATCAGTATGATCAGGCCTGAATCCTGTCTTAACTGCAGCATTGGTTAAGAGATCAATGAAAGTTTTTTCAAGACAAGCGCTGACTGTGTCACAAAACGTTAACTAAATGGCTGATATAATTCACACTCTTAGTGTCAGCAGCAGTTGAAATATTTAGAGTATTTGCAGTCGTACAATCGAGCTGAGTAGTGGCAACAGTTCCGAAAGTTGTTTCTCCAAAGCATTTAGGAGACTGGGTTTGAGACAAACAGTTTATTCCATACTAAATTATACTAATGCACAACTCCACATAAACACAACTTCAATAGAAGCTTCAGACCCAATTAGATCTATTAAAATTTATTGATGAAAATCTATCGACGCGTAGAGGAAGAACTTCTCAAGTGACGAGGTTATTTGGACCCTTCGGCATGCGTAAAAATTTGCCTTCCAAGTCAGTGTATGTGGTATAAGTATAAAAAAAAACTAAAATCTAAGTTACATTGTGCTCTCTAAGAAACCAACGAAATCTGTGTTAGGAGAAAAAATGGGTAGTAAGAGGTGGAGCGCTTGCTAATGATTGAAAAAGTGGGCCAAAAGGGGGTGCCATTGACATCGTGTCGTAACTCTTTCTTTTAGAGCAGAATTTTAAAAAGGTGAATAGTTTATGCGGGAGTTGAAAGGAATCATGGGATATGGAATGATAATTTTAAAAAAATAGTGTTACAAAATGTTCCAAAGAAATAAAAATTCAATGTCTTAAAGTATCAAGAAATAAAACAAGTGTGTTTTACAAGAAGTGTTGCATTTAATAGAATAATGTTTTTAGATTAAGAATTAAAAGAAGATGTTGATTTAAAGTTACGGAATTAAAATATAAATGGTACTTAAGATATTGTTAAACGAAAGGAAAAAAAGTAGAATTGTAAGGATTTGGATTAAATTAATTAAACTAAAATAGCGAAAATTTATTGTTATTACATATATATATATATTAGTTAAATTAGGTAAAAAAATCGATTTTACTCAAAAAAGAAACTAAAATAATGCTTTAGAATTTAAAAGAAATATATGTAACAAATAACTTTCCCATTCCTTTAAAATTATGCACAATTTATTTTTTAAAGTTATAAAAAACACTCGCGCAGAAAATATATTCTAAACGAACACATTTAAAAATAATTAATAGTTGAAAAAAATCGATTTTTTCAAGAAAGGAAATATTTTTTACCGAATTTTATTCTAAATATAATATTCATATTTTACATCTAACAATCCAATTAAGAATATATATAATTCATGTTTTATCCTCTAGTAATACTAAATTTTGAAACCTTCACCACTTTCTCATTACGCAATCTCCCCGCATTTAACTTAAAAATAACCAAGTTTCTAAGTTCTAAGCCGCGATTTGAAGAAATCCAGTATCATCATTCAAAATCCTATTCTAGAAAGGGCCCAATGGTCTTACATGTAAAACACTAAGGCTGAAGGCACTGAGGTCCCTAGTTCGAGTCAAAGGTCAGCCATAAAATATTCTTGAGGTATATCAAATAATAAATATCTACAGATGGCTGCACAAAGAGAGATGTAATTTTTTTTATAACCGAGGTTATTCATAACGGAAAATTTTCCTTCCTGACAGTAATGCCAGGAATATTTCTGTGATTCGAAGAATTTCTGAGAGAGTAACGGAAAGTAACCGCTTCTTTAAACGGAGTTTTTCCCTTTTTTATCTCTTAAAACGAAAAATCTATTATCGGAATGGAAAAAGTCCGGCAACTTTGCTGCCAGTAATTTTACCGTGAATTAATGGATTTATTTTAACAGTGCAGGGTAAGTTATAACCATGTCAGGACTCTCGTCCGTTCTAGAACGACACAATACTCCCCATATTAAAGAAGGTGACAAAAGGGCAGCCGTTCCAGAATGTGATCGGAACGCACTTGGATGCGATGTTAAATGTTGTCGCCCAGCATACAGAGGTACCAGTGGGTAGAGAGAGACAGGGTGAGCTCACATCTCAGTAACATCGCTTATGACTCAATTTAGGAATTGCACATTGTAATAAAATTCCCAAAGGAACAACGAACCCTTTGGAAATAGAGCTATAGGATAGAACGTTACAACACTAGTAATAGTAAAATGGTTGTTCGGATTTTTTTTAGAATTATCTTATATTACAGTAGGACGATATATATACAAAGCATTCATAGAAAATATTTTTTAGAGGAAATGTCTATATCAGGACACATTGGGAGATACCTTCTCGAAGTCGTATAAAGGCGCAATCTTTTGAAGGGCAATAATACTCTTCAGTTTACTGCTAGTGACAATTTTAAGCTTTAATTACTCTCCAGTATTCAGAATTAAGTCAAAAATATTAACTAGATATAAGACTGTTTATTTCTTTATAGCTAAGAATTTCGACGGGCTCCTCCGGAGATTTCGACTCGAACCCTTCAGTGAGAAAGACGACCGGGAGCCCAACACAGCGAGATGTTTGACACGACGGGGGCAGGACACGGTTGCACCGCCACCTCCATGTGGTGCGCCGGTGATAGAGGTGAAGCAGGACACTGAGTTTGGGTCTACCCTTCATAAGCTTAGGTTTTCTGCAGCGTGAAGACTCGGTCAATGTTGGAAGTATCCTCCCTAGGTGGTAGAAGGATGCCTCGTAGGCATATCTCAGTTGCTCTAGCCGGACCCTCGCCCTGCATCGAGGAAGGTGACGCTGAGCAACGACTAGCTAACAGCTGTCATATCGTTTCAAAATCTTTATCTAGAGCCGTTACGGAGGCAAGATCGAACTCCGAATAGCACGGTGCATGGTGGCTGTGCAGTCACGCTTGGTTACTGGGTGAGGTGGCTTGAAGCAACACTCTGTACTAGCACCTCCTCCACTAGGATTCGATGATCAGAAAATGCTGTACAATAAGCGTCGTTGGGGTAGTCTGGCATAAGGCCTATTACCCGGTTCGCTCTTTTGGGTTCCAGCTACGAAGCTGTCGGAGGACTTCAGTGTCCCCCCAAGTGTTTTGTGGTGGTGTCCTCGATGTGTGGGCTACACTGCATATCGACTTTTGTCGTCAATCTCTTGGATTAAAAGGAGTGGTCAGCAGGTGGTGGCGCTGCTACCGGCACACAGCACTTACAGGAGGACCCTCCTGGTCTAGTGCGTTAAAGTCCCCCAAGACATGGGCGTGGCGGTTGACGTGCGTCATTTTATAACTAAGATTATTTGTAATTCGGTAAACAATTTTTTAAACATATTAAAGGAACATACATTCAGTACCTATGATACGTTGGCTGAAATAAGCATAAAACCCCATAAAACTAGCTTAGATATGTTGTTTAGCTGTCTACATGGGTCGAAATTTCCAGGCCCGGAATTTCAACGCCCTGCACAAAAAAATTTAATGGCTCAACTGATATAAAAGCTAAAAGTTCGGCCCAGATCGACCCGGCCCGTACAAATATATATATATATATTGGCCTGGTACGATATAAAAGCTAAAAGTTTTACCCGAGGTCGGCTCAGCCCGTACAAAAGCTTAATTGAGACGGGCTGGCACGACTTAATTTCTAAAAACATGCCAGAGGGAGGCATTAAAAACTCTACCTCGAAGAGTCGCCTTAATCAGGTATTCAGGGTCAACCCAATAAAAAAAGAAGACTGGCCCAAACAAACCTGCAAATGTAGGACAGACAAAGTAAGGCCCGGGCTTGGCTCAACCCTGAAAGAGCGAAGACCATGTCCGGTCCCAGTAAAGGGAATGGAAACCGGACCAGGTTCGAAACAAACCCGTTCCCAGACCCAAACATCTTTCTTCCCTAATACCCTAATTTCTTCCCTAATAAATAATAATTCTAGTTTTTTTAAAACGAATGATAACAAAAAGGAACTGATTTTCCAGAAAACAAAACTATCCGAATATAGCTAATTATAATACTTATAATATATACTTATTGAAATTACTTCAGTAGTTCTAAAAAAGAAGTGTCGAAAATTTTCACAAATCCAATATTTTCTTTCTTGTGTAGATAGAAGAAAACTTGTCGGATGTGCCACTCCAAAAACTTTATTTTATCTCATACATGTTTCACATACACAAAAGTCGAACTGAATCTAAAGTTTTATTAAATTCCATGCTTTAGTTCATGAGATATGACTGTCTCAAAAATCGTGTAAATCCTGAAAAATACAGCCTAGCAGCGCAACGTGTTGAGACATTTACATCAAAACCTAATAAGCAACAATTTATGTCAACATCTAATTGAATTTGAAGTTTGATGAAATTCTGTGCATTAGTTTTTCAGATATAGTTATCGTGAAAATAGAGAAAAATGTAGCATAGTTTACAACTTAGCCTACTATATTTTAACGACTACAGTATAGCCACCTGTTGAAAGATTTGCACAAAAAACTAATCAGCACTAATATATATGCAGGTCTAACATAATATAAAGTTTTAATAAATTCCGTGCATTAATTATTGAGATATAGCTATCTTGAAAATCATGAATGACCAGCATACAGTGCCATCTGTTGGGCGGTATAACCTAAACATAATCATCAACAACTTATGTCCACGTCCAACTGAATTTGAAGTTTGATCAAAATTTTTGCATTTGCTCAGGAGAAAGTTTTTTGCGAAATTCCTGAAAAATGCAGCGCCACCTCTTGCGCGATTTTCACCAAAATCTAACAAGTAAAACATTTGTCAACGTCTAACTAAATATGAAATTTAATGAAAATCCCTGCAATAGTCCTTCAGATATTGCTATATTCAAAATCGTGAATAATGCAGCATAGCACCACCACTCAGTGGGCGGTATGCACCAAAACTTAATCAGCAACAATCTATGCCAATGTCTAACTGAATCTGAAATTTGTTGGTAATCCCTGCACTAGTTTTTGAGAAAGAGCTATTGAGGAATTCGAGAAAAATACAGCACAGCAACGCGATTTACACCAAAATTGTGTGATTTACACCAAAAACGGATCAGCACCAATTTATATCAAAGTCTAACTGGATAGTTTTATTAAATTCCATCCATTAATAAGACTATCGCTAAAATCGTGTGAATCCTGAAAATATGCTGCATAAGCTGCGTCACCTGTTGGGAAATTTAAACGAAACCGTAATAAGCAACAATTTATGCCAACGTCTAACTGAATCTGTAATGTAATGAAAATCCGTGCATTAGTCCTTCAGATAGACTTATCTTGAAAATCGTGAATAACGCAGCATACCAGCGCTACCGGTTGGGCGCTATACACCAATACTTAATCAGCAACAACTTATGACCACGTCTAAATGAATCTGAAGTTTGACGAAATTCTGTGCATTAGTGTTTTAGATTTAGCTTTCGTGAAAATCATAAAAAAGTAGCATAGCAATGTCATCTTTTGGGCTATTTACACCAAAGCATGTAATCATCGTCTATTTATATCACGATCAAACAGAATCTGAAATTTTATGAAATTCTGTGCATTAGTTCTTGAAATATAGCAATCGTGAAAATCGTGAAAAATGTAGCATAGCAGCGCCACCAGGTGAGCGATTTAAACCAAAAACTAATCAGCCTAATCAGCACCAACTGAGGAATGAAGGTCATTACTGAATACAAATATTTATTAAATTTCGTGCATTATTTCTTGAGACGGAGCTATCTTGAAAATCGTGAATAATGCATTATACAGCGCCACCTGTTGCGAGATATACAACAAAGCATAACAAGCAACAACTTATATCCACGTTTACCAGAATCTGAAGTTTGATGAAAATCTGTGCATTAGTTCTTGAGATAGAGCTATCTTGAAAATCATGAATAATGCAGCATAGCAGTGTCACCTGTTGCGCGGTATACACCAAAATTTAATCAAAGACTTATGTCCACTTCCAACTAAATCTGATGTTTGATGAAAATCTGTGTATTAGTTCTTGAGATAGAGCTAGTGTGCAAATCCTGTAAAATGCAGTATAGCTGCGCCACCTGTTTGGCGATTTACA
Source organism: Maratus michaelseni (assembly GCA_963931845.1). Lineage (NCBI taxonomy): Eukaryota > Metazoa > Arthropoda > Arachnida > Araneae > Salticidae > Maratus > Maratus michaelseni. The sequence goes on along the minus strand of OZ007588.1, from coordinate 258,002,087 downwards.
TCAAAAAATAATCAGTACACATTTATCAAAGTCTAACTGAATCTAAAATTTTATTAAATTCCGTGCATTTTTTCTTGAGATATGACTATCACTAAAATCGTGTAAAATCCTGAAACATGCATTATGGAAGCGCCACTTGTTGGACGATTTACACCAAAACCAATTAAGCAACAACTTATTTCAATGCCTATCTAAACCTGTACTGTAATGAAAATCCGTGCATTAGTCCTTGAGATAGAGTTATCTTGAAATTCATGAATACTGCAGTTTAGCAGCGCTACATATTGGGCGGTATACACCAAAACCTAATCAACAACTTACGTCCACTTCTAACTAAATCTGATGTTTGAAGAAAATCTGTATATTAGTTCTTGAGATAGAGCTAGTGCGCAAATCCTGAAAAATGCAGCATAACTGCGCCACCTGTTTGGCGATTTACATCAAAAAATAATCAGTACACATTTATCAAATTCTAACTGAATCTAAAATTTTATTAAATTCCGTGCATTAGTTCTTGAGATATGACTATCGCTAAAATCGTGTAAATCCTGAAAAATGTAACTTATAGCAACACCACCTGTTCGTCGGTATACACGAAAACTTAATAAGCAAAAACTTATGTCCACATGTAACGGAATTTGAAGTTTGATGAAAATCTGTGCATTAGTTCTTGAGATAGAGCTATGGAGCAAATCCTGAAAAAGTGCAGCATAGCAGCGCCACTTGTTGGGCGATTTACACCAAAACCTAAAAAGCAACAACTTATGTCAACGTCTAACGGAATCTGTAATTTAATGAAACTCCGTGCATTATTTCTTCAGATATAGCTATATAATATCATGAATAATGCAGCGTACATTTTGGGCGGTATACATTAAAACTTAATCAGCAACAACCTAAGTCAATGTCTAACTGAATCTGAAATTTGTTGAAACTCCCTGCGTTACTTCTTGAAATGGAGCTATTACGGAAATCGAGAAAAATACAGTATACGTTTAACTGAATCTGAAGGTAGATGAAAATCTGTCCATTAGTTTTGATATACAGCTGTTGCAGAAATCCTGAAAAATGCAGCATACCAACGCCACCTTTTGGGCGATTTATACCAAACCCTAATAAGTGACATCTTATGTCAACGTCTAACTATATCTTAAATTTAATGAAAATCTGTGCTTTAGTTCTTGAGATATAGCTATTTTGAAAATCGTGAATAATGCAGCAGAGCAACACCACCTTTTGGGCGGTATGCACCGAAACCTTATCAGCAACAACTTTTGTGAATGTCAAACTCAAACTGAAATTTATTGTAAATCCATGCATTAGTTTTTGTGATAAAGCTATTGTGGAGATCCTGGAAAATGCAGCGTATAAGCGCAACCTGTTGGGCGGTATACACCAAAACCTAATCAGCAACATCTTATGTCGACGTTTATCTGAATCTCAAGGTATATGAAAATCTGTGCATTTGTTCTTGAGGTACAGCTATTGTGGGAATCCTGAAAATTGCAGCACAGCAGCGCCATGTTTTGGGCAATTTTCACCAAAACATACTAAGCAGCAACTTATGTCAGCGTCTTACTGAATGTAAAATTTGAAAAAAATTCGTGCATTTGTCCTTGAGATATAGCTTTCTTGAAAATCCTGAATAATGCAGCTTCGCAGCTCCACCTGTTGGGCGGTATACAGCTAAACCTTATCAGAAACTTCTTATGTCCACATCTATCCGAATCTGAAGGTAGATGTAAATTTGTGCATTAGTCCTTGAAATACAGCTAATGCGGAAATCGTGAAAAATACAGCATAGCAGCGCCACCTTTTGGCGATATTCACCAAAAACTAATCATCACCATTTTATATCAAGGCATAACTGAATCTAAACTTTTATTAAATTCCATGCATTAGTTCTTGAGATGTGACTATCATTAAAATCGTATAAATCCTGATAAATGCAGCATAGCACCGCCACCTGTTGGGCAATTTACACGAAAACCTAATAAATAACATCTTATGTCAACGTCTTACTGAATCTAAAATTTGATGAAAATTCGAGCATTATTCCTTGAGATATAACTTTCTTGAAAATCCTGCATAATGCAGCTTCGCAGCACCACCTCTTGGGTGGTATAGAGCTAAACCTAATCAGAAATTTCTTATGTCCACTCTAATTGAATCTGAAGGTAGATGAAAATCTGTGCATTAGTCCTTGAAATACAGCTAATGCGGAAATCGTGAAAAATGCAGCATAGTAGCGCCACTTTTTGGGCGATATTCACCGAAACTAATCAGCACAAATTTACATCAATACCTAACTGAATCTAAAGTTTTATTAAATTCCATGCATTAGTTTCTCGAAATATGACTATCACTAAAATAGTGTAAATCCTGAAAAATGGAGCATAGCAGCGCCACCTGTTGGGTAGTTAACACCAAAACCAAATAAGCAACAACTTATATCAACGTAATAACTGAATCTGAAATTTAATGAAAATTCATTCATTAGTTCTTGAGATATGAAAATCGTGAATAATGCAGCATGGCAGTTTGGGCGGTTTACACCAAAACCTAATCAGCAACAACTTATATCCACGCCTAGCTGAATCGGAAGGTAGGTGAACATCTGTGTATTAGTTCTTGAGAGAGAGCTATTGCGGAAATCGTGAAAAAAGCAGCATAAATGGTTCGCACCAAAAACTAATCAGCACCAATTTATATCAAGGTCTAAATGAATCTAAAATTTTATTAAATTCTGTGTTTTAGTTCTTGAGATAGACCGCCCCAAATTTTTTTTGTCATATACATACAGACAGACATTTTCTAAAAACAGTCATAGCGTATTCAGGTCTTCTAAAACGTATAAATCCGTTTAAAATCGGAAGTCGAAAATTTTTACGAATCCAATATTTTCTTCTTGTAAAGATAGAAACTCCGGAGCCCAATGCAATAACGCTTCCGAAAAACGAATCCTAAATTACCCTTTCCTTTTCCTCCCATCTCCAATCTTTTGCCTTCTTTTGTATCAAAACACTAATAAATGACGTAAAGTGTCGCTCACGTAAGAAATGGAGATGAAACGGGCTCAGTTTTTATATCAGTCTTGGGGTTTCGGCAGACTCCAGCTCAATCTGTTTTTAAATTTCAAATTTTATTTTTTTTCCATTTCAAATCATTTTAACGCTATTTTGATCAGAATAAAAAGTAAAGTCTTTTCTATTCTTCATAGCTGCGAACTATTCATTTTTTGTGTTAACACAATTTCCGAATCATAATTCTGAGCTTATTTAATCGCAGAATTATGCGATTAACTAACACTAAGATTCGGCAAAGATTTATATTTGGAAGTAATAATGACTAAAAAGTAGAATAGTTGATAGCTAAGTGTGCGCAGAGAGATGCATTTAAATTTTTTATTACGTGAAAAAATAATAATAATATAAAAATACTTCAAATTTTGAAAATAATATATGAAATATAAATATGCAGACTGGAGTGACGGCGGAGGGGAACGGTACGCTACGGTTGTTAATACTACGGAATATTAGGGCTCCGGTAATTTTTTTTTTTTTTTTTTTTAGAAATTAAGCCCTGGGTGGGGGCAAATTTCTAAAAAAATCTAATTTTCTAAACTCTAAATTTTCCAAAAAATGGGGATCGGCCCATCGCTCTCTCTTTTCACTTAGATTTAATTTCCCCTTTCCCCTAGTACAAAATACACAATGTTTTAAATCTGTATATCTGTTTAACATTTTTCTTTTCTAATTCCATGCAAAGATAAGATGCAAAACCCTTTCTTTTTGTAGACTTAAAATCTTGGCAACTACCCAAGAGTGACAGAAATGTCAGTTATCTTTTGTTGAATTCATTCTTTTTCTCAATTGGAGGAGTTGTCTTGTTAATCATTTGAAGTTAGACCATCCTCTTATTTGTTTCTCAACGCCATCGGCCATCTTGAACCGAAAATTTCTGTGACTAGCGTAGCCTCTTAAACATAGGTTTAGTGCTCCATACCATCCAGCTACAAATAGTCAGGCAAAGAGATATGTGCAAATTCTTAAACGAGAGTTAAAAGCCTTATCTTCAGAAGCTGGTAATTTACAAATGAAAATAAATAACTTTCTTTTACAGTATAGAAAGATACCTCATTTTACTACGGGGGAAAGTCCTGCATCTCTATTTCTAAAGCGAAATATTAGAACGAAAATAGATTTGATACTTCCAAACGTTACAAACTTTGTGCATGATAAACAAAATGCGAGAAAGGCCAATTCTAAAGTAAAAGAATTTCAAATTAACCAGAAAGTGGCTGTAAGAAATTATACTCCTGAAGCCAAGTGGAAAATTGGTCGCATTATTGCAGGAGAGGGCAAGTTGCATTATAGAATTCAAGTTGGTTCGAATATTTGGAAAAGGCATGTTGATCAGATAACTAATGTCGGTTCGAAGATACATTTAACTAATGATTCAAATTCTGAACAGAGCTATACAGAAAGTCACAAAAGTGATAATGCAGTTGTTAATCAACGTGATTCTCGGCTAATGCCTCCTAGTGTCTCAGATCTTCGACCAGCTGACTCTGTTGTCCCATCTACTCCAAATCCTAAACCAGATGACTTTGTCCTCCCAAATACACCAAGTCCTGCTCCAGTAGACTCTAAAGTGATACCTTCAGTTCCAAAACCCATGGTGCCCAATACTTCTATTGATGATGCTCCAGATACTTTAAATAATAACTTTTCTTCTTCCCTACAGGTACCTAGAAGATCCACCAGGAAAAGAAAAACTCCCAGTAGGTTTCCAAATTAACCAGGGGAGACTTGTGGTGTTTAGTTTCGTATATAATTACTAGATGGCAGCACCACAGCGAATTACTACGTCAGCTACCGGTAAAAGTTTTTGTTTACTGTAAAATGTATATGTTGCTTGTGTTGTGTTCGATGTACGTAATTCTGATGTATGTAAATTAAAATTGTTTAAAGTTCACCTCGAGTTATTAATAATGCTGCTGGTACGCAATTAATTTAGTTTACGTACTTAATATATTACAGTATATATAATTTTTTTTCATAAAATAGATTATTTAAAGCTGTGTCAATAACGATAAAGGAGTATTTATCGGCAAAATCATTTTTCAATTTATGAAAAAACTAAACTTAAGCCTGAAATTTTTAGATCGTCTAATCTAACACACTGTATTCCAATGACGGAAAACAGCTGTTAATAAGTAAGCTTCTAAATATAAAAACATTTGATATTTCCGCTTCTTTCCCTGCATTATTAAAATCTTTCGCTGAAAATTAGATTAAACATAAGTCAGTTTTCTATTCTGACTCTTTTGCTTTCTTTTTCAGTGGAAAGCTTACATTAACACTACAAAAATCTATACTATAATTTGTGTATCTCAGTTTACATATTGAATCAATTTATAAACGTAACCATAACTGAATAACATTCTCATTGTTTGTTACATAATTGTTATTGATAATTTTGTCGTAAAATGAATCAATAATAATAATAATAATAATCTAAAATTAAAAAGTTATAATGTTTATATTATATCAAAAATATTTTGACAGACTATTTCATAGTCAGATTAGATATTTTGAAATAAAACTGATGATCTGTGAACTAAAGATTTTACCTGTCGTATTGACACCCATTATATATAAACACATGAGAAGCTCCAAATCATGGCTGAACAAAGTACCAACTTAATAAAGAAATTCATTTTAAAGAAGCCCGAAAATGTATACAGAAAAATTATATAATTTAATGAAAATAATACATTAAGAATGTATCTTTTATGTAGTTAATTTTTATATACAGCTAGACAGGATTTCCATGTACCCAGAGAATTTGCAAGATACTTATTTCAAGTTTTAGTGCAAAGTTACTCTCCTACTAGGAAAACCTTAAAAGTACTCACGCTGTTTGAGTATGCATACAAATACTGTGAGTATGCATACAAATAAACAAACACAACTCTCTAAAAACGTTGTGGACATTACTTTCTTACTCACAGTAAAGTAGTGGTTAATTCTTGTATGTGAGTATCTAAAAAATACTTTCTTTAAAAAAAAAAAAAAAAAAAATCAACAGAATTGAAAACGGTCGCCATAACATGTAATATGATATTTTTTTATCTAAGACATGTAGCATGTACATTTTTATATCAAAATAAATTATAAACCGCTATTAAATTAATGTAATTCACCGGAGAGATATTTCCCTGAAAAAAGTATCAAAATTAAGGGACTCTCTCTAAAATTATGCTTTATTCAAAATTCAACAGTGCAAAATTGAACGAAAACTATCCAATTTGCTGATGATTTAAGTCCAAAGATTCTTATGGCATAGACATTAAAATAAAATATAAATTTACAGTACTAACCTTAAATAGTAAAAAAAAAAGATTTCTTAAAATGATTCGAAGGCATAAGTTAATTTTACAAACATGGTGTTAAACGGAAAATTATTCTAACATTTGGAAGGTCCATATTCATGTCAATAAAAGTGTGTGAAATGTATAAAAATAGGAAAAAGGATTAAAATGACAGTTCCAATGCAGCCAGAATATCCAATAAAAATTCTAGAAGATCCATTTTTAATGGATTTTTCTCAAAGCTTGAAGAGTGCTTAAAGATCTACATTCCTTATTTTTATTTTTTCATTTTTAGGAAAATGAAATTGAAGGGATTTTTTTCCTTTTTTTTCATTCTTTTTTTTTTATCGTTAAGCAAATTTTTTTAAGTTAAAAAGAGAATCTCCTGTTCAGAAATCCACATCTTTACTAAATATATAGGTTTTAATATTTTATATAAACAATATTTTGGGAATTTTTTTAATTTATCTATAAAAATATGCTTTTTTTTAAACTCGCGTATTTCAAAAAATGTTAACTGCTGTAAACACTTCCCTACACTCAAAAGCTGCTTCACCCTCTACAACAGGAATTTTCATTCTTGACACTTTTTAAGATAACTTAAATGTGTTTGGTTGTAGGTTTGACAGTCTGTCTCTCCATCCTTAACTCTCGTAACTATACTTGGATTTCTTTTTAATTTCTAATTTTTTTAGGTTTACTAAAGAATATTCAGTAATTAAATGAAGTGAGTAAAATTTATAGTTTGTTTACATGGACGTACAAAAGAATTCCGTTAAAATTCAATTTCAGAAATTACCAATAATATACGAAAAAATATCCGAATTATTTTGTTCAGCTCTGTATATGAGCTATACATTTGTATATATACTATAAAAAAATTTAAAGTTAGTTCGGTTAAGAAACGCATAGCACAGTTGAAAATTCCCTTTCAGCAATTTCCACCAATAAGCGCAAAGGTTCTCGAGATATTTTGTGCTGCCCTGTATAGGACCTATAGAATTTATTTACACCAAGTAGTAGGCAAAAAATAGTTAAATTTAAAAACGCGTATCGCAACTGAAAACGCACTTCCAGAAATTATTATTAACAGACAGTACTTTAACTGAATACGTTTATGTGTCCCTGTAAATGAACGATGAATGCTATACACACAATATTTTATAGTAAAACTATTGTAGTGCACCTCAGTGATACATATAAATTTCAGCTTGAAATATTGAAACATTATTGAAATAAATCACAAACGATTTTTCCCCGTAGACCGTAATATAATGGAATTTTTTTAGTGTAAGTGTAAAAGAACTATAAGTGCTATGCACACCATATTCTATAGTAAGCATCTTGTTCTGTACCTCAGTGATATATATCAATTCCAATATGTTTTAAATAGTATAACATCATTAAAATAACCCGCAAATGATTTTTCCCATAGACCGCAATGTAACTAAATTATTTTGAGTGTCCCTGTAAATGTACTATAAGTCCTAGACACTTGACTTTCAATACCGAACGTACCATAGTAAATCTCAATAACATATATCAATTGCATGACAATCCGAGTATATTTACTGGAGATATAGCACGGTAAGGCAGGCAGATAGACAAACCGAATTCATAAACACTTTTCAACTATGTTGGAAAGTGTTAAAAAATGACAAAATTAAAGTTTAGAAACTAACTTTTCATCTTCTTTTTTCAATAACATGCCTCTAGCGTTCACAATCGAGAGCCAACGAACGTCCGCCTCCCCACCAGATCGGTTGACGAAGGGACCTAATTGTTGTTCTTAGGTATTAACTACACTTTATTTATTTCTCCTCCCGTATAAAAGAAACATTCATTTTGTGTCTAACTATAGTAATCTAATTTAAACCTGTTTCAAGTATTTCATTTAAGTCAGTTAACATTCCGAGATTTATTTCTCTGATTTCCAGAAACTAATGTTTTAAGTTTCTTATTCCTGAAGTAGCTCTGTACAGTCTTAAAATTCCGCAGCTAATGAAACAGAATGAATTTTTTTTTCTATGACTGGGTGCTATTTCAAGTATTTTTCTCGAAGCATTTTTGTGAGTTTCGAAATAAATACTGAGCTAATTTTAAGGAAAAGCTTGCTTCTGTTATTAAGCATTCTTCGTTTAATTATGTATTCTTCAAAAGCGATCGCAAAATGAAAAATGAAATTATGGCGTTAGTTATATTATACCAACAAAGTAAAATTGTAAATTACTGCTGTGAAATCACGTGTAAAACAGCTCACATTGATGTAGTTTTATCTCAGGAACTATTGAAGCTATTTCAATGGATTTTTTAAATATTTTTGTCAATAACTAAACTATAATCTGATAGTCCAGCAAAAAGTAAAAATATGTAATTTGTATGTAATTTAATATTAAATGTAATTAAATATTAAAAATTTTAATATAAAATTTAATATCAGTTTTGATTTTCACATAGCTGCAATTTTTCCATTTAAAAAAATATACATACCCCTGGTAAACAAATACCATTTTTAACTCAATAAATATAAACTTTCGAAAACTGGTAAAGCTCTTTGTGAAGCCATCATAAATCTCTTTAAAATTTATTTCCTAGCACACTAACAATGACGCAACACTGTCTACGTCATGTATAAATATCGGAGCCAGTGTTAAGAAATTCGTATTAGAAAATCTTCAGTCATTGTTTACACTTTATTGCTTACATGTTGGTATAACATGGAAAATATATCTAATTAAACGACAATAGTAGAAACATGTTTGGATGAAATGCTAAATATTTTCGGAAGAATTGGCAATATTAATTAAATATTGATTGCCATCATAAGCTACAATTCGGTGAAATGTTTAACATAAATTTAGATATTTGTAAGTTAGAGTCACTCATTAAAATGTTAGAGAGATAATTGAACCAATATCGACTTACCTTGGAATTGTTCTAATAGAGCCTAGACTGGTAAGTATGGGATATATGAAACTGAACTTATTTTCGTGATCTTTTCCTTCCGATGTTGCTTTGTTTTAACTAACAAAAATCGTTCACAAATGTCAATTTATAAATATTAATATTCTTTCTGAAAGATGTTATTTGAACTTTGAATATTAATACTTCAAATGGCTTTCACAATTTTAAGCTTAAACAAGAAAACAAAATTCAAAATATTCCACGATTCTGCCTGTGGCGGACCTTTAGGGTCCGTCATCTAAGAAAATAAGCATGGCAGAAAATAACAATAAAAACATGTTACTTACAATCAGTAGTAAATATCCTTGGCAGCGAAGCAGGGCAGTTAAATTAACGTTATCAAATGTTATCAAATAAGCTCGTTATCAAATAAGCTCAAATACTAAAATAATGAGAGGGGGAATGCTAACTCCAAGAATTTCTCTAAATACTAACACTAACGTAAAATAAAATGGCCAAGTGCTTTATCTTCCGGAACCTAATAATTGTCCCCCTCAGCTCGCTGCGAAAATGTAACTAATAAGTCTGAAACTAATAAGTCTTTTTTTTTTTACACATTTGTAGAAAAAACGTTCAGTGTATAGTTAATTTTCTGCAGAAACATGTAATGTTTGATTTTAAATCTATTGACATTGATTCTGATATAAAAGAAATTATTTAAAAAAAACCAATTATGAGTAACTTAATTTCTCGTAACTAAATTCTTAAAACCCAAAAGTTATCACAGAAATGAAAAAACAAAGAGAAACGAAAATGCGTGCTATTAAAACAATTTTTAAAACCATTTCACTTATTATTTCATTCAGCTAAAGAAAAATATATTAAAACAGCTTATTCAAAAATAATGTTTAGAATTTCATTTTCTGTTCTTTAATAATAAATAAAAAATCATTAAATTTCATCCATTACAAAAGGCATAACATATGTCATGATAACATAGCACATTTTCATTTACGATTTTTCTCTTCGTCCGCCAAACTAATCTCATTTCAGCAATCAACCTAATGAAGAAAATTAATTTTATTTATGCTTCTGTTTCTTTATCATACAAAGCATAAAATTGTTTTGATATATATTTTGAATGTTTCATTACAGTTATCTCTTAAAATGATTAGCAACTTTTTATTATTATTATTATTATTCATTCTGTGAAAAAGTTAATTATTCTATCCAGCACCATAGTTAGAAGTATTTAACTATATAAATTTCCGTTTCCATTTAAATTATATCACCCCTTTAATGAAAGCAATTGCATTTGTAAAACTGTATTTACACGTCTAATAAAATAGTTTATTTCTTTTCGAAAAATTTGCTTTATCAGATTAACGCTGGATTTGTTTTCTATTGTTATAGTCCTGACTACTTTTGTATGTGGCTAGTTGCTGTTTAAAACATTTTTTACCATAAAAGTTAGGTTAGGAAAACTTACTTTATTAGATTCATCCTGCTTGTTATTTTTATTGTTTTAGACCTTTATTAACTATTTTTCTGTATGCCTGAACACTGGCTCTATTTGAAACATTTTTTAGCAAAAAAGCTAGATTTGGAAAATCTATTTTAACCGATTAATTCTGGATGTCATTTCTATAGTATTAGTCCTTTATTGATTATTTTTGTGTGTGGCTGGACGCTGTTTAAAATACTTTTGACCATATAAGTTAGGTTTGGAAAACCTATTTTACCCTCTTAATTTTGGAAGTCATTTATATTGTATTAGCCTCTTACTGGCTATTTTTCTGCGTGACTGGACGCTGTTAAAATCAGTTTTCAGTATAAAAGTTATGTTTGGAAAACCTATTTTACCAGATTAATTGTGAATGTCATTTCTATAGTTTTAGCCCTTTACTGACTATTTTTCAGTATAGCTGGACTCTGTTTAAAACTTTTTGAGCAAAAAAGACAGATTTGGAGAACCTACTTTACCATATTAATTCTGGATGTCTTTTCTATTCCCTTTACTGTCGTGTGTGACTGGAAGCTATTTAAAGCATTTTTGAGAATAGTATTTCCGTAAAGCTAAATGTTGAAAAATGTCATCTTAAAGCAGAATTTACGTTAGTAAATATCATAATAATACAGGGTCATTCATAATTCCCTCCGGGGTTTCGAAACGTTATAGTAAAAAAACGAAGACGAATATGAAAAAAAGAAACATATGAAATTATTCCGAAACTATTCAAGTTTTACTTACATACATTACAGGTGTTCTATGTGTGAACCCTTGGTCACACGGCATACATCCATGCGATAGTCCAGTTCCTGCCATACTCCCTTTCTTTAAATCTGAATCAGTGGTGTCAGTTCAACGGCCCTTTCGTAATAAATATCGAAAACAGGGACCAACTGACAAAACAATTCATGTGTGGTACCGGAAATTTAAAGAAACGGAGTATGGCAGGAACTGGACTATCGCATGGATGCATGCCGTGTGACCAAGGGTTCACACATAGAACACCTGTAATGTATGTAAGTAAAACTTGAATAGTTTCGGAATAATTTCATATGTTTCTTTTTTTCATATTCGTCTTCGTTTTTTTACTATAACGTTTCGAAACCCCGGAGGGAATTATGAATGACCCTGTATAATCGCATGGACAGGTCATAACAAAATGTTTCTAGTTATCGATAAATTAACAATTATATTATGTACAATTACATTATATATTAGATAACATATGCTAAAAAATCCATCTTATTGTATATTCATTACCTTATTCCAAAAATTCAAAATATTATCATATTCCGTAAATCTTTTTTTAGATTAAAAAAAGGTTTATATAATAAGTGTTGCTGTAAATTTTATGAGAATCTCTGCAGATTTTACCACAAATTATAGTCTCCGATAAAAAGCATCAGTTCAAACGCTAATGTAAGAAAGAATTGCGAAAAGAAAACTGGAAGTATTGGTTTATTGAATACCAAAGATACAGGATGTTGAATGCAGATACTTTTTAAATTGATTACTAATAATGCTAAAAAAATGCGTCTTTATAAAATACAGACATTTCAATCAAAAATGAATATATTCACTCCATTTTCTTTTATTGTATATTTTAAAAATAAATTTAATTTATACTACGTTCCGAAATTAATAGGATTCTCTCAGTGTTATACGGTCAAAATAATACTGCAGTTTCATATTGATATAAAACGAACTGAGGATGAATGTAGCGTTTAAATAAATACAATCGTTGCTTTTCTTCATTGTATAATTTCAAATAAAATACCTAATAAATAAAAAAGTAATGATTTACAATACTTAACAGCAGATACATATATAGGAGACACGTATTTTCAAAATTTCTCGAATATTATTGCAATTCAAAAAAATTAATATCTAGTAGAATAGTCTCAAAGAAAAAAGAAAAATAAAAAACTTATTTTCAAATAAACCAACTTTTTTGTTTGTTACGATGTGAAAGTTTTCAACATTTTGCATGTTTATTTGAGAAAAAGAACCAGTATAATATGAACTCTTTATTTTTCCTGTGTCTGAAACTATTTTCAAGAAATCTTTAACTCCCTACGCTTCCCCGTCGAAAAATGGAATAGATCTTCAATTTACTTTTTTTCCAAACCTTCGTGACACAGAATTTATACAGATTTGCATGTGACTTTTGAGACAAATGAAATTACATATTTCTGAAAATGTATAAAAAGAAAGAAGTTTGTCTGTGTGTCTGCCTGTGTGCTGTGTTTTAAACAAACTCTATCTGTAGAGTGACAAGATTTGGCGGGAAGATACCTCTATGTCTGTAGTTTTGCACCTCAAAACCATTTTTATTAGTTATTTTAATTAATTAAAAACTATAATGAACATTGGAAAATGACATGGAAAATTGCAGCGAGCAGGCTGAAATCACGTTCTGTAGGTTAAAAACCAAGAGTCGAAAAGCGCATTTTTTTTCGCATCTTCCGGAGCGCGCATCGGCTTAACCATTCGAAATAAGATAAAACAAATTTCACACATAAATTTTGTATTTAAACCTTTCTAACAGTGTAATCTGTTAAAAAATATATCAATATTAACCGTTTCAAAAAAAAATTATATTCAAAACGATATTTTGCCGAAGCCCTGATTGTGTTAAGTTAAATATTTGAAACATGAGAAAACGAAAAATACTAGGATATATCTACGTACTTTTATCTTTCTAACAGAGTAATCGGTTTTAAAAAATATGAATTTTTTTTAAATTTTTTTTTAAATTTTTTTCGGGAAGCCATTTCAGCGATTTTTCTGCAATATTTAAACTTTTTCATCGTTGCATATTAAAATACGAAACATATATATATATAATATATATATATATATATATATATATATATATATATATATATATGTTACATTATTAAATCTTCTTTCGCGATATTTCCCTGTTTTATTCTAAATTACCACCACACACACGCATTTTCACTAATTCCTTATTCCCTAATAATATCTATCGTTGATTCTATTAAATTCCCCTTAAATTAATTATTATCTTGCCCGAATTACTTAAATATAAAGCTTTTAGTTATTCCTAAATTATATCATGATTTCTGATCATTTCTGTGAATTCGAATGTTTTTTCGAGAACCATTTCTTCTTCTTTCCGAGATTTTTCGCGCCTTGGGTTATTATTTACTGTAAAATACGTCCGCTTGAGATTGTCAGTACTCTTTGCTCTATCATTTCCATTGGTCGTGACGTAGACTGTACGCGTATCCCTTACTCTGGCATTGGCTAGAGCGCGCGCTACATCATGATTTTGTATTTCTCCGCTTGTCCAGAAAAAGCAGCTGGACGCGATCTTTAGACAGATTTTCGTCGAGTTTTCAAATGTTAAACAGTTTCCTGGCTGTGCGTTTAACTCATCACGTATTCCAAATGATTTAACCCTAAATATTTGTTCGAGAGTTACGTTCGATGTATTTTAAGAGCATCTTGTGACAACTAATTGCTTTAGAGATGGCACTGCTCATTTTAATGTGTGGATTGTTTCCATGACGTTTATTTAAATAAATGCTTGGAACTATGAATCGCCGTGTTTTTTGCATATCGGAGAAACACCTACTGTTTTATTCATTGCCTTGTTCAGCCACTACACGACTGCAACCATATTATTATGCTTAAAATGGACGACTGCTTTCACTAATATAATGCTGCTTCAATTACATAAAGTTTATCGCCAATCGCCTCTTCTTCATCGATTTCCTCTATTATAATACATATATACCAAATTAACTGGCGTACATTTACCTTTAAAACCGTTTTCTGTTTTAAAAGTATTAATATTACCTTTTCACAAGAATTATTTGCTGAAACTTGCTTTTCTCTCTGTTTAAAGATAGTTTCTCCTTCTTCTTTAGAACCTATTCGGTTCTGCGCATGCACTAGGAAACCTAAAATTTTCAACAAAGAGAAGAATCTTTTCGAGTAGAAAAAATGAAGGTGGGCATACGTTATTTAGGTTTCCTCAGGAACGTTTAATTGAAATAGAAATATCTAAACTTCAGAAATTAAATCGGCAACCACTGTAGCAAGGATTCCTTAGTTCGTTTGGATATATCTTCATTTAAAAATCTAAAGCCATACAAATTCGTGGGTATACATACGCTGCCAAGAGCAGTGGAATCCCCAACAAAGGTTCGTTTGGAAAGATTTTCGTTAGCACTAATTTAAGGCTATTTTCACGGGCCGGGAGGAAACGCCAGACGGGTCAGCTAATCTTATCTTAATAATATTATAAATCCGATTGTGTGCAAATGTTAGACTGAAGCCAGCGTCAAAATGGAGCATTTAATGATACTGTATCTTTGCATGTAGGTTGATTATAACCCTCAAATGAACATAGGCTGGTTTTTATTAATTTTATTCAAATATCTTAATCTTAATCTTAATAATATTATAAATCTGATTGTGTGCAAATGTTAGGCTGAAGCCAGCGTCAAAATGGAACATTTAATGATGCTGTATTTTTGTATATAGATTGATTATAACCCTCAAATGAACATAGGCTGGTTTTTGTTTATTTTATTCAAATATTTTTCTTAATAATTCAAAATTTCGTTATTTTCATAGAGAATAAATGGACATTTTTTCGTATAATATTTTAAAATGCTTAAATTTACTTTACCGTTGCTAATACTTTATCGTTGCCAAAACTAATTCAAAACCCGGAATAATAGTTTTTACTCAACAATTTCGTTTCAATTGAAAAATTTTCACGTGAAAAATGAAAATGAAATAAAAAAATTAAAGAATTAAAAAGAAGGTTAAATAATATTAGAAATAAAACGTACTTTTTTTAGTTTTTGATATTAATACAAGGTTTCAATATGCGTAACCATAGGAAACAGGCGAATATGACGTCATACATCGCAAATAAAGCGGATAGGCTTTGATTGGTGAAATAAAATGATCTTGGGATTTTTCTTAATTTTTTTTCTTTTATCTAACAGTACTTGGCATTTTACCGTCTGCGCACGGCTAATATAACTATACCGTATTTTTTATTTAAATTTTAAAAAAGTAAAAAGAAGTTTCAATGAAATGTCAATAATATGCTCCGCAAAATTATCTATGTCGAAAATGATGTCATGGATAGCGAGAAATAGCTATTTTCATTCTTAACTAAAAAAAATAACCCGATTACCTAAAAAAAAAAGGACAAATGTTAATAGTTCCATTTTTGTAGATAAAACATAAGATTTAATATTATTTCGTTAAAGTAACATAATTTCCCCTGTGCCAGTATTGAAATTAATTGCCTGGAAAAGAAAATTAACAAGAATTATGTCATTAAAATGGGATTTCTCTGGAGAAAAAGAGACGTCATATTTGAAATAAAACTGGAATTTTCCAATATGTTTTAAAATGAGTGTGAATCAATTCCTTACATTAATAATACAAGGATCAGTAAATATAAAAAGTAAATGAATTTCACGCCATATTTATAACGAAAAAGGGTATAGCCAAGTTTCCTATTAAAATATGCCCTTGAGTCAACCAGATCGAGTCCTACTTGAATCGATAGCCCTTCAATAGAGATGTGTTTTTGCCAAGTTTGAAGCATACGTCTCAACCCCATGGGCAGTTATGACTCTTTATGTGCGTTTTGGAAAAAGGTGCATTGTGAAGAAAGTAGTAATCGAATTTCCCCGAAAAAAATTAAGGATGTGTAATATTAAAATACAAATAGTGGATATTATTTTCAGATTATTTTCTGCAAAATAGCCAGTTTTATAATTTTTTCTTGTTTTTAATTTAACTTTTTAATTAAGAATATAACGAAATTTTTCAGTGACCACCTTCATGATTTTACCAAAAATATTACAAGATATGATGTATATTTGGTGTGAGTTTCAACTTTCTACGATGGGTGCATCATAGAAAAAGAATTAAAAATGTGTTCCAGGCATTTGGGAGTTGCAAATTGCGTGTGTTATTATAAGTTCATAAACAGTTCTATGTACAGTATACGTATGTAGTTATGTTGTTGGTGACAAGACAATCATTTGAAGGATACAATTGTGTTTTGTTAGTTGACAGTTGACGGATTTTTTTCATAGTTTTCGACTTAGTTTTACTTAACACTGTTGTTGATTAATCGAAAACAGTTTTAACACACTGAGGAAAACACAATCGGGGAAAACTTCCACCAGTAAATTTTAGTAGACATTTTTGCCTTCTTTAAACGTTCTAGTCACAAAAAAAATTACTGTCTTCAATAAGAACGAAATTTCTCTTCATTTTTACTGGTGGAAGATTATTCAGTTGGTAATCAGGCTCTGAACGGGAGACATGAATTCACGTCTTTTGGAGATCTGTAATTCAGCCAATGGGCGGTGCTTTTGTGTTTCATATGTTACATTATTTCTCAAAGAAAATACACAAAATTCGCATTTTTACAATTACAGTACTATGCATATTAATAGTTCGATTAGAAACAATACCACAATTACATACATCTTTTTATAATAGAAACACATGGTGGTAAAAATGCTTGTCAAATAATGGAAAAAGCAAATGTAACGCCCATAGGCGGGGCTTCATGTTTAAAAGACGAAAAGCAATGTGTTAAGTAAAGCTGCGCAGAAAACTAAAAATAAGTCTGTCAACTGTCAACTAACAAAACAAAATGCTTTCCTTCAGATGATTGCCACCAACAGCATAGCTACATGCGTAAACTGTACATAGAACTGCGCATAAACTTGTAATAACACATGCAACTTGGAACTCCCCCACCCCCACCCCTGGTAAACATTTTAATTTTTTTTCTATGATGCACCCAGCGTAGAGAGTTGAAACTTGCACCAAATATACATCATACCTCGTAGAATGTTTGGTAAAAACATGAAGGTTAAAATAAAGTTGAAATAAAAACAAGAAAAAATTTATAAAACTGGCTATTTTACAGAAAATAATCCGCTATTTGTATTTTAATATTACACATCCCTGATTTTTTTCGGGGAAATTCGATCGCTACTTTCTTCACAATGTACTGTTTTCCAGAACGCACATAAAGAGTCATAACTGCCCGTGTATTTGAGATATATGCTTCAAACTTGTCAAAAACGAATCTCTATTGATTCATGTAGGACTCGATCTGGTTGACTCAAGGGCATATTTTAATAGGAAACCTGGCTATACCATTCAAAATTTTTTTAAATCTATACTGATTATTAAGCATGAGTATCCGTTATATACAGATGAGAGTTTTCTGCTAAAAATCACATCATAATTTTAAGAAAAGGAAAATTAACACGAATCTATTATATAAAATCTGACCGTGTGTTTGTATTTCGAAATTACTCCTAGACTAGCGAACGCAACGCGATTTACTTAATACCGGTTATCATTGATCCGAGGATGTCACACAAACTCTCAGAATTTAAAAAAATAAATTAAATGCCAAGATTTTTTTTTTTTTTTTTTTTGTAAATTTTAACGAAGTTTCTCTAAAAACGGAAAGTAAATTACTCCATATTTGTGTATAAAAAAGGAGAAATAAAACAGATCAATATATTTTTTACACCATTTTCTCATTCAAACTGAAAAATAGAATTTATTTTCACTTTGAAAAGATGGTGAAAACAAAATCTTGATTTCAGTAAATTATCCGAAAAATAAAAACATATTTTCACATATTCAAATTTCATGAATCAATTTATTCTGGAGAACAAAAATTGTCTGTCAACATACTGTCATTTAAAAAACAAGATTTGTTTCAGTTATACATTAAACGAAGGAGGCAGAATTGAATTTAAAGAAAAAGCATATACTATTTCCAATTAATGTTTTTTTTGAAGGATGGCTGTAAAAACGTTTCACAAAGACGTTAAAAGTAAAATTGTCTACCAGGTAAAATTGACATTTGTTTTTACCCAATTCATCTATTTCCGTGATTTTATATGGCCCTCCTTTTTGCATTGGTTACAATTTCATTTTCGCGATTATTTGGCACAAAATTTCACTTTTTTGAGACTGAGTTATGTCAAGGTCCCTATAACAAAAAAATACCGTATTGTCTCCTATGAAATGTGATAAATAGTTAGTTAATTATTAACGTTTTTAATTATCGGGAGTGAAATATTTTGATTAATTAATGTATTTATTCTTCTTTTAATGTTGCGTGAACGAAGTCACGGGTAATAGCTAGTTTAGAATATTTTAGCAGAATGTTACAATGTTTACTAATTAAAATATTATTTTAAATTTACATTTTTACTTTTGATGATCAGATATTTTTTATCACAATATGAAGCTTAGATAAATTATTAAACGTAAATAAGCAATAATAATAGTCTTTTGAACTTAATGTACCAGAATGAGAGGAAAAAGTATTCCGTTGAATTGTAAGCAGACAATATGAACTCCCTAATTCATATAAAATAATGACTGATTTTTTTTTATATCACGGACAGTACATAACAATAACAATTGTCTTTAAATTCAAAACATCGTCAATACAATTGGCATGTTTACCTGAAATTCATTGTTGAAACATTTGCTTTTTATATAGTTTACATTAAATTATATAGCAAATAAAAAACTCGGCAATTTATACTGCCTAATAGCATATACAAAAATTAAAATTCATATTTACAAATCTTTAGCATAAGTATTACAATTCAAAAAAATCGATAACTACTGCCATAACAAGGAGAAAACATGTTTCTTATTCTTTGTAACGAGATAAAGATAAAATTGAAAAAAAAAGTTTTTTATTATTATAAATTGGAAGTTTGAAAAGTTTTCATTTCTTGTTTAATTACGTAGGAATGAAATTTAATTTCGAATCTTTCCGTGGTTAAATTTTTTTAAAATATCCTCTCACCTCCTGTCATTGAAAAATAATAAATATCATTGGTTTATTTGGAAAAAAAAAACAATAATAATATTTAAGCATGTTGTAAATAAAAAAACTAAATTTACATTTTAAAAATCTTTATCACACAATGTTTAGATACATTTACATGCGACTTTTCAAACAAATGAGGTTAAAGGTCTGTAAATACGCAAGAAATATTTGCATTTACTGCCTAAAATAAAATCAACGTTTATATTTTCATTTATATCAATCATATAATGTTATTCAAAGTATGAAAATTTAATAAACTATTAGATATAAATATGAAGTGATAAATCTTTTTAACCGATTGGAAATTATACACGTTCGTATAGATATATTTAAATGTTTGTCCACACTCTCAAAAAACATTTCGTAAAGAACGTAAAGCGTTCTTGTAGCACAATTGCCGGAATACAGACCTCCCCCTCCCCCACCCCCTAATTGAAAAAAAAATCTGTTATTTAACGAAATATCTGTATGTTGATTGCAGGATTTCAGGAAATTTTGAGCTTCGATTAGCGAGGTTTTAGAGATTTGAGGGAAAAGGAGCACCCTTATAAATTCCATTACTGAAATGAAAACGTGCTGGCAGCACAATTGCCGAAACACCGTTTGTGATTTGACGAAAATACAGCTTAGAGTAAAGCATTTCACGTCATTTTTACCTTAGATCTATGACGTTTAAGTGTTTTGGGGGAAGATAAGCAAATCAGAGCGGACATTTTCGTGTTTTAACAAAAAAAAAAAAAAAAAAAAAAAAAAAAAAAAAAAAAAAAAAAAAAAAAAGAAGAAAAAGAAGAAAAAAAAAAAAAAAAAAAATAGAAACCTTTTATTATTATTATTATTATTGAAAAATTCTCGTTCTGCTGTTGATCTCGTTAAAGCTTCCTTAGGATCTGAAAATGATACATTTGTCTGTCTTTTCTCATATGTTTGTTTATATTTAAACTTCGTAAAAATTGGACCAATCGTCACGAATTTTGAGAATGGTAATAGAGTTCACAATACTTACTACTTTAAGTCCCTAGATTGGTTGGTTGGTTGATTTATGACGGCCGATTATCTACTCTTGGGATATAGGCCCTTGGGGAGAGTGCCCTCCGTGGGGGTCTTTCTAAGGGATCCTAACACGTATTTGCGGCAAGGTTCGAACAAAACCACGGAAAACTCCGAACGGTTAGGTCGACGAGCGCGACAGGGGTTCGAACCCAGCATCTCCCGTCTACCAGCTTTTAGAGCAGAACCTCGCAGCCACTGGTAGGAAATAAGTCCCTAGAATAGTAGACGTATCGTGTATAGTTTTCTAGAGGACTTCGTTTAGTGCACGTCGAAATGAACGATTTTGGTAACAATGTTATTTAAAATGTTTTCCATCGCGCTATTTTTTCTTTTTTTTTTTTTTCGTTGATAGTCGAAATCGGGTATGGGTTTCGGATTGACTTCAAACAGAATTTTCTAGTTCAGGTCGAATATAACACGAACCCTGCAGGATTCTAGTGCGGATAACAATAAAGTGTTACTACAAAAACACAAATGTAAGAAACGATTCCTTGATGTCAGTTTTATTTATTTTTCTTTAAAACATTTTATGGATTTCACGTTTTAGCGTAAATGTGGAATACTGAATTATAAGTATAAAATGTGAATTCAATATTTTAGATCAAAAACTGATTGAAAATTTTAGGATTCAAATGCTATATATAACGCAACTTTAGAGTTATAAGTACGTAAAATAACTAAGGTTATATTTTAAAAATGTATTTGATTTAGATTATATTCTAAAACTGAAAAGAAGATTCTCCCAGCAATGTCACTTTGTATAAATGAATATTAACATTTACACTAATGTTGATGTATAATATTCAATGAATATCATGCTAAAATAATAAAAATTGTTTCATTTCATTTTCAAATATTTTGTATTAAAATATACAGCAAACAGAAAACTCAACGGTTTGCAGTACATAACAGCAGATACAAAACAATGCATTTCACATTTATTTCAAATCCACTTCCATATTATTACAATTCAAAAGAATCGATAACTGCTTTTATACCTTTCGACTAGAATAGAAAGAAAGAGCGCTGCTTGGTTCTTATTTGCACCTAGTTTTCAAAGGGAAAAAAAGGAGTTTATTTTCAAATGAACCAACGTGTTTGATCATTTGGATTTGGAAGTTTCAAAATTTTTCGAATATATTTGAGGAAAACATAGAAATGTATAAAATGAACTTTTGAATCTTTCTGTGACTGCTTTTTTTTTAAGAAACCCTCCTAACTATTTAAAAAAGCCATGGATCTCAATGGAATATTTTTATAAATTTGTTATGATAGTTTTTTATATGTAATACTATTTCATAATGTTATTTATCAATCACAATAATTATTTGTACTACCCATTTCACTCACCCATTATATTGTTTTTAAAACATACTAAAAAATAGAGCACATGTCTAAAAACTTCTAAAAAACACCGACGAACATACACAAAAATTAGTCAAAATGTTCAAAAGCTTTAAAAATATATTCATGTCCTGGTCTGAAACATCATCAGTTACTGTTGTATGTGGCGCCATCTATTATACATTTTTGCATGCATCATACCATTTCAGATTTTAGTGTCATTATTTCTATGGCCTCCGTTAGTAATGCGTAGATTAAACTATTATAACTTGCTAATTTCTGGACATTTCTGAAGTCTATTGTAATTGATAATGTATAGTTTAACCTGGCTATTGCAATTGTAGCTGTATTTAAGTTTATATCACGCTTGTGTTCTTTCACGCTGTTTTCTATTTTTTACTTCTTCTCAAAATTAATTTCTATGATAATGAGGGAAAAACAATTTCATACATAGGTATGGCAAAAAGTTGTATTGCATCATTCAAAAAACCACTTATTAATCTTATTTCCTTTATCTAATTAGGGGGATTTCCTGTCAATAACATTAATAATCTTTTATGAAATCAAAGTCCTTTGTCTTTTTCAAACATAATGCCAAATGCTTTGTATAACCACCAAAACTAATCGCCAAAAAAGTGCAATTGTCTGGCTATGTCTGGCTATGTCACCCACTCACTCTCTGACTGCTGTTAATGTAACATCTTAATATATCGCCTCCTCCTCAGCATTGCATTTTTTCAAGCCGACGATAGGTGCAATTTGAACCTGAATAAATTGTATTATATATTAATAAAGAGTTTGATCTCGTGATTGTGATGTCCTCTATCTTTGTCTCCACTTATTCACCACCGGCCTCGTCAAACCATATCTCTGTGTACCTGAACAACTTTATAGTAATTAAAACACTTCTACCTCTTTGGCGAAATAATTCTCGTCACAATATCAACAAGATTTTTTACTTTATATATACATGTCCTTTATAAACAGAACTTTCTAATCGCATTTCGAAACGCCAATTAAACAAAAAGTAACTTCCAGCTCACAAGAACTAAATTCAGAAGTATAAAATTAACAAATAATTTTACTTGAATTCTTTTTTTACATTTAAATAGAACTATAAAAGATCATTTTTATAAGCTTTATTAAAAAGTTAAAACAAACAGTTTCAGTTTTTTGTCGTGAATTCTTAATTGCAGAGAGGTGAAAGATGTCGTAGAAAGGTATTCAAATTCCAATGCACAGACTTAAAGATTTAGTGATAGAAGAGAAATTCAGTTTTTCATCTTATACATCACACTGTCTATGTTTAGATCTCTACTTGGAAACTTCAAACTAGAATAATTAAATTTATTATATATAGAGGCATATGGCCAGTAAAAGTAATGATATATGGGCAATCAAATTTGATTGGTCATGTGGATTAAAAACAAAAACAGACTTGACAAGCCTGGTATTAATGGACGACTAATGGTTCTTTGCTAATAAATAGCTAATGATTTACTCATTTAATTAGTGTATGTGCGGGCAAATATCTACAATTTACATGAAGAGGCTTGTCATAATTTGGACAAAAGCTTCCAATATGAACAAGTGTTTTATGTGCATGTCGCCCCACTTATAAATAAAGACACCTATTGAGTGCCTTTATTACGAGTGCTTTATTAAAGTGCTTCTGAGCAACATGATTTTCTAAAGTTTAAAACTTAGAGTTTAAGAATTAAGTGAATGAAGCGAAAAATGCTTAAATGAAGTCCCTAAACAAATAAAGTACTTAATTTTTACTATGTGCCTAAAGTGCAAAAAACAGTTAATGTCTTAATCTAGAGTTTAAATATTAAGTGAATAAAGCGTCCCATGCTTTCTTAAAGTCCTTTCCTCATCTGCAGCGTAACGTTTAAGTTTCAAAAAATAAATTTAATACCATAAGCTACATAAACTTTAAAAGAAATTTTTTTTTTCACGTTTTAGAATCTATATTAGTCTTTTTCGCTCTCTCTCTCACTCTCTGTCTGTCTTTCTTTTTTTAATTTCTCACTCACTTACTCACTCATATACATACACATACACTCTTTAATTGTAGTTATTTTATTGTTAACAAATAAATGTAAACAATTATTTTTGAAGCTGGAAAATATATCTGAAATCCTGTTTATAAATTAAATTTATATCCTCTAGTAGTTTTCGAAATCTAATTGAGATACATAACCAAATATAATTTAACTTAATACATATTAATTAATTTTTGTTTACTATTTCCATAAATTTTATCACTGCATTGCAATTACTTTTCGTTGTTTCCTCTCGCAAAACAAAAACTGCAGTCAGAATTTTTTATCACATTTCTCTATTATTTTAAATAATGTATTTTCTTAGAAAATAGTTATGATAAAAAAAATAAGTTAAAAAAAATTTAAACAATGTATGTTTCTAGAATTTTAATTTAGAGCAGAAAATATTATCTTATATCTTTATTTAATGAAAATTTTATTTTCTCAAAAGATTTCAACTAATTTCTTTTCGTTATTTATTTTTAGAATTTAATAAAGCGATAAGTTTTATTACCCAACAACAAAAAAGCTAATAAAGCTTTATATTCAGAAATAAATTACTTTTATTTAAATATATTTTAATGAACTTTATGTGCGATTTTATTATGTCTTACAATATAGGGAAAAAATTAGGAGCTTTGTTGAAATTCCAACATTGTATTTCATTTTTTATATTATTTTAATATATGTATTTAAATAAAAATCCTAAATTTTTAGCCATTTTTTATTAAATTTTCATTCTTTTTTTGCTTACGTTTAAAAATATAAATATCACGTTTGGTATCTCTTAATAGCTCTTTGAAAGCTATATCTAAAATTTATCCTTAAATTCTAATCACTTTATTAGTTTAATAATTATTCAAAATCATTTTTATGGAACCAGTATATATTTTTCTCTTAACCAACAAACATCCATGTAGCAAGCCTTTACAATCCCTTTTGTGCAGGGAGGTGAAAACAGTCACGTGCACATGACCTATGAAGTAGTGCTACTAGATTTAATTCTAGAGGCTATGAAGATGACCACAGGAGGAGGTGATGAAATATTTCATCATCCGGTCAACAGTCAATCAACAAGTTTTTAAGGATCCTAGCAACACGTTGTAGGAGTGGAAAAGATTTTTTCCCGTGAAAACATTCTCAGTTGCTGATGCGTGGTGCATAAAGATGTAGAAAATTGTACGGAAAAAAAGAAAAATCTCCGGGTCTCCGGCAATGTTGGAGTCCTCGCCATTTTCTCGACGTTGCAAAGTCATACGGCTTCACAGTTTGTGGATTTACGTCGATGAATATGGCGAGATCCCCGGCCCATTTGCCGGAGACCCGGAGATTTTTCTTTTTTTCCGTACAATTTTTTACATCTTTATGCAAAACGCAAAGATCAGCAACTGAGAATGTTTTCGCGGGACAAAATCTCTTTTCCGCTCCTACGACTTGTTGCTAGGGTCTTTAAAAACTTGCTGATTAATCTGTTGACCGGATGAAAAATATTTCATCATCAATCCTGCGGTCACCTTCATAGGTCATGTGTACGTGACTGTTATCACCTCCCTACACAAAGGGGGTTGTAAAGGCTTGCTACGTGGGTGTTTGTTAGTGACGAGAAAAATATATATTCGTACCATAAAAACGATGTTGAATAATTATTAAACTAATAAAGTGATCAGAATTTAACGATAAAGTTTGGAAATAGCTTTTAAAGACCTATTAAGAGCTACCGCTACCAAACATGATATTTATATCTCTAAAAGAAAGTAGAAGCGAAATAATACTAAAGGAAATTTAATAAAAAAATGCCTAAAATTTTAGGATTTCTATTTAAAATACATATATTCAAATAATATAAAAAATGAAAAATAATGTTGTAATAGCATTTCAACAAGCTTTATATTCCATGCTTCATTTTAAAAGTCTCCCTGCTTTTAACATATGTCTTCCATTGATCTTATATTTATAAGACGTTGACCAAAAATCTATAAGCCTCTATAAAATTAAATTTTCGTTTAAAATGCGCAAAATTTAAAATATGCTAAATATTTTAGTTTTAAAATAATAGAAAATCAATTAATATATATATATACATTATAAATTATACTAATGCAGGGATCGCCAAATTTTATTGATCGGCGACCTCCCCTCAAGATTTTCTCAACTGCTTATGGACCCCTACTGCTTTACTCTTTCTTAATTAAAATTAAAACAATAAAATAGGTGTCTATGCAATTTTTAGATTTTAATACTTTTACTAAGCTGATCTAACCCAGCCTTCCCGTGTTGCAGAATATACGTGAAAACGATTTTTTTAAGGGAACAGATCACCTTTAAAACGCTCAAAAATTCAATTTCAAGGTTTTGATGTCAGTAAATAGTGCATTTTATTCTGAGTAAAAAGGTACCAATGTTTTTCAGAGGCGATAATTATTGACGAAGATATAAAGTAAACCGCAATCGTCATTCTTTGTTTTTGAATGGGGAGTAAAAACTTTAAATCCATTTAATTCACAACAATGATTTTCAAACTTGCGCGCACGATTTCTCCAAAAATAATTTAGATAGAACCTCAATTTTTTTCAAAGTTATTAATGTTGCAACAATGAACAAAATGAACTAGAATCTTTTAATTTGATCAATAAATTAAAAAATAATTAACTGTAATTAAATTAAACACGCATTTTGAGTGCGCTTTTCGATGAATTACAGTTAATTATTTTTTAATTTATTGACCAAATTAAAAGATTCTAGTTCATTTTGTTCATTGTTACAACATTAATAAGTTTGAAAAAAATTGAGGTTCTATCTAAATTATTTTTGGAGAAATTGTGCGCGCAAGTTTGAAAATCATTGTTGTGAATTAAATGCATTTAAAGTTTTCACTC
The DNA here is from genome assembly GCA_963931845.1 of Maratus michaelseni. Lineage (NCBI taxonomy): Eukaryota > Metazoa > Arthropoda > Arachnida > Araneae > Salticidae > Maratus > Maratus michaelseni. The sequence goes on along the minus strand of OZ007588.1, from coordinate 257,975,086 downwards.
TCCATTCAAAAACAAAGAATGACGATTGCGGTTTACTTTATATCTTCGTCAATAATTATCGCCTCTGAAAAACATTGGTACCTTTCTACTTAGAATAAAATGCACTATATACTGACACCAAAACCTTGAAATTGAATTTTTGACCATTTTAAAGGTGATCTGTCCCCTTAATAGAAGGCTCTAATAGTATTTTTACATTTAATTCATTTTTTATTACCCATTAACACCAACAAATAGCATTTTTATATGACAAATATCAAGAATGTATTGAAATTAATTTGAAATTTATTAACACGTTCGCTGCCAAGCTAAAAATGCCGGAATTTTCATTTTATTTAGAAAGTTCAAATTCACACCAGAAAATACTAATAGCAATATTTACTTTGTTTTATTACAGACATTTCGTGGTTACATAAAATAAAAATTCTTCTTTTGAAATTTCCGGTGCGAATAACTAATTTTAGATTGAAGAAACGTAGATAGCACTACGAGTATACTCGTAGTTGGCAGCGAACGTGTTAAAAGATATATTTTTGTATTCGCCGCATACCAGGAGTTGATAGCGGAAGAAATCGCAAACGATTTCGCTACTCAAAGCAGCCTTTTTTAATTTGATAATTTCTGTGGTTCAAACGCGTATTTCGATTACATATGTCTGTTAAATTTGTGTTTCATTTATATTATTTTATTTATTTATTGATGAAGAATTATTTCGTTATTGAATATTATCCGGAAACAATTGATGAACTATTTATATTGTTTTAAGAGCAAAAAAGAGTTAATCTTTCGTAATCATTTCCACGCAATCACAACGATAAATTAAAAAAAAAAAGAATCACGCTTGAAAAATATTTTTAAAACAATAAAACAAACCCGTAAATTGTGATAGGATTTTCAATCAACTTGCATTTGAAACAACATTTGTTTTCCTATTCGAATATCCTAAAATTTGAAAAGGTGCGATGTTTAGAAATTTAAAAAAAATTCAGTAAAAGTAAAATTTAATCGCCAGGTGTTGACAACGTTAGAATGACGTCCGCGTGACTTACGGGTACATTCGTTCTTTATATTAAACATATTAAACATATTATTGGTAATCAGATGCATCGCAATGAAACTTTTATTAAGTTTCTAAAATTTATTGACATTGTCAATGTGATGGATGGAATTAGTGAGTCTTACAAAAGGGTTCCAAAATTCGTGAGTTTCAACATTAAATGTTCATGCAATTCATTATCTATACTACTTCTTTGTTTCGATAGAATAGAATTAACATGACTTAAAACAGATTCAAGCATATACGACCTTGGAAGTTCAAGCAAAATTAGGAGTACCACTTTAGACTGTTTCGGGCATTTTTATATAATATTTATGTTCGTGTAAAAGTAACTTAAAGCTATGTTTTTAAAAAGCATTCTTCTCTTCAAGTTTAACTTTTTAAGTACCTAATTTTATTCTATTAAATATATTTGATAATGTTAATTTATGTAAAAAGTTGTGACGCAAAAATCCAATGTGGGTTGCGCATACCAACTTTTGGTATGTTTCCCATATATCCAATGTCAATTTTGGCGTTAACATCATAACATCAGAGTGGAAATGCAACTGACAGTTTTGCTTCATAGTATTTTATCATGATACATGATTTTTAAATAATTTTCCCAATAAATTTTCTGTTAAAAGAATCGACCAATCGACACCCGGGGTCAAATGAGCTCCTTTTAATGTCATGTCGACCACTTTGACGAACCCTGTATTAATTTGTAATTTGAAAAAAGATTCTTTTTAAATGTTTGAAAATTTTAGCAGGAATTATTCTATTAGCTTGATTTTAATTATTGTTAGAAAACTATATAATTTTAAATGCGACTCGATTTTTGCTCATTTTCAAATTAATAAGATACAAAAAGATAGAAATAACTAAAGTATAACACTTTTCAAGGATTAAATGTGAATTGCTTTAATAAAAGTTTTTAATGAATTCAGATTACAATGAAAATAGTTTTGACTAAATTTCAAAGTTAAACGAAAAAGATAAAAATGGTACAAATGAAGTGCATACGTCATGACTTTAAATATTGTCGGATCAAGTAAAATAACACTTGTTTTAAATTATAACTTTAAAAAATACAAATTATTAAATCTGAAAAACAAGCTATTCAATTTCATTCAATATTTATTAAGAGAGAATATAAGTTTAAGAAACTTCAAACAAAAAAGGCATTTGTTTTCGTCTGTTATGTATATGCATATGCATGTGGTGGACAATTGTTAAGGACGGGTGGAGACATATGAAAATGGGTGGAGACATATGAAAATAAGCATAAGTGCTACAGTGGTGGACATAATTATAAGACACCTACCTAATTTGACATACAGTGAAAGAAAAGATTCAGAGCTTAAAAATGCTTTATCAAATACGACAAAAACATAAATTTATTCTGTTATCACACGTAATTGTTTTACAGAAATGATATTTTTATAGAGTTTAATAAAAAAAAATTAAAAATACCATGGACAAAATTATAAGACACCCTAACATTTTAATTAAAACACCTGCTTTTTTTTTTCGAAATATGCAAATTTTCTGCACGCTGTTATGACGTCAGCAGTTAATTAAAACAGGCGATAACCGACTTCATGCATTTACAAACATGCCACGAGGTACAGAATGCCCCAGCACATTTTATAGCATTCTTTAGGTCGACACATGTAAACTGCCTCCCATTTCGGTAAACCTCACGAGCTAAGATCCCCCACAAGTTTTCGATGGGATTTAAGTTTGGAGAGCGAGAATGCCACGGAAGAACATTGATACTTTGTTCTGACAGCCCTTTTTTGTTACGTGTCATGTATGAATCGACGCGTTATCGTGCTGGAAAGTGTAGTTTTCGCCACAAAGAAGTTCACCTTATATGGCTAGTTGATCTTTAAGAAGATTCTTATGCTTTTCAGAATTCATTCTTGAATGCACAAAAACGATATCGGTTTTCCCTTGAGCCGAAAAACCATCCCAAACCATTACTGAGCTGAGCCTCCGCCCATTTGGTGGCTCATTTGTACATCAGGAGACTTCCGTAAATCATGCCAATAATAGTGAAACCCATGAAGACCATCCAGGTTAAACTTTTTTTCATGAGAAAATAACACAGAGTGCCATTTGGAGGTCCAGGTCATAGTTTGTTTAGCGTAGTTTAAACGGTCCATTTTGTGCTGCCTTAGAAGCAGTGGTTTTTTCTTCAATTTTTTTAATTTCACATAGGAAGCATTATGCAACACCCTGCGAATGGTTCTCCTTGAACAATTCAGTTTCGAGGCATTTTTTATGCCTGTAGTGGTCATCTTATTCTGTGTAGCGAGCAAAAGCACATGGCGTCTGTCTCTCGAGGACAAGGAAGGAGTACGCCAAGATCTTTTAATCACCGATCCATTATTTCCTCTTTTCAAAACATTTGAAATTGCACATCTAGAGCGTTTAATAACTTTTGAAATATTATTAATTGAAGCACCAGTTCCATTTATCTCCAAATTTCGCGAATTTCACTTTCTTTTAATTCTGTACCTCGTGGCATGTTTGTAAATGCGTGAAGTCGGTTATCGTCTGCTTTAGTTAACTGCTGACGTCATAACAGCGTGCAGAAAATTTGCATATTTCGAAAAAAAGCTGGTGTTTTAATTAAAATGTTAGGGTGTCTTATAATTTTGTCCATGGTATTTTTAATTTTTTTATTAAACTCTATAAAAATATCATTTCTGTAAAACAATTACGTGTGATAACAGAATAAATTTATGTTTCTGTCGTATTTGATAAAGCATTTTTAAGCTCTGAATCTTTTCTTTCACTATATGTCAAATTAGGTAGGTGTCTTATAATTATGTCCACGACTGTAATATAGTTTAAACACAATGTAGTCGGTGGAATTAGCGTAAAAATATTTCACTTTCGATTACCAGTATGAGATTTTGCACAGTTCTAATATACATGTTAAGAAACATAAAACCGTCGAGAAACACTCGATCAGAGGTCACGACCACCCCTGATGACATCATCAAAATGGTCGCCATAATGAGGGACATATATTCGTAAAAATGCTCATATCTCCTTTATCAATCATAATATTGTGATAAATCATTTGAAAGCTATTGAAAAAAGCTACAAATATGGTTCTCATGACTCTGTTCTAAGACAAATGATTTAGATGTTTTTGCGGCGACAATGTATGCCAACACTTACAGCGTTACAACATATCCTATTACTCATTTTGCACTCCATCGAATGGGTGCTACTCGTGGAATTTTCTTTTAGATTTTGAACATCTAAGCTCTCCTCCCTTACCCATCTCTTGGTGCGCCATAGAATGTATGTTTAAATAATTATTCGTGTGATTATGTATCTCTAAATCAAATTCCCATAAGAAGGAATCAAAATGTGAAATACACAGACATAACCATGACTCTCAGCTAAATCAGACCCTAATTTTTGTTGTCATTGAAACAAACTATTTCTTATATTGTAAAAAGTTTAAAAATTTGCAAATTAAAACCAATTTATTCACTGCAATGTCCCTCATAGCTACAAAGTAAAGTACAACTTAGACCTAATTTCCACATCGAAAACGTATACACACCTCTTTGAACTTGCATGCAAAATGTTCTTGCAGCTTCTCCATGCTGATTTCCTGGTTTGACGTACAGAGGCACTCGTAGTCATCTCCCATTTTTTTCAATCTGTACTGACAAGCATCCTGGCAGGGAAAACTCCGTTAAAGGCAATTTGTCCATAAATTGCAAGAAGGCGAGCTTCAAGTGATGCAAAAAAAACGTTGCTAGTTGGGGAATATTTTCAATGAGTCTGTTCCGTTGGGCAAAAAGAATTCGCCTCGTTTCGTTTACGATCTCCGCTGAACTTGATGCATAGTATAAAAGGATGGCGAATCGCTCAATTAGTAACAAAAACTCGCCATCTTCACGGATGTAATCGGGAACTTTAGAATATTCCAAGAAAGGCTTGTCTACGACTCGAAATGCCATCCATATGTTTCATGAAGTAGATATACCGATAGCTACTAAACTAGACACCATGTCATCTCCTGTAAAAGCGTGGAAGAAAGATAAAAGATATGTAATTTCCTGTGAAACTTTCCTATACAACTCGTGGATAGGAATGCATTGGAAATGTTATCCACTTCCATACTCCAATCACAATTTCCCTAGATTCAGTAGTCTAGAGAAAGCATAGATGGCAATCACTTCATCACTATCAACAGGTTTTACTGTGAACTTTGAATGACCGGAGTATTCAGTAGCATGCCGAACATGAAGTAAAAGGAAGGCATATGCTTCTTCATGGGATGTGGGAGAAATAGCTTCAAATGTGTCCTTATGCGAACAATTACCGAGTCTCTGAAGGTGTAAATGAGTTGTTTCTCAGGAAGCAGATGCATCTTGACAAAGTTTTCTGCTAAAAATCTGAAGAGACCTTCTTTGTTCTTGCTGTGAGCAAGGAACTTACTCCAGAAGTTAGGTATGACAGGAATTGGATTTCATATTTCCTCTAGGCCCATATTCTCTCAATTGTCTTGTGTCATTTTAAGACATCCTTCTAGATAGCAGTCAAAAAACAAATCGACTCTGTCTGCAGTTTTTAGTCTCTTCAAAACGTACAGTCCAACAATCTGATCACAGTATTGTAGAAAGGTTCGACTGGATTGAAGAATAAGCATATGGACAACAGCAACAAAATCAATAATGAGGGAAGAAGCATTAGCTTCATGGACAGTAGTCTCTGAAACTGCACTTGACGTTACGATACAACAGACCACACCATATTTGTTGTTGGGTTTTTGAACTTAATCGAGGTCAGATATGAAACGTGAATAAGAGCTTTTTTCATGGAAGAAAAACGCTTTATAATCCCATTGTCTTGCTTGGCAAAAAGGGTACTGTCTTTTGTCAGTCAAAAATATTTTGCTTGTCCTTGGACTTAATTGAAGCTCTCTTTCCACTCAACAAGGATAAGTTGTTTTTTATTATGACTCTATGGATTGATATCTTTCTTAGTACCGAGCGGTTTTCTACAAATTTTTTCAAACTATCTTTTCTCTATTACATTCGATGACATGACAGATCTTGCACATTCTTCTGGGAGGACAATTCAACTGCTGTTGAATGTAATCAACTTACCGTATTCAAAGGTAATGCCGTGTTCTTCAATTACTTTAACAAAAGCAGAAACATGGGTCCGAAATCTATTCTTAAAACTTTCAGTGTCTCTTCATGATAGTCTTCAGAAGTGGTGCCAGACTTCAGTTTATGATTTTCTTCAAACTTCTCAAACATTAGTGCAACTTCGCGTCCAGCAACCACTTAAACATTAGCTACTTCTATATTACGATTTTATCAAGCTGCTTTATTTTGAAGAAATAAAAATTATTGGCATTCTAGTCAACAGACTAAATTGTCACAATTTTACCAATGATTTTGAATATTATAATGTTATACAATTAAAAATCATGTATATTCCACTAAAACGGAAAAATAGTTAACACTTACATTCGATAGTTTACGTATGTTAAATCCATGTCTCGTCGTCAAATAACAGATTCGCAATAAAAATTACGCATCTTTGCATTTGAGAACTGCCTAGTTATCAAACACACAGCAGTTAAATAAGATAATAGAATTCTTTTGTTTGAAAGCTGCGCGACAAAGTGAGCTTTGGATCGTACCGCGACTGACATGTGACTTTCAACCGCAGTAGCTTTGTACGTTAGTCTCCTGTACGTTAGGGGGTGATCATCAACTCTGATCGAGTATCTCCCGGTGGTTTATTGTTCATTAATGTGTATATGAACACTGCGTAAAATCACATACTAGCATATGGAAATGAAATATTTTGTTGAAAATTGTCGCAAACACTTTCGACTAGTAAGAAGTACTGTGCGTACGTATTTTTCTCTACACGTGTTGGACACGTAATAAGGAATTTAAAAAATTTAGCGCACGTCGATAGTTGTTGTTGAAAGTGAAATTTGAACGCAAAAGAATCAATTAATGACTTTGATATTTTAGATACGTTTCCAGATGTCATTTAGATGATATTACACGAAGCCGTGTTATTGGATAACGGATGCTGCTAGTAAATCTAACATCACTATAATGCTGTTTCCTGGCTTAGGCAAGTATTTAAAAGAACTGGGATGTGTAGAAGGCATCATGAGGGAGGTTGTCTTCCACGTGCTACGGCCGCAGAAGACAGATATATAGTTCTATCGGCAAAAAAGACCAGCGCACCACAGGTCAAATCAGTTTCTTGTTGCCATAATCAAGCGGATTCCCAAAATATTGTAACCAGGCATTTAGATCAAGGAAAACTATATGATTGAACACATATTTAGGGTCATTTTCGCGAGTGCGCCATAGTGCCGTTTGTATTGGTGTCATCAGCATGACAAATGGACCCATAACGACTGTTTTTGTGTACTTTTCTCAGGTCCCTTTCATGAATATTTTCTGGATGATGAGCACTATCAATCTGACACCAGATCAGTTTTGTCTACTATCAAATAACAGACTGGACTGGACTGGACATATTATCTGAGAAGGTTACACAAGATTGTTCGTTCTCGGACAAATTGCGATACTGATGACACCGATATACACAAGCGCTACGCTGAACTCTCAAGAATGGGACACCCAAAACAGGCCTTCGGACGTATAGTCCTCTTTTCGGTAAACACCTAGTTACAATTTTTTGGGATGCTTGCTTGCCTGTGGCATCAAGAAACTGATTCACCCTTGACATGCTGTGATGATCCGTACCTTTTTTTGTCAATATAGCAATACATCTGTCTTCTGCGGCCGCCGTCTGGGAAGACGACCATCCTCGTGCCGCCTGGTACACATAGTTCTTTGAAAGGATCTCCAAAACCGGGAATTAATGCTGTAGACGATATCGAACCCCAAAGAAGCATCTGTTACTTGTCGCCTTTTTTCGAGCATTTCCATTATACGCCCACGTGTAAAATCACAAAAATAAAAAAGTGATGTCGGTAAATTACATTTGAAATATAAAAGTCTTTAATTGATTCTTTGGCGTTAAAATTTCTCTTTCAATAACAACTCACAACGCGCGCCAAATTCTTTAAATCCCTTAACAGCGCTATCACGTGACCAATACGTTTGACAATCAAAACGTTGCATGTGCAAAATACGTCTTATTGCATCCCGCACATATGCTAATTTCTACATGGCGCTCGTTCTATTTTGTGAGTGTTATCGTTGATAGTGTTATCCATCCTTCCGGATATTTTATATAAAACAAAACATACTTTGAACCAGAAAATTTATTTAATTAAATGTGTCTTGCTTCTAAGTGGCAGTCATTTGAAATCTACATTTTTTTCATTTTTTTTTTTCGTTAAATAAAATTTCTGGTTCAAATGTGCTAGTCGCCCATTAAAAGCAGAATTGTAAGTATGCAGGTATGCCATTAACTACTTAATGGATTGGAATGTCTCTTTATACTACAATTCTAGTTTGCTAGGGAATGTTTGAAGCTAAAAAGAGTCAACGTGTCGTGTACAGATTTTTACAGCAGTACGTCCAAAATTTTTAATACATGTTTGCCTGCTGCGTGTTAACCGTAAGCGATGCTGGCAACTAGAGTGTCATTAAAAAATTTAATTGCGACATACGGGTAGTACAAGGGGATTAATCGAGAGTAATTTGAACAAACAACTGGAGAGCTTGCCACTATCGCTACGATAATGTTTGTTGATTTGTCTCACTTACTAATTGAACTGTCTAGGCGAATATTGCTAAGTTATTGAATGTGGATTGCCACTGTCTGAACAAAAACTTCCGATCAGAGCTTGTATCTTGTGCATATCTCGCCATTCTTTTATTTATAACTAGCACGCTAAGATGGCTGCGCTGGTTCATTTTCCAAATGATCCTTGCATCAAACGAAATGGTGAATTGGAAATTGTATTTTAAAGTAATATGGATCCTTCACCTGGAAAATCCAGGTTCCCTTTGCTGAATATGATGCGAACATCATTGCGCTATTATATTATCTTATGCGTTAGACAAAATTCGGGTTATTTTAGAAGCAACTCCTTTAGTTGATCATTTATCAATTAAAGGAGTTTGGTAGGGAAATGTGACCGTTAGGACCAATATAAATTAAAAGGTACTCTAGTCACCACACTGCTAAAAAATATAGCATTAGAAGTTACTTCAAAGATTGATAACTGAACTTAAATAATGTTCGGGTTATTCATTTTCGTTTATTATTTTTTGAACTCCGGGCCTCTCAGCTTGGTATTAAGTGTGGTTCTGGCAACTTAAATACAATCTCCCTTTACGTTACATTATATTTCGTAATATAGTCTTCTTATGGCAGGTCTACTACAGTTTTCTGCCTTTGTTTTCCACCAGAGTAAATACAGACAAAAATGTAATAAATTATTAGCACGCAAAGAACGGTATTTCATTTTCATATTTAATGTGGATCATAATAAAAGTAGATTTTTAAAGCTAAATTGTTTGGACAAAATTAAAATAACGTCATTTTCACTGACTTTTCATTTTAGGTAGATTTCGTAAGAAATACTACCTATTACATTCTCCCATAAGTTGGAATTTTTGAAAAAATTTTGCAGATCTACGCCGATCATGACTCTCAGAACCCAAAAACCACCCCCAGTTCAAAACTTTATATCTATCTATCTATCTATCTATGTCACTTTTTTATAGACACGATAACTCCAATAATTCTGCAAAATCTCTTCCAAACTGATACATAAAATTAAGGGGCATAAAATTTCGGTCAATTTCGTTAATGGGCAAAATTGAACCAATTAGGGGGAAATGGGGGCTTTTTGTAAAAACAGAAAAACTCCCATAACATCTTAATTATGATACGTATCGAATCCGTTTAAAGTTATAATTACTTCTAGGAAAAGGGCCAAAAATTTATCTATGACAATAATTTTTATATCATTAAAAATGGCCCCAAGGAGGGGGGGGGGGTGGTGTTAGAAGAAAAAAGTCATAACTTCGTCAATTCACAAGATAATCAAATCCGCTTGAATTTATTATAAATCCTCTTAATATTATCTAAAACTTTTATATTGACAAGTTTTTTTATAGCACCAACCCTTATAGCAAAGAAAAATTAAAAACAAAAAAAACCCTGCCGGCTCTGCCTACAAACAAGTTAGATTTGAAAGTGGGTGGTCCTAACTGAGACATCGTGGCAAAAAGGTAATTTCTTCCGCAATTCCTAAGAAACAGGCGCTCCACAGTCTGCGTCTCCGAAATATACCTGTGCCTGTAGGCCGATCCGTCAGGAATTTTTATATACCATAGTTACAATCATGTTACCATTAACCTGTAAAAATCCTCAATAACTGATTCTGGTATAAAAATAAACCTCTAGTTTACATACAATAACATCTTCCAAATCTTCCGTAATCGGATTCACACCCAAGTTTGATGTCAAATATTAGAAGTGTTTGCAACGATATGGTTACAAATGCACCAAAATTAGCTACAAAACGAAGTTAATTACGCGCATCAAATAATGTCAAATTGCTGTTTACTGAATGATAGATCCTTCCCCAACAAAATTCCTTGAGAATGATAAATAAAGGTAGTTTTGCAAATTTTTTAGTAATAATCTTTTTGGTGAATACTGGAACAGAAGTTTTTTTTGCATTTCTCTACTGAGCATAATAACACGGAGAAATAAATAGGTTTGCTATTTCTTTTATTTTCAAGATTACTTTATTATTCATTCTGTTGCGTAAATAAACCCTGTGATGAAAATTTCATTAATTTGACTCTTCGTTTAACTGCTGTGCTATGCGTGAGCCGAAATTGCTTTATAATTATCGAAATTTTTATCTAATCTGAATTTCAGATACTTTTTTAATCTACCTTTTTAACCTTATCTAGGCTAAAATGAAAAATGAAAAATTTTGTTCCATTGGCTACAATTGGCATTTAAACGGGGTTTTTTTCGTACATTGCAAGTATTGCTTTTTTTAGTGATACTAAAATAAATGCAAATGAAAAATATGTAAGAGTAAATCTTCTTTTGTCCGTTTGCTTCATAACGAAAAACCATAAATTTACTAATCACTAAGTGCAAATTTCGTGTAATTTTGCGCAATCGGATTCATTGTCCAGAGACCTCTTCAAATATAAAAGAAACTTGCAACAACATAGTAAATGCGTCAGTTGTCGGGGGACTCGATTACAGTAGATTAGTTCAATATTTTTTAAAACCTTCAAAAAGAAGAAAAGATATGCAAAGAAGAAAAACTAAAAAGAAATGCCGAATTAAAAAGAATATCGAAAATTTATTTCAGCTAGCGATAAGAATATTAAAAATTTATTTCAGCAAGTAATATTTATTGCAGAATTTTTTCTTTTGTGATAGTAATAACGTATAATTGTATAAATTATCTTAAGAATAATCTTTGGAAGCAGTGAATATTTCTATCAGGAAAATTGGCGATAGATTAAAAAATAAAATTTAATTACACTAAAATTCAAATATTTGACTCCTTTTATATAATATCAACTGCTATTTATATCATTTACATATCAATATAAAAAATTAATCCAAAAATTCTGTCGTACACTTGAAAAAACACCATTATTATGAACACTGCTCGGACAGATTCTTATGTCTTTTTGGCTTAAAATCAAATTGTTTTGCAACAAAAGTAAAATAAAAATTGTAAAAAAAAACAAGTAACATGTAACGCACAAATACAGTCATTTTTATAATTACATCTGCTAGTTTCTTCTGTAAGTCACATTATAGAAGAGTTAGATAAAAATAAAAATTATAATTAAAAAAAATAACAAATCAAAAACAAAATTATTACTCCAATTTTATCTAATCAAATTTTCAGATGCATTTTTCTTAACCTAACGAAAAAAATAAATCGCCAAATATCGTTTGAATTGAAATCTTTCACATTGGATAATTTTTTAAGCATTAAGAAAATTCCCTGTCATGTTTTCCTTAAATATGTTCGTTTTATAATATTATCTCTCATCAAAACTGTTTTTCTTTTTTTCTTTCCTCTTTTGTTATTTTAAATAAATTTAGTAAAAGTTTTAATTTTTATTTTTTTAAGTTGTATAACCGTTTCAATTCTTTCACCAACGATAATGGTCGCCAAAAAATGGCCAATTGTAACCTTTTCGTCCAAAATAACAGAACTTTTCATCCTAATTCTATAACTGGTCTACGTAGTACAATATGTTATATACTAAAACCTTTCCTGAAATATTATCTATCTAATAGGACACGTTTCATCAAAATTCAGCAGAACTCGAGTTATTTTGTATTTTACATATATAGTATAAGACACTCTATTAGCAACAGCGTAGATTAAACTGAATACTGGTAACCAAACTACCATTATTAAAATACGTTAACTGGCGTGCAATGAGTAAATAAAAAACAATTTCAACAGCATGAGTGTTTTTGTTCAATTACAAACAAATCGTAAATTGAGAAACAGTCACTTGAAGTTGGTTTAATTTTTTGTTTAAAAATAATTGTTTGATTTTTTTATTCTTATATTGGCTTAGAAATCACAATAGTTCATCTTTAATTATTAACTAATGAGCTTGTAGGCCATTCTATGCAATTACCATAGACAATGATTTGTTTCCCGAATGTGGCATGTATGGTCCCAACATGATAGCGCCCCACCCAAAATCCAGCAAACACAGAAAGGTCTGGGCATTTCGGCAACAAATACACTTTACGATACTACAAAGTATCGTACAATGTAAATACTAATGACATACATAAATTACAATGCAAGTGATGTCGAAATAACCAGCGTTTCTCTTTGATTGGCTCATTTTCTGACAATTTATATATCCTTAGCAAATCATTCAAAATTTATGAAAATTTGTATTTACCACTTTTTTTTGTATGCTGCATTTAAATATGTACTACTAGCTAAATTCCCGGCTTTGTCCGGGATTTTAAGAATGTTTGTTTAGAAAAATCAATTTCAAAATTAAATATGTTGTATAAAAATATAATAAAAGGAAGCAGTCGCAATTTTTTATACAAATGAATCTAATGAAAACTTAATCTAAAAAATTATAAAATTACATAATAAACACATCAGAATTCAGCTAAAAATCAGCTTGTTTCCATTCATCGTTGGATCAATAAATAGGGGGAAATGTCAAACTGTCTTTGAATTATGTACATGATGGAACAAACTGAAAAAAAAAATTACTTCAAGGCTCATTTTCTTCAAAAACGGTATCTGTTGATTTGTACAACTTCTCTAGGTAACTTTTCTTGAATCATCAAGTTGATGTTGTTTACTCTATAATTTTTTAGTGCAGGAATCACACGTTCTCAAAGCCATTTATCATCTGTAAAATGTAAAATATTAGGAAAAACTTTCGTCTTGAGTTATTCAACAGACACAACTTTGTAACAAAATGCATCTCTGATTTTCAACAGACCAGTTACTGGATGAAGCGATATTAATCCATTCTCTATATTTAACAAATGGTCAGAAAAACGACTCTCCAACATGTTTCCATCCGGATGAACTCTCATATTTTCAGATAGTCGTAAACTGCGAACATGCTTCCAATGGTGTGCGATTTAAAGCATGCGTTAATTTCATCTTCCATTGTTCCTTTTAGAATGACAGGCAATGGTTGTCGGAAATCTTCAGAACAATCCAACAGTGACTCCATGCATTAATATATCACTGCCTCTTAAATTTGGAGTGTGTGAAATGTAATCTTGTGTGACATGACGCATTCATCCCATACAATGACCGGACATATTATTTTCTTTAATCTGAAATCTTTACTTCCGTTCTCCACTAAGAATGAGCTCTGGGGACCTAACGATTTGCTAAAGATCTAATACACACGCATGCACACACCTGTAAATGTTGAATACACTTAAAAATAGCTAAAACGAATTGAGAAACCCTCAAACTGTTAAAATATGCCAAAATTTAAATAATCTGTTTTTTATTCTCATTCAATACGTTCCTCAAACTCATATTGCATTATATTTACCTGCTGATGTCATATTCACTTGCTTTCTGTACTTACTCAAATTGATATTCTCTTCGTATAATTGTCAAATATTTGAAAAAGTCCGTTAACTTTCACTATTACGCCATGTTAATCTTCTTTTTAATTCTCTAATGGCGTCATATTAACATGCTTTCTGTACTTTCTCATACTCATGATCCTTGTATTATTGAAAAATGTCCTTTGTACTTCCAGTAGGACGTGATATTCATCTTTTTTCTAATTGTTGAAACTTTTTATTTCTTTTGTATTTTTCGCTTGGAAATCTTTCAATAGAAAATAAATTGTTGTGGAAAGAATTTTATTGAGAATTTTTAATTGCTGGCAACTGCTATAACGAAAAATGTTTAAATTTGATAGGAAATGGCTGTTAGATTGATGTGTTTTTTTAAATTAAGAATTAACTATACTTTATTTCGATTCCGGATTACTGTAGTTGCTTCGGCCATATTTTAATACACTTGTACGTAAAATTTCACAACTCTTGCTTCTAAACTGTGGATTTGTATAGAATTACAGACAGACAAATTTTCATTTTTGTTTATTAGATTTAAGAATGATGAAATTTTGCCCATATATATGGAGGGAAAACGGATTCCACGGATAGGTTTATTAACCAATAAAATTACAGGAAATTACAGGGAACAGAAAATCGGAGATTGTATAGGGAAAAAAGCTGTTAATGTGGCACAATTTTAATAGAAATTAGTAAAAGGAGGCTTTTATGTAATAGTTCCAACAATCTCACTATGGGGAATAGCGAATTCACAATTAACAATGTGATTTGCTAATGAACGCTATAAAAGTAGGGTTTAATTTTAATCTGCAGATTATACCTCATGACAACTAAATACAAAAAAGCATTAAATATATTACATTCAAATATAAATAAATTTATACGGATTAGAACGATTCTTGTTTTTCTTGAATAAATTAAAAATAAAAGTTACTGCCTCGTTCCGAATAATTCTTCGCACTATACATTTTACAATAACAAATAGAAGGAGGTTGTCAGTAAACTATAAAAATTGATGCAACGTTGTAAAGACAAATTTATATTATGCTGTAGTGAAAACATATAAATAAGAAAATTTTAATTTCTACAATTTGTGTTTAAGTTCATAAAACTACATTTCAAATGTTCGTTTGCGGTTTTTATTTTACAGAAATGAATGATTTTATCTCGTTTTGATATTGCATTTTTAAATAAAATACATAACTTATTAATCATTAATTACAATAACTAATTAAAAATAATTGTTTTATAGATCTATAAAGATTAAATAGTTATGACATATAAACCATTGCAACGAAAACGTAATTTAATAGTGTTTACTTTTAAATAAATAATTTCCCTTACAACATCTGTGAAAAATGCAATTTTTTCATTTCATAAGAATTATATATTTAAGTTGGGAGGTTTTACCACAGCAGAAATATTGCTTCAACCAAGAAATAATTTTAGGATCATTGCACATATTTTGGGAAATTAAATTCCACAAATTATTCAAATTGGAAATTTAAAAGTGAAATGCTTCTTATAATGAAGAGCATTTTGAAGCCATTACCAAAGCATCACATACCCCAATCACAACGGATTCGTCTAAAAAAGACCGGAAACTGGGGGCCATCATGAATTTAAGCATAGAAGATAATTCATGTAAAAAAATTTACAAAATACCAGAGATACGTGGAATCTCTTTGAAAACTATACATGAACTCACGAATCACTCCAGCGAATTATATATATTGCGAAAATTATATAGTACGAAATTAGCCGAAGTGGAAAACATGGTAAACCATATTATTAAAGTATTAGAAATTACGGAAAAGCTTTCTGTCATCGGCGAAGTTATTAAAGATAGTCATATCTCAGCACTACTGCTATGCTCCCTGCCACCTTCATATGACACTCTAATAAAGGCACTTGAAGCAAGTCCATAAGAAGAACTCACACCTACATTTATAAAAAGCAAGTTAATTGACTAATTTAATAACAGAAATGAACATTCGGAACCAACGGGAAGCACAACTAAATCATTTAAAACACATAAAAGAATAAACAACACGAGCTATAAAAAAGAAGAAAATATTACTCGCATTGTCGAATGAGAAATCATTAAACCGAAGACTTTTAGCACACTAGAAATAAAACAAAGAGTTACACATAATCAACAGTATAAGCAAAATAACAAGAAAAACTTTTCTTCTTCCTTAATTCTCCAAAAAAGATGAAAATTATTTCAGAAACATGGACAAACCGAATCCGGATCAAAACACCACTTATCCTGAACATGAAAACACTACAGGGAATACCAAAGAAAACAAAAACTATGCATTTATAACAAAGGAATCAAAAAATAAGGCCTGGATCATACATTCTGGTAGCTCATGTCATATTAAGAATGACGAAACCTTATTTACAAACATTAAATCAAATGAAAAAACAGGTGTCGTCATACCAAATGAAAACAGACTTACCTCTTACGGATCTGGCAATACAGAAATAATAACAAAAACCTCAGACGGTGAAACAAATAACATCACATTAAAATACGTTTTGTATGTAAACGAAATTGAAAAAAAATTATTATCCGTTAGTAAAGCTACAGAAAATGGTTGAAAATTTTTATTTGAAAAGGATGTAATTTAAAATTTAACGGAATAATCTGCCTAAAAAGACGAAGAAAAAATAATTTACATGAAATTCAATTAGCAAACAAAACTACCAACACAAATTATGCTAATATGACATATAATTGCAACAACAAAAATTGTATAGAACTATGGCATAGAAGGTTAGGACACAAAAATTTCGCATCAATCAAAGAAATAATCACAAAACAATTAGTAAGGGGAATACAGATAAATAACTGCAAAGACAACACAGATTGTAAAGCCTTGATTAAAGCAAAGATTTATGATGCACCCTATCCAAAAACAGCTGAAAATAGAGTAACTAAACGACTTCAGCTTATACACTCCGACATTTGTGGTCCTTTACAAACTCCAGCCATAGGCGGCAAACAATGCTTTCTAACATTTATAGATGATTTCTCGAGATTTATGATTACTTATTTATTGTCGAATAAAAGCAAAGACGTCGAAAAACTCAAAGAATTTGTTGCATTAGTCAACAATAAATTTGGCGAAAAACCCAAAACATTTAGAACAGATAATGGAATGGGATTTAAAAACGATCAAGTTGAATACTTTCTTAAGAAAAACGGTATTACACATCAATTCACAGTACCATACTGCCCAAGCCGAAACGGCGTTGCCGAACGTAAAAGCAAATCATTAGTAAAAGTGGCTAGAACAATGCTCAGCGAGTCTAACTTACCTCAAAAAATCTGGGGAGAGGTGATATGTACAGCTAATCACTTACAAAACAGACTGCCAACAAAAGCTAATGAAAAGACGCCCTATCAACTCTAGATGAACAAGCAATCCAACTTACATTATCTCTGAGTATTTGGCTGCAAAGCTTATGCGTACATAAACAAACAAAAGATGCAAAAACTAGATGATAAAACAGTCGAATGCATCTTTGTCGGTTACGACATTTACTCAAAAGGATACCGTAGTTACACAAGTTGTAAAGATATAACAATTTCCAAAACCGTAAAATTGCTAGAGAACAACCCAGAAACACAAACTTACTAGGTTAAAGATGGACTTTTAAAACGAAATACGACGATAAGGGTAAAATACAAAAATATAAAGCCAGGTTAGTGGCCAAAGGCTATTCACGAAAATACGGCATCGACTATGCACAAACATTCGCACTGGCAGTTTCATATACAGCGATTAGAACTTTCCTAGCAGCAGCCGCTTATCACAAACTTAACAGTAATCGTGTATATGTGAAAACTGCATTTTTGTACTGAAATTTAGAGGAAGAAATATATATAACTCAGCCAGAAGTCTATAATACTCCAAATCAGGTAAACAAAGTTTGATAATTGAACAAACCATTTACAACTCAAAACAAGCAGCCAGAGCACAGCACACTCGAATTGCAAAATCTTTAAAAAAATTAAATGTCATACAATATACCTCCGACACATTCTTATTTACTCGAAACACTGGAGAAAGCAAACCATTTGTAACCGTTTATGTAGATGATATTTTAATTGCAGGAAAGAATAATGAAATAAAATGTATAATCCAAAACCTCAGAACCGAGTATGATATAAATTATTTAGGAGAACTACATTTTTACTTAGGAATAAAATAGATAAGACAGCTTAAGGATATAAACTAAATCAAAAAGCAAAAATACGAGAACTAGTCGTAAAATTCCAACTAGAATAAGCCAAACCATACAACACTTACCGGTTATTTACGTGTAGATGACGAAAGAAATCCCTTACCAAATAACACAAATTATAGATAGACAATCGGCGCTTCGCTCTATATATCAACGGCCAGCAGACCAGACATTCCAGCAGCAGTTAAAATTCTGAGTAGAACAAATGAAAAACCACTACAAAGAGATTGGAAAGCAGTCAAACGAGTGATTAGTTATTTAAACTTCACAAAAAACATAAACTTCCTAATACACACGAAGAACGCATCTATCTTACAGTTTTACACTGATTCAGACTGGGCTGGGGACATTCAAACTCGAACATCAATGAGCGGGAACTTATATTTATTAGGTAAAAACCCTATGCTGTGGATGATCAAGAGACGATCTTGCGTAGAACTATTAAGCGCAGAAGCCGTATACGTATCAGCTAATGCATGGCAAAAACTGATATAGATCCTCAAATGTTAGAAGAGTTAAATTTACAACAACTTCAAAGACGCAATGTTTGTGTAATCAAAGGACTTTCCTTTTACGTCATAAATTTTGATATACTGACAAACTGTTTTTAATATTCTCTATCTAAAATTTATTTACACACGGAAACGAGCAAAATGTGCATGCTCTTTATAATGTTAAATTTAAACGAATACTTATCGCCTTTATACCTAAACTTATATGTATTTGTATAATTCTTTAAAGTAAAATTAACAATTCTATGAAAACGAATGAGTCAAGTTAATTAATATTTAACTAATAATGATTTTTGTTTTTTTGTGATCGAGTAGTGAAATTCGTGTGCTTTCTATATGGATATCATGCTCGTACACACCAAGTGGATTATATCGAGAACACATATCTAGACTGGCCCAAAAATGAAGGTAAGCTATACTTATTTACTTACTTTGCATGCACTATCGAGTATTTGACAACAATTTATTCATTTTCTTTATAAATATAAAACATATTTTACTCTATTTAGCATTCAGCAAAAAAATTATGTCTTCAAAAAAAACATTTTTTAAGATAATGCTTTCATAGTCTTAAATTGGGACTATTTTAAAGCACTTTCAATTTTTCTTAAATACTAATAGTAAAATTATTTTAAGTTACTCTATTTATGAAAAAATTAATATCTATGGTATATTTTCTTTCTAATAATATCTACGGCATAAACAATAAATATTTACAATAACATTTTTCCCAGATGAAAAATTGCCTTAATAAAGACAAAGCATTCGAAATTTTTCTAAATATTTTTTTGTTTACGTTGCAATTTATTAATCTGTCCTTAAAAGGAAATTTTCTAAGGAGATTTACATTTTAATTTACCTGTGGCATATGGCAAATTGACATATAGTTTCTTCATCAGAATATTTTATATAAGTAGAATGGACTTAATGGAACTTTAAAGCAACAGTCCGTTTTAATATTGATCTTTAATGCATAAAATTTCAAATTTTAAATGAGTTAAGAGGATATTTTAAAAGATTATGCTACAATTTTATGACTTGGCTATTACGTGGTGTATTTTGTGCAATGTTTAGAGGAAATGGAAGTAAATGGAATATTTGGAATAAGAAAAAGCTATTGAATATAACCAAATATTGACTTAATCGTTATCTTCGTATAATTTTAGACTTAGTCATTTTTTATAGTAATTGAAAAATGGTTATATGTCCCTAAATTTTTGGCAGTAAAGGAAAATGTGAATGTTGCAAATTAATCAAGAGTAATGACAATAAAATTACATTAAAAATTGTTAATACATTGAGGTTGTTATATTCACAAGTTAAATATTTTCCTGCATTTTATTTTACAACAGAATTTTATTGTATTGAAAACCATAAAATATATTTAAAAAATATTTAGTATCATTAGACTGTTTTATCCAAAAATGTTTTTCCGCCAAAGGAAAATTTTAATCCTACTTGAAAAAAAGAGCTGATTGAGTAAAATGTTTATAAAGCTACCTAAAATTTCGAGAAAAAACAAGAAAATCATGACCATAGTTTTTAGAACAATTAATTGATGGATGACCAATTATTTTTTTATCTGTGGAAATAATGCATACATTTGTATGGTAGTTTGCAAAAAAAAGAAAAGAAAAAGAAAAAAGAAAAACTTAAACAGCTTTCTTTAAAACAAAGAGCATGATTTACAACCCAAAGAAAAACGTTTAAACACAGGCTACAATTTAGTTCTAAATGATGGGGAAAAAAGGTAAGTAGTATTGTTTTTGTACACAAAAGTATTGTTTTGATTTGTAGAAGTTTTTATTTCATATAAATGTAAAATGTTTATTCGATAAAGGTTTTTTCAGGGGATCGAAAAGTTACAAATGAAATACAAGCTCTATAATTTGAAGTATATAAACAGTAGTGCGGTACAGTTTACACAGGAATGTACTGAAATACGTGGCATTTTATTGCCAGAATACTTACGTATGTCAAAAACAAATGGCAGAAGTTTGTACAGCGGCGTAAGCATGAAAAAAGAAAAAAACTAGGAATACAAATAATTAGTTTGACGGATATCATCAATGAGAATTACTGTCAGGCATTTCAAGATATTCTGCAGGGTATTGAAAAAGAGTTCTGGTTCGTTTATTAAAGGCGCCACGGTCATCTTTTGCGCATGAGGACTAAATAGAACAGGACCTCCGTTTAAAGTGGAATCCGTGCCTGAGTTGGAATTCGAACCCAACGCTTCTTGTCCAGAACGCCCTAACCACTAGACAAGCAGGTAAAAGAAAAGATTTTTTATGCAACTTTTGACACACGATGGCTTGCTTAAATCATAGTGGCAGGTAGCAACTTTGAGACCACTCTAGATCTGACGGCAGTAATAAATTTTGGCCTTCATTTTCCTATGAAAAAACAATATGCCATTCTGTGAAAACTGCGGGACCGTGTACGTTAGCGGAAGCTGGTGCACGTAAAATCTGTTCGTGACTTCAATGTCCTCCAAGTTTGGAATAAGCGTTACCTCTGGGGATGCCAATCCAGGTACAGGTCTCTCATCTGGAATTGGTTCAAAATTAAGAGACCAGCTTCTGGACGGGGCTTGTGAGTGCTTAAGCCATCTGGTTGGCTTCCCCATCCAGCTGACTCCTGACTCCTGTGAAAATTGCGCCTTGCTACGTCTATACTTTTCGAATTATATAATTTCTATTTTATTTGTGACATTTTTATTGCCCTGTATAAAACCTGAATCTAACGTCTAAATATTCAGTAGCAAATTTATAATTGTATTACATATTTACCTTTAATATGTGAACACAAAAGCGTGAAAATGCAATTTTTCAACTTTTTTGAAAAATAGTTAGTGATACATAAATTACAAGAAAAGAAATCAATTAATTTATATATATATATATGTGTGTGTGTGTGTGTGTGAAATATTGATTATTTGAAAAAATGCTCTAAACAAACCGTTGCTACGTGTTA
Source organism: Maratus michaelseni (assembly GCA_963931845.1). Taxonomy (NCBI): domain Eukaryota; kingdom Metazoa; phylum Arthropoda; class Arachnida; order Araneae; family Salticidae; genus Maratus; species Maratus michaelseni. Next base: position 257,953,213 of record OZ007588.1, on the reverse strand, counting down.
TTTCCTACTGCGTTTGCATAATATAGCTATGTTTTATAGCAATACTTTACAGCTAAGTGTTTTAATACTAATTTAGGTGTAGTGGTGACATTTTCTACGATTTATATTAAATAGGAAATGAAACATAGCAACCGTTAATATAGAGTCTCTTTTCGAACAAAAATTTCATGACTGACGTCACGACTGAAAGCATCTAGAAAATGACGTCATTTTTGTATAATCAGTGTAAATTTAGTTTTTGTGAATGATGTCTTAGTTTTTATAAATGTAAGTTTCCATTTTAAAATAATGCCCTTTGAAATAGAATTCCACTAAATAATGCGCCATTTGGTTGAATTTTTTTTCGTATTATCAGGAAAATCGTATGATTTTCTGTTACACGCGCCAAAGAAAACACGTATTCTCATCAGGACCGGCGCAACCATCGATAAAAAAAAGTCGGCTTCCTTTTAAGGTCCCGTGGGGCCCTGTGTCTTTTCGTACAACTCGAAATCATCTGCCTCTTTGTAAAATATGATAATAATAATAATTGTCGTAGAACATATAGCTAATAGATCGGTTGATTCCTTTCCTGGAAATAAGCATCCAAAGGTGCAATTCTAACAGCTGCACTAAAAGTCCCGTCTTTTTTAAAATCTCGATTAGTGATTGTTTTCATTCATTCATGAAATCGGCAAATACAAATGACAACACAAATAGCCGGATTTGTTTTCTATTTCCCTGTTGATTTATTTTCGGTCCGAAATCAAAGGCGGATCCAAGGGAATGGTGATAAGGGACGATCCTCCACCTGTTCTTCAGCCAAAAAAAGGGCCCAGAATTCAGTTAATAGCTCTGAAAGTTTGTTTATCATCACCTGAAAAATTGCATTCAAAGGCAAAATAAACTATATATCTATAATAAACGAATACTAAAATAAAATATCAAATTCATTCCGTATTCGTTGTCTGATAAAGCATCTGACCAGTGTTTATATGGGCTGCTGCTGGTGTTACAGAAGGCATAGTGCTTGGTGGGCCGTTTCATAAAGAAAACTACTTATATTACTATTCAGACACATAAACATATCCCTTTACTTAGAATAATATTAACGTTTATAAATGCTCAGAATATGTGCTATACTAGTATAAGCCGAATGGGCCTCTGCGAAATCTGTAATTTTATAATATCTGGAAATTCCTATTAATAACATTTTGAGTTTGAAAATTACGTATAAAATAAAGAAAAAGAAAAAAAATAAATAATCGTTCACTGTGAGGTAAATGAGTCCCCCAAAAATGTATAAGATAAAGAAAAGAAATTAGCGTCACTTAGCGTATAAAATAAAATTAGCTTATGCTAAAAAGATTACTGCACTATCAGCCAATTAGGATTCCCGAAACAAATATAAAATCTAAAGACTTGTTTTTACGTCAATTTGAAAATTATGCATGAAAACAAAAAGCTAATGCTGAAAACATTAGCCCTTTTTTAAAAAATATAATGCGTATAATTGCACTATATGAGCCTATGATGTATCGACTACTCTGATCATAAGAGTAGGTGAAGTTTTGATTGTGAACGTAGTTTTTGTCCTCTAATTGTCCATGTGCGTAAAAGTGATCAAGGCTACCTTTATTTAACTTTCGACGAATGAGTGTGAAAACCTCGGAACTTGTGAGTTTCTGCTTTGTATCAATATTTATGCAAATTTATACATCTGGTCAATCGATGTTTGAGTATTTAAGCTTTGGCATGCGTTGGAGAATTGGAACTTGGATCGAGTTTCTCCTCCATGAGAGTTTATGTGAGATCCGGTTATTGTGCTCATCTCTCTGAAGCTGCTGAGAAGGAGAATAGCAGTGGTAAGCGTGCATCACGTTATTTCCTGCTAATTAAAAATGAAGTTAAGTCGGTGCTCACGGAGCGCCATTTTCAAGAATAGCCTAGGCGAGCCTCTTGCCATCAGTGTTCGACTAGCCTGCATAGTGGAGATTGGAATTTTACTGAAGGTAACATGACTTGCTGCATTGTCAAAGTTGTAAGTTACATTTTGAGTTCATTATAATTGATATTTGAAGTTGTAATTTTGTTGAGTGACGTTTTGGGGGAGCTGAATTCTTTTGGAATAAGGTAAATTAGTAGTGTCTTTCTCAAAAACCCTGCCCATTTAAGTTTTGATTTAAGTTTGAATTTTTACACGTCTTGTGCTCTCTCTCAACTGACTAGCTGTGTTCACTATCACTAACAGTGACATGGCTTGTACAAGCCAAGTGGGGCCCCCGAAACATGTATAATTAAAAAATCTAAAGATTCGTTTTAGTGTCACTTTGAAAATTGTGTATAAATTTCAAAAAGCTAATGCTAAACAAAAATAATCACACTGAGTGAATTTGTTTGCCTCTGAAACATGAATAATTATAAGATCTAAAAATTAGTTTTAGCGGCACTTTGAAAAATAAGTATAAAAAATAAGCTTATGCTAAAAAATACAACTATTTTACTATGAGCCGATTGGGACTCCCTAAATCAATATAAGATCTAAAACATCGTCATATCAATGTGAAAATTACGCATGAAAGCAACAAATGCTGAAAACATCACTCCACTGTACAAATCAAGTGGATGACTTCGAAGCCTCTGTATTCAAATAATATCTAAAAATTTGTTTTAGTGCAACTTTGAAAACTACGCATAAAATAAAAAGAAGTTAAGGATAGTTCTCGCCTATCCTTTTCGATTTAAGAACATTCACTAAAAAATACCGGGAAAAAATTGGACTCACTGTTGACAAAGTATTAATATTTATACATACAAAGCAATGACTCTATTGATGTGAAAGTGATTTTTCCTTTGCATATAATAATTTATTGATCTGTATTTTTCAATCATTTGCTCTTCCAATGATGAAGCCGACGTTATATGCGGATTTTTATCCTAAATTAGTAATAGTTTAATGCAAACTTACTTTAATCAAGCAGGGCGGTCGCTCTGCCAAGCCAAGCTTAAAAAAACGCCACACAAACAACGCCAAAACACCGCTACTGATTACTTACAGAAAGCAACTTCGCAATGTTAAATCGACAAAACATGCCAGATTAAAATATCAGATATCAAATAAACCAAGCGTCGCAGAAAAAAACGAAAACTAGAAGACTCTAATGAAGAATTTCTTCAATTTAAGACCAAACTCATCTTCATAAGTGATTTATAAACAGATATATAGATTTAAAAAAAAAACGTCGAGTTACTTAAAATGATCACTTTTTTCTTCGTCAAACTTTTTTTTTCAAACAACCTAGAGATCTTAATATTGGGCAGAATAAAAAAAGGATTGCATATTTGGACAAGTAATTACGTAATCTATGTGCTTTTATAAAATCCAGTGTAAAAAAAAAATATTTTTTCTATCCTTAATTAGCAAAAAACTGTTAATTAACTTGGCGATTAAAAAATTATGCCAAAACAGAGATAAAACCCGCCAACGACCATGTACCATCTGTATTATAATAGCACAAACAGTTACAGGTTATAATCACGTCAAATTTCATGTGCAAGTCAGCCATTTTCTTCTGAAGATATTTTTTTAAAATAAAACTTCATAATTATAAGAACACACATTTTATCAGACAATTAAATATGATTGCAAACTGTGGCAGATGACTGTTTCCAACATGAATAAATATGAGAAATTGCCGGTCACGCATATCGGTATGGGAGCTCAGTCGCAGAGCGTCAGCACGGTACGCATAAGGTCCCAGGTTCGAGTCTTGGCCCTGGTCAATTTTTCCCTCATGTTTGTTTAATGTATTTAATTGTCTGATAAAATGCGTGTTCTTATATTATTGCAAAATAAAGTAATCAGACAGTTTATGCTTTAAAAAATATTTTAAATATATAATTTACGTTTTTAGAAATATCTTTAAAAATAAATTAGTTTTTGAGGGAAGATGTACCTTGTAAAATGTATACATTAAGAGTTATCGGCAAATTTCTTTCCGAACGTAAACAAAAAATTTTAAATGAATTAAATGTGATTCATTTATTTCTAAAACAAACAAAAAAAAACAAAAAAAAACAAAAAAAAAACACTGTAAAGGACAAGCATTTCGTTCGCAGGAATACCTTTCACGTCATTTTCTTATAAATTAATGAAATCCAGTTGTTAAATTATTTTTGTTTTAGAAGTGAAGTTTCCATTTAAATTTATTTTAACAGTACAATGTTTAATTGAATAAAATAATGTAAATCTAAGAAATTGCTAAGAAATTCCAAACATGCACAGGGCAACGCAAAAATAAATAAATAAATAAATAAATAAAATAAATAAACAAAAAATAAATAAATAGATAAATAAATAAATAAATAAATAAAAATCAGCTTTCAGAAATTCTAAAAATTGTTCATATATCTTAATTACAAGCTAAAGGAGGGTTTATTTCTATATTATTCTATGTATAATAGTAATTTCAGCAAATATATTAAATTCCAATGCGATCTGTTTTAAAGTTTAAGATAGTTTATAACACATGATAAAAAAATTATAAAAAAGAATGGCGCATCACATTTCGGGGAGGGGATGGGGAGGGGCGTGAACAAAATTAGGAAGTATAATAAGGCTATCTGTTTGAAACTTTACGATATTTTATAACACATAACATAAATTTTAAAAATAAAGCCGAGGTAAAAAAAATATAGGGAGGGGCGGAGCGCGTTTTGCCTACACAAGGGGGGGGGGCACTTTTCTAAATTTTAACGATATCCGTCATGTCACATATCATTACAAAAGGCTGTGATCACTTATTCATTTTATGCACCACAGGTGCACCCTCACAATTTGCACCCCCCCCCCGACACTACTCATGTGATATATTGTACGAAAGGCCTGTGACCGTTTATTCATATTATGTATCTTCGGGGTCCATCCTCCCACTTTCACCCGTATAGCTCATTCGACTCGACATGTATAGGCTTCACGATTTCATATAGAAGTTCATATAGAATAGTTCATATAGAACAGACTGCGCTACCAGGTGGTGGAAGATGGAACTTGAGCGTGCGCAGCACCACTGCTATACAGTACCAAAGGCAGCGGGGACCCGGGTCGGAGGTTCGTTTGGTTAGAGGTATATACTATTCGATGTGCAAATTAAGGGATTATCCGGTGCCGAAGGCAGCGGGGAACCAGGTCGGAGGTTCGTTCGGTTCGAGGTTTATCTTATTCGAGTTTTCACAAGATTCGAGGGCCCGATGTAAATTGCGGGCGAAGTCCGCTAGTGCTAATAATAAAAGAGTGTGATATCACGTTTAATTTCAAATGCAGCGCTGACACGGTATGTACGTATTCCATTTTTATTCATTTCATGGATAAGTCAGTGATATTTTTTTAACGGATGATAACAAGTATTATAACAAGCCACATTTAGTATGTTGTTTTTAAGAGTGTAATTAGTTTAATTGAAAATTCTACTGGTATTTCTAGTTAACCCTTTAAAATATGACTGAAAGTAAAATGTAATTTTAAATTATTTCTCATGTTTAGATTATTTAAATTATGTTTAATCTATTTAAAAAAAAAGAAATGATATCTACAAAAACAACTTTTCAAAATTAAATAAAGCCAAGCGTACAAAAAAAAAAAAAAAAAAAAAAAAAAAAAAAAGTTGTGGCTAAAAAGTGGTGTCATATCAAATTTCCAAGTTATTATATTACTTATTTAACTTTTTTCCATTAAATAAGTTATCATATATATAAGTCGAGTGGCTACGTATATGTTAATAGAAATCGTTTTCTCCTGTACTAAATACATCCTAACGAGTTTCTGAAAATTCAATTTTTTTCAAATTATGCATGATGGGCTTGGCGGCCACCTTTCCATATTTCTAAGAACCCAAATTTCTAAAGTAAAAGCGTAATATGTTTGCAATGTAATATGTTTATAACAATTTCGATTTCGGCTTTTTTCACTTTTGAAAAGTTGTTTTTGTAGATAGAAAAATAGGAAAATATACTTAACGCGCTTCTGTTGGAATAATTGAAATAACAGTGTCTGCTGAATTAAAAGCGAGACAAACATTTAAAAATTTTTAAATGAGTTACTAAAAAAAGCTTTATAAAACATTTATATAAAATTCTGTAGAGATTGAAATAAATATATAATTAGAATTTATTTAAATAAATTTTAAGCTCTGGTTTATAGATGTGCTTTATTAAATCGAAAAAAAAAGAAAGAAGTTATTTAAGAATAACTTAAAACACATTTAAAGCACCCTTTGTGCTATATTTCAGATATTTATTCAAGTAAATATTTTTTACAGGACATAAAATATCTTTAAAATGCTATTCCTAAGGAAGCGCTAAGAACTATTATTTTGAAAATAAGACTTTTATTCGTATTGTATGATGGTATGAAATAAAAACGTCTTGAATGAAAATCTATTATAGTTGGCATAAAATATAAAAAGAAATAAGATCATATTGTATTTATAAGGACGAAAAAAAAAAAGAAATTAAAACAGAAGTTGCTTTTTAATATATTTTTTTAGTATTTTTATAAAATAATGTAAATATTCAATATTTTATCAATCTTTTCATTCTATTTATAGTACATCCGTTTTTAGGTCCAATAAACGAAAATGATGTTTTATATTCTCGGAAGAATATAAATGTATTTCAAATTTAATCCTTGAAATATAAAAAAAAAATATCTTGTAACTTTCATACAAATCGTCTCATGTGAATAGAATTGGTGTACGCCAAGTGGGATTTTCATCTTCAATAAAAGTAATTGTGCATGAATCATTTTTGGCACTTTTACAATTCTGTTTTCAAATATATGTTTTCTGTTTTCAAATATATGTTTTCTGTTATCTATGACTTCATTCACAGACATTTCACATAATATATACATAGTTGCCAACCATTTTTGACTACGTATAATTAATTTCTTATAAAAATGATTATTTAATCGTGCTTTATACACTAGTGTGCAAAACTTTAGCAACAAACACAAAATGCTAATTTCTGAACACATAAGTACTCAAAAGGAAATTCTATAAACAACAAGTGTAGAAAAGAGGTACTACCCTAACAGCCCAGCCAGTTGATGTGAAGTCTTCTTAGCATCACAAATGGTCACAATTGTCATAGTCACTACAATGAACATAAATGTCATATCTTTCATTCGTCTCATTTATACTCTCATTTGGTCACTCCACTGAGCAGTCACGATAACTGCTGCTTTTTGACAAGTCACCAAGTGACTTTACAATGAAGTCACCTCGTGACTCTCATATGACCGTCATTTTGGCACTCATTGTAAAATCCTCATGATAGCTGTTCTGTGACGAGTTGACAAGTGACAGAAAATGAAATCAACTGGTGACTTTTCACAAAGGAGTGAAATGATGATTTCACAATAGAGTGTCAGTCACCCGAAAGTCACCATGCGACTTCATTGTGACATTATTTGGCGACTCGTCACAATGCAATGATCACAATGACTTCAAAGGTCAGTCTTCAAATGACAGTGATTTGAGAATCACAAGGTGACTTCATTGTAATATCACATGGTGACCCATTACAAACCAACAGTCACAGTGACTTTTCAGTGATAACAATCATAATTGAGTAATAATGAGACGAGTGAAAGATCCCATATTTTGATTCGCCGTAGCTATTGTGACACTTGTAACCATGTGTGACGTCAAGGGGACTTCACATTGACTGGCCGTGCTGTTAGGATAGTAGCTCTTTTTTACACTTCATAGAGTGACACATCACTTCTTCATAGAATTTCCTTTTGATTACTCAAGTGTTCAGAAATTCGCATTTTGTGTTTGTTGCTTAAGTTTTGCACACTAGTGTATAATCGCAGAAAAATGCTATTATGTAAAGAGAATATTTATGTAAGTAAAACGTTTTAGTCAAAAATGAAGAGATTTGGCAACTATCTGTATATATCAACCAAATCCATGAATCAGAAACATCTCTGTATGTATAACACTCAGAAGAAAATGTCTTTGCCAAAATTTCTTCTTAGTTTTGCATTATGTTATTACATAACTCTATTTTTTTATGTTACTGAAAATGAAACATAATTTTATTAAAGCAAACAAATGTCTAATGTTACATCACGTGTTGATAGATTAAAATTCTTAATGCTTGAGAATTATTTTTAAAATCATCAAAAATATGCTTGAAAATTTGCATTTTCACGCAAAGTTTATTTGAACTGCAATTTTTGTTGTTGTTGTTGTTTATTTGATTGGATAAAGTTTAAAATTATGTGACATTTAGAAACAAAAACACATGCAATCAAAACGAAATTTATAGAGTACGACAAGAGGTCTAGCGATACATTTGAGCTTAACGTTGCTGAGAGAAATCTCGTTTTACTTACCCATCATACGTAGTATAGGGTAAGTCTTGTAATCGTTTTGAAAATCGAAATTTTTTTTTTTACTTACCCATCATACGTAGTATAGGGTAAGTCTTGTAATCGTTTTGAAAATCGAAATTTTTTTTTTACTTACCCATCATACGTAGTATAGAGTAAGTCTTGTAATCGTTTTGAAAATCGATTTTTTTTTTACTTACCCATCATACGTAGTATAGGGTAATTCTTGTAATCGTTTTGAAAAAAAAAAAATTGAGCGATTTACACGTTTCAGACCCTGGAGATTCCGAAAAACATATTTTTAGAAAAAAAATTTTTGCCGTCCGTCTGTGTGTGTGTCTGTGTGTCTGTAAACGCTCTATCTCCCGAAAAAATTGAGATAGAGACTTGTAATTTGGTATGCACTTAGTATGTAATAATGGGAAGAAGCCTATTTAATTTCAATAACCTCGATTAACCGGAAATATTTTTTTCGGACTCTCGAAATATTCGTTCTGATAAAAGGTATATAAAAATTTTCGAAATTGTTTATTTTAAGAAATGAATATAAAAGACAATAAAAAAAACATACATTTTGCATAAAGCATGAAGTCGATCGGATAATTAGGTGCCGAGATATTTGGAATCTTATTTCCACACTCTTCGATTTTTCATGACCCTGTATTTCATCCAAATTTCACTTCAAAGATATATTTTAATTGGAAATTTGACGCTTAATCAGATGCAATAAATCTCTAGTTAATAGGATTATTATTTTTGAAGTTATAAAATAAGTTAAGGATGTTTCTTTCAAACATCTCAGTAATCGAACCTTTAAAGTTTATGACGTCATCAAGCCACGATTTTATTTGAATTGCAATGCATTTTATAAGTAGTTTACACATTTTTATTTTAATATTTTACATTATGCATATCCATGATGGGTAAGTATTACGGTGGCCCCCAACGACTAGTTTCTTATTACATTATCCAACAACAAATGTATTTGTATTATTCATATCCATACAATAACTGTTATTTAGCAGTTTCATTAACAGAGTCATTTAACATTTATAATAAATTAAAAAAAATCTTAAAACGCCATTAAAAAAAGGATAAAAAGTTTTTTAAAAATTGCATAGCTAAGAGATTTTTTGTTTCTTTTTAACAAAAAGCCATACATAACCGCCTGTAAATAATATGATAAAAAATATATATATTATCAAAATTTCAAACCAATTGATTAGAAAAATGATATTTTTCATCAATTTGACAAAGAAAACCATTTTTACGAAATATTCTTGTACTTAAAAATAAACTGTATAATCTATTTATGTGTCATAAAAATTCTGAATTCTGAAATTGAACAAATATATACTATAAAAAAGCTTCGTGAATGTGTTAGAAAGTAATCGAGATGGGAAATAAGGTTATTTTCGGGGGTTAATACGTTACATTACACAAAAACCTGTTATTTTTGTAACATATAGGTAACCACTTGCTAGGTACGCAACCAACTGATGTTTTAATTGAAGGCCTATAAGCAGAATGTTTGAAATAATTTTGGGAAGTATAGATGCTTCTTTCTGATAAGATCAATCCACTCCATTAAAACCTGTTTGTATAGTAAAGATTCCATTTTAGCGCGACAAAAACTTACCAAGTTATGATACTTCAAATTCCATGTATTTTCAGCGTTTTCTGGTACTAAAAACACGTTTTTCGTTTTTAGTGAAAGAAAACGTCGAAAATTCTTAAAATTCTAAGTATCATAATTCGGTAAGTTTGGGTCTTTAAAATATGGATTTTTATTGTTTTACCTGTTAGAACATGGAGTATGTTTTCTAAATAAAACTTATGGAACGCAAGGTTGGTTGGTTCGTTGGTTTATTACGGCCGATTATCTACTCGAAGTCCTAGGAGGAGTGCCCTCCGTGGGGGTCTTTCTAAGGGAACCTAATACGTATTTCCACATGGTTATCCAAGGTTCAAAGAAAACCACGGAAAACGCCCAATGATTAGGCCGACAAGCGCGATTGGGTTCAAACCCAGGACCTCCCGTCTACCAGTTTTGAGAGCAGATCCTCTCGGCCACTGGTGGGGCTGGAACGCAAGGACCATATAAAACTTTTAATTCCGTAACTATTTAAAAAGTAACAAGTTTGATGTATATCAATTTTCATATGATGAAAAACAACATTTGAGACATTTTGGCAATTGAAAATTTACCTCTAAAACTAACGCATTAAAAATTATCTATTTCTCAACAATAAGAAGGGATACCCTGTATAAAACTAAAACACATTTCTAACAGCATGATTTGTAGGAAAATTAAATTAGATAGGAATATTTCATTGTAATAAAAACTTTTTAGCATAAAAAAATAACATATTCTCTACATTTCTTGTTTTAAGTTGCAAACGGCGCTCAGTTATTAAAAGCAATAGATTATGGTGTGACATCATTCAATATGTATTTTTTTTTAAATACTTACAGTAATATGATAAATTAAACATTGTCCACAAAAATCTCACGAATAACTTTTTTACAGTAAAATATTTCTAGAGAATGGTAGGTCTTGCATTTTTTTTTTTCATGTGATTCACATTAAAAGACATATGAGAATTATTTGCAAAAAATTATCACAAAAATTTAAAATTCACTCTCAACGCGGGAGATTAAAAATGACTGTAAATGGATAAAATATATTTTACAATTCAGCCGCCCAAACCGTAAATTTCTTTATTTAGGCTTTACAATATAAATATCAGCGACTCGATTTCTCCTCCATATTTATCAACTCAACGTTATCTTCAAAGCATTCAATCAAGCAATTCATTCTGTCCTTTCATTCACAGAAATATGCGTTGATTATTTATACACTTTTAATAAAATTTTATTCACTCAAACTAACAGATTTATCCGATCGAATGTAACGCTCAGCAAGTTTTCGTTTAACCCTTTATGTACTGAATTATGAATTCATGAAAATTTTATCTTCTAAAGCATTTTTCGTGAATTTTGAAACTACATTAGAAGACTTCCATAATCATTTAATAAATTTTAGATTGATTTTAGAAGGATTGAAGGATTTAGAAGGATTAATTAAATTTGAATTTATAGGGATTTTTGCAATATTTATAACCCCACTCAAATATTTTATTTTAAATATTTTTTTAGCATTTTGTAGATTTAGGAAATACACCGATGAGCCATAACAATACAATAGAAATATATTCTTACTACAATTTTTCTTACAATAGAAATATAGAAATATTTCTGAATTGAAAATACCCCCTTCCCAACAGCCAGAATTCTGAAAAGATGCAAAGGCAAAAGAAATCCTCCTTTTAAAAGTATTTTGTTTTGTGTAACCAATAACGCTTTTGGAACAAGATAAATTAATGCATCTATAACTCATTCTAAACTGTATTACTACTTATCGATGTATTAAATGAATTTTATAACAAGTTATTTTACTGGTACTTATAATTACTGTCAGTAGATAATGGGTTAAAACACATCTGTTGCATCCACAAATGTTTCAAAGAAGCAAAGTTAAATTAACTTCGAAAGAGTCGAACAGTAAAACGTTTGTGAAGATTCTATTTCGTGCCAGAAACCATGGTTTGATTCCCTGATTAGTGTTACTTTTGCAAATACGGTGAGAGAGTTTCACAAGTGTTAAAAAGCTACTAGAGTCAGGTGGGGTAAAATAGTTATATAAATAGAACTTTTATTATTCAACTTAGTTTGCCAAAAGTATATGGACGATTCTCTAATAAGTGGGTAATTTCACTCTGCGAGTTACTGAAAAATAAAAGTTATATTTTAAACAATTTTTCATTATAAACAGATAAGGCATAGTCTGGTGAGCAATATACAATATACCAGCATAAACTTTAAACAGCATTTTTCTTTAAAAACGTTATTTTATACAGGATGGCTACAAATCAGGAAAAAAACACAGTCGAAGAAAAAGGAATACACCAGTATTTTCTTATAGAAAGATTGGACATATTAATCTCTCAAATAAACAACACAAATTTTTCTATAAGAAAATGCTGGTGTTCATCACTTTTTGACTGTGTTTTTTCCTGATTTATATTCACCCAGTATAAAATAATGTTTTTGAAGAAAACATTAAACCTATTTCACATTTTAAAGATATTTTACATTGTGACATGCGAAATAGCTTAAGTAACGAAGATTGCTTTCAATATTTCAAGGACAATTTCAAAAATAAAATTGCAAATTATGATTGATAATGTTATTTTAAAACCCATTGTTAACTATTTTACCGCATATTGTAGGGTAAAATAAGTATACTTATTTAAAACTTTTTATCTCTTTAATTAACTAATTTAATCTGATTAAAGTGTATTTTCTATAATGGTGAAAATATTAAACAACAGATTTAAGAGAGCAAATAGTCTGGATTATGGTTCATCGGTGTATCAGAAAGAACAGCTGTAATTTCTGATACGTCAAACATGTCATATTTCTAAGGAAACATGGCGTATGAACATCTAGTTTCTTTTGAGAGTTCAACAAAGTTCTCCTGATTATTGTGATCACAAAAAATATCTAATTTATTGTCTTTTTCAAAAACTGTAACCTGAAATCCAATTCTGATAGTTTGCCCGCTACTATGACTACAGTGATCTCTCACTTAGACGCGATACACTGAAATCATTTTTCCGCACCAGTTTTCTTATAAAGTAACTTTCGACTTCTTAAATCGCAGAATTTGTAAATCGAATTTTGCTGTTTTAAAATAGTGGTGCGAAAAAGTAATTACTGAACATCGCGTATAAGTGAGAGATCACTGTATTTAAATTTATTTTTGAAACCTATCTATTTTACCCCACCTAATCTTAGGTGAAAATAGTAGCGAGTGAATTACATCCATTGTTATTTTTAAATGCTCTGCTCGTAATTTAGTCGCTCTTGTTACATACTTACAAAAACTGACGATATTTATTTAATTTAAGATATGGATCAGTGGCTAAAGGGTAGTGCATTAAACGTAAAGAAGAAAAGAAGTCGGATTTCGACGATGATGACTCAACCCCTTACAATTCGACAATGAATAAAATTATCGCCACTTAAAAAAGTACGTTCTCTGAAGAATATTTAACATTAAGATGTACGTTAAACCTCTCTAAATACCGAGGAACAGCCTGTGTGTGTTATTTGTCACGATATACTGTTAAATGACTGTATGAAATATGCAAAATTCCGTAGACATTTACAAACTAAACACACAGAATATGCAAACAAACCAAATGACTTTCTAAAATGCAAATTAAAATAACTGAAAGCAAATCAGAAATTAATTGAAAACACCGCAATTGGTTCTAATAATAGAAAGGTCATTTTTGCTTTAAAACAGGCATCTCTGATGGTGGTAAATTCAACAAAACCTGATACGATTGCAGATAATTTAATTCTACTTGCTGCTAAGGCAATGGTTACAACAATGCTAAGGAAACAAGCAATAAAATAATTTCAATTAAATTTCATTATCCAATGATACTGTTAGGAACAGAATCACAGATGTGTGAAAATATAGAGAAACAGTTAAATATACATCTAAAATTCAGTCCTGTTTTCGCATTTCCACAAGATGACAATTTATATGTTTCCATTTAATAGTTTTCGTTCATTATGAATTTGATTATATGAAGATTTTTTTGTTTAGCAAATCTCTTCCAGCTCACACAACAAGTGCAACACAATTCTCATATTTAGACAGTTTCATACATGGAATTAAAATAAACTGTTCAAAATGCATCGGAATAAGTACAGATGGGTTTCGAGCTACAGTTCACTGTTAATGGTTTCATTAGCTTGGTTAAAGCGAAAGAGACACGTATAGTTTGAGCACACTGTTCTATTCGTATTCACCGTGAGTCGCTGGTGGCAAAAAAAAATGCCTGAATATTTGAATACTACTTCAGCGCAGTTGTTTCAGTAGTAAATTATATTAAGGCTCATCCACTGAATTCTAGGCTATTTAGAATTTTGTACGAAGAAATTGGGAGTCAATACAACCAGCTTCTTTTGCATACAGAAATTAGGTGGCTGCCACGAGAAAAAAGGTTTAAATCGCATTTTTACACTGCGGGATGAAGTAAGGCTGATTTTAATGGACTCCAAATTCCATTTCAAATATCGTTTCAATGATTGCTGCTAGCTTGTCTATGTGGCATATTTGACAGATATTTTTAATTTTTCTGGATGAGCTAACTGCATTTAAGCTTACAAGAAACATCGGTACATATTTTTAAAGTCCATGACACAATAGGAGCAACAGCAAAACAAAAATTGGTTTGTGAGCAGATTAACTTGAAAATGATATTTCTGAAACATTCCTAACATAATTCGATTTCTTACAAACCTCTAGTTATACAATTTTCCATGATATTATTGATCAATCTCATTTACAAGAAATGATTGAAATCAAAACTATGGCATTCTTAGAGCAGGAAACAACTAGCGAAATTGTCATGCAATGGTTCCATGAAAATTGTTTTTCAAGAGAATACCTTTCCCAAATTTTGCTTGTACCTAAGAAATACGTATTCAGAATTAGCAGAAAAATCCATCTAGCAAATACTACTCTTCTGTCCCGCATATGTGTGTATAAAACAATTCTCCATCCTTGTGCACATGAAAACAAATGTAGAAATTGAATTAGTGTCCAGTCAGAATTACGAATACATGTTTCAAACATTGAACTAGATATTGTACATATAATAGTAAAAAGGCAGCAGCAACCTTCTAATAGCAAATAATAGTACGCATATTTTATCTGTCTTAAAATGTATATTACAATTATTTTTCTTATTAATGCAGCTGATTTTTATCCAACGATCTAAAATAAACGTATAATATGTGTAATTAAAAATAAATAAGGAGTATGCATTAAAATAATTCCTTATCTTATATTTAAAAAATGTTAGGGGACTCTTGAAATGCATATCACATCAAAGGGGATCCACGAGATCACAAAGTTTAAGAATCAAAATCATCTTCGTAAATAATATTTATTTTTAAAACATACGACATTTATGTTAAAGTATCTAGAAAATCATTATCATATATTCTGAAGATTTGACAAATCATCAAGTGATAATATGTTGACTTCACGTTTATGGCCACATTTCACTTCAGTTCTTAACTAATGATTTAAGTCAACGATACCAGGATGTATTTTATTACTTCAAGATAGCACAGTAATGGCCTGTTGCTATATTAAATATATATCCACTTCACGACACTAATTTTCTTCATAAATAGTATTGTGTAATATATTTATGTTTGTCTAAAAAATAAATGTAAATATCGTTCATATTTAGGAATATTTATACATCCTATTAATCCACATTTTTCTATATTATTCTTTCAGAAATACGATAAATTGCTAAATATTTTGGTATAATGTTGATTCAAAACGGAGTTAAGTTTGTGTATAAAAAAATTATTTCCTAAACTCCATTCTTAAATCGCCATAAATATTTGTACTTACTATAAATTTGCATTGCAGTATTCGTAGAAAAGAAAACTAGCAATACTTTTTTAACTAAAATGCTCCCATTCTTTTACATATTGTTGTATAAACAACGAAACATATTAATCATTAATTTATTCATTTTTTAAAGTATTTCGCATAAAAAATATATAACTTTAATGTATTAAAATTACAATGAATAATTTAATTTGTACATCTAAAAGTCAAAATGTGTGTGTGCATATGTATCTTCCTTATACAAATCTTTATTTTTGACCAATTTGCGCCAAGCGTGACATACGTAAGTTTCAGAACACGGCAAAAAATACTGTCTACTTTACAAATTTCCCAAACTACCCCATTACCCCTATTTTCAACCACCTGGCATAATTGAATTATATACAAGTCTAATTATTATCTGTTGCCACACATTATACTTATTTATTTAATTCCAATGATAAATCACAGTAAACACATTTAAATACGTGTACTTAGTCTTTATAAAAGAATAAAAATTCAGACCAAATAGCTATATTTTTTCATGAGAAATTCACATCAATTGAAAAGATAATGTGTATTTTTCATAGCTAAGATATAAAATAATTACCATAAAAGCCTTAAAAGGACGTAGTATCTTCATTTAATCAATTTCAGGAAAATAAAATAATAATTCCTTAAATATGACGTCCCCTTTCTAGACGCTTTCAGTGTCAATTCAATCTGACGAACGACAAACAGCTGGCAAACGGCTTCTATGATTTATTTCCTATTTCGTTTGTGTACTATGCTATACCTTATACCTTGATGTTTAATATTTGTTATGCAATAATAACATTTTCAATGATTTATATTAAATAGGAAATGAAACACAGAAACCGTTTGTTTAAAGTGAATTCTTTTATATTCAATCGAAACGTCATCACTGACGTCTCAACAGAAAGCGCCTATTCAAATTAGAATCCGAACTAACAAGAAAAAAATGACGTCATTTTAATGTAATATTATTAAATTATTATAATTAAATTTATATGTAATCATTGTGATTTAACTATTGTGAATGAAAATATAAGTTTACATTTAAAAAGGATGATTTATTATCAGTGAATTCTACTTACATTTCTGAACTGACGTTCATTATCTATAAAGTAAATGCTTTCTTTTCAAGTCAAACGAAATAGAATTTCACTAAATACTATACCGTTTTAGATGCATTATTTTTAATCTTTTTTTCCTAGGCATTGTCAGAAAAATCATATATGTTTCTGTTGCTGCTCCAAAGAAAACGTACATTCTCATTTATAAAGCTGGTGGATTTTTCTATTGTTGCATCAAAGTAACGTCATTTTTTTTTTGGATTGGCGTCTTAAGGATTTGGAGGCTCGAATGTGCACTATTGAAATCGCCATATTTTTAGGATATTACACTCAGAAAAAGGAATTTATTAAAACTACAAAACATGTTTTGTTGAGTACATTTTGGTTGTTTTAGCAAAATTCAAGTAAAATTGAACCATTTTACTCCAATCACCAAAACATTTTTTGCTGACGATACAATTTTTTTTTTTTGGAATTGCAAAAAAAAAAATTTTTGTTGATTCAAACAAAATTTCCATTGACCTATATTTAAACAAAAAGTTTTGTTTAAATATAGTTCAATTGAAATTTTGTTTGAATCAACAAAAAAAACTTTTTTTTGCAATTCCAAAATAATTTTGTACTGTCAGCAAAAAAGTTTTGTTAATTGGAGTAAAATGGTTCAATTTTACTTGAATTTTGCTAAAACAACCAAAATATACTCAACAAAACATGTTTTGTAGTTTTAATCAATTCCTTTTTCTGGGTGTACATTTTTTGTTATTGTACCCTGAAGGCCCAATGATTAACACGGCAAAGTTGAGCAAGTCTGCTAGTTATTGGTACAGTTTAATGTGAAAAGTGACAAATGACTAAATAAATCTATTTGGACTTATAATTTGACTGTTTTACTTAATTTCAGAATTGAATGAAATTCATGAATTTCTGATGAATATTAGTTTAATAAATGGTAAATTGATTTGGGAAAATGAATCTTATTATTCAAATTCTGTATCAATTGAAGAAATAAATATATAAAGGTTCACAAGAAATTTCATACTACACACACTGATAAGTTTAAAATGTATCTAAGAATTAGTGTTTATACTTAACTTTCGGATGATATCGTAATTCATATTTGGCTCCAGCTATTTTTAATGCATGGCAATTTTTTTAATCATCAACTATGTTATATCCTTCTCTGTATTTTCTAGTAAGATACCTCTAACACTATTGCACACATGAGCTATCCATTTGTGTTAAGTAAAACACAAATGGTACTGTTTTTCACGTTTTTTAAGATTCGGATTATATTGGCTACATGATACTTCCTATGTAATACAAAGTGGTCCTTTATAGCTGAAGAGTTTGTGCTCTACACCTCCCAAATTAGGGGAAAGAGGAAAAGCTCTTTTATTACATAGAACGTACTACGGAATTAATATGACTCTAACTTTAAAAAACCTAAAACACATATTAAGGAAAAACTCAAATAAATTTTCATGTGTAATGACATTGTTAGAGAGGACATAAAAAATACGTAGAAGGACATAACATAATCCATGATAGTTTAAAATTTCCCATGTCTCAAAAATGTCTGTTTTTAAATACGCCACACAAGGGCTAAAAGATACAAAAAAATTGTAAAATAATACAGTATTTTCCTATCGGAAAGAAAACTAGTTGGCCTTGTTGCAAATTTCTATTTATACTACTTTTCATATATAAATGGTGAGTATAATACAAATAATGCGCATTAAAAAATTTCCAGATTTTAGAGATCATCAAAATACTGAAATCCACTATGCTAAATAACGTTTTTTCTCTTTATGGTTATGTAATTAAGTAGCATATTTGTTATTTAATCTGCAAAAATGTGTATTCTTTCTTTATACGATTAAAATTCTCAAAAATGATTCTTAATACAACCAGGCATTTTTACTTAATTTAAAGCAATTTACTTACTTTTAAATTATGATGCACAGAACTTAAATGAAAAACCACTGTAAACTGCATAAGAAGAAATAGAATATTTCAAATTTGAAAATATAAATATCATTGGAATGGAATACAACATTCCAAAATTATATATGAATTACATTTTAGTATGCATAGCCTTCTTTAGACTATAAACACTTTAAACAGTTTAAATCATATTAATAATGTTTAAACATATTCATAAAGGGTGACAGATTTTGCTTCATAAATCAATTTCTATATTTGAAAGAAATCATATCAGTTTCGGTAACAGATCTTCAGGTGCAATAAAAATGCAAAAAAATATATTTTAAGGACAATAAAATTTGGACAAAAAGTAGAAATATTTCATCGAACAAAAAAAAAATATTAAAACCACATAATAGAATAAAACAAAAATAAGCATCATAAATGTACTTTGCAAAAATAAACTTAGATGATAAAATTTCTTAAAACGTATCTTTTATATCATATAAAGATTAGGTTTTATTACTTTGCAATAACAAGATATATCTTTAAATACAAACAGCACAATAGCCTGCAGGTAAACTTTTTTCCTATGAAATAATATAAAATATATAGCTACTTTTAGTGTTTTAATATACAGGGTGATTATCATTAAAGCAGTTTCAAACGGCTGTAAAAAAAGAACCACTGTTCAGAATTATCTGATATTTCGTCTAAATATACGTGAAACAATGGAAATTTGTTTTGCAAAAGAAAAATGTTCAAAAGTTGACCGATAGACGGTGCTGTACTTGTCATAAGATGCTAATTAAAAGACATGACATGCTGTTGTGGCATTTGTTCAAAGCCTATCCACCATTACTTCTTAAACCCTTTAATGTCCGCAATTTATTCAATGCAATTGCCGCACAATCACTGTTCTTGTAAAAAAGCTTCACAATCAGAGCCCGATCCTTCAATGACAGAGTCATGACTACCTTCTCAGACACTGAATAACAGGAACTGCATGTTCCCCGCCTTTTTATCACCAGTGTAATGTGCGATGAGCATGCCATGTGCATTTTTTATGTATGGTATGCATGCCATGTCCATGTCTTTTAATTAGCATCTTATGACGAGTACAGCGCCATCTATCGTTCAACTTTTGAACCTTTTTTTTCTCAAAACAAATTCTCATTGCTTCACATATACATAATCAGATGAAATATCAGGTAATTCAGACCAGTGGTTCTTTTTTACAGCCTTCTGAAAGTGCAACTTTAATTATAATCACCCTGTACATTAATGCATATTCAAATTTCAAAAACTATAAAAAAAAAATAGAACAATCTAACTTTTAATTATACTCAAACTCCTCTATAAAAGAGTTGTGTTGATCTTCTTTCATCTTTTTTTATATTTAAAAGTATGTTATTTAATTTTACACAATGCATAATGCATAAGCTTTTTCATGCGTTGATTTTTTTTTTCTATAGTCTGCAAGAAAAAGCTAAACATAACTTAAGAAGGTTTTACAATGCTTTTGAATAATGTAACACTGTTTATTTTATCCTTTTTTATGCCACTATTGAACTGACGCGTGATATATTTAAACCTTTGTCCAGTATAATTTCATGCAAATTTTCTAAAATGATGTTATGGAATAACAGGCGCATGTTTTATCTAGAATATACTTTTGTTGTTCAGCATACAATGTGAAAAAAATTAAACTATATAAAGCGGTTGCTTCGCTTCCTTAAAAAAAAAACTACACGAAAAAACATTCGCGAAACATTTTAATATATTGGTCATATTAGCATTGTTATCAAATTCTTTCAATTTTAAAATATTTTAACGGTATATACATATATTATGTCTAGTTAGGTGCGTGAACACGAAATTTTATGGATAATTGTTGGACAATAAAGATAAAATTACTTAATTTTTCTAACTGTTATAACCTATAATGCCATCTCAGTATAGGCGAAGCTTTCTCAATTTTAATATTTCTGTGAACATATCTCTAGCATTTTAAATTATACATGAATATCTGGATGAAAAGGCTTTTTAACATTTATTTTGCATAGAAAATAAGAACTCTAATTTTATATGAATTGGATGTAAACAGTGGGGAAGAACGAACTCCGCTCGATTAAAATTAGCTTGACCCCTAATGACCGCAAAGTGACCCACGAACTCAATTTTCTCGTAGTAAAGTAAGTAAACACTTTCAGCTGCGTAACAAGATTTATACATGCAAAAGAGTAACAAAAATTTTTTTCAATTTTAATATTGAAGCTATAAATTTTAATTACTGTTAATGTTGTTGATTTATCATGTTTGTTAAACATGAAAAGGCTTACTTGAGAATCGATAGCATGCGAAAAAATGATATTTCGGTTTGCAAAAAACTGATTAATATAGTTTAAAAATACGCGGAAATGCTTCTGAAAATTACGGGCAGCAAAAGAAACTTTTATTTCAGAAATGCTTCATTAGATCTCGGAAACTTTCTGGCTACTTCTTATGTGTCTAAAGACAAAAAAAAAGTTTTTCGAAATCGTTGGTGACTCGGAAGGTGATATATTACAGTTTCGTAAACCTTGAAAAAGATAAGATGTAGAATAAGAAAAAAATTGACTTTTTTTACAGTGTGCCTGTAGTATTGTCGACACATAAAGAGTTAAATAAAATAAACTTCAAACAATGTACATGCTGTTTAATCGTAATCATACATACAGATGTGGGACAAAATAATACGAACATCTGTAAACATTTATACCACATTGCACACTTGCAGTACAAGAGCGCCACCCGGAACAGAAGTCTGCCATATTGTGGTCGTGAAAGGGAAGGTACCAGTCTCTTAAAAACAACTGTCATTATGTGTTCCATGCATACATAGTTTTCTCTTATAGACGCTGCAATGTCAGACCTGTAAGACTTCATAAACGCATTTAGCTACAGCTTCGGTGATGGAAACATCAAAAGATTTGAAGGATACGAGGAGCATAGTATCAGACATTATAATAGCCATACGTAAAAGGCATTAAGATGGTGTCCTCAAAGCAAAAAAGTGGACAAAGGACAATGATGAAGAATAAGGATAGATGGATGTTAAATCGCATGGTGGCCCCAAAATACAAGCAACTGACAATTTTGGTTGAAACAGGAGCCCTCAGATGACTTTTAATTTCGTATGTCATCTGAAAAAGCGATTGCTTGTGCTTTCGGGACTCTATGCGATTCTACATCTCTCTATCCTTCTCTGTCATCTTTGCCTTTCATCCACTCTTCTGCTTTGAGAACACCGTCGTTCGTACCGCCTTTTGTAGACGGCTGTTATAATGACTGATACTATGCTTCTCGCATCCTCCAAACAATTATATGTTTCCATCACCGAGGCTGCAGATAAATGCGTATCAACATCATGCCTCCTTTAAAATATTTCAGGTCTGACATTGCTGCGTCACTAACGAGTAAAGGTACTATAGTCTGTGGCGACGAATTTCGATTTGTATAGCTCTTTCGATTCGTCTCATCGAACTTAGTAATTTTATACCTCGCATATCGGCTATTGAGTTTTGATAATGAGTTCAAAGTTCAAAATTTCGTTCAATGAAAAACAGATGCCTTCAAAGAAATAAGTGCAATTTAAGTTTACTAATTGTTTTTAAAGTGCCATACATTTCCAATAACTACTATAAGGTTATATTATTGCTGTTATTATAAGAATTTGTAATTGCAGATAAAATATTCGTATGCTACTTGACAGGCAGGTTTTCACAAGTTATGATGTCCTCGTCTAGTTTTATTCATCCTGTCAATACTTTTTTCCCGAATTACGAGCAAAATTCTTATAGTAACAGCAATAACATAACCTTATAGTATTTATAGGCAATGTATGGCATTGTAAAAATAATTAGTAAACTTAAATCGAACTTATTTCTTTGATGGCATCTGTTTTTCACTGAACGAATTTTTAAACTTTGACCCAGCCCCATGTCATTATCAAAACTCAATAGCCGATATGCGAGGTATAAAATTCTTAAGCTCGATAAGACGAATCGAATGAGCTATAAAAATCGAAATTTGCCGCCACAGACTATTTACCTTTACTTTTAAGAGAAAACTATGTATACATGCAATATCTAATGACAGTTGTTCAGAGACTGATACCTTCCCTTTCACGACCACAAGATGGCAGACTTCTATTCCAGGTGGCGCTCCTGTACTGCAAGAGTGAAATGTGGCATAATTTCTTACAGATGTTCGTATTATTTTGTCCCTCATCTGTATAGTATAACATATTGAAACACTTTAATAGAATTTTGTAATAAAATCATTCATTTTTACTACGTTAAGTACCGATATACAGACTAATAGAAAGCTAATTAAAGCTACATAAGATGATAAAAAATATTGCTAATATTAAAATACAAATGTGTCTTGAAAATTAGACACACCATGCAAAAATATTTAATAAGATATACAGTCCCTGGCCAAATTATTAGACGCAGTTGTTATTACTATACTTTATTAAATATCTGGAAAGATACATGAGGAATTATCCTGAAACTTCAGGAGTGTAAACAACATGATAAACATATATTTCCGCGAAGATTTTTTTCTCGAAAACCCATAAGGGGCCGTCAACAAATTGAAGGAAAACGAATATATTTTGGATAACCCTGTAAAAACTAATATTGCAAAAAGCATTCAAACTCTAGATTATGGTTAAGTGGCTTATTGTAATAATTTGGGTTCATTTTTATGAAGATAGCATGTATACTCGAAGAGAAATTCACGTTTTTATAAAAACAGTCCCAAATTTTACCAAGTTTTTTGCTTATAATTTGCAGAGTTTTTAATATAAAAACAAGTTATTTTCAGAAAATATGACAAACACAATTGTACACAATACCTTGCAATCAGAATTAAAAAATAATAAAAATTGTATGAAAAATGAGCAGGTTTACTAAATATTGCTTCACTGCGAATGCGCAAACTCAATCAAAATATACTGTGCATAATATATTAGCTAAATGTATGGACCAACTTTTATGAAAGTCTCAAAAACATAGCTTGAAAATTCTGATAGTAATCGTCGATAGAATAAGCTCGAATTTCGCTGTTCCCAAAAGGAAGCAAAAAGATGAGGGGTTGTATCCAAATATACTAGCTTATGGAAGTTGACATAATAAGAATAAAGTGTCTCTCATTCTATATTTGATACAATCCCTCATCTTTTTGCTTCCTTTTGGGAACAGCGAAATTCAAGCTTATTCTATCGACGATTACTATCAGAATTTTCAAGCTATGTTTTTGAGACTTTCATAAAAGTTGGTCTATACATTTAGCTAATATATTATGCACAGTATATTTTGATTGAATTCGTGCATGCGCAGTGAAACAATATTTAGTAAACCTACTCATTTTTCATACAATTTTTATTATTTTTTAATTCTGATTGCAGGGTATTGTGTATAATTTTGTTTGTCACATTTTCTGAAAATAACTTGTTTTTATATTAAAAACTCTGCAAATTATAAGCAAAAAACTTCATAAAATTTGGGACTGTTTTTATAAAAACGTGAATTTATATACATGCTAGTATACATGCTATCTTCATAAAAATGAACTCAAATTATTACAATAAGCCACTTAATCATAATCTACAGTTTGAATGCTTTTTGCAATATTAGTTTTTACAGGGTTATCCAAAAGATATTCGTTTTTCTTCAATTTGTTGACGGCTCATTATGGGGTTTCGGGAAAAAATCTTCTCGGAAATATATGATGTTTATCATGTTGTTTACACTCCTGAAGTTTCAGGATAATTCCTCATGTATCTTTCCAGATATTTAATAAATTATTATAAAAACAACTGCGTCTAATAATTTGGCCAGGGACTGTATATATAATCATTTGTGTATTTTGAAAATTTTTGAAAAATGCTTCTATCAAAATTAATTTTATCTGTGATTACAAGAACAGGAATACTTAAAACATTATTAGCATATAATTATTTTCATTAAATGTACCTTTAGGAGAAAAGAAAAAAATACAGTGAACTTTGATTAAAAGTGAAAAAAATAATTTAATACATTATTTTATTTTACAATCGGTTTCCTTGATGATAAATCGAGATTAAATAAGCAGCTTCATTTTACTTTATTTTTTGCATTCCAACATAGTTTGTTTGGTATATTTTTATGTAAGCACATTTATTTTGTTTTTCTTTCATATCTAGAATAATTTCAATTTCAAATGGATGAAAATGTAAAATGAATGTAACTGCGTTAAAGTTGTTAAAAAGGAATATTTTTTATTTATCCTTAGAAATCGAATAAGGCTTCTTCCTAAATACAAACTTTTTTCTTAATAAAATATAAGAAAATCTTTCAAATCTAGAATACAGTACTAGGAAACTCGATGAAAAGATAAAACCGTAGGTATAGGAAAATATAACAACATTACTCGAGAATGTATTTTACTGAAAAGAAACCAAATAAAATGTTTTTCTTTTCCTTTTTGCTTTCGGTTTTATTTTTCAGTACGACAGTCTAAAATTTACTTTGCTGGAAATAAATATTATAGAACAGACTTATATACATATATAATGTAACATGTGTATATTATAGTTACATAAAACTTCAAACAGACATTCGGGGATTTTCAAACGTTTAGATGTTGCGGTTCCAATGAACTATCAAAAGAAATACGCAACTCCCCTGTGTATTGTGAATCAAGTTGATATGTAGCTATGAAAGACAAATATAATTTTTTTTCTGGGGGGGGCACTGTTAGTATATATAAAACCATTGGATGAGAAAAACCATTTAATATAACCTCGCTCTCGTGAATATCAGTAGAAGAGAAAAAAATCAGAGAAATAACGCTGCCGAAATATCTAAATTTAAGAATAACATTACACGTAAAATTAAAGATAAGAAACACACTCTAATTAAAATAAGAAGTATTATCAATGTTTAATGTAAATAACTTTAAAACAACAATTACAACTTTTATAAAAATTTAACTTAATTCAGAAAAAGCTGAAAAGTTTTCTCGTCTCCCAAGATAGACGCGCTGGACATTTTGAATACCCTTAAGCTATCATGAATTTACGTAGAGCTATCCTGATTAGCAACAGCGGCTCCTTACTGTATTTTTGAAAGTGCTCCATAGTCATCACCAATATTTTAGAGCACTAATCTTTAGATTATTTAATCATAGAATATTTTACGATAAAAAATGTCGAAGGTTAATATTTGAAAATAGTGATTAAAATACATGATAACACCCCAAAACAGGTAGCTACGATCCACTACTGCTGACTAGTTATTAAAAAAAATTATAAATGTTGGAGCGCTTAAGCCAAAATTTCGAATAATCATTTAATCGTAAATACAGCTTATCTCAAAACTCCAGAATACAAACTTTAAAAGGAAACAGAACATCAATGTAAACCATGGCCCCTTATGAAAGCATGACCAGAAACGTCACCTTAGAAAACAGAAGAGGCATGAACGTGTAAATACAGAATAAGACTTTTATAAGAAATGTTCAAATTTTCAACCATTCGTAGTGTTTTACTTAACACACACTGGAGAAATTTTCCAAAACGCTGTTCAAAACCAGAAATAAAAGTTTCATTTTTCCAGTGTGCAACTGCGCATAATTGTAGATTAATGTTCTTATAATATGTATAACTCATCCTTGTTGAGTAAGATAAAAGCAAAATGGCCTGATTTAGCTCATACTTTCATCATGCTGAATGTTTAAAATATAGCGATTTTCACTGTTACGTTAAGATTTAAATTTTTAACGATACTTTTTCTTGATTTGTGTTCATTTGTGTTTCTGGGAGGCCTTATTGGTCAGTTTTACTTGTAATAATATAAGGTATTTAAGAAAATCCCCACATAATGAATAATTCGACGTTTTTATATAGACTTATCTCGTAACAGTTTGATATTCGACCCTATCCCACAAAAATAATAAAAACGAGAAACAAGTTGTAGCATTATCTCTACAGAATAAATAAGTTTAGTTGTTTTCGTATGCTTCTTCTTAGAAAAAATGCTGTTTTAATTTTTAATTATTTCACTTCATAAATGCACGAAATGACTTGAACTTTGCATGGAGATTCTAATAAATTTAAACTATATGGTATCCGTGAATTATGCGTTTCATGAAATACAGATCCTCAAATATTTAGAAACGCAGTGATTTCTCCGTTGTATTAGCTTCTTATCGTAAAAGACACAGAAAAGAGGAAGAATATTCAAGTTTGTTCAAGATTTCAAGACAATTCCCCCACTGAGCGATGTCACGTGGATTGCCGAATGTTTTCAAAGATATTAATATCTAAAGTTTCGAGGATAGTTCCAACGGCAATGGCAATTCTGGCATCGAGATTTATTTCAGAAGCGTCGGGCGTATTAAGGAATAATCGAGAAAATCCACCACAGGAAAAAGTCGATGCTAGATAAATAAAATAAAAATTGGGACCTTGCGGCGGTTTCACCACGCTCAAATCACCGGCTGGTGTGCACTGTAAAAAAGACAAATGTTTGTTAACCCTTTCCGGCACAGTGGTCCCACTCCGGGAACACCTAATTTTAATTCCAAACTGGCAAAAGGCACCAAGAATATTTTAATAAAATTTTGTATAATGAAAGCTTAAAATAAGAAGTTCATATTTTCTAAAAAAGTCGTTTGTAAATTCCGGTGTCAGTCACCAATTTCTAATTTTACGAACAGACTTTGTCTGTGCCGGAAAGGGTTAATCTACGAAAATATAATATAACCGAGAACGAAAATATACAATAACCTCTTCCGAGTTACCCATGATTCCGAGAACCGTTCTTTATCTTTAGAAACCTTACAAATCAGTATATTTTCGAGATTTAAAGAAGCATTTATAAAAACAAGTTTTTAAACAGTTTATTTTTTGTCTCTGATTTGCGGAAACGTTTCAGGGTTTTTCTTATACTGTATTAATATCTTCAGACCCGATGTTTACAAATGGGGACCTCTATTCATTTTCTTACAAAAACTGAATTTTTTTATCTTTTCGCATTTTGACGTCACTATTATATATCTGAATGTTTTTTGCTTAAAAACAAAAACAATAAATGGCAGCATCGATGCTGATTTCCTCATAAAATAAATGTTATTTTCATCTGACTTTGCAAAATGCCTTCAAGATAGTGTGAACAAGAAAGTAAGTAATTTTTATACTTATTTAATTTTAATACTTAACATTAAATTTTTTAAAGTTTTGTAGATAATTCAATTATTTAAAGTCCTTAAATTTGTGATCGTGTGAATTTAGGTTATTGATAATTACATTGATATTTTATGGGGCTAGAAAATTTAGGTTCATATTTCTAAACCTAAATTACAAGTCCCCTTAGAGTATTAATTTTAGAAAAAGTCTTTTTTCTGTGATGTATGATGTAATTATGTTTGTGTAAAAGTTTGCCTGAAATTACTTTTGCTTCAGGTCTCAAGAAGTTAATCAGTTAGGAATATCGTTTTTTAGGGTGCTATCAATTCTCGAATAAACATTTTCAAACAGCGTCACTAAATTTATACATACAAGAGTAATAAAATAATATTAGTTTCAATATTAATGTTAATGCTGGTAATTTAAAATGTTTATCTGTAAAACATATTTGTTGAGCGTGAAAATGAGGAGGAAAAGAAACTTCGTTCTTATAAATAAATGTTTCTTTAAATCTCGAAAATACATTGGTCTCTGAGATTTCAAAAAATAAAGAACGCTTTTTGGAATCGTGGGTAACTCGGAAGTGGTTATTGTATGTTTTTGCTCGTGGTTATATTATATTTTCTTAGATTAAGAAATATTTACTTTTTTTTAACAGTGTACAGTGCTGCTTATTTATTACAGGTCATGTTTTCTTATGTGGATATGGTTCATATCCATGTTATCTACTTCCCATTAAAGATGAACATCGCGTTTTCAGGACTATTTTAAACCATGTACATTTTAATTCTTAAATATTATTCACTAGTCTATAAGATAACTATTTATTCAAAAAATTTTAATGTCTTTGTGGCTGAAGTTCAATTTTCTTCGATTTAAATATTTTCATATTATAATGCTCTTTTGGAAAAAAAATTTACGTTCTGTTTTGTTGGTACGTGTATTTAAAATCATTACATTAATCTCAAAACGAAAAAAAAAATCAATAAGCTTGCTTTAAAATTCAAATTTATAAATAATGGCCAGGGAGAACCACAGCTATGCTATTCTTTGATTTGTAGCAATTTGGCTGCCGAGTGACCCGCTC
Source organism: Maratus michaelseni (assembly GCA_963931845.1). Taxonomy (NCBI): domain Eukaryota; kingdom Metazoa; phylum Arthropoda; class Arachnida; order Araneae; family Salticidae; genus Maratus; species Maratus michaelseni. The sequence continues at coordinate 257,924,020 of OZ007588.1, read as the reverse complement.
ACGGTCACATGTTATTTTCCGGTCATAACACAGTTGTACCACCGACGGTCATTTCAAGTCATTCTTTCCTGGCCGACTGACTGCCAGAGTCGTAACCAGCCAGCGAAGTCAGATGGGGCTATAAACATTTTTTGGTGAGGCTAATTCTGAATGTTTTTAGCAAGTTTGTTAATAAAAGACTGAACCTAAAATGTTTTTATCTCGGTTTTTAGGAGTTTGTTTGTGCTTCTGTAGTTTGACAATTTTAAAGTGTGTTTGCAATCTAAATTTTAAAACTCTACTATTACATTTTTAAGGCATTATTTAGTGTTAGATAGCAGCCGAAGTGTTGCGAGGGGGGGGGGGGGGGGCTCAGCTCTTATCTGGTTACGGTCCAGCTGACTGCTGGTTGTTATTTACATTGTTCAAATGTGAAGGATAAATTTATGAGTCACACTGATAGTTATTCTTAAAAGCTATTACTGTGGTATAAGTGTCCATCTGCCAGTGAAAGGTACATTTGAAAAATAGCGGTCATTCGACAGTTAAGGACCGAGCAAACAGCGTTTCTCTTCATCGGAACGTCTGCTGTGGTATATGGGACTCTTTGATGTTTTATGACTTCCTTAGCATGTGTAAAGTTCGGAGGTCAATCAAGGAATGGCGATGACAGATGGTCAACGCCTCTTTTTTTGTTGAGACTCCCCTTTCTTTTGTCGTTGACCACAAAACAATTCGAAAAGAATGGGAAGTCGTATGAGTTATGTCCCTCTCAGACAGATTTACTCAGAATGCGAATAAACGCAAGTTTAAGGTGTTATACGTATTTGTAGGTAAAGCCAACAAAATGCTTTAACCTTTTTCCACCTATAGTTCAGTGATATATCATTTGCTAATTGATATTATGTATAATTTTGTTGAGATTAAAATAATTGTACATACTTAAATAATAATAATAATAATTAAAGAATTTAAATAAATTTACAGAAATAGTTAAATACAATTGAAGAGATTAATGGAAGATGCTATATAACAAAATTTAAATGTTGAGAAAATTGAAGTTAAAACTTTTTGTTGTAAATTTTGTTTTATTTTGTAGCATACGTATAATATATTAAAAGGTGGTACTAACACTCTCAAAAAAAACTTAACTTTTTTTTCCAATATTAGAAATTATTAAAATTATTAAATATTAAATATTAATAAATAATGTCTCACATCTTTAAGACTAATAAGAATCTTTATATTTTAGCTTTACGATATGATAGAATACCTCATAACACCTTCATGAATAAAATAAAACAGATTTTGAGAAAATGACTTAACATGTTCCTTCGCTTAGCTCTTAAATTATAAAATATATTCAAAAGCTTTTAATCCAAATAATAATAGAAAAGAATAGATCGGATATTAAGAGTCATTCAAATTTTTAAAAATTAATTATCGTATTTAATTTTTACATACGATAAGAAATAATAGAAAATCTTTAGATCTTTATCTCACTTAATGCCAAGCATGTATTATGGTATGAGTACAAAATTATTTTCACTTAAACTTAAAACATTACACTAATATGTGATTATCCAGCTATTCTTCTATATCAGATACTAAAAGCAGATGGTACAGTCGTATAGCAATGTCTGATCATTATCATCACAATACCATCAGTAAACAGCCACCAAATATGTATTGTCTGGTCACTATATAGCTGATGATATATAGGTGACCAGACACTGGTATTTGTTTGGTCTGGAGACAAGCCAATGACTAAATGTATACTGTCTGAACAATGGTATTTTATTTACTAGGTAAAATGGATAAGTACGTACGTGCTAGGTAGTAGATGCAACTTTACTTTCTAGATAATAAAGTGATGCGCCTATCTAAATTGGAACATATGAATATTCATTTACTCAGATTTAGAGAAGATATTCCTCACCTGTTTGTATAATTTAATCCGCTCTTGAGACTTCTATAGAAATGTCCTATATTTTCTGACCAATTAAGTTTTTATTTATTAAGTTAATCAACACAATCTGAGACTATTCAGAAAGAAATAGTTTAATTATTATTTCTGTTGTTACAAAAAAATATAATTTGATAATACCGGGTGTCCGAAAAAGGTTGGACTGATTTCAAAGAATCATAATTCTAGAAATAATTGAGTAAATGTAATTATTTTCTTTTCAAAGTACTCGTCAAACATCCAAGATTTGTTCGATGTAGCTGTTTTAAAATCGTAACATTCATACGATGCACAGAATCGATGATATGTAAATGCAAATCGAACCACACATTCGCAATTTCTTCGATGATTCCGAAGTCGAAAGCGTATAAGTCTAAAACTATTGGAGTTATGGGGAAAATGTCAATTAGAAAGTTCTTCAGCATCTTCGATTTAGTAGGAAAGGACATGGTCTTAGACATGGTCTTAGACCATACAATAAACTAGACCCCACATTGGTAACCTTTTCGATGACCGGCATCAGAGGTGGTGGTGGTAGATTTATTCCGCCAAACTGGTTTTTCTCCCGCCAAAATCTACTTGGAGGAATTTCCCCCTTTTCCGCCGAAACTTTATATTGCGTCTGTGCCTGTCTGTGCTCTTGTTGTTTTTCTAGAGATTGACTAATTTTAAATTCCAAACAGTTCTTTTAAAAGAACTTATTAAATCAAAATGCCACAAAATTGTGCCATTTTCAGCTGCAAAGAAACAGCCGCATCAGGAAACGCTGTTGTATTTCAGAAAGCTATACACTGTAAAAAATAAAAGTAAGTCTAACGATAAATTGTGAATGAATGTCAAGACTATAATTCAGGGTAAAATAAAATATAGGCAACATCAAAGTGTTGAGTCAAAATACCAGCAAGAAAATACAAAAGAATAATAAATATATTAACATGGTTCTCAAATGACTATTTCAACAATGCGAAACTTTCTGACTCAATTTTAAACGAAAAGGCATAAAATGGCAGGCCTCACTATTGAAGTGATTTTGAAATTTTTGATCAGTAAATGAGTTGAGTTGTATTGTGCTGTCCTCTAAAAAAAAACACTGCACTACTACATCAAATATTTCACTAAATTCTTTTGTTTTGTTTTGCTCTGTTTTTCTGCACCATTTTGAATAATAAAAATAGTTAAAAATACCTAAGAGTGCATATTTAGTTTTAAAATAATTTAAACTAACAATTGCAGCATTTTGACAAAACATGAGCTTCATTTTTACAGATTTTCTTATAATAAAATTTTAGAATATCTACATAATTTTTTAATTGTTTTTAGGTTAAACCATCAATAGGTAATAAAATGCATCATTTTCAGCTGAGTACATCAGGTGTGGGTTTTTTTTTTTTTTTTTTTTTTTTTTTTTGGATAACATGGGTTACTTTTTAGAAAAGTGTTTTTTTTTTTTCAAATAAGAATTTGTGATTAAGCAAGAGCTTAATTGTCTGCCATTTTGTAATAAAGTGATAAAATGTAAAATACTCAATATTAAAATCATCGAACAAGCTGTAAAAATTTAGCGTTTAATGTAAATGTTTAATTTTTAAAATTCTTTATTATACTTTATATAAAGATAATTTCAAAATTTATTTTTTTAAGAGAACAGTACAATAAGTGATTCCTGTCATGTGACAACATTTTTCTTCTTTCAAGTGCTGCGGCATCGGAAATTCGGTTCAAAATGCTGACGGACTTTTCTGAAATATCTTCTGCTTTTATTGAAAGCATCTTTTGATTACAAACTTTCTAAATAAGAACACCTGCCAATTTCATACATTTCCGATCACAAATTAATGAAACAATTTCCTGAGGGCTCGGCCTACAGGCACAGATACAGATAGTGGGAAAATACAGATAGTGGGGCACCTGTTTATTGGGAATTGCAGAAGAAATGACCTTTTTGCCATGATGCGACAGTTTAGACCACCCACTTCAAAATCTACCTGTGTCTGTAGACAGGAATTTTTTTTTTCTCTTTCGGGCTACAAGAGTTGGTCTTCTTATAAAAAAACTTGTCAAAGTAAAAGTTGTAGATACTATTAAGAAGATTTATAATAAATTTAAGCAGATTTGATATCTTGTGAATTGACGAAGTTTTGAATTCTTTTCTTCTTAAATCTTATCCCCCCCCCCTTGAGATCATTTTTAATGATATCAAAAATCTGTCATACATAAATTTTCGACCCTTTTTCTAGAAGTATTAATAACTTTAAACGGATTCGATACGTATCATAATTAAGAAGTTATGGGGATTTTCTGTTTTCACCCCCCCCCCCTTTGGTTCGATTTTGCCCATTATCGAACTTGACCAAGATTTTATGCCCCTTAATTTTGTGTATCAGTTTGGAAGAGATTTGTGCAGAATTATTGAAGTTATCGTGTCCATAAAAAAGTGATCTAGATAGATAGATAAAAGTTTTGAATTGGGGGTGGTTTTGGGTTCTGAAAGTGATGATCGGTGTAGATCTGCAAAAACTTTTCAGAAATTCCAACATAGGCGTGAGTGTAATAGGTAGTATTTCTTACGAAATCTACCTAAAATCATAAAGTAGCCATTTTGTATTTGAGACGGTTTTATAGCATCTAATTATGACAGCAAGTATTGTTTAGAAGTCAACATCTTCAGTAGTTGCCTGTGGTTATTATTTTCAATAATTGTAAAGAAAAAAAAAATAGAGAGTTAAACTTCATTTTTTATAGCATTCAAAAGTTGCAAATTATTTTTTCTCAGAAACTTATGCAAAATAATAGTTATTTTAACAGAGAAACAATTACACAAGTTCTAACTTAGTAGATATGAAATATACTGGAATTTTTATTTTTCATACCAAAAAAAAAAAAAAAAAAAAAAAACTGTGCATTTGTATTTTTTTTTCTATACATGCGTATATGTTATCTATCGATGTTTTCCTTTTGATTAAAAATATTGTAATACATTTATACTTTCAATTAAAAAATATATATATATGTATATATGAAAGATTGCAAAAAATATGACTTTAAATTGGAACATCAAAAGCAAAACAAAAATTCTGGATTGCAGCAAAAATACGTTCTATAGAATGTATTGTTAAATAAAGACAGTATGTGATTTCAGGTTTTCAAAACCTATAAAATACATTATCAAATCAAATAATATTTTATAACATGTCACTGCTAACTTTCCACAAATTCTTCACTTTTGTAAGGAAAAAAAAGAGATACTGTAAATACTGTTCGATTTTCTGTTATTTTAATAATGCCTGCAAAATTTAATGCATTTTTAGAATTAAAAAAAAATCTGACATTAATTTGTTACATTTCGTGAAATGATTGTGTCAAATTGAAGCTTTCCAAGCAGAAATCTCGCAATAATTTGTGTTATCGTACTTAATATCTTAAATCACTAATAAAAATATATATAATTTAAGTAACATTTATTACAAGGACAAAGCCATTTTATAACATTAAAATAAAATACAGCAGCAAAAACAGAAAAATAAAATCCATCCAGAAGATTAAACAATCCTTTTTTCACCATGGGTGGGACTCTCATAACTTATTTCTATCCTTCCTCTTTGAGATTAAATCCTAGAAGGAGCAACAGTTTCGTTTCGCTTTGGTTTGTTTACGTTTATTTTTATTACGAGAATGAAATCGAAGTTGCCAAGAAAGCGATCACCGCCAAAACAGGCATTTTTTAAAGCGCCAATCCGAGCTGATCCTGAAACCAGATTTTCAACAATATAACAAAGAGATGTGGTCTCTAGTAGATTATTCCTCTGAGGAAAGGATCCACTATGTACACAAATAACCTAAGCAAAAAGTTAAAATTGTGAATGTGTGGTGCAATTTGCATTTTCCGATCATCGATTTTCTGCGCATCGTTTGAATGTCACGATTTTAAAACAGCTACATCTAACAAATCTTGGATATTTGACGAGTACTTTGAAAAGAAAATAATTGCATTTACTCATTCATATTCATACTTTATTTGAAATAATATAAAAAAAATAATCATAACCAGTAACCGAACACTAAATATATATATTCTTAGTAAGTAGAAAAGTTTCCTTAATAAAAGTTTGAAAAATTATTTTTAAAAATCATATTCAATCTGTCTTTAAATAGATAACAAAACATAAACAAAAAAATCTTTTACGATAAAATCATTTCAGTTGTATTAATGGAATTACAATTAAGTAACAGTTAATTGAAAAAAGTTTTAATTATAGTTAATTATACTTCATTAATTATGCTTTATATACATTTGCCATGTTTAAAAGATAATTCACTTTTCTTAATGGTTTTAAAAAATAAATTTAGATGTGTAATTCTTTGAGAAATCTTCACTAATTAAATAATTTCTATTTCACTTTTTTTGCGAATTCTAAAAGAAACCTTTTCAAAAAACATTTGTTCACTGAAGACTTTAATTACGTCTTAACAATACTTAAATGCCAGGTTAAGTTAAAATAGATAATTCTTATTCGTATTACAGTGCTTTTTTATAGCAAAATTGGTAGTTTTCTAAAGCATTTTCTTTGAAATCTTACAGTAATAATGGTTTAAATAGTTAATTTGCAAGCAAAATGTTTAGTTTGTGTAGGTAAAATATTTAAATAGTGCAAAGAAAAACTATTTTCGTTTATTGTATAATGATTTATAATTAACTGTTTAATTTCACTTTTGTCATAATAAAATCTATTTTAATATTTGTTTATAGATTTTATTAATCAATGTAGCGGTATCAATTTATTAAATTAAGTTCTTTAAAAAGATAAATGTTATGTATTATTTTAAATAATTATACAGTATTTTATTTTTTTTTATTTTTTTTTATTTTTTTAATTATTACTATTTACTTTTTTTTTCTAAAAAAGGTGACATTTTGTTCAAAGGTGATATGTTCATTTGTTTGAAAATTAGCTATCTTATGTAAGTTTATAAAAATAATTGAATAAATAAATGACTTTCAATTTTGGTATTTATAAAAACAACACTAGATCTTCTTATGTGTTTTACATGTATATATAATGTTATGAATTTTGTATATATTTGTAAATATTTCATTTATTTTATTTTATTATTGTGAAAATTGCAGCATTATTTAAGTATTTCCTATTGAGCATCATGTAACTCTATGCTTAAGGCCTCGGGTGCTTTGCAAGAAAAGCAACCTTACACCCTCATCTTTATAATGGGGTTCTATGGGAATATCGCCAAGGAATGGGTTTATCGCCAAGTTGGCGATGGTTTGGGCGACTTATTTCCGTCGCCAAATTTGGCGATATATCGCCAAATGTCGCCAAGGTGGCGACGGATTTGGCGACATTTTGTGCACACCCCCCTGGTTTTAGAGAGAAACGTTCTACGGTTAAGGCATTATTAGCTCTTAGGGAATGTACAAAGGACATTTTGATGGATAAGTACTGTGCCTTAACCTCATTGGATATTCAGGGAGCATTTGACTCCGCTGACTGGTTAATAATGAGTCATATTATAGAAAATCTTCCTGTGGCAACATATTTGAAATCAATGTTGAGAAACTATATTTCAGAAAGGTACATAGGGTTTAATTATGTGAATGGAATAAAGTGGTTCTTATTGTTCCAAGGAAGCTCGCAGGGTTCTTGCCTCGGGCCGCTATTATGGTTGCTGATTGCCGATTCTATTCTTAAAGATTATTGTTTAATAAATAAATATATAATTTCATATGCGGATGACTACGTCATTTTGACAGGAGCAAACACCAGAAGAGAGTTGGAAGATGGAATGAATACTTTGATTCAATTATTTAGGAATATCAGTGAAAAATACAAACTGAGAGTGAGTACTGACAAGTGTGAGTCAATGCTTTTTGGAAAATATCAACTAGAAAACAGAAGACCAATTTTTAAAATTGATAACACTTCTATTACAGTCAAAGATGCAATCACCTATTTGGGATTTATAATTGATAGTAATTTCACATGGATGCAACATTTTGAGGTTATTAGAGAAAATATTAAAAATTTTGTGGGCTCTATTACAAGGACGTCAAGGAGAGACAAAGGACTTAAAGCAGACTACAGGAAGATATGGTACTTAACCGTTATTGAGAAACAAATATTATACGGATGCGAGGCGTGGGCTAGAGATGTTAAAACACCGGCAATTAAAAGAATCAGTTCATGTCAGAGAACGGGGTTATTCAGTGTAATAAGAGCATATAGAAACACATCTACGGAAGCTCTCTGTGTATTGGCGGGAGTTCCCCCAATACATCATAAGATTAAGGCGATTTTGGAGAAATATCTGGTTAGAAATGAAGATACTGAAATTTCCATTCAGAATACTATAATAAATAGGCATAAACTAATGGAAAATCTGAGTTCTTATGACTATGTAAATTATACCATAGAGCCAAACATACACATTATAAATTCGGTATCAAAAATGGAACAAATAGTCACTGTAGATTTTCCGGTAATTTATACTGATGGATCTAAAATGGATGGTGGAGTAGCTGCTGCATTTACAGTGTTTCACAGATTCAGATTCAAATTTCAGATTCAACCAAGCAGGGTGGCCTACCATACGGCTTAAGCTCTACAAGCCCTGCTTGGCAAGTTTATTTAAAAAAAAAAAAAAAAAAAAAAAAAAAAAAAAAAAAAATACAGATGAGGCCAATAGGCCATTAGGCTTTTACTGAGGGAATGGAATTATTTACACTACTGTGTTTCCGCTATTTTTGTGGTCAATGATGAGGGTTATTCTTCTTCATCATCGTCTGAGGGCAGGACATTTCCTAGAAGGTGTGCTGGAGGCATTTGAAAGAGTTGCTGATTGTGTTCTAGGAGATGGACACAGTCTATTATTTTTTGTTGTAGATTTGGTGTATGGAGGACGTGGTGGAACCAAACTGAGGTCCTCAGTAATGCCGGTTTCCTTATGTGATATGCTGACGTTAGCGGGCAGTTGAGTGTGTAGTGGGTGGCATCTCCTATTTTTCCACATGTGCAGAATGGAGATGGGGCTTTATTGAAGAGAGAGAGAGATGATGGGAACGGGCCGTGGTTGGTTATGTACAGGTAGATGTTTCGGTGTGGGACCAGGAAGTCCTCGGTGACTTTTGGACAGAGGCTGTAGGCTTTTCGTCCCCTGTGCTCCGCTGTCCATTGGTCTTGCCATTTAGATGTGTATTTGTGTTTTAGTTGTCCTCTGAGGTAGGATGGAGGTGCTGGGTGGAAGATGTGTTTTATTGATGTGTCCGGTTGTGTGGCTTCCTTGGCGAGTCTGTCAGCGTGTTCGTTGCCCGCAATTCCTGAGTGGCCTTTTACCCAGTTGAAGAGGATCTTTTTTGTTGTGTTTTGCAGTTTCTTTATTATTTGACCTATTAGATAATTTTCTGTATTCATGTCTGTAAGTGCCACTAAGCTGGAAAGGCTGTCTGAATTTATTGTTGCTTTGTCGTGTGTGGATGTTTGCAGCCAGGAAATTGCGTCGGAAATTGCGAGCAGCTCCGCTTGGTAAACGGAGTTTGAGGTGTCCAGGTGTATTTGATGTTCTGTTATTGTGTCTTCTTTGTTGTAGATGCAGAAAGCGTATCCTACACCAGCGTCAGTCTTCGATCCATCCGTGTATACTTGCAAATTTGGCTGCTCCTCTGCATTCTCTGCCCATTCAAAATATGTTTTGTATGGTATAATTTCTGTTGGTATAAATTTCGGTTGATACATATCTGGTTGTATTCCAACCATGGGGATGCCTAGCCTAAGGATTGCTCCTTGGGCTGCTGTTTTCTCTGTTCTTAGTGAGAGTGGCATTGTTCCCGTGAGGACGCAGAGAGCTGAGGTTGCTGTCTTCTTGTATGCACGGGAGATCAAAAGCAGACACTGTGCCTGAATTGCTGAGAGGAGTCGCAGCCCGTGGGATTTTTGTAGTTTGGGGAACCATGTTGCTGCAGCGTAAGTTATTTTCTTTTCTAAGATTGTGTTGTTCCATATTTTTAGTATTGCTTTTGAGATACTGCGTTGTGAGGCTGCAAACTTCAGGAGGTTTTGGACTGCTGTGTTGATTTCTGATCTCTTGGCATGTAGATGTGGTAGGAAGGAAAGTGTGCTGTCCAGAACTAAGCCGAGATATTTTAGTGTGGGGTTATGTTTGATGGATCTGTTATTAATTTTTAGTGTGGGTGGACGCTTGAGATATTTACGATTCTTTATTTGCAGAACTGTTGATTTTTCGTGTGTTATTTGAATGGAATGACAATCCGCCCAGTTTTGAATCAGTTGGAGAGCTGCGTTGCCTTTGTCTTCTATGATCTTCCTGGTGCGACCTGTTATGATTAGAAGTATATCATCTGCGTACGCCACCACTTTGAATCCCTTTTCTCTGAGGATTATCAGGATCTTATTGATGAATATTCTCCAGAGAAACGGGCCGTAGCACGACCCCTGGGGACAGCCCTTTTTGAACCAGTGAAGGTCTCCAGAGAGCCAGTTGGTGTACGCAGATCTGAGCGATAGGAAGGATCTTGTCGTGTTTATGTATGGTCTGCTCAGTTCTAAGGTTTCGAGCTCTTCCACTGTTGCATCCCAAGGTAGATTGTCGAAGGCATGGTGGAAGTCTAGAGAGATGAGATATGTGTAGTTGTCTTCTTGTTTGCTTAGATCTATGATGGACAGCACTTCTTGGATTGCCGTTTCCGTCGATTTTCCTGGGACGAATCCATGTTGGGACGGTGCTAGTTTTGGTGTGTTGTGTAGTTCATGTAGGATACGCTTTAGTATTAGCTTCTCAAAGATTTTGCCCAGGATTGGCAGCAGGGAAATCGGACGATACGAGTCCGCTTCTGTTGGAGGCTTTCCATTTTTCAAGAAGAAGACTAGTTCCCCCTGCTTCCATGCTGTCGGGAAGTAGTTAAGCTTGAGGAGTGTGTTGTAAATGTCTTGTAGTAGTTGTGGGTGATGTTTGAATATTTGTCTTGTGATGGGATGGTCTATGTTGTCTATTCCTGGGGCCTTGTTTTTGTTGAAGCTGTATATTGCCGTTTTTAACTCGTTTACGGTGAATGGAGGGGCCGTCTTGTCTGGTGTTGGTGTTCTGGTGTCTGTAATCTGTGAATTTCCATATATGTGTTCTGTGAGGTCCTTGTAAAATGATTTCTTGGTGTGTGTGATTGTTGTTGAGTGTGCCAGTGCATATGTTTCTTTCTTGTGAAAGTCCTGGAAGGCAATTTTCTTCATTTTCCCATAGGGATCTGTTGTTGCCTGACAGAATCTCAGCCATGCTTCTCGTTTGGCTTTTTGGATTTGAAGCTTGTATCTGGCTCGCTCCTGTTTGTATTTCTGTTTGTGGGCTTGTGTGGATGTTGGAGAGTTTGTTTGTCTTCGGAGTGCCCGGACGTAGTTTCTTGTTTTTCGGAGCTCCGGAGACCACCAGTTGATTGAGGGTTTGTGTGTGCTACTTTTCTTCTTGAGAGTGTGTTCACTTGTCTCTTGTATGATTTGTATTAATTCATTGTAGTGTGTATCGAAGTTTTCTTTACTTTTTATTTGCTGGAAGTTAATGTTTCTTTCTATTAGTCTTGAGGTTAAGTGTTGATTGAATTTTTTAAACGATATGTTCTTCGTTCTGTATCTTCTTCTCGGGAGAGTTGGGGTTGTTATGTTTAGATATATGGTGATCAAGCGGTGGTCCCCGTAATTCATGTCTTTTTCCACAGTCCACTCTTCTAATCTAGAGAATACGGGGAACGAGAAAAGAGAGACGTCCGGCCATCCTTGTGATCTTTCTGTCTGAAATGTGGGTGGGCTGTGTGGGTCGTTTGCCGAGATTAAGTGGTGTTGGCTCATATGTGTGATGAGATGGTGTCCTCTGTCGTCGTCCGATGGATACCCCCAGAGTTGGCTATGAGCATTGAAGTCTCCCAGGTGTATCAGGTGTTTGCTCATGCCTCTCTTGTTTGTCCAGGCTTGAAGGTCTTCCTTTAGATCTGCTGACGGCGGGGAGTATTGATTGCCGATTGTTATAATTATATCTTGGAGTGTAACGTTAATGAATACTGAATTTTGGTGTTGCTGTGTTCGTATATGTTGTAGGTTGTTGTCCAGTATGATTGTGTGGCAGTTGTTGGATTGCGAGGCATATGAAGGCAGGGATAATGGTAATCCGTGCGGTCTTCTATTGGTGACTGCGCAATCCTGGAGACAGGCTATTGAGTAATCCTCTTCTATTAAGTGATTTATGAGGTCTGCTGTTGCTGATTTTGTTCTTTGAAGGTTTATTTGTGCTATTTTGAATTTTGGTGTTGTTGTTCTATTGCTAGTTGGTGTGGTTGTTGGGTTTGGGGTTGTTACCATCGCGAACTCTCTGCTGTTAGGTTCTGTGCACGATGGCGATTATGGAAGAGGTCCTGAAAGACTTGGCATCCGGCTGAGTTGGCGCTATGGTTATTTGGGTAGGGGTATCCATCTTGATCTTGCGTGTAGGTGCAATTTAAGCATCTGTGTTGTCGCAGGTGGTTTTTCTTCGGACATCTTTCAGATTCATGTTCTGCCATGCAATATGCACAAGCCGTTTTTCTCTTACAGTTGGTAGAGGAGTGCCCGAAGACTTGGCAGTTTTGACAACGAATTATTGGGGAGTATGTCCTTATTTTGCATGTTATGAGGCTGAGCGATAGTCGACCCACTTTGTGGAGTAACAAGGCTTGGTCTTCTGGGAGGTCTATTACTAATTGGTATGTTCGTGAATTTTCTTTTGATATTTCTTTATGTATGTGTAAATGTTGTTCGATGTCTTCGTTTGTCTTTTTGTTGATTTCTTGTAATACTTCGTCATGTGTGATCGACTTCGGGATGCCTAGTATTATCAGCTTTTTCCTTTTTTCTGTTACAAATTCTTGGGATACCAGACGTGATATGTCTTCTGATTGGTGTATTATATCCGACAGGGTGTCGACATTTTCTTCTGTTTCTGATCTCACTATTAATGTTGTTTTATTTCTTGCTATTGTACAATGTATAGGTGGGACGTTCTTGTGTTTTTTAAGGGCTTTGTGTATTTGTTCTCTGATTGAGAACATCGTTAGAGACGTGTTTGATTTTCTAGATAGTAAAATTGCCCCTTTGGAGTATCTCCTGGCTGTTGAAGATGCTGTTAATCTTGTTTGTGGTTGTGATGGTCTGCCTGTTTCTGATTGTTTCAGTTTTTCTGCGTATGAGTCGTGTGTGCTGTTATCTTCTGGTGTTTCTATTGCTGGTGTTTTGTGTTTCTTGATAAGTGCTGAGACTTTTGATTCCAGATCTGCTATTTTTTGAAATATTTTTTCTGTGTTTGTGGTGTTTTGTTTTATTATGGCTTCTTTCAGCATTCTGGTGTTCTGGACGTGTGGGAGTTGGTTCTTTATTTTTATCAGGAGTTGTTGAACTCCTTCTTTGGTCATCCGCTCAATTTCGTCTTCATTCGGGATCTGGCAGTTTTGTTGCTTTTCTTGCTGCTTATGCAGTTGGTTTATTTCTTCTTTTTGTCTTTGATTGTCTTGAGTGAGGAGATCCATCTTGGAGTAGAGATCTGCGAGGGTTTTTTTGTGTTCTGCTGTTAATTTTTCTATGTTGTCCTCTCTTTCTTTTATGGTGGCTTGTTGGTGTTCAATTCTTTCCTCCAGTTGTTTTCTGTCTGCTTGCTGTTTGTTTTCTCTTTCCAGTGTGTTGGTTTGTAGTCGTTCTGTGTCTTCTTCCAGGGATTGGATTCTGTGTTCTAGGGATGCCGTGTTGTTTTCTTGTATTTGGTGATGTGTGTTGTGGTTGGACTCTTCTTCTATGTTGTCTGTTTGGACCTCACCTTCCTTGATTTGTTCTAGTTCTTCTTTGATTTGGTGCATATCTTTGAGATGAGTTACTATTCTTTCTTGCAAGGTGTTAGCTCCTTCAGTGCCTGCTGGTGAGTGTTGTTTGAGGTGTTTGCACATTTGTCTAAAAGATGCTCTGAATGTGGGCTTAGTATCCAGGAAATCTTTCACGTTTTGTCGGTTGGTGTCCCTATGCAGGTAGGCAATGAAGTCTTGATCTACATCTTTGAATATTTCCAGTGTGTTTGTTATTTTTGTTTGTTGGGTTGAATCTTGTGTTTGTGATGCATTTCTTTTGATGTATGCGATGTTTTTTGTTATTTCTACTTGCAGCCACTGTAGGTATTTGTCTGCTCCTTCATTGTTTCTTCCTTTGTGTCTTCTGTAGTGGCCGATTGCTTGTGCGAGGATTTCGTGAACGTTAAGGTTTTTTCTTTTACCTGTTTCTATATCATATAATTGTTGGAGTGGCGGTCCTTTGTCTGATTGATTTGATGGGGTTATCATTTTTATTTGTTGTGAGTTTCTTGTTTTTGTGTGTTGACTGTTGGTCGATTTTGTATATCTCGGGTTGTTCTTGTCTTCGAGTTATGAGTTTGAGCTTTCACTTTGTGATTGATTTATTCTTCTTGGAATATATATATATATTTTTTCTTCTTATATTTCTGAGTTAAGAACTTTATTTACGTTAGCGATAAAGGTTATGTGGGATACTCTCTCCGGCAAAGAGAATTATGAGAATTAAAAAAAAAAAAAAAAAAAAAAAAAATGAATAGAGATAATGAAGATAATACTAGATAGAGTAAAATGGGTGAATTTTGGGAGAACCATGTGAGACCAGCCCATGAAGAGATAAGTGTCCAGCAAAAGCGAGTGCAGCTGCACCCGAGGGAGATATACTGTGCAAGGCTGATTGTATAAATTGAAAGGCCATAAAAATGACGCTATTGTGAGGAGATGCGGGAACATGTGCAAAGGAGCGAGGGAGTGTATTTCAGGTTGAAGCCTGGAAAACTATGAAAATTAAATGTGGCGCCCTACGCCCTCGGAGTGGGTGGGATAAGAATTGAATTTGAGATTAGATGTAGAAATTTAACACCTTTATACAGTGTTTCACAAGAATAACTATATCTATGAAGAAAAACTTAGATTGCATGATCTTAATACGATTTTTCAGGCGGAGCTGCAAGCCATAAAACAAGCAGTGAAATGGACAGTTTTTAATAGATGTAGTAAAGCAAGGATATACACAGATTCATTGTCATCAGTAATGTCATTACAACAATTATTCCCAAAAAATACAATAATAAGAGATATCTATTTACTTTTATTGGATAATCCATGGATAAAACTTGAACTTGGCTGGATAAAGGCGCATGCGGGTCTGCAAGGAAATGAGATTGCAGATGACTTGGCAAAAAATGCTATTTTAAAAGACGATTACGATGAAAGAATTGATTTAGATTTTCCGGTTTCTGCAATCTCGAAATACCTTAAGGATAGAATGAATAAAGAATGGCAAGTTGAATGGTCAGAGTCCACTTTGGGCAGAGACACATATTTGGTGTTAAAATATGTAAATACAGATTATGTATGTACAAGCCAGGTAGTGTAATATTTCATGACGGGACATGGTTCATTCCCAGCTTTTCTCTTCCGAATAAATAAATTACAATCAGATAAATGCCAATGTGGCATAAAGGGTGATGTTGTTCACTATATCTTTGGAAGATGCCCACTAATGCCGTGCTACTTTGATTTTAATTCAAATAAGACATTGAGAAAAAATCTGCAGGACGTATTTTTGAACTCAAAGAATTATGAAAGATTAAAAATAATTTATAACAAACTTAATAGTCTATATTCATTTATTAAGTATACATTTTGAACGTATTTATCTTATATTAACTTCAAGCATTCTAAAGGTTTTGAGTTGGATAAAGCATGATTTATAGACTGACTGTGACATAGTTGACAAGATTTCTGCAATAACGTATATTGGTCATTTAATTGTATTTGGAACTGTTATATTTACTGATGATCTACATGAACATTGTACAGTGATTATCAACAATCAGTATTCTTTGCCTGAAGGGAGAATATTCTGTTCTGAATTAAAGTTTTTTGTTGTTTGTTAGCAACAAGGTGGTATAAGTAATACAGTATATAGTGATGACTATCTGTTTTAAGGACATTATTTTCATGAACATTTGCTTTTAAGGACATTTTATTTTTATATACTGAACATTTTGGTGAACTTTACTGATCTTCTTAAGCATCATAGTTAAATGAAGTTGTTCAGGCACAATTATCACAACTTTTGGTAATTTTGATCATTGGATGAAGAGAGCTGGTGGATTGTGATATATTCATGAAATCTTGATGAACATTTGTTTTATTAAAGGACATCATATCTTCATGAACATTTGTTTTTAAAGACAATATATCTTTTCATAGTGAACTTTTTGGTGAAATTCAGTGTAATTTTTCTGTTATTCATAGTTAGTTTAGTAGTCACAGTAAGCTACTGTGATGATAGTTGCTGTAATATTTAGTTAATTTATTGATAATTTAGTTTTAGTTCACTATTTAAAAGCAGGCATGTTGCCAACTTTGCTTTTGATTTGTCCCAGTGTGGGATGATTTGTGAATATTTTCTTGAAAAACGCCGCTGATCATGCTTGATTCCTTGCGGAATCGCTGGATGGTGGGGGGGGGGGGGTTTCCGACAGGACATTTTCACTATAAACCTCGCGGTTAGTGTCCTGGCTGGTTGTTCTTGTGCACACCCCCCTTGTACCTGTACATTGGTGTCCTTTCTCGCTTGTGGTCCTCTATCAAGAGTTGAAGCACCTTGTGGTAATTTCTAGCATCCGAAAGCTCTGGAATATTCTGGAAGTTCTCTAAAACCTATATAAGGGCCAGCTACCTTCACGAGTTCAGTTGAGTTCACTATCAGCTGTGATTGAATTCACACGAGAGGCTTTTGCTTTGAGACTGTGTTGTCTATGAGCGACTTTGTATTGAACAGATGCAGGATAGTGACATCATCGAGTCGTCATCAAGTCCGTGCGAGGCTAACGAAAAAGACAGGCTACCGCAGTGCATTCCACCTATCTTTTTTACAGACCGCTAGAGTGACGTGATGCTCTTTTCGTACACATGCATTGGTGCATTCGAGCATCACGTGATTCCCGCGGTCTGTAAAAAACGATATGCGCAAAGCACCGCGGTAGCCTTTCTTTTTCGTTAGCCTCGGTCCGTGGGCCTCTCCCATCGTGTTGGTCCTAAAGAAAGATGGCTAAACAAGATTTTGTGTGGATTATCGTAAACTTAACGATATTACGAAGAAGGACAGCTATCCTCTACCAAGAATAGACGACACACTAGATAATCTTTCAGGACATAAATGGTTTTCCACACTGGATTTGAAGAGTGGATATTGGCAAGTAGAAATCAATCCTGATGACAAAGAGAAGACGGCATTTACTACTGGACAAGGACTTTGGCAATTTAAAGTTATGCCGTTCGGGCTCTGCAATGCTCCAGCCACGTTCGAGCGCCTCATGGAGACAGTGTTAAAAGGCCTGACTTTTGAAGCTTGTCTCATCTACCTAGATGATGTCATCATTGGTGGCCGCACGTTTGAAGAACATCTAGAGAATATTCGAAAGGTGTTAACGAAGCTAAGAGCGGCGAATTTAAAGCTGAACCCTTTGAAATGCAAGTTCTTCCAACGGGAAGTAAACTATTTAGGACACATCATCTCAGCTGAAGGTGTTCGAACAGATCCTGAAAAAGTGTCCGCAGTAAAGAACTGGAAGCGTCCGGAAAATGTCCATCAGTTGCGAAGCTTTCTGGGACTATGCACTTATTACAGAAAGTTTGTACAGGGGTTCTCCAACATCGCAAGACCCTTGCATAGGCTCACTGAAAGCAAACAGAAGTTTCTATGGACACAAGAATGCGACAATTCCTTCCAGCGGATGAAAGAAGCTCTCACATCCTCTCCAGTCCTTACCTATCCAGACCCCGACAAACAATTCATTGTGGACCCGGATGCCAGTCACGAAAGTGTCGGTGCTGTACTTTCCCAAGAAATAGACGGCCAAGAACGAGTCGTAGCATACTCGAGCAAATGTTTATCGAAACCAGAGCGGAATTATTTCGTCACTCGTAAGGAGTTATTAGCTATAGTGAAAGCCATAGAACACTTCCATCACTATCTATATGGCAGGAAATTTCTCCTTCGTACTGATCACGCATCCCTAACATGGCTGATGAATTTTAAGAACCCAGAGGGCCAAGTAGCCAGATGGATACAACGACTCCAGGAATACGACTTTGACATCAGGCATCGCAAAGGCTCTTCGCATGGAAACGCCGATGCCTTATCAAGAAGACCGTGTCCCGAAAGTTGTCGCTATTTTTCAAGAGCGGAGAACAAGTATAATCCCGAACATGTCATACGCTAGACGAAGACTTCACTATCAACGCCACCAGATCCCTGGAGTGATGAGAAGATTCGAGAAGATCAAATGGCAGATTCTGAAATCAAACCAATCTTGGAGTTATTAGAATCTTCTAGCACAAAGCCCAGTTGGAAAGACATCTGGATCTACAGTCCTACGACAAAGAAATATTGGGCTCTTTGGAACTCCCTCCACGTCAGGAATGGTGTCCTATTTAGAAAATTCGAATCGGAAGATGGGAAGACATCTTGGTGGCAGTTGGTACTTCCTCGATCCCGAATCCCAGAGGTCCTCAAGAAATTACATGGCAGTCCCACTGGTGGCCATTTTGGAGTCATGAAAACATTACACAGAGGAGAGCGCTTCTTCTGGGGAAAAGCGAGAGCTGACGTCGAACAATGGTGCAAATCTTGCGATGCATGTGCAGCTCGGAAAGGACCAAAGAAACGTAGCTGAGGAAGACTACATCTCTACAATGTAGGAGCACCTTTCGAACGCATCGCCCTTGACATCCTAGGTCCTCTGCCAAGAAGTGCTGATGGCAACAAATATCTTCTTGTTGTCATGGACTATTTCACGAAATGGCCTGAAGTTTATGCCATGCCTGATCAAGAAGCTTCTACGGTTGCGGATGCCTTGGTACACCAGTGGATATCAAGGTATGGAGTCCCCCTTCAAATGCATTCTGACCAGGGGAGAAATTTCATCTCTGCTGTGATTGAGGGTCTCTGTCAATTTCTCGGAATGGACAAAACTAGGACGACGCCTTTACATCCGCAGTCTGATGGCATGTTTGAGAGGTTTAATCGTACCATCCTCAACAACCTCTCACTGCTAGTCTCAAGAAACCAACAAGATTGGGACCAAAAACTTCCCTTGTTTCTTCTCGCCTATCGCAGCGCCGTCCATGAAACAACCAGCTATTCCCCGTCTCAGATGCTTTTCGGTCGTGATCTTCGACTACCTTGTGATCTGCTTTTTGGTCGCCCTCCAGATGCACCTTCATCGCCAGAGGGATACATGCAGAATCTCCAGGCACGATTTGAAGACGTCCACAACTTGGCTCGAGAGCGGATCAATATACAGACTGAGAAGATGAAGACCAGGTACGACAGGAAAGCCACGGGACATCAATTTAAAGAAGGTGACAAAGTTTGGTTTTATAATCCGACTCGACGCAAAGGACTTTCTCCCAAACTGCAATCGCACTGGGACGGTCCTTATACAGTCCTAAACAGACTGAACGATGTCGTAATTCGGATTCGAAAGTCACCGAATTCGAAGCCTAGAGTCGTTCATTACGACAGGCTAGCTCCATACTATGGCCATAGTACTTAGTTCATATGGTATAGTGCATTGATTGTAAATAGTGTAAATTAGTATAACCATGGTCTTGTATATAAATTAATGTAATTATTTAATTTGCTTAGCATTATCATTATTATTGTTATTATTATTTAAATACTTGTATGGAATGATGTCTATGCTTTAATTTTATTTTTAGATAAGTGTTTATTTTGTATACTTCAGCATTATGAATGTGTTTAATTGTTATTTTTCATGTATGCTTTAAGTGTTTTGAATGGTATAGCTGGGTTGTACTGCCCGGGACGTGCAGTCCTTGAGAGGGGGGCAATGTTATGAATTTTGTATATATTTGTAAATATTTCATTTATTTTATTTTATTATTGTGAAAATTGCAGCATTATTTAAGTATTTCCTATTGAGCATCATGTAACTATGCTTAAGGGCTCGGGTGCTTTGCAAGAAAAGCAACCTTACACCCTCATCTTTATAATGGGGTTCTATGGGAATATCGCCAAGGAATGGGTTTAGCGTCAAGTTGGCGATGGTTTTGGCGACTTATTTTCGCCGCCAAATTTGGCGATATATCGCCAAATGTCGCCAAGTTGGCGACGGATTTGGCGACATTTTGTGCACACCCCCCCTACTCCTGCTGGCTTCCATGAGGTGTGCTTGGCGATTTCCAGAGCTCCGAGTTAAAATTCATTAAAGTTGGTAAATATGCATATCAAATTCAGTTTTTTGACATAATCCCTTTCATTTTTCATATAGCTATCTAACCGCTAGGTTATTTTGAATTTATTTGTTGATTTTAGTGCTTTTATAGGACTTTGTATCTTTCTTCTGTCGTTGTCGATTGCCGGCTTGACGCTTAGTTCTTGTTTTCGTTAATTAACATATTAATACATAACATTTTGATTTATTTTATAGTTATATAGTTTACTTACCTACTGGACCTTCTTTTGGTGATGTTTCTGGAGCTGTTTTGTTGTATTTTAGTACTTATTTAGCGTTTCTCCATTTTCGGTGGGCGTTTCACCTTCTTGTTGTTTTGCTGGACATTTTGTTGAGTCGGGTTGAGTTGTATGTGGTTTGCTGCTGAGTTAATTGGTATTGTTGCTTGTTATTGTGCCGTGTAGTGGTCTTGCGTTTTGCGTATTTGTATTACACGGCTTTTGAGTATTTGTAGTCTTGGTTACTATGGTGACGTTGGTCACTAGTTTAGTATCTGGTTTTTGTCTGTTTTCGGTTGTCATGGTTACTGTTTCGTTTTGATTAGGAATAAAGCTGAAGAGTCTGTTTAGTTTTAGAGTGCCTGTATTGGTTGCCAGGGCAACTTGTAGATATTTTGTTTTGGGCTGTCATGGCTACTGTTTTGTTTGATTGGGAATATAGTTATTAGTTTGTTTACTTTTAGAGTGCTAGTATTGGTTGCCAGGGCAACTTCTTGCTATTTTGTCGAGTTGTTTGGGGCTTACTTTGTTCTTTATTTATTTCTTTATTTATTTATTTATTTATTTATTTTTTTAGATAGTCTTCTTTTTTTTAACTTTTTGGGTTGTTTCCATTGGTAGTTAGTGAAATCTGTATATTATGGAAGTGGCGGAAGAGTGGATAAGTGAATTGGCGAATGTTGAGGTTTCGGTTATGATTAATAAGATTGGGACTAAGCTTTATACCTGGTTTGAGTCTGGGTTGGGTTGGGTTGATTATTGACGGCCAATTATCGACACTAGGGATATAGGCCCGGCGGGAGTGCCCTTCGTGGGGGTCTTTCTAAGGGAACCTAATCCGTATTTACGCATGGAGAAAATCCACGGCTCGAAAGAAAACCACGAAAACTCCGAGCGATTAGGCCGACGGGCGCGATTGGGATCGAACCCAGCACCTCCCGTCTACCAGCTTCGAGAGCACAACCTCTCAGCCACTGGTTTGAGTCTGAGAGAGTACGTAGGGGTAATGTAACTACTACGACTTTGTCTGTAGTAAAAACTGTAACGGATTTTATTGCTTTGAAGGTTATGGAGGTTTCAAGAAGAAATGTGATCCTGGAAACTAAATTATCTGAGAGAGCACAATACGATAAATTAATGGAGAATCTGGCGGAAAGAATATCTGGCACTACATTGGAGGAAAAGAGAGAACTAGAAAATAATGAATTGCCAAGGAAAAAGAAAATGGACTATGCTGTGGTTGTTGCCATGTCGAATAAAGATGGGGACATAGATGGAGTGAAGGAGACAGTCAGAGAAATATATAGGGGAAATGCAAACCTGCCGAAACCCGATGACGTATTGGTTACAAAAAATAAACAGTTGATTCTGAAGATGAAAAATAAAGGAGACACGGAGTTGGCGAAGAGTGCATTGGAGGCGGATTCGGGATTAAAAGAAATAGTAAATATTAATATTCCAAAGAGGAGAAGGAAAAGGTTAATGATCTTGAGTGTGGATCCTGATGTACAGGAAGACGTGGTTAAACAGGGAGTCGAAAAAGTGCTGACTAATATGGATGTCTCTGGCGGTTTATCGAGTGAATTGAAGAGGAAATTGATGGACACAACTTTGGATGGGGAATCGAGGAAAACATTGGAGGATCTATACAGAGGTTCAGTCATGGATTTTGATATAGTTAGACAGGTGAAAACAAGAATGGGTAAGGTGAACTGGATGTTGGATGTGGATGATGAGGGTAGGAAATGCTTGTTGAAATCAAAAAGGATATGCATAGATTTTAATAGATATAGAATTGTGGATTTTGTTTCGATTGCTAGGTGCTTTCGTTGTCAGGAGTTTGGACATTACGCTGGTCAATGTAAGAATGATATTAGGTGCGTCAAATGTTCTGAACCCCATCATCATAGAGACTGCAAAGCGGCTGAACTGAAGTGCATAAATTGTTACTTTGCAGATGCCTTGGGAGACTGCAGTCATGCAGCGGATAATCCAGACTGTCCAGCATACCAGAAATACAGAAAAACCATGATTCCAGACCGGAGCTAAGGGCGGCCTTAAGTTCCTTCAAATAAATTTAAATCACTGTAGAGAGGCTGGTGACGCTCTTTTTGATTACATTAATGATAATAAGATTGATATTATATTGGGTCAGGATCCATATATTAGTGGTGGAGCTGTTGCAGGTATTCATAGAGATTGGCCTACTTTTCTCTCTATTAATAATAACGCTTTTATTACCTTAACTAACAGGGATTATGTCAGTCTGGAAACGCTGAAGTTAAATAACAGTGTTTTTATTGCTTTTAACGTTAGTGATTCTGTTATTTTCATCGGCTCACAATATTCTGCACCGTCTGGGAATCTGGATGAAGACTTGCAGGACTGGACTAATATTTTTAAAGACTTTGACAACCTGGTTATAGGTGGAGATTTCAATGCTCCATTGATTTCCTTAGGGTACTCAAGGGAGAATGAAAGATCCACTGAACTGATGGAACATTTAATGCGGTACAGTCTAAGTATCTGCAATGATTCTCTAGCTCCCTGCACGTTTGTAAAGGGTACATTGAAAGGTAGGCCAGACTTGACATTACTTGGTCTTAATCTTTGTGATAAAATCGACGGTTGGACTGTTGATGATAAAACTTTATCGTTCAGCGATCATCGTTATATCACGTTCTGTCTCGATTTTGATCCAATTGTTAAATCTAATTGTAGATTTAAAACGAAGAATAAAAGCCTGAAGAGGTTTAATACAGTTTTAGATAATAAATACAGGAGTTGGACGCAGGAACTAAATGGTGTTTGTACCCCTGATTATCTAAATAAATGGTCAGATAATTGGTTAACTGACTTAAAAGAAATTATGGAAAGATGTTTCACGAAGGGAAAGATCAGTCATAAACTAACGAATCAATGGTACACACCAGAGTTAAAAATTTTGAGGAACAAGATTAACGCGATGTATAAAAGATACGCAAAAAACAGACAGAATGATGAGTATAGAGAGGCTTACGTAAAAGAGAGAAACAATTATAAGAAGCAAATTAGATTAGCAAAGAAAAGATCTTGGTATAATTTCTGTTCCTCAACTGATAATGCCTTCGGCAATTTGTATAAATTTGTTTCGGGCAAATCTCTTTCGTTTACGGATTTCATTTATACGGCATTGGAGGGATCAGCTTGTTTTTCCACATTCGATGATGTTGCTGCTCAGTTAATGGATGAACATTTTCATACAAACGAGGTGCCAGATCAAGTTTTTAGTTATGAATCAATTTACGATTACCAGAATGATATAAATTTTAAGGGGGTTACTGATAGAGAACTGACCTACGTACTTAAACAGCAAGCAATCGGTAAAGCACCGGGCCCTGATGAGGTGGATGCAATTTTGGTGAAAAATATCTGTAATAAATACAAAGCTTTCGTTAAAAAAATTTTTAATAAGTGCCTGGGTCTGGGACATTTCCCTACTATTTGGAAAGGGGGGCAAGTAATATTTTTCAGAAAGAGAAACAAGAGTCCGTCTTCTCCGAGGGGTTATAGACCCATTACCCTCTTGTCCATCTTTGGAAAACTCTTAGAGAGGATTATAAAGTTAAGGATTATGAGAAATTTAGAAACAGTGAATTACTTTAATATTTCCCAACACGGATTCAGAGAGGAAAGAGTACAATTACGGCATTGCAAGATCTTAAGCACCTGGTACGAGGGAAATTGAAAGAGATGAAATATTGCTCGTTGATCTCAATAGATATTGAGGGAGCGTTTGACTCAGTAGACTGGAATACTCTGTCTTGTATTATAAACGATTTGCCTTTGCCCAGTTATTTGAGATCAATTTTGAAAAGTTACATATCAAATCGTAGGATAGGGTTTCTTTTTTCAAGTGGTATAAAATGGTTCAAGTTATACAGAGGATGCCCGCAGGGCTCATGTCTTGGGCCGTTGTTATGGTTATTAGTTGCTGACTATTTCCTAAAATCATACTGTGAAATCTCGAGAGACATTTTATCATATGCCGATGATTTTATAATTATTGTGGGAGAAAATACGAGAAGATCATTGGAGCGGCGAGCTAATGAACATATACAGAGATTTTATGATATTTGTCTCGAGTTAAAATTAAAATTAAGTATTCAGAAATGTGTTGCTATGATGTTCGGCCCAAATACAATGGAAAATAGAAGACCAATTTTTAAGATACAGGGAACCTCTATACCGGTGCAAGACAATGTCAAATATCTTGGTTTCTTACTGGACTCAAGATTTAATTGGTTGGATCATTTTAATGAAATTAGAGAAAACATAATTAATTTTACAGTTAATGTTAATAGAACAGGACTGAGAGACAAGGGATTGAGTTCAGTAATCAAAAAGATTTGGTATACAATGGTGATAGAGAAACGTATTTCATACGGATATGAGTCCTGGTTTCCGGATCTCCACATACACGCAATTAGGAAGCTGAGTTCGTGCCAGAGAATGGGGTTGTTTTCAATCGTTAAACCATATAGAACCGTTTCAACTGATGCGTTGTGTGTTCTTGCTGGAGTGGTTCCTATATATATTAGGTTGTCTCAAGAATATCTGGGAAACTCAGTTATAAATGGTAATGGCAAAATAGAAATTCAGGGTATTGAAATAGGCCAGGATAACATAATGAGAAAATTGAAGACGTTTGAATATCATGGAAATACCGATATTGACAATATAGAATTTATTTCTGATATAAGAGATGTAAAACCTATTGAACAAGGAATAGTTACATATACGGACGGCTCAAAAATGGAGGAGGGCACGTCGTCTGCTTTTGTGGTTTATAATATTGATGTTCAGTTACATTAATATAGGATAAAACTTCACAGGTTAAATTCGATATATCAAGCGGAATTATGTGCAATTAAGCATGCAGTAAATTGGTTCAAAAGTACTACTTACAGAAGAATGATTATTTATACGGATAGCTTTTCATCGGTTTGGTCTCTTCATCACTTGTTCCCACAAAATGAAATTATTAGAGACATTTATGATACAGTGAATAATATACCAGACAAAAGACTACAGATAGGATGGATAAAACCCCATGTGGGATATTATGGAAATGAAAAAGCTGATCAGCTGGCAAAGAGTGTCATAGAAAAAGAGGAATTTGACTTAGAAGAAAATTTGCCTTTACCTATATCCCTTATTAAAAGGTATTGTAGAGAGAAAGCCCTTGAGGACTGGCAAGCACATTGGACGGACTCAAATGTAGGAAGAAATACTTATAAAATTTTTAATAAAGTAAGTAGAGACAGAATTATAGGTAGCAAGGTAATACATTACTTTTGTACGGGTCATGGGAGTTTTCCCATGTACCTGAAGAAGATTGGGAAAAGACATACAGACAAGTGTGACTGTGGCCAATTGGGTGATGTCAACCATTATTTATTTGGTAACTGTCCGCTAATGCCTTATAGGTTTAAATTTAATAATGCATTGACTGTAAGGCAAAACCTTCAGAATATTTTGCTAAATGATGGAAATTATGGACGCCTGAAAGAGAATTACAATAAACTGAATGAACTTTACTCTTTCATTTATTACAAATTTTGAACAATTTTTGAGTTCTTGCTAAAAAATTTTATTCAGCTCGTTTCATCATGAACAATTCTTTTATTTATCAGTTATTATTAAAGCCTCTGGTAAAGTAAAATATATATTGCTTAATAGCTGTTGTTTTTATTCATTAATATTTGATTGTATCAAGAACACTTTTAGATATAAGTTACTGGAATTGATGTATAATAACAAGAATATTGTTTGCTTGCTCCTTGGACAAGGGGGTTATGTACTTGTGAAAAGTTAATTCATCATGAACATTGCTGTTATTTATTATGAAATAGTGCTTCTTGCTTACCTAGTGATTATTGTTTTAAAAGACTGTGATTTTATCCGGCACTGTTGTCTTTATCAAGAACAATATTTTAATCTCTAAATGTATAACATTTTGCTATTTTTTGGCAGTAAGAACTGCATTCTATAAGGACTCTTATATTAAACTTCGCCTTGGTCATGATGTAGGACATTATTTATGTTCACAGTACAAATAACTAATTTATCTATATTAGTTTTAGTTCAACTAGGATGGATGCTGGTTTCTCTGGACGGTTATTTGCAGTTTCTTTTCGGACATGGGACTATGTGTCTGGAACAGATGGACTTCAAATCTGAAAATTCTGGCGAAATGATAAATGAATATTTGTTGGAAGACAGTGCTGTAGCGTCCTGGGAGCTCGACTGGGCTGTTCATATGGAAGAGTTTGCAAGAACTCTGTACAATGTATTGGGATATGGAATTGAAAGACAATTGTAACCCCGAATTGTCTATAATGTTGTTATTTTTATTTCTTATTTTTTACTTATATCATAGGTTAGTTATTTTGTTTTGTTAGCCAGTATGCT
Source organism: Maratus michaelseni (assembly GCA_963931845.1). Classification (NCBI taxonomy): domain Eukaryota; kingdom Metazoa; phylum Arthropoda; class Arachnida; order Araneae; family Salticidae; genus Maratus; species Maratus michaelseni. The sequence continues at coordinate 257,897,035 of OZ007588.1, read as the reverse complement.
TTATAGTCAGTAATCATAGGTTATCGACACTTGTAACTGTAATTGTCGTAAAAGTTGTTTGATTTTTAGTTTAAGATAGCTGTTAAGTTTTTTTTTTTTTTTTTTTTTTTTTTTCCATTAAGTGATTGGTTTTTATTCACCCCTAGGGGTCTTGTCATTTTGTTTTAATAATTGCCTGCTGCTCTGGGCTCGCTCCTGCGGCACGGTTTCGTTGGAAGGTAGTGGGGGTTTTCCGCCGGGACGTGGCATCCTATACCTTTCACGGTTGGTGTCCCGGCTGGGTGTCTCTTGTGCACACCCCCCCTTGTACCTGTACATTGGTGTCCTTTCTCGCTTGTGGTCCTCTATCAAGAGTTGAAGCACCTTCTGGTAATTTCTAGCATCCGAAAGCTCTGGAATATTCTGGAAGTTCTCTAAAACCTATATAAGGGCCAGCTACCTTCACGAGTTCAGTTGAGTTCAGTATCAGCTGTGATTGAATTCACACGAGAGGCTTTTGCTTTGAGACTGTGTTGTCTATGAGCGACTTCGTATTGAACAATACGCTATATTGTTCTGTGTGAAATTTTGCTGTGCTGTTATTAGATTTGAAGATTGCTGAATATTTGTGTCATTTTGAAGATTCTTGTGTATTTGCCGAACTGTTTGGAGTAAATAAAGCCTGTTGATTGTTCTTATATAATGGCATCAATCCTTTCGTACCCCGAGCTCACAACAATATATATTCCGAAGATAAAAAAAAAAAAAAAGAAACTTATTATTAATTACAAAACACATTTATAAGAATTTCAAATATTTAAATAACGTTGTTAAATAACTATTTTGTTCCTGTGCTTATTTTGTCTTGAAAGCATAATTACATGCATTTTATGTATAAAATTATATCAATATACAAAAAACACCTTAGGTTTTCAAAAACGATTTAATGTCAATTCATTTTTTTATAAATTGTAAACTATTTTTTTAAAAGTGTACGTTATTTATTTAGCATTTAAATGCAATTTTAAATAAAAAGTATATTATCTAATTTCAGATTACAAAATAGTTAGATGTAGGTAGATACATTTTTAAGAATTCTTATACTTTAATCTTAACCTTAAAGCTTCTATGAAAAAAGGTTAATTGATATGTAACTTTATAAAAAAAAAAAAATAATAACTCTCAGTTTTAGTATTTATGAAAACAATATTATGTAACGAAATTAGTTGAAATATGTCTGATCTGATAAGGAAGGTCTCCATTCGCATACAAAAAAATATAGAATATTTTTGTTGCGAGGATATATATGTTTCATTTTTAAAAAAATGCGGAAACTCAATATATCGTCCGTAATAAAAATAATAATAATTAATTAATTAAAAATAAAATAAAAATAAAATAATAAAATAATTTTGCTTTTTTGGCGATTTATCGTCTGTTGGCGACAAAGGTAAATTTAAAACAAATACGCTTTTACGATATTCCTAAGGCTTTTCTACTCTTCATACTCAACTAGTTTAATTAAGTTTAACTTCAATAAATACACTTTTATAGTGTTGTCATATGCATTTATATGTATATATACTGAAATTTAACGATCGTATTATCGTATTATACAATTTAGAACAAATTTTAAAAGTGATTAAAATTGTTTCAAGCTCAAATTAAACTCCGATTCTGAGCACTGTCAATTCGACTTCGATATTTTTAGTGTAGGAGACAACAAAAGAACAGCATTGATGCCATGGAAACGACGACTTATTCAATGTCGAAATTTATGAACACAGCGTTCTCAATCAGCCAGTTACTTTTCAAATACATTAAGAACGTATCCAGCCGGTGAAACCGTGTAAAATTGAATAACTGCAGCAACACGCAACTTTTATATATCATTTAAGCTTTCAGAAATAATAATAAACTATCTCATCGTTTAAGTTTAAATTCACGTATTGCGCATTTAAAAACTCAATTAATAAATCAAATCCAAATACATTAAAATAGCTTGCTTTTGGCGAGGAAAAAGTGTTGTTCGCCAAATCGTGTCTTTTTGCGCCAAATACATAAAAGCATTTTATTTTTAAGGTTGTGTACTTAAAAAGTAAAAACGGAACCATTATAAGATCACTCCTGCGTCTGTCCGTCCGTCAGTCACAGCCCTTTTTCTCGTAAACTATGGAACGTGGAAAGTTCAAACTTGGGAAAGTTATAAAGTCTTTTTACCCACATATTTTCAGATTATTAGCCATTCACAAATATCTTTAGGAAAAATTTAGGGGGTTAATTAATTTACTTGGAAAAAAAGTTTTCTTTTTGTATATCGTGTGAACCATCTCATTATACCAAGATCAAAAATATATTTGTTTTAATTTTAGGCATTATATTTTCAGAGATATCATGAAAAATGCTCTGCAAAAATATGTTCCCCCACCTCTATTTCCGAATCTACTGAAAGTAAAATTATATTAGGGGTAGTAGTAGTTTATTTAAACTTTGCAGGAAAACTATAGAGATATTTCTGGGTAAATTAGTTTTTGAGAAAAACGCATTTTTCCGTTACACACAAACTTTACTTTTCGGGCGGTCAGTTGACGGGTACTTGATGTATGTATCGACGCAGAAACATCCAAGGATATTTGATAATGATTTTCACAAATTCTTCACTTTTGTAAGGGAAAAAAAGAGATACTGTAAATACTGTTCGATTTTCTGTTATTTTAATAATGCCTGCAAAATTTAATGCATTTTTAGAATTTAAAAAAAAATCTGACATTAATTTGTTACATTTCGTGAAATGATTGTGTCAAATTGAAGCTTTCCAAGCAGAAATCTCGCAATAATTTGTCTTATCGTACTTAATATCTTAAATCACTAATAAAAATATATATAATTTAAGTAACATTTATTACAAGGACAAAGCCATTTTATAACATTAAAATAAAATACAGCGGCAAAAACAGAAAAATAAAATCCATCCAGAAGATTAAACAATCCTTTTTTCACCATGGGTGGGACTCTCATAACTTATTTCTATCCTTCCTCTTTGAGATTAAATCCTAGAAGGAGCAACAGTTTCGTTTCGCTTTGGTTTGTTTACGTTTATTTTTATTGCGAGAATGAAATCGAAGTTGCCAAGAAAGCGATCACCGCCAAAACAGGCATTTTTTAAAGAGCCAATCCGAGCTGATCCTGAAACCGGATTTTCAACAATATAACAAAGAGGTGTGGTCTCTAGTAGATTATTCCTCTGAGGAAAGGATCCACTATGTACACAAATAACCTAAGCAAAAAGTTAAAATTGTGAATGTGTGGTGCAATTTGCATTTTCCGATCATCGATTTTCTGCGCATCGTTTGAATGTCACGATTTTAAAACAGCTACATCTAACAAATCTTGGATATTTGACGAGTACTTTGAAAAGAAAATAATTGCATTTACTCATTCATATTCATACTTTATTTGAAATAATATAAAAAAAAATAATCATAACCAGTAACCGAACACTAAATATATATATTCTTAGTAAGTAGAAAAGTTTCCTTAATAAAAGTTTGAAAAATTATTTTTAAAAATCATATTCAATCTGTCTTTAAATAGATAACAAAACATAAACAAAAAAATCTTTTACGATAAAATCATTTCAGTTGTATTAATGGAATTACAATTAAGTAACAGTTAATTGAAAAAAGTTTTAATTATAGTTAATTATACTTCATTAATTATGCTTTATATACATTTGCCATGTTTAAAAGATAATTCACTTTTCTTAATGGTTTTAAAAAATAAATTTAGATGTGTAATTCTTTGAGAAATCTTCGCTAATTAAATAATTTCTATTTCACTTTTTTTGCGAATTCTAAAAGAAACCTTTTCAAAAAACATTTGTTCACTGAAGACTTTAATTACGTCTTAACAATACTTAAATGCCAGGTTAAGTTAAAATAGATAATTCTTATTCGTATTACAGTGCTTTTTTATAGCAAAATTGGTAGTTTTCTAAAGCATTTTCTTTGAAATCTTACAGTAATAATGGTTTAAATAGTTAATTTGCAAGCAAAATGTTTAGTTTGTGTAGGTAAAATATTTAAATAGTGCAAAGAAAAACTATTTTCGTTTATTGTATAATGATTTATAATTAACTGTTTAATTTCACTTTTGTCATAATAAAATCTATTTTAATATTTGTTTATAGATTTTATTAATCAATGTAGCGGTATCAATTTATTAAATTAAGTTCTTTAAAAAGATAAATGTTATGTATTATTTTAAATAATTATACAGTATTTTATTTTTTTTTATTTTTTTTTATTTTTTTAATTATTACTATTTACTTTTTTTTTCTAAAAAAGGTGACATTTTGTTCAAAGGTGATATGTTCATTTGTTTGAAAATTAGCTATCTTATGTAAGTTTATAAAAATAATTGAATAAATAAATGACTTTCAATTTTGGTATTTATAAAAACAACACTAGATCTTCTTATGTGTTTTACATGTATATATATAATGTTATGAATTTTGTATATATTTGTAAATATTTCATTTATTTTATTTTATTATTGTGAAAATTGCAGCATTATTTAAGTATTTCCTATTGAGCATCATGTAACTCTATGCTTAAGGCCTCGGGTGCTTTGCAAGAAAAGCAACCTTACACCCTCATCTTTATAATGGGGTTCTATGGGAATATCGCCAAGGAATGGGTTTATCGCCAAGTTGGCGATGGCTTGGGCGACTTATTTTCGTCGCCAAATTTGGCGATATATCGCCAAATGTCGCCAAGGTGGCGACGGATTTGGCGACATTTTGTGCACACCCCCCTGGTTTTAGAGAGAAACGTTCTACGGTTAAGGCATTATTAGCTCTTAGGGAATGTACAAAGGACATTTTGATGGATAAGTACTGTGCCTTAACCTCATTGGATATTCAGGGAGCATTTGACTCCGCTGATTGGTTAATAATGAGTCATATTATAGAAAATCTTCCTGTGGCAACATATTTGAAATCAATGTTGAGAAACTATATTTCAGAAAGGTACATAGGGTTTAATTATGTGAATGGAATAAAGTGGTTCTTATTGTTCCAAGGAAGCTCGCAGGGTTCTTGCCTCGGGCCGCTATTATGGTTGCTGATTGCCGATTCTATTCTTAAAGATTATTGTTTAATAAATAAATATATAATTTCATATGCGGATGACTACGTCATTTTGACAGGAGCAAACACCAGAAGAGAGTTGGAAGATGGAATGAATACTTTGATTCAATTATTTAGGAATATCAGTGAAAAATACAAACTGAGAGTGAGTACTGACAAGTGTGAGTCAATGCTTTTTGGAAAATATCAACTAGAAAACAGAAGACCAATTTTTAAAATTGATAACACTTCTATTACAGTCAAAGATGCAATCACCTATTTGGGATTTATAATTGATAGTAATTTCACATGGATGCAACATTTTGAGGTTATTAGAGAAAATATTAAAAATTTTGTGGGCTCTATTACAAGGACGTCAAGGAGAGACAAAGGACTTAAAGCAGACTACAGGAAGATATGGTACTTAACCGTTATTGAGAAACAAATATTATACGGATGCGAGGCGTGGGCTAGAGATGTTAAAACACCGGCAATTAAAAGAATCAGTTCATGTCAGAGAACGGGGTTATTCAGTGTAATAAGAGCATATAGAAACACATCTACGGAAGCTCTCTGTGTATTGGCGGGAGTTCCCCCAATACATCATAAGATTAAGGCGATTTTGGAGAAATATCTGGTTAGAAATGAAGATACTGAAATTTCCATTCAGAATACTATAATAAATAGGCATAAACTAATGGATAATCTGAGTTCTTGTGACTATGTAAATTATACCATAGAGCCAAACATACACATTATAAATTCGGTATCAAAAATGGAACAAATAGTCACTGTAGATTTTCCGGTAATTTATACTGATGGATCTAAAATGGATGGTGGAGTAGCTGCTGCATTTACAGTGTTTCACAAGAATAACTATATCTATGAAGAAAAACTTAGATTGCATGATCTTAATACGATTTTTCAGGCGGAGCTGCAAGCCATAAAACAAGCAGTGAAATGGACAGTTTTTAATAGATGTAGTAAAGCAAGGATATACACAGATTCATTGTCATCAGTAATGTCATTAGAACAATTATTCCCAAAAAATACAATAATAAGAGATATCTATTTACTTTTATTGGATAATCCATGGATAAAACTTGAACTTGGCTGGATAAAGGCGCATGCGGGTCTGCAAGGAAATGAGATTGCAGATGACTTGGCAAAAAATGCTATTTTAAAAGACGATTACGATGAAAGAATTGATTTAGATTTTCCGGTTTCTGCAATCTCGAAATACCTTAAGGATAGAATGAATAAAGAATGGCAAGTTGAATGGTCAGAGTCCACTTTGGGCAGAGACACATATTTGGTGTTAAAATATGTAAATACAGATTATGTATGTACAAGCCAGGTAGTGTAATATTTCATGACGGGACATGGTTCATTCCCAGCTTTTCTCTTCCGAATAAATAAATTACAATCAGATAAATGCCAATGTGGCATAAAGGGTGATGTTGTTCACTATATCTTTGGAAGATGCCCACTAATGCCGTGCTACTTTGATTTTAATTCAAATAAGACATTGAGAAAAAATCTGCAGGACGTATTTTTGAACTCAAAGAATTATGAAAGATTAAAAATAATTTATAACAAACTTAATAGTCTATATTCATTTATTAAGTATACATTTTGAACGTATTTATCTTATATTAACTTCAAGCATTCTAAAGGTTTTGAGTTGGATAAAGCATGATTTATAGACTGACTGTGACATAGTTGACAAGATTTCTGCAATAACGTATATTGGTCATTTAATTGTATTTGGAACTGTTATATTTACTGATGATCTACATGAACATTGTACAGTGATTATCAACAATCAGTATTCTTTGCCTGAAGGGAGAATATTCTGTTCTGAATTAAAGTTTTTTGTTGTTTGTTAGCAACAAGGTGGTATAAGTAATACAGTATATAGTGATGACTATCTGTTTTAAGGACATTATTTTCATGAACATTTGCTTTTAAGGACATTTTATTTTTATATACTGAACATTTTGGTGAACTTTACTGATCTTCTTAAGCATCATAGTTAAATGAAGTTGTTCAGGCACAATTATCACAACTTTTGGTAATTTTGATCATTGGATGAAGAGAGCTGGTGGATTGTGATATATTCATGAAATCTTGATGAACATTTGTTTTATTAAAGGACATCATATCTTCATGAACATTTGTTTTTAAAGACAATATATCTTTTCATAGTGAACTTTTTGGTGAAATTCAGTGTAATTTTTCTGTTATTCATAGTTAGTTTAGTAGTCACAGTAAGCTACTGTGATGATAGTTGCTGTAATATTTAGTTAATTTATTGATAATTTAGTTTTAGTTCACTATTTAAAAGCAGGCATGTTGCCAACTTTGCTTTTGATTTGTCCCAGTGTGGGATGATTTGTGAATATTTTCTTGAAAAACGCCGCTGATCATGCTTGATTCCTTGCGGAATCGCTGAATGGTGGGGGGGGGGGTTTCCGCCAGGACATTTTCACTATAAACCTCGCGGTTAGTGTCCTGGCTGGTTGTTCTTGTGCACGAGGATGTTCTCGAGGATATATTAGTGGTGGAGCTGTTGCAGGTATTCATAGAGATTGGCCTACTTTTCTCTCTATTAATAATAACGCTTTTATTACCTTAACTAACAGGGATTATGTCAGTCTGGAAACGCTGAAGTTAAATAACAGTGTTTTTATTGCTTTTAACGTTAGTGATTCTGTTATTTTCATCGGCTCACAATATTCTGCACCGTCTGGGAATCTGGATGAAGACTTGCAGGACTGGACTAATATTTTTAAAGACTTTGACAACCTGGTTATAGGTGGAGATTTCAATGCTCCATTGATTTCCTTAGGGTACTCAAGGGAGAATGAAAGATCCACTGAACTGATGGAACATTTAATGCGGTACAGTCTAAGTATCTGCAATGATTCTCTAGCTCCCTGCACGTTTGTAAAGGGTACATTGAAAGGTAGGCCAGACTTGACATTACTTGGTCTTAATCTTTGTGATAAAATCGACGGTTGGACTGTTGATGATAAAACTTTATCGTTCAGCGATCATCGTTATATCACGTTCTGTCTCGATTTTGATCCAATTGTTAAATCTAATTGTAGATTTAAAACGAAGAATAAAAGGCTGAAGAGGTTTAATACAGTTTTAGATAATAAATACAGGAGTTGGACGCAGGAACTAAATGGTGTTTGTACCCCTGATTATCTAAATAAATGGTCAGATAATTGGTTAACTGACTTAAAAGAAATTATGGAAAGATGTTTCAGGAAGGGAAAGATCAGTCATAAACTAACGAATCAATGGTACACACCAGAGTTAAAAATTTTGAGGAACAAGATTAACGCGATGTATAAAAGATACGCAAAAAACAGAATGATGAGTATAGAGAGGCTTACGTAAAAGAGAGAAACAATTATAAGAAGCAAATTAGATTAGCAAAGAAAAGATCTTGGTATAATTTCTGTTCCTCAACTGATAATGCCTTCGGCAATTTGTATAAATTTGTTTCGGGCAAATCTCTTTCGTTTACGGATTTCATTTATACGGCATTGGAGGGATCAGCTTGTTTTTCCACATACGATGATGTTGCTGCTCAGTTAATGGATGAACATTTTCATACAAACGAGGTGCCAGATCAAGTTTTTAGTTATGAATCAATTTACGATTACCAGAATGATATAAATTTTAAGGGGGTTACTGATAGAGAACTGACCTACGTACTTAAACAGCAAGCAATCGGTAAAGCACCGGGCCCTGATGAGGTGGATGCAATTTTGGTGAAAAATATCTGTAATAAATACAAAGCTTTCGTTAAAAAAATTTTTAATAAGTGCCTGGGTCTGGGACATTTCCCTACTATTTGGAAAGGGGGGCAAGTAATATTTTTCAGAAAGAGAAACAAGAGTCCGTCTTCTCCGAGGGGTTATAGACCCATTACCCTCTTGTCCATCTTCGGAAAACTCTTAGAGAGGATTATAAAGTTAAGGATTATGAGAAATTTAGAAACAGTGAATTACTTTAATATTTCCCAACACGGATTCAGAGAGGGAAAGAGTACAATTACGGCATTGCAAGATCTTAAGCACATGGTACGAGGGAAATTGAAAGAGATGAAATATTGCTCGTTGATCTCAATAGATATTGAGGGAGCGTTTGACTCAGTAGACTGGAATACTCTGTCTTGTATTATAAACGATTTGCCTTTGCCCAGTTATTTGAGATCAATTTTGAAAAGTTACATATCAAATCGTAGGATAGGGTTTCTTTTTTCAAGTGGTATAAAATGGTTCAAGTTATACAGAGGATGCCCGCAGGGCTCATGTCTTGGGCTGTTGTTATGGTTATTAGTTGCTGACTATTTCCTAAAATCATACTGTGAAATCTCGAGAGACATTTTATCATATGCCGATGATTTTATAATTATTGTGGGAGAAAATACGAGAAGATCATTGGAGCGGCGAGCTAATGAACATATACAGAGATTTTATGATATTTGTCTCGAGTTAAAATTAAAATTAAGTATTCAGAAATGTGTTGCTATGATGTTCGGCCCAAATACAATGGAAAATAGAAGACCAATTTTTAAGATACAGGGAACCTCTATACCGGTGCAAGACAATGTCAAATATCTTGGTTTCTTACTGGACTCAAGATTTAATTGGTTGGATCATTTTAATGAAATTAGAGAAAACATAATTAATTTTACAGTTAATGTTAATAGAACAGGACTGAGAGACAAGGGATTGAGTTCAGTAATCAAAAAGATTTGGTATACAATGGTGATAGAGAAACGTATTTCATACGGATATGAGTCCTGGTTTCCGGATCTCCACATACACGCAATTAGGAAGCTGAGTTCGTGCCAGAGAATGGGGTTGTTTTCAATCGTTAAACCATATAGAACCGTTTCAACTGATGCGTTGTGTGTTCTTGCTGGAGTGGTTCCTATATATATTAGGTTGTCTCAAGAATATCTGGGAAACTCAGTTATAAATGGTAATGGCAAAATAGAAATTCAGGGTATTGAAATAGGCCAGGATAACATAATGAGAAAATTGAAGACGTTTGAATATCATGGAAATACCGATATTGACAATATAGAATTTATTTCTGATATAAGAGATGTAAAACCTATTGAACAAGGAATAGTTACATATACGGACGGCTCAAAAATGGAGGAGGGCACGTCGTCTGCTTTTGTGGTTTATAATATTGATGTTCAGTTACATTAATATAGGATAAAACTTCACAGGTTAAATTCGATATATCAAGCGGAATTATGTGCAATTAAGCATGCAGTAAATTGGTTCAAAAGTACTACTTACAGAAGAATGATTATTTATACGGATAGCTTTTCATCGGTTTGGTCTCTTCATCACTTGTTCCCACAAAATGAAATTATTAGAGACATTTATGATACAGTGAATAATATACCAGACAAAAGACTACAGATAGGATGGATAAAACCCCATGTGGGATATTATGGAAATGAAAAAGCTGATCAGCTGGCAAAGAGTGTCATAGAAAAAGAGGAATTTGACTTAGAAGAAAATTTGCCTTTACCTATATCCCTTATTAAAAGGTATTGTAGAGAGAAAGCCCTTGAGGACTGGCAAGCACATTGGACGGACTCAAATGTAGGAAGAAATACTTATAAAATTTTTAATAAAGTAAGTAGAGACAGAATTATAGGTAGCAAGGTAATACATTACTTTTGTACGGGTCATGGGAGTTTTCCCATGTACCTGAAGAAGATTGGAAAAAGACATACAGACAAGTGTGACTGTGGCCAATTGGGTGATGTCAACCATTATTTATTTGGTAACTGTCCGCTAATGCCTTATAGGTTTAAATTTAATAATGCATTGACTGTAAGGCAAAACCTTCAGAATATTTTGCTAAATGATGGAAATTATGGACGCCTGAAAGAGAATTACAATAAACTGAATGAACTTTACTCTTTCATTTATTACAAATTTTGAACAATTTTTGAGTTCTTGTTAAAAAATTTTATTCAGCTGGTTTCATCATGAACAATTCTTTTATTTATCAGTTATTATTAAAGCCTCTGGTAAAGTAAAATATATATTGCTTAATAGCTGTTGTTTTTATTCATTAATATTTGATTGTATCAAGAACACTTTTAGATATAAGTTACTGGAATTGATGTATAATACCAAGAATATTGTTTGCTTGCTCCTTGGACAAGGGGGTTATGTACTTGTGAAAAGTTAATTCATCATGAACATTGCTTTTATTTATTATGAAATAGTGCTTCTTGCTTACCTAGTGATTATTGTTTTAAAAGACTGTGATTTTATCCGGCACTGTTGTCTTTATCAAGAACAATATTTTAATCTCTAAATGTATAACATTTTGCTATTTTTTGGCAGTAAGAACTGCATTCTATAAGGACTCTTATATTAAACTTCGCCTTGGTCATGATGTAGGACATTATTTATGTTCACAGTACAAATAACTAATTTATCTATATTAGTTTTAGTTCAACTAGGATGGATGCTGGTTTCTCTGGACGGTTATTTGCAGTTTCTTTTCGGACATGGGACTATGTGTCTGGAACAGATGGACTTCAAATCTGAAAATTCTGGCGAAATGATAAATGAATATTTGTTGGAAGACAGTGCTGTAGCGTCCTGGGAGCTCGACTGGGCTGTTCATATGGAAGAGTTTGCAAGAACTCTGTACAATGTATTGGGATATGGAATTGAAAGACAATTGTAACCCCGAATTGTCTATAATGTTGTTATTTTTATTTCTTATTTTTTACTTATATCATAGGTTAGTTATTTTGTTTTGTTAGCCAGTATGCTTTATAGTCAGTAATCATAGGTCATCGACACTTGTAACTGTAATTGTCGTAAAAGTTGTTTGATTTTTAGTTTAAGATAGCTGTTAAGTTTTTTTTTTTTCCATTAAGTGATTGGTTTTTATTCACCCCTAGGGGTCTTGTCATTTTGTTTTAATAATTGTCTGCTGCTCTGTGCTCGCTCCTGCGGCGCGGTTTCGTTGGAAGGTAGTGGGGGTTTTCCGCCGGGACGTGGCATCCTATACCTTTCACGGTTGGTGTCCCGGCTGGGTGTCTCTTGTGCACACCCACCCCTTGTACCTGTACATTGGTGTCCTTTCTCGCTTGTTGTCCTCTATCAAGAGTTGAAGCACCTTCTGGTAATTTCTAGCATCCGAAAGCTCTGGAATATTCTGGAAGTTCTCTAAAACCTATATAAGGGCCAGCTACCTTCACGAGTTCAGTTGAGTTCACTATCAGCTGTGATTGAATTCACACGAGAGGCTTTTGCTTTGAGACTGTGTTGTCTATGAGCGATTTCGTATTGAACAATACGCTATATTGTTCTGTGTGAAATTTTGCTGTGCTGTTATTAGATTTGAAGATTTCTGAATATTTGTGTCATTGTGAAGATTCTTGTGTATTTACCGAACTGTTTGGAGTAAATAAAGCCTGTTGATTGTTCTTATATATTGGCATCAATCCTTTCGTACCCCGAGCTCACAACAATATATATTCCGAAGATTAAAAAAAAAAAAAAAAGAAACTTATTATTAATTACAAAACACATTTATAAGAATTTCAAATATTTAAATAACGTTGTTAAATAACTATTTTGTTCCTGTGCTTATTTTGTCTTGAAAGCATAATTACATGCATTTTATGTATAAAATTATATCAATATACAAAAAACACCTTAGGTTTTCAAAAACGATTTAATGTCAATTCATTTTTTTATAAATTGTAAACTATTTTTTTAAAAGTGTACGTTATTTATTTAGCATTTAAATGCAATTTTAAATAAAAAGTATATTATCTAATTTCAGATTACAAAATAGTTAGATGTAGGTAGATACATTTTTAAGAATTCTTATACTTTAATCTTAACCTTAAAGCTTCTATGAAGATAGGTTAATTCATATGTAACTTTATAAAAAAAAATAAAATAATAACTCTCAGTTTTAGTATTTATGAAAACAATATTATGTAACGAAATTAGTTGAAATATGTCTGATCTGATAAGGAAGGTCTCCATTCGCATACAAAAAAAATATAGAATATTTTTGTTGCGAGGATATATATGTTTCATTTTTAAAAAAATGCGGAAACTCAATATATCGTCCGTAATAAAAATAATAATAATTAATTAATTAAAAATAAAATAAAAATAAAATAATAAAATAATTTCGCTTTTTTGGCGATTTATCGTCTGTTGGCGACAAAGGTAAATTTAAAACAAATACGCTTTTACGATATTCCTAAGGCTTTTCTACTCTTCATACTCAACTAGTTTAATTAAGTTTAACTTCAATAAATACACTTTTATAGTGTTGTCATATGCATTTATATGTATATATACTGAAATTTAACGATCGTATTATCGTATTATACAATTTAGAACAAATTTTAAAAGTGATTAAAATTGTTTCAAGCTCAAATTAAACTCCGATTCTGAGCACTGTCAATTCGACTTCGATATTTTTAGTGTAGGAGACAACAAAAGAACAGCATTGATGCCATGGAAACGACGACTTATTCAATGTCGAAATTTATGAACACAGCGTTCTCAATCAGCCAGTTATTTTTCAAATACATTAAGAACGTATCCAGCCGGTGAAACCGTGTAAAATTGAATAACTGCAGCAACACGCAACTTTTATATATCATTTAAGCTTTCAGAAATAATAATAAACTATCTCATCGTTTAAGTTTAAATTCACGTATTGCGCATTTAAAAACTCAATTAATAAATCAAATCCAAATACATTAAAATAGCTTGCTTTTGGCGAGGAAAAAGTGTTGTTCGCCAAATCGTGTCTTTTTGCGTCAAATACATAAAAGCATTTTATTTTTAAGGTTGTGTACTTAAAAAGTAAAAACGGAACCATTATAAGATCACTCCTGCGTCTGTCCGTCCGTCAGTCACAGCCCTTTTTCTCGTAAACTATGGAACGTGGAAAGTTCAAACTTGGGAAAGTTATAAAGTCTTTTTACCCACATATTTTCAGATTATTAGCCATTCACAAATATGTTTAGGAAAAATTTAGGGGGTTAATTAATTTACTTGGAAAAAAAGTTTTCTTTTTGTATATCGTGTGAAACATCTCATTATACCAAGATCAAAAATATATTTGTTTTAATTTTAGGCATTATATTTTCAGAGATATCATGAAAAATGCTCTGCAAAAATATGTTCCCCCACCTCTATTTCCGAATCTACTGAAAGTAAAATTATATTAGGGGTAGTAGTAGTTTATTTAAACTTTGCAGGAAAACTATAGAGATATTTCTGGGTAAATTAGTTTTTGAGAAAAACGCATTTTTCCGTTACACACAAACTTTACTTTTCGGGCGGTCAGTTGACGGGTACTTGATGTATGTATCGACGCAGAAACATCCAAGGATATTTGATAATGATTTTCAAAAAAAAAATGTCGGTAATTAGCCGAGATATTAATTAAGTTACTTGAAAAAAAATCTTTTTTGTGTGTGTGTGTGTGTGCGTGTAGGGTTTTGTTCGAAAGATCTCATAACATCGAACTCAAAAATTTATTTATTTTAAAATATAGAAAATCAGTAATGATGTGTTATCATGCACTATACCAAAAATCTGGTTTAATCTACTTGGTGCCAATGGACTCATCCATTCCCCTCCCATTTCTTCGTATTTGGTTTCGCCTTCTTATATTTAACCAGCGTACATTCCGGAAGTTACAGACTTTTATTCTCATTTTCTCCGTTGATGATGGCTAGGTTCTGGTCGAAATCGCTCAGGACTCCGACGAAAGTTTTAACATCTTTAGAAAGGTTTTAATGTTTTAAAATCTTTATTTCATTGTACACCTATTTTAGAAATAAATAAATTGTGATTCATTTTAAATGTTTTCATGTTTTTAATTTGTATACTAAGGTGAATTCAGTGTTCCAACATTAAAAAAAAATTTCTATATACTTAATACATTATGATATTTTTAATATAAAAATGCTTTTTAGTGTTTTTAATAGGCAATCTAAAAAAAAAATATATTAAATACAAAAAAAATCTATAGTATAGAGTTAGAGAAATATTTTTTTCACCTATGCTCTGTAACCCGGGAAGCCTGGGCTCTATTCCCTAGTATTTAATAATGATAAATGAACTAGCGGTTCCAACAACAATTGGGTAGGAGGCCCAAAATGTAGTTTTGCTAAGGAATATGATTAGTGTGACGCCCCGTAGCTCAGCAATTAGCGCATTACGCTGCCACACTACCGGTCTAAGGTTTGCCTCTTGATTTGAGCAAGATTCACTCATACTTTTATCCCCTTGGCGTCGATAAAATTGGGATAACAATGGTTGGGAACTAAGCACTGGGGGTTTCGCTTCAGACTGACCACTTGACCAAAACATATGCTATATATAGCATATGGCCCTTTATCAAGAAAGTGGTGTGGGCGCAGCAGGCCATGATACTTAATGGAGAGCCGCGGCGTTTCCACTAGCGCAGTTCCACTTTTGATTGATCAGGATATGAACGTTTCAAGAAATTGGTTACAACAAAGTACGCATATAACGAACAATTTTTACTTTCCCTTCAAGTTCATTATGAGCGCTTTCTATTGTATTAATTAAAAGGGTAAATAAGTCTGATGAAGATTTTTTTTTTTAAATGATACACAAAAAGAAAAAGAAAATCTGCTGAAAATGACACTTCAGTAAATTAACAATTAGGCATTGTACCAGAAAAATTAGAAGAAAGCCTAAATGTTTAAAAATAAATTTTAAAATCTACCTCATTTCTTGCAAGCATTACTTTGAAGATCTTATCCTTTTCGAAAATAAGTGACATTGTCTTCTTTATTTAGAACTAAAATAATATCTTTAAGAATTTCTCTTACGATTTATTGAAGAAGTCAAGGGCTTTTCGACAGACTGCTTTATTGGAAATAATGTTTCATTTTGATTGGAATATGATCTTTGGATATTTCTTGTCACTACTATCATATTTTCAAATATCAACAGTAAATTTAGACAATGTTATATAATATTCTTAAGATTTTCTATTTTTGCGGAGTCAAGAAGGTTCTGCCTCTTAGAGTCAATTACTCTTTTATTTATACTAAAGAGAAAAAAAATAGAAAAAAAATATGTACTTACTAGCATTATATAAGACTTTAAAAGAAATACAAAATTTAGTGAACGTGATAATTACTGATATTTTTTTCAAATTATAAGAGAAAAGTATAAAGACTCCTTATAACAAAGATAATATATATTTCTGTACGGTACATTTTGCATCTGTTGTATTTTTCTATTATTCTATATTCAAAATAAAAGTAAAAGTCCTATATTCTTCTTCAAATTTGTAAAATTTAGTGTTTCTTCTCTTTGCATAAATTATTCTGCAAATTATAAATATTACTAAATAAACAAAATGATAATGTCTTATGCGAGATTAATACTTTCATATTTCAAAACTTCACATTTTAAGCTTATCAAACAATTATTTTATCGGAATTTTTGTATCTAACAAACGTAAGATTCCAAATAATTATATTAGAAATTCGCATTCCATGCATTTGTCAAAATTTCCACAAACTTTTCAAAAGATTTTAATATTTTGTCTTTGACATTGCATGTTTTTTTTCGCAGTTAAGTTTGATAAAATCTATTGAAACTAGAGTCCTGCACGGGACGGATTATATCCAACCTGAACACGCAAATTCTATTTAATGTCAACACATAAGTTGACCCAAATCCTACACAAAACTGTTTTTTGACCCGCAACACGACCACGCAATCAAGGAAAATTGATCCACAGTTTGTAATTATGTAAAAGTATTCTATTATCATTTTATCTTCTACTTTTAAAAATAAACATGTAGTGTGTCACTTATATTCAAATATATCACTTATATTCCATCAGTGTAAGGAATTTCAAATATAATTCATGCATTCCAAAATATTTATTAATGCATAAACTCAAAAAACCTGTCTAAACAATCATTTTTCCAAAGACCTTCAGGAGAGGGCGGTACTTCTATTGTATCGAAACACAGAATTCATAGGAAATTGCTGGTTAACAATGTGTTCATACTGTTGACCGTTCATAAGTTTGTGGATGTATTTCTCATGTTTATGTAATTAATGTCATTGATTAAGGGCGTGTTTCGAATCCTTAGTTCCACCTATAGCCCGATTACCTCAGAGGCTAAATTTCATGAGTATTTCCTAATAGTCGCCTACTTTAAATTCAGAATTTTAATAATAAACTAGCCGGATGTGCGAATCCCAAAACTTTCTTCTATCTCACACAGGTTTCGCATACACTAAAAACGAACCAACACCAATTTATATCAAGGTCTAACTGAATATAAAGTTTCATTAAATTCCTCTAGCATGTTTCATTATATAACAAATATATTTTCTCTGTTCCTGCTTATATTATAAATGAATGTATATAATAATGGTATATTGTCTCTAATCAAAGTATTTCTATTCATAGTAGTCTAATTGTAAAAATACTAATATTGTGCATGTTTTTTGAGAAATAATGTAACTTATAAAGTGCAAAAGTTCCGGCCTTGGGCTGAAGTACATCTATCCAAAAGACAAGTTTTCACGTTTCCCGCGTAAGATATGTAAAAACCAAATTTTAAAATTTGTCATGTATAGTCAGTATGTAAAAAATGATGCAACTGTCCTTATTTGCAGACTGTTTCCGATAAAATCACGCCAAAGGCGTGATGACACCTGCAATATTCTCTTCTTTTAGAATCTGAATGCAATTTTTTAAATAGAGCTTGTCTGCATATAAAAAATTGCTCCAACTTTGATTTTTCAAATAGTAACACCCAATTTTGACATCATTAGACATTCAAAAAGTAAAATTTCCGTATATCTCGGGGGAAAAAAAGGGTTGAAATGAACAGTAAATTTACACACCCACGCTTTTTTACGACGTCCGTTTAGTTTATGTAAAAATTTACGTACATCATAATTTTAAAAAGTTTAATATGAATTTATTAATAATTTACATAATTAAAATTTTACTTTTGAGTAATAAAAAAAGTGCCAAGAATATGTTTAAGTCCATTCAATGTATTTCACTGAAAACGAAAGTTTTAAATTGGATGCTATTTTAGGAAGATATAAATTAAAGTTTGTCATATAAATTTAACATTAGCAATCTCATATTTTGAACTCTTCTAACTCCATGAAGATTTAACACAAATGCATGAACTATGTACTTTTCCAAGCTGATTTGATCCAAAAAACTCAAATATAATGTTAAAAATGGGTATTACCATTTGAAAAATCTAATTTATGGTAATTTTTAGTATGTAGAGGACATTTATATTCTAAAAGAAGACAGTATTCTGAATCTAATTACACCTGAGGTGTGATTCTTTCGCAAAATAAAGGCAAATGTATATATTTTTATACTGACTGCACCTTAACAGATTTTAGGAAAATATTATTGCTTTAAAGAATTTCAAATTTTGCGCAAATATTTGAACTAGAGAAACTATATAAATTGGGTATAAAAAGACTTTTTTAACAAATTTTACAAACTTTAGGTTTATTATACATTAGTTTCAAAAAATGCATCAATCCACTTAGACTTTTCGCAATTCTTTTGAATTAAATGAGAAATACATTTGGTTTAAGTGCATATGATTACACATAAGAAAATTTATAAAGAAAAAGAAGAGTCAGCAAAAATAAGAATTTAGACATGATTCCAATGAAAATATTTAATAATGGTTATTGCCTTATGTTTTTTTTTCAATTATGAATTTACAAGTGTTAAAGAAAGAACAAAAAATTTCTGCTTTTCATCATTATATTCGTAAGAATATCTGCAAATAGTAATAAGATTAAAATCGATCTAAGCTAGATCTTGAAGAAGATGAAAATGTATTTCTGAAAATCTGATTTCCACAGAAGATATTATAAAAAAGCCAGCCTCATATATAGTACCTTATTATCCCTTCGATAACGAAGAACGCCACATCACGTACATTTTCCATTGTACTATAATACGAGATCCTTGTCATCAAGACCATTATTTGCATTATCTGTTATTTACAGTAATTTTTGTACGTTTGTTTTACAAAGGTATTCCTGTAAATTCCTATATATATCTGATATTTTCTCTAAGTTTTGATGCCTTTCATGCGAAATTCTTGCCTAATCAACGTATAATTAAATCCACTAATAAGGGTGTTTTGATTTTATTTTTTTAATACAATATCAAGTATCTAATAAAATAATATTTCAATAATTATTCTACATTTATTTACAGAAGTAATTTTAGTTATCGAAGGGTTAAATAAAAATGTATTAGAAAGTAAACACACAAAACATTCTTAAGACTTTAATTGATATTTGTTTTCTGTTATTGCAAATTATAATTTTTTATACATTTTTTTTTTTGTTTGTTATAGAGCATTTCAACAGAATTTATAAACACTTTTAAAAGAAAGGGAGAGTATTCCTTTCAGAAGATTGTTAACCTTACACTGTAAAAAAAGAGAAAAGTCTCTTTATCTAGCAAGATGGTTTACTAAAATACTACATAACTTCTTCAAATTGACCCACTGCACAGTTCTGAAAGGGCTCCTTTATCTTTAGAATCCACTAGATTTCCGAGCTTTAAAGAAGCTTTTTTGAAACAAAAGTCTCTTTTGCTAACCGTAATTTCCGAAAACTGACGAAGTAGTTTTTACAGTTTATTAATCGGTTTAACAATAGTTTTTGTTGCAGGTTTCTGTAACGTTGCTGTAGTGTAGCAGTGTCAGTGTCCAGAAAACCGGAAATGTTCACAAATCAAAGAAAAAGCTCCTCTGGTATCGCGAGACTCTTTTGGCATCTGTAGTTCACGTCAGGTGGATGCACTGATTTCTTGGGACTTCGCACAAAAAACTGTCTTACTTCTTCCACCCTTTCAGCTGATGTTGATGGTCGGCCAGTTCTCTGTACGTGATCCAGTTTCTTGGATACTGACACTGCTACACTACAACCACCTTACGGAAACCTGCAACAAAAAAACTTGCTTAGTTTTCCAACATTTTAGGCCACTTTCATATGTTTATCTTATATATATATATATATATATATAGCGGATATGAATAAATTTTATAAGCAGATAAAGACTTTTTGGACACCCTGTATATGCATATAGTCAAAAAAAATTTAAACACATGTTAGAACTCTTCAGTAGCTCTGGGTAGTTAAAATATCTATTGTCGAGTATAGGTAATGACCGTCGCATAGTTTCGTTGGATTATGCGGGTTGCTTACGGATAGTTAAAGTTCTAAAGGAAATATTAAAATATATGCTAAACACGTACGTGTCTAAACTCGCCAAAAAATTTCATCGAAAGATTATTGTTTCGATACTTCTTAAAGACATGTTTTCAGTCATTAAATTTTGTTAGAAGACAAGCATTTATGAATATATAACTAGTCAATCCTCAACATTTCTTTTGAAATATGTATAGAACTTTTCACAACTGCAGGAGCCCGTATGAAAAAATATATATTGAGCAGCCTCTACTTTGGTTTTAAGCAATTTTAGAGATTTCCAGATTAGATATCTCAAAGTAAATTTTCTGAGATAAAATTCCAATTACTGGAACTAGTATTACAATAGTTTCGGAAAAAGTTAATGCCCTCTAATATTTCGCTATTTCATATCAGTATTTCTGATATAAATCCAATATTTCTGTAAAACTGTCATTCCTAGTCAAATATTTCCGATCATGCAATATTGACGCCATATTGTTTTCGATAAAACCAATATCGCTTTACATTCATTTATTTTAAGATAAAAGTTATTTTCTACAATGGAATTTTCGCTTCATTTTCCTCTAACAAAATAATCTTCTACGACACAAAAATGTTTGAAACTAGAATCAATTTTTAAAACAAATATATTATGAAAGAAAACATTATCGACTATAAATCAAAATTTTGAAAATATACAAGTCAAATTTCATTAAATTTAACTTCTTTCATGTCATTCTGTGATGTTTTATTAGAAAATTTATTCTTTCATATGAAAAGTAAAACTTTTATTCTAGGTTATTTCATTTAGTGAAACAAAGGTAAAAAATCACTTTTTGAATTCCTTCAAAGAAATTTCTTTTCAAATTACAAGATAAATGAGAATTCACAGCTTAAGAGAGAGTATCTATCATTGAAAGTAAAAAGTTAAGGTTTTAAGGTTAAATCATTTGTTGATAAGAAAGTGAACAAAAATTACATTTGAAAAAATATATATATAAGATTGTAGATAAAAAATTTAACAAAAAAGCATAGATAAAAATTGAGTCTCTAATAATTGCAAAAATAAAATTTATTTTAAAGTGAAGAAAAATAGAAACAATAAATTATTTTTTAAAAAATACTGTTTTAAAATGATTTAAGAACATATTCTTTTAAAACAGACCGCAAAGTGTTTTTTGTCATATTCATGATTAAATTTTATAATACCGAGACAAATCAGATTAGGTTCTTTAATCTCAGGTCGTACAGATTAAAAATCATACTGATCAGCATAGAAATGTGTTCTTTGGTAATATTGCAATACAAGTTGTCATCTATAGTGTTACCATGTTGTCGTTTACCATGTTTAAACGCGCATTTTTCGTACTTTTTTGGCATATTATTTTGAAAATTAAAGAGTGCGGAAATTACGAATTTTTTAAAGAACAGTGTCCTATTTCTTTCACTGCGGACAATTTGTCGTCATCAGAAATGTGTAGGCCACTTTCGGACGCCTTCTATAAAATAAAAAAAATGCTGTTTTTATTCTTCATACATCACTTTTAAATATGGAATTTCAATTTTTACGTCATCGAATGGAAAAAAATGTTTTTTCGAATGAAATTTGTTCAAAAACCCTAGCTCCGTTTTATTATATTTAATGACATTTTAAATAATTTTAAAACATGATTTTGTTTTATCTAACTCAACAAGAAGCATTTGTTTGCAATAATAATGTAATGTAACTAGTGGCATAGCTAAACAATGAGAAATTAATTGCCAGAGCAAATTTAAAAGAAAAATACCAGCTAGTTACATTTCATTCTTTCCAATTACAGGTACTGATATATCATACTCTCAATAATCTTCTTTATTAAAACTTTTAGGCTCTTTCATCGAAATACATTTTTTTTTTTGCTGTGGATATGCCAGACATGCATCTATATTTAATAATTATTTTTGTATATGCATATAAATGTACCTTATAGTAGTATGTGTATATCCAACATAGAAGCAAAGCAGGTTTCCAAATTATTTGCTTTCGTATAATTTATTAAAAGTGTATACAAAATTATGAATTCACAAATTAAATAGCATCAATTTATTTTAAAAAGCTACTTTAGCAGATTCACTAAATGAAATATCGATATATATATATATATATATATATATATATATATATATATAAGAAAAGAGAAAATAATCAATTTATCGCTAGTAGAGGAGTAGTTGATAAGATAATTGTACTTTTTTAACACTTTTCAACGTAGTTGAAAAATGTTTATGAATTCGGTTTGTCTATATGCCTGTCTGTCATCTTATTGTCCTCTAACTCGCGTAAATATACTCGGATTGCCATGAAATTGATATATGTTATTGAGGTTTACAGTGGCATATTTGGTATTTAAAATTAAATGTGTAGCGTTCATGGTTCGTTTACAGGGACACACAAAAGAATTCCGTTACATTACGGTCTATGGAGAAAATCGTTTACGGCGTATCTATATTATAAAGGACAAACGTGTCCGTGAGTAACGCTGACGTCATTTTGCGAATGGCAACACTTGAAGATTTCGGTTTTGAGATTTTTGCTACTGCATTTTTTTGTAATTTCTAAATATCGTACATTTTCAATTTTTACACCGTTATATAGGGGGGGGAAATCTACTTTCAAATCCAATTTGTTTGAAAACTGTATCGCAATTTACTCATTTTTTATGGTATTTAAATTAAATTTTAATCTTGATATTTTTTTTAAACCTATCTCTATCGCTCGCAGACGATTACAAAATATTAATATGTTCGCAGTTTAAACAGTATAAAAAGTTCAGCATTTGTTTCCAACTAATATGCAATAACGAAATTAAAACTTCATTAAGCAGTATATAAAATAGTATAAATAAAACACAAATTGAACAGACATTTGATCGAAATAAGCGCTTAAACCGCTGAAATTATCAGAATAATAATAATAATAATAATAAACTTCCATAGATAACAAAATTTTTATCGATTTCTTCAGCTATTAAATTCTGGCACGATGCCAATATGAAATTACCGCTTTTAATAAATTTAAAAATTTTATTTGAATATATAATTGACATATTTAATATAAAAATGCTCTTTGGTGCTGTTAGGGGGCAATCTAAAAAAATATTAAATGTAAAAAATCTTTTAGAGTTTTCAATAAAAAAAATAATTGGTTTTCACATATATTCTCTATCCCGGGAAGCCCGGGTTGGTTACCCTAGTTTTAATAATGTTACATTAATTTAAGCATATTCAAATTCATACATATCACTGAGGTGCACAACAAGGCGCTTACAATTGAATATGGTGTACATAGCACTTCATTCAACAGGTTCGTTTAACGGGTATTCTCAAATAATTTGGTTACAGTATTGTCTATGAACAATAATTGCTGGTAGCGTGTTTTCAATTGTGGTACCGTTTTTAACTATAACTGTTTCTTTTTGCATATTCATTAGTGTAGATAAATTCTATATATCATATACTGGGTTGCTCAAAAGATCATACGTACATTTTCGTTTATTGACGGAAATGTTGGAGGGGAATGTTCAATTGTGCTATGTAATTGTTAACTGAATTAAATCTTAGCATACTGTGTAGAAATTTAACATCAATATACAACATACAAATCTGTACACCATATACAAGACTGCACGAAAGAATTCGTATATTTTGATCGATTATTGGTAGTAATTGCAGAATTTGGGTATTGAAATGTGTTATGCGTTTTCTAAATTGTTTATTTAGTAAACTGTGAAGTTTTGTTACAGTATTCTGAATGTGTTGGAAAGTGTTTCATAATCTTATGCTTTACGCATGATTATTTTTTTCTGAGGTACATCCGAAAATGTAGAGCAAATCCTTATAATTACAAATTTCTTTCAAATTGAAAGGATTTTTAGCTGTTTTTTTATTATTATTATTTATATATTATTTTTCCAAGTGCCTAATTCAACAGAATTCAGAGTTTCAATACATCGTCCAGTCGGCACACGGAAACAAATATTACGGTTATTCTGGTATTTCTTTCACAGTTCTCACACGCGGCATTCAAACAGCTTAAAATCCATTGCTATTCGTCTATGCATTCCTTCTTTAAGATTTGCAAGATCGAATTTCGGTTCCAGTGTTTGTTCAATATTGTTTCATGCGACTTTCCTAAAACTCATAATGCATGCTCGCTAATTAATGCAAGTTCACATATTAATTAATTATTTCATGTGTTAAAGATTTATTTCTCCAATAACGTAATTAATTGTTGCTATTACTTTATTCTACACAGTCAAACGACAAATATTTAGTATAATTATTTTATCTCAATACTCAAGCGACGATTGAGACAGTTCAATTGAAATAAATATATATATATACAGGGTCATCGAAGAAGGTGTCCCTCATTTTAAAAGTAAATTGTACGAGAAATGTGCAATAAATCGGTACAAAACCAACGTGAAATTGTACAACATCTGAAGGAATTTTGGCAGTGATGATTGTGTTGTGACTGTGCGCATGCGTCGACGCCACTTCGTGATGCGATGCCATTTCACTCATCAGTCAGTTCACAACAATCATGGTAAGTGTACATCAGAAAGCGCAGTGCATGTTGTGGTACGCCGAGTTTAATTCTGTTATTGTGGTACACCGTCATTTTCGGCACCCCTGATATGATTGAGCGTACTTAGAAGTAGATCGACTACCGCTTAGATGTTTGCCGAGCAACAAGGGGAGCTCACATTGAAGTTTTCTAAGTAATGTAAAAAAAAACGCAGATGTTTTCAATCTAACAGTGTAAAAATATATAGTTTATTTTTACTAAGGCCTTAGTTATTTTAATTCGAAATCAAGGACACCATTTTCGACGACTCTGTATATATATATTGGTAAAAGTAAATGTATAAAATAACGTAAAATTGAATATGCCAAGAATCCGAAACGAAAAAGTTTTACATTGTGAATGTTTGTCTTGGCATCTAAAAATTTGCAAAACATACTGATGATGAAACTGGTATAATTTTTTTTAAATAATAGCTTTTCATATTTTTGTCATCTTACATGAAATTATGCTTGATATTTTTTAAAGAAATATTCATATTGTTTCATCATTAGTATTTATCTTCTTTAAATGCATATTTCTGAATATTTTTCTTTTGTGTGTAAATATTATTAAAATTTAATTTTCTCTATTGATATTAATATTTGATCTGATATTGATATTTTATCTTATCTCTTATAATAAGAAAAATCCCTTTATTTATCCCCATATCAACTTATTGAAAATTAAAAAAGATGCCTCAGTTTTAGAAATAAGTTATAGTTATGCAACTTGAATACGATAATAAATTCTAAATGTTATAAAGCTAAAAAAACTTCTATAAAATGCATTATTCATTTTTCTAAAGTTAGTTTATTATTCTCTTTTTGAATTATTCGATATCAGCATTTCTACTAAAGTAATAAAAAGGAATTGTATCAGAAGTTGGATGACAAACGAAAGAAATATATGACTATATACTCATTTTATTATCAAAAAATCTTCATGTCGACTGAATTCCTTTAGCTTGCAACAACGTTTAGTGCATATTTTCTTTTCTATTATTGTATGTATTTACATATCTTTTGAAGTGCGATATCCTTTAAAAACAAAATAGAAGCTGTCTCATATTCCTTTATTTTGTGATTTGATAAATTTTAATGCTCTATGAAAACCTGTATTTCCTACATATGACAAATATTTTCGTCAGTAACATAATATTTGTGTTGCAGTCTGCATATCTGAACATATTTTTTCACATTTCTCTTTTAAAGAAGTATGGATTATTATTCAGAAATGCATATACTGAATATTTTCGATATAAAATATATTTATCTAAATATATACTTTATGCTAAAGCTATACAGGGTGCATTAGAATTGATCGTTCAAATTTGGTGGGGAGGTAGAAAGTAGAAAAAGAAGCCAATCTCACACAGGAAAGTGTGGACGCAAACGAACGCATAACGCTGTAGAGGGCGCTGTGTATTCACAACTTCTGATCACGTGCAAAGCTCTCTGACAAGTGCAGCCGGTCGTCATTAGACAAGGTGACTTTGCAGAAGTAACACGAATCGTTATACGTTTAATAAATGTGCAAATATGCATAACTTACCGGCAGGGGAAAGCAGTCGATAGGCTGCGCAAATGTATGCAGAACGCTAGCCCAACATTTTTTTCAAATGTAACGTAAGCATATTGTTCCTTAATTAAGCATCATTATAAAGGTAAAAGCATTTTTTGTTGTTAATTTTATTACAACTTGATTATTTTATTGAAAAATAAATACAAAGATAAGACAAAAATAAATACAAATAAAATAACTGCTAAAAATCACAAGGAACTAGTTAAAATATCGTTGTAAGTGTTCGCCTTAACAAGAGAATTATCTCTATTATACGTTTAATGAATATGCAGATATACATCTTAGTTACCGGTAGGGGAAAGCAATCGATGGGCAGAACAAATGTATGCAGAACGCTAGCCCAACCGGCGCAAACCTCAGAATCAAATGTTTGTAAATGAATCGGTTATCACAACCGGAATGCACTGTACCAAGAAATTTTCAGTAATAGACAGTTTCTGCTTTTGCAGGTTTTATTTCAATTAGTAAATCTGTGGGATAGCAATACATCTGCGAGGGCTTGAACGTTTACTCTGTAAAACACATTTTTATTCTCAACTAGCTGTTCCAAGCTTTCAACCCAGTTTCATTTCTTTCCTATTAGTTTTATTGTAAAGAAGAATTCAAACACCTTTAGAAGAAATAGCACACTGTAAAAATCGACAAATGTTTCTTAATCTACGAAAATATGCAATAACCATCTCCAAGTTACCCACGAATCAGAAAAGCGTTATTTATCTTCAGAAATCTCAAAAACTAACATATTTTTGAGATTTGA
The DNA here is from genome assembly GCA_963931845.1 of Maratus michaelseni. Classification (NCBI taxonomy): domain Eukaryota; kingdom Metazoa; phylum Arthropoda; class Arachnida; order Araneae; family Salticidae; genus Maratus; species Maratus michaelseni. Next base: position 257,869,676 of record OZ007588.1, on the reverse strand, counting down.
AGAAGGATTCATAAAATGAAAGTTTTTTTGCTGCCGCTGATTTTCGAAAACATTTCTGACTAGTTTTTGTAGTGTATTAATCAGTTTTCTCAAACCAAAATATCGTTTTTAGGGTTTCGTTCATCTCACGAAACCCTATCACTCCCGCTCCGTTGTCTGTCCGTCACAGAGTCATTCTCAGAAACTATGTAACTTACAGAGTTGAAACTTTGCGTATATCTAGCTGAATACCAGCTATGAAGCTCAAAATATTAAAATTTTAAAAAATCGTATTATTTCAATAAAAAGAGATAAAAAAACAAAAATTGTAACAGTCTTTTCCTATTAAACTTAAAAATTTTTCGTTAAAGCAGTTGCCTAAAATTAAAAATCCACAATGAAATTCTTTCTACAATATTTTATTTTCTATTGAACGATTTCCACGTGAAAAATTAAAATGAAATAAAAAGTTTCAACAATTGAAAAAAATATTAATATGAAATAAAAATGATTGACGTCATAGTGGTAATAAAACAGAAATTTTCAAAGATTTCTCAATAATACAAGGAGTGTGAGTATGTGTATGTACACAAAGCAGATTAATATCACGTCATTAGAGAATTAAAAAGAAAATCTGACGCCATATTGGAAGTTTAACGAATTTTTCAAATGTTTGACAATAATACAAAGCGAGTATCAATATGAGTAATAGAGAATAGTAAATATATGAGTTTGAGAAACATATTGAATAATGATAAAAATCCGATTATGGAAATATTCGCATATTTTAACATTTTGAAGGTGTATAACATGCTTAATTTTGAAATTATTTTTTTAATATTGCATTTAGTCCGCATTACAGATATTATTGTGACAGAATATAATAGCGGGCTTCGCCCGCTATTGGACTTGTTTAGATATTCGAAAAAAAGAAAAAATACACCGGAAATTTTTTACTTTATAAAAAACATGACTTTTTTTTGTTGTTGCTAAATGAAATTTATTTGGATTTATTAAAGAAAGGATAAAGTGTTTTGAAAGGAATATTAAACGAAACCCTTTGAGCGATATTCGATCACACTTACCCACTTGTTCAAGATGCTATCAATTCTCAATTAAACATTTTCAGCTGCGTCATGGAATTTATACATGCAAAAGTAACGAAATAATATGAATGTCAATGTTAATACTGTTAATTTATCATGTTTGTCTTTAAAACATGTTTGTAAAGCATGAAACTTTTAATTTGAGAGTTGATACCATCCGAAAAAACTATATTCTGGGTTCAGAAAACTCATTAATATATATAAAAACTACTCGGAAAGATTTCTGAAGATCCGTGACGGCAAAAGAAATTTTGTTTTTATAAATACTTCTTTAAATCTCGAAAGTATATTAGTTTCTGAAATTTATAAAGCTAAAAAACGCTTTTCGTAATCGTGGGTAACTCAGAAAAGGTTATTATATATTTTCGTTCGTAGTTATATTATATTTTCCTGGATTAAGAAACGTCTGTCTTTTTTTAAGTGAATGACAAATATGTTCCATATTTTTATTTTATCTTCAAAAATCTTCTTGCTATCTAACTTACTTTAGCTTTAAACAATGTTCATATTTCTTTTTAAATTACTTTTTGTATTTACATACATTTTGAAGTGTGATATCCTTAAAATCCAAAAGAGAAACCGTCTCATATTCATTTATTTTGCGATTTGATAAATTTTCATGCACTATGACAAATTATATTTCATACATATGACAAATGTCTTCGTGAGTAATATTACTTGTGTTCCAGTCTGCACGTCTGAACATATTTTTCCCCATATCTCTTATTTAAAGAAGTATGAATGTTATTCTTCTAGAAACATATATGCTGCATTTTTTCGATATAAAACAAAGTTCTGTAAACATATATTTTATGCTAAAACTATAAAAAGACATATAAGAATATTATATAAAGAATAATATATATGTATTTTTTTTTACTGCATGTGTATTGCTTCTTAATTAAAAAGCGTCATTAGAATGATAAATTCATCTTTTTATTTTTATTACTACTTGAACCTTTTATTAGAAAGAAATAGAGTAAAACCTGTTAAAATGGAATACCGAGAGATCATATAAAAATAATTTTTAAACAGGTCCTATTACGTGCATCTTTTATTAGAATTGTGTTGTATTCTTATATTATTAATCTTTCTTTTAAGGCAGAATTTCGATACAAACAGGTGGTTCCGTTTTCACATGTTTTACAGTAAATCTGCAATACACATTTTTTTTCAAAATTGAATTTTGAAGATTTCACTCTCAGTTTTATTTCTTTCATGTTAGTATTAATATAAGGAAGATTTCAAATAGTTTCAGCAGATTTAATTCTTACGAACTATAGTGCTAAATACGATTACATGCATTGTAAATCCCTGTTTGTTTTATATTTATGTATTTCTTTGCATGTCAGAGAGAGTGAAGATTTTTATATCGATATATCCATTGATATAAAAATCGAAACATTCCAAAAATCTTCATTTCTAAAAAGCTATTTCTTTAATTTCTCTCTCAATCGTCTGATGTTTCATTAATTTGATAATCGTAATTCCTTGAAATTCATTAACTTAAATCTTTTATCTGTAGATATTAACCTATTCGTTAAGTAATTCGTTTATTCTGTTATAAACTGCTTTTTGTTATAAATTCTACATTAATTAACGTATAAAATACTTTAATCACATAGTATTCAGACAGCATTTTTAAAGATTTTCAAAATAACCTACATCAAAACGGATTAAATGTTCATCAATCTTGTAGCCTAGAAATTCACACTATATCCATAAAGAAAATATACTTTTTTTCCATTTTTAGATCAGGATAATCCTATATTTATACCACACTTTGACAGTTTTATAAATGAACCAATGTCTAACTTGCATTTGTATTCATCAACATTCGAGTTTGTTCATCATTCACGTTTGTTTTAATTTTATCAGATTGTAACGGGTGAATCCCACTGGTGGATACTGGTTTCACATTTGATATTTTCTGTATATTAAACTGAAAATCAAACAAATATAATCGTAACAGTGTTAGTTGAGGAAATACAAACAAAATGAACCAAATTTTGGACATATGACATTTATGCTAAAGTGTTTCAAAATTTTTAAGTTTTGTACAGTTTTTTTTTCTTCTTTACTTTGTCCTATCACAAGGAATAAAAGTTGCAAGTCTACAATTGCAAGAATTTGACTACATATGATCAATGATTTTTCATTAAATAATTTGTAATTTAACTTTTAAATTAATTTTGAAGCAACTTTTCTTTCGTAATTTTATTAATAATTACATCATCATAAAACTAATACTATCCATGGAAAAAAATTACATCGTGTAAAAAGAAATTCCATCTTTTACGAGCGAACTACACAAATAACACCAAAAAGTATACAACTAATTTCGCATTTCTCATAAACATATCTTACAAAATTTCAAGTATACCGAATGATTTTGCCTCAGTTGTCGCAAAAAAGACAAGTATGCTTATAGACGTACATACAAACATGAAAACCTGATTTTAACCCCAGAATGGAGCACTAACGGCATTTCAGTAATAAATCTATTATTTTACTTATAGCTTTACAGACAATCGAAAATCTTTTAGAATTAAAAAAAATGGTACAGATTCTGAGTGGAATAAATGTAATATTCTACAATCCTCTTTTATTTCAAAATAAAGCAAGATATGAATAAAAAATTCAAATTTTTGTTTCAAATTTAATTTTAATGTAAAGATGAGTGAAACTAAACTTCTCTCATTCAAAAATCTCATTGCCTAATGATACTATTAACTGTTTGTAAAAAAATATGTTAGGGAGAGGTGATGTAATAAGAATTAAACGGAATTAATAAGAGGCAAAATAAATCATATTTTATTTTGTAAAGGGAAAGGATCTTGCAAAAAATATATTACATTAAACAACTTTGATCAAGCTTTGACTTATTTTTTAATAAAGTTTTAACGTCCTTTTTTCGTGTTTATTTTTTTTCTTTACTGGATTGTCTATTTCTTATTATATCTGTGAATAAATAAGGAACTGCTTTTCTAACATTCATATAGAAACTATCTTAAACTGAATGCAGTTATAAAAGCCACATTTAAAAAAATTATTCTTACAATATATCTTGCCATGTTAAATAAATAAAATTTCATTTTTGAGCTACAAAAGGGTAAAAAATATACTTCTTTAACTAGATCACAAAGTTTGTTTATTTGTCTTGAAAATTAATAAAGTACTACAGATCTATATATGATTGATTCAAAATATGAATGTACATACACTAAGCACTGGCGAAAATAAGAGTAGTCTAAACCTAAAACGTAACTCAGAGGCCAGACAATAACAGATTCTTCTCACTTATTACCCCATCAAAAAATATGCGGGTAACAAGAGACAATGCTAAAAATATTTACCTAAAAATACTTTTTACAATTTACAAAGTAGAATATGAATTAACATCGTATTATACTCAAAAACGGTCATTCAGTTGAATTGGTGATTGCAAAAACTACAGATATCCACTTTAATACGAAAGGCATTTTAGGATGCGAACGTGTCCTGAAAGGTTCACTAACATATCTAGACAAAAATTACATAGGTTTATTTATCCGTTGATAATCAAAATTGTCGTTTATTACGAAATCAACATTGGAGAATGACAATACCAAGATATATTACAACGGTAAACAACAGAAGAAGAAGAAAATGCGATAGAACACGATGATGGATATAACTATGTGATTTAATGAATAGGTGTCAAGGAATATATATTTTGAATACCACTATTTTTTAATAGAATTCTTCATATTATTTAATCGAAAAATTCTTCTAATTTATAAATCGAATATTACTACGGTTAAAATAATAGTTTTAAAAATCCGTAATATTTAGCACCTATGCACTTTTTTATGTCAAAACTTAAAACTTAAATATTTGAAATGGTGTAATTTGTTCCAAATTTAAATTATTTTTTTATTATTGATTTATTAATTAATTTTACTAGAAGTTAATAAATAAATGGTGTACATAATTTTAAAAAAGTATTTAAAAGTTAAAATGCAAACGTAAATGTTTGTCAATTTTCTCAAATCTACATTGATAAGTGTCTGTGTACCTGTCTGTCTGCGATGGCTAGAGAAATCTACCGCACGCAGAGGTCTGAAAATTTGGTTTAAAGACAGGTTCAAATTCACTTGAGGCTCAGATTTTTAATTTTTTTTAATTAGCCGAGATATTAATTAGAAACCGTAATAAACATCACAAAATGACGGACTTCCTTCATTCCGCCGATTATGTTTGCATATCTCCTCCGTTCTTTACGCAGACGAAAGCGAAACATTAGAGGTTTTTTTCTGCATTTAGAAATCGCAATTTCCGGGTCTCCCGTTGAGTTACAAAAAAGAAAAAAAAAACGAAATAATCGCCATACCTGCCAAAGGTATACATCGTTTTAAAAAATATATTAATATTTACTATTTAAAATTTTTAAATTTCAATTCGCTTCGATTTTCAAGTTTTCTGTTTTTCTGCAATTTTAAAATGTCGCTCAGCTTCCTGGACGAAAGTACAGATAAGAAAAATACTCACTTTTTTGGGGTACCTTTCCTTTCTAATGGTGTATTTTAAAAAGAAAATATTTACTATTACAAAAAAATTTTCTATGTTCGATTGCATGTCGGTTTTTGTGTTTTACGATTCCTTTTTAAAGTTTTCTGGGGTTTTTTTCTACATTTCAAAACTGCCGCATCTGTTTTCTGGAAGAAAATATATTAAAACAAAAAATATCTACTTATTCAGCATACTTTTCCGGTTATGGCGGTTTTTATTTTGGTTTCGAAAAATATTAATATTTACTTATTCAAACAAATTATTTCTCGGAGTTCAATCCGCGTTTGTCTTTCCGCGATCTTTACTGTTTTTGTCCCGTTTTAAAAAGCCATCTTCGTTTTGTGAATGAAAAAAAAATACAAATTGAAGGTTCGTTTGCAAAAACAAACTGGAGCGTGCGTAGAACCCTCGGTGTACGCTGCCGACTGCAGTGAAGACCCCAGTTCTAATTTCGTTAGGGTTTTCTTTGGAATTTATTTTAAAAATATAAAATAGTACAGATTCGAGGGTGTACGCTGCCTATGGCAATAGCATACCCAACTCTTGATTCGTATGGATGGCTTTTCGTTTTAAAATATAAAATCATAGCAATTCGCAAGTGTAAAGTTGCCGAAAGTGATGGGGACCCTAACATTAGGTTCGTTTGAAAAGACTTTCGTTTAAAAATATATACTTGAAACCGACTGTAACATATGGTGCACGCCTGGTATACGCTGTCGAAGGCAAATGGTCCCTAAACTCTAGGTTCGTGTGAATAGATTTTCGTTTAAAAATATAAAATCATACGAATTCGATCTTTGTTTGCAAAAACAGATGCAGCGAGCCTAGCACGCAATGTGTACGCTGACGAAGGCAGTCGGGCCCCCAACTTTAGTTTCGTGGATAGATTTTGGTTTAAAATTTTAAAATCATATAAATTCGTGGGTGTACGCTGCATAAGTCAGTAAAACCCCCAACATTACATTCGTCGGGAAAGATTTTTGTATAAAGATATAAAATCATTCAACACTGATTTTAATATATTTAAGTTATTATCACAGGCACCGGTAACGCCGGTTGGGTCAGCTATAGTACTTAATAAAAATAGGATTAATATATTTTTTAATAGAATTTTTTTTTAATTGTTTTTACCTGTGTTTTGCAGACCAGGCAATATTTTTTTTCCCAGGAAGCTCGAGTTGGATCTTCTAATTAAAATAACGCTGAAGTGAGATTATAATCATTTTATGCATGTTTTTTTAAGTACATTTTCCTTAAAATAATAAATCAAAAATCAAAACAAAATCCATATAAAAAAGAAATCAACTGAAAATAGTAATAAGAAAATCCTTGTTACTTACAGATATTAATAAATACAATGTTAAAAAGTAGAAAATTATTTTGAAATCTTTTGACTAGTTTAACTCGTTTTTTGCTCATATCACGTTTTCTTTAAGAAAATACTAATAACAAAAACATTGTTACTTGCGGATATTAATAAGTACAATTTTAAAAAGTAGAAAAGTATTTTGAAATCGTTTGACTAGTTTAACTCGTTTTTTATTCACATCACATTTTCTTTAACTATCGAAAAGTTTTACAATAATGCTATTTCACATTCGATCAAATAACTTCAAGACTAAATCATTCAAGACATTTTATAGATTCTTGCGAAACAGTTTTAAAATGCAGTAGCAGAATATTTTGATATTTCTTGTTTCTTTTTGTGTGCGACTCTCAGCCATATCGGCAGGATAATAATTTTTTACTGAAATGACAAACATTTCAAAGCAAAATATTTCTGAATAAAAATAAAATCGTACGCTTTAAATTTCTGGAATTCTTTTGAAAGAATTCTGAAAAATCCGTATGTTATTACAAAATGCAACAGATAGTTGAAAGAAGATTGTTAAGGAATGTTTATTAGGCGAAACATAATTGAAACTCCATTATCCGTTTAAAGAAAATATTCAAAAGAACATAAAAGATTCAGGAAAGTAATAATTCCATAATATTTTTTTTACCCGCATGAACACTGGTATTTACTGATCTGGTATTTCCTACATGAACATAAGGTATGTGAAGATTATTCTAAGCCGTGTGTGAGTGATTTATTTCTTTTAAAGTAAAATGACCAAATTAAAGAAAACGATTCAACTTTAAAACATTAAACTTTAAAACCTTTTACACACGAGGGCTTAAGATGTCTGGCCGGATCGGGAATAATGATAAGGTGGAATACGACCCACTACAAACATTCAGATTGAGCAAATCTTGATTAGTAGCAAGATCCCTAACCACTAGATAAGCAAGCGTGCTTAAATTTCAGTATAAAACTGTTCACTAAAAAAGTGTATTTAAGGTTACTGATTAACTAAAAAGTGAGAAATGTGTACTAAAACAGGGGTCGATAAACTATTATTCTCACGGGCGCATTTGAATTTTATAAACGTCTATGTGGGCGCCCCCCCCCCCCCCCCGCTCATATCCACGCAAATATGTATATACACACTGTTATATATGAATGAGTGTGTAGTAGTAATATGGTGTCCATGGGATAAATATACACAATCTCACCGATATACATGCAGAATGGATATATATATATATATATATATATATCCAGAACTCGACAAATGCGGTTGACAGGTCGCCACTGGGAACCAAAATATTTTATTTGGTGAGTATGTTTTTGGTACATACTCTCAATATTGGTTCCATCCTCTGATTTTTTTTCCTTTCTTTCTTTTCCTTTCTTTTTTTAACAATATTTTTGTGAAAAATGGACGTAAGGAATGAGCACAAACGGCATTTTACTCTCCCCACCCCGTGCGTGACAAGCAGTGACCTTCCTCTTCTGTTCTAGGTAAGGCTCCAGCCCTAGTTTAAAGATCGTATACAGTAGACTACTGTATACGATTTTTGCCCTAGTTCTAGGCAGTGTTGTATACGCTACCGAAGTGTGACGTCATTTTTCTTTTGTCTGCTCAGGTCACAAAAAACCGAGCGTCTATTGTTAAATGCCTACGGAAATTATTTTAAAGAATCATATTAAAACAAATATTATTCTTCTAGAACTTTTATCCCTTGATTTGAATACTTTGATATAATAGGTATCATTTGGAATAAGTGTGATTAAGGCACTTTTAACTCAGATTCGTGTTTTTTAGTTTTAAAATTTCAAAACGCTAATGTCCCTAGCCAAGTATAATAGCCATTTAAGATCTAGGCATGGCGCCATCTAGGATCTGTAAAGATCATCATTCTCGTTTTTTTTTTTTATTATTCTTACGGATTATAGGTATTTATCAATCTATTTATGTGATATGATTTTGAAATAACTTATTTACCACGATATTGTTTACAGAATATTTATGTTTTACAATCATAAAATTTTATAGACCATAAAATTAATTCTTTTATTAATCTGATCATAATATACAACTTATTTACCTTGTGTATTGTGGAAAATTTGCTGTTTAATAATAACCTCAGAAAGCTAAATAGTGTTAATTATATATATATATATATATATATATATATATATATATATATATATCAGAGAGAGAGAATAGTGTAATCATATGGCACAATCTTTAATTTAAAACTTGAAAAAAAAACTAATTAATTTATCCAAATTATCCATGAATAAAACTTTATAAGCAAAGATTTTTTTTAACAAACAGATTCTTAATTTAAAATACTAAAATATTAATAAAAAATAATGTTTGTATTGATTTTTTTCATGGACATTTTGTATAAATTAATTAGTTTTTTTTTTCAAGCTTTTAAATTAAAAGTTATGACATTATTAAACTAACCTTATGTTAAGAAACTTTGACTAAAAAAAAAATAATAATAATTCTATAAGGATTTAGTGCATATGCGAGTTTTACATTTCTGCTAATAAGTACAAGAATCATACAAGTAAATTTCAATTAATTTTTCAGGAGTGAAATTCGCCCGAAACTAATGAGTAACAAACAAACGGATTTCTTCATTGCTAAACTCAGCGTAAAGCCGACAAAGTGAAAAATGCCCCAAGCCGGGAATCGAACCTGGGACCTCAGAACAGCGATCTGAGGCTATACCACTGAGCTACAATTAACGATATCCTCACTCGGCATCTCTCACTTTTATATATGTCGGACAGGCTACAACCGCAACACATACCGCATACTTGTATGTGTGATCTATGCTGGACTTGGTGTGACTTTAAAATGTCGTCTAAAATTTTCCACTGGATTTGTATGCTCTGGATGACAGTTTCCATCTTGTGCTGCATTTGCAGCCTGTCCGACATATATAAGAGTCAGAGATGCCGAGTTCGGATATCGTTCCTTGTAGCTCACAAGGGGACCGCCAAACATGGTGCGCACAGATTTTGATGATTTTAAGGTATGTTGTAGGGGTCATACTCTTAACTATTCAGGTCAAAGGTTTCCTTCAAATGGCCCTTAGTTTTTGAGAAATTCAGCATACGTTTGAAATACCCATTAGATTGGCATTCTGAACGCGGTCTCCGTGGCGCGGAGCTAGCACTCAAGATTCCAGTCTGGGAGGCGAGGGTTCTGTCCCATCCTATGCCCTTTTTATCTCTTTAAAATCATCTTATATTTTTGGCGCGTTGTATGTTTTAAGCAGAATTATGAATTCTGCATCTTTGAACTTTTTTACATTTTCCTAATAAATTATATTTACATTTTCAAATTTTTCATAAAAACTTATAGTTTTTCTGCAATTATTACACTAATATTTCTGTCGACGAAAATCCAAGATAATTTATATCTATAAGTCCCGTCTTTTTTAAACACTTAGTATTAATGTTTGCATTTACGGTTATTTATTTATTTATTTATTTATCATAGTTATAAAATAATGCATACTTTTTTTTTACTTGCATTTTCTATTTAAAAAAAATAATTGATTGGGAAAACATTTACAAAATAATATATCCTTTTAATATTTGATTAGTTCTAAATATCATGCACCATCTTAACTGATGAAATACAAAAATGTTTATCATTACCGTCATTGACATTTTTACTAAATATAGAATTAATTGGGTGATGATACATATCGCAAAAATATTCAAAACATAAAATTGCATTACAAATCACCATAAAAAGAATTTATTAATATGAGTTTTTTTAACAATGTTGGAAAAATGCATAAATTAAGAAATATTAACTAGAAATCTTAACAGATGGCGAATTTGTAAGGAGATTATCATTTTCTAACAATGTCTCGCAATATTTTAGAGCATTCGTTACTTCATCTTTTAGTTTCTCTTCCAAACCATAATTTTCCATATCAGTACTTTTTCCTTCCATTATATTACAATCTGTAGCCTGCAGTCAACTTTCATATAGAGAATTTTCCTATATACAGCATTACTCCAAACATTGCAATTAGCTGCAAAAAAAGCTTATATCAAGGAAAATAATTTCTTTCTGATATTACCATGAAAGTCGCAGCAGGCTATTTAAAAAAATATATTTTTTTGTACAGGGGGATTTTTTTTAAAGTTGTGAAAGTAAAACCCTTTAACAAAAGAACCACTGATCCAAATGACCTGAAATTTCACTAGTATGCTCCCAAAGCAATGGGAATTTTTTAGGCGGGATTAAAAAAAATAAAAATCGCACCGACAGATGGCGCTGTAAGTTAACAGAAACAAAGAGTATCGTCAGTGGGAGGAAAACAATGGACGTACTTTGAGAAAAAGAAAACTTTATTGCGCATATCAAAAACATACAGAACGTAGTAATTGGGAAAGGAACTGCGAACACCTTCGCAGAAACAGAACGAAATAAAAATATGGAGTAAAACGTTCGTACAGAAGTGCGCAGCTAACGCATAAGGTTTTCAATGTGCTGTCCACTGTTTTCAGCTACGAGTTGGAAACATGGAACCGCATGTTCCACAACAGAGCAAAGAGTATCCACTATGCGTGTGTCGTGCGCAAGTTCGTCTCCTGACTTTACTGCATATACAGCGCCATCTGTCGGTGTAATTTAAGTTTTTTTTAACCACCCCTAAAAAATTCCCATTGCTTTGGGGGCATACTGTTAAAATTTCAGGTCTTATGGATCGGTGGTTCTTTTGTTATAGGGTTTTATTTTCACAACTTTAAAAAAAATCACCCTGTATGTATTGTAAATTTTATCTCTCACTTACGAAACGATTTTTGCATTTCCAGTTGAATTTTTATGTGTGATATTGGCAATGTTTTTACTTGTTAGAATGAAAAAAAAAATCGGAAATGCAATCTGTCAATTTTTTTGTACAAATGACAAATGATGTTGACTTTGAACTTTACAAATAAATGTATTTAGAGTACTCTAAATATTTATACAACTGGTAAAAACCTACATATAAGCGTTATTGCTTTAAAATTTTATTATTTCTTTGAAGATATCTAATCTCACATACGTTTGGGAGATTCGAAGTGAAAACTAGTTTGTATAAGTTATTCAAAAAAATGGTAATTTTTCATTTAAAATTGTATTAAAAAAAGTATTATTTCAGTATTGTGCTTAAAACGTAAAAAAGTAAATAATAATAAATGAATAAATAAATATATACGTAAATTAGCTTGGAGTTTCGTAAATAGAAATATTAATTTAATAACTGCAGGAAAAATATAAATTTTTATGAAAAGTTCGAAAATGTAAATATAAAAAAGTTCAAAAATACAGAATTCATAATTCTGCTTAAAACATACAACGCGCCAAAAATATATAATTATTTTAAAAAGGCATAGAATGGGACAGAATCCTCGCCTTCCAGACTGAAATCTCGAGTACTAGCTCCGCGCCACGTAGACCGCGTGCAAAATGCCAAATTTATGAGTATTTCAAACGTATGCTGAACTTTAACCCCGGATTTCTCAAAAACTAAGGGCCATTTGAAGGAAACCTTTGACCTGAATAGTTAGGGGTATGACCCCTACAACATACTTTAAAATAATCAAAATCTGTGCGCATCATGTTTGGCGGTACTCTTGTCAGTGGTAGAACCTCAGAGCGCTATTCTGAGGTCCCGGGTTCGATTCTCGGCTTGGACATTTTTCACTCTGTCGGTTTTACGCTCAGTTTAGCAATGAAAAAAACTCAAGTACAAGAATCGTTGGCATACCTATATAGTTTTGAGGAATGGAAATCAATAATAATTGTACAGTGCAGAAAAATATACCTTATATATAACTTTTAAAACCTCATAAACACTTTATTTTTCCCTACTCCCCTTCAAAGTATCTTAAAATAAAAATAGTTTACTAAATAAAAAAAAAAATAACATAAAAATAGATTAATGATTTCATAATTTTTTATTTGTAAAAAAAAGCTAATTAATCTATCCAAAATAACAATAAAAAAACTTTATAAGCAAACATGATTTTAAAAAATATAAAATAATTCCTAAATTTTAATACACGGATCCTTAATTTAAAATACTATTTCCCACATTTCAAATCTGGCTGTCATATCTGTAAATGTGTATAAAAAAGCATTATAATATTAAAACTTTTTAGCTTTCTAAGGTTATTACTAAATAAAGAAATTTCTACCATACACAAGGTGAATGAAATGTATTTTATGATAAGATTTTTAAAAGTAATATTTTTCTACTAATCTATTAAAAATTTTTAAATGATGGAAAAACTTAAATATTCAGTAAACGATATATAGGTAAACAAATTATCTTAAAATCATTGCACATAAATAAATTAATAAATATATATATATAATCCTTAAAAATATGAAAAATGTCCGAGAATGATAACCTTTACAGATCCCGAGGTAGCACCACGGTATAGCCTTTCTTTTTCGTTAGCCTCGTACATATCCTAGATGACGCCACGCCTAGATCTTAAATGGCTATGATCTTGGATATGAACATTAGCGTTTTTAAATTTTAAAACTAAAAAAACATAAATTTGAGCTAAAATAAATTAATCACACTTATGCAAATGATACCTCTTATATCAATGTATCCAAATCAAGGGATGAAAATTTTAGAAAAAAATATATTTCTTTTAATGTGATTTTTTAATATAATTTTTCTGGTCGTCTAATATTGAACGCTCAGTTTCATGTGACCACAGCAGACGAAAGCAGAAGAGTAACGTCATCTCTTCGGTGGCGCGTATTGTTACCGAATAAACTGAATTTAAGGCGGTATTCAAAAAAAAATATTTTTCCACGCTCAACAACTCAAAATTTTGAGACAGACTCATTTTTAAAAGTAACAACAGGAAACTTGGCGGCGTGATTTATAAAGACATTTATAAGAGCCCCATGTTTTTATTTTTCGTTCAATTAATTAGAAATTGATTTACAGACAATTATTTTAAAAAGTACGATCATTTTTTTTTTGTTTCAAGCGCTATCGCGTTGGTAAATTCGGTTCAAAATGTCCACTTTGACAGCATTTTTAAAAATATATTCTGCCTTTATGGAAAAATCGAGACAGTGGGGACATTATAAAGTTTCTGAATAAGAGAACCTGCCAATTGGATGCATTTTAGAGCAAAAATGAATTTACAAATGTGTCTCGAAATAAGCAGTTTGGATTTGAATACACCCTTAAATAGCATTTTTCCTCTCATGCACGAAAATATTGAATAAATTTTGTGTAAGTTAATACTCCTGGTCGGGTTACCCGCACCTAATGCCAACTCAATGAATTTGTCATAGACTTGAATCTCAATGAATTTGTCATAGACTTGAATCTCAATGAATTTGTCATATTATGAAATTCGAGTCCTGCATGAGTCGGATTATACCCAACTGAGCCCGATATAGATCGACTTTAGCGCAACCGCTGTGGGGTTGTGAGGTTGACACTGAAATACAGGGTAGCAGTATAGTCTCAACTCCTCCGTGAACAAACCAAGCTGCTGTGTTTCCAGTGAGCAAGATGTCACAGATTTTAGTCTCCATTAAAGTGGGTATTTTAGGCTCAAGGAGTCTAACCATTTCTTTAAACCTGTACTTTAAAGTGGCGAAGTGCTTTAAAATTTAAGGAATTGTTTTTGTTCTATATTTGACATTTTGAAGAAGTTGAAAACAATAAATTAAAGTTATGTGATGTCTAGTTTTCTGAATGTAGTTTGTTTGGAGGCGTTGAGATTTCTATAATATTTGATTTTGACGTCTTCACCAGTGATCTCTCGTTGACTTTATTTCTTGTTTTTCACTATTAATTTGGAGCTGGTTTATTTCAAAACTCAGGGATGACCACGAAAAGCTTGACACTCATATAGTCTTGAAATTTCCTTAAATTTTACGCTAAGGAAAATATTGCCTTGACATTGGCTGAAGCACGCCTCCTTGGTGCATTCTAGTGAAGTTTGACAACAATTAATTATCTCCGTTTGTTATTTTTTCGATGATCTGAGCTGACCTATGGAGACTACGCTGGATCTATCTAATTTCAAACAATGTACCGAACTGTAAATAGAAAATTTGTGTATGATCATTTGTATATATATTTTTTTTTCAAATAAGAGTTTGTCTTTACTTAATATCGAACCAGCGACCAAAACATTACTACATTTTACATTGATCCGACGAGCCGGAGTAATTTTGTTTAAATTATTTAATGCTGGTGTTTTAGTTTAGTGCGTTAATAACAACTGAAATGGCTACATCAGTGACTTTAAATTGCACGAGAGCTTCGATAAGATAATGTGACAGTAATTGATATTAAAACAGGCAAGGGGAGTTGCATTCAAGGAAGAACCCTTTGGATTCTTGCTCGCCATTTGAGTTTGCAAAACAATTGATTTTAGAAAAAACAAAGGTTTTTCCTCCTGTATCTGGACTGAATGTCCCAACTACTACACTAAATTTTGAAATTTAAACTACGATAGGAACTAAAGACAGATATTTCACAAGGGAACAAGAATTTTTGGTTATATTAAAAATTGCGTTGATAACGCCACTTACGCCCAGTCATGTAGAAATTGCACATATACCTACAAATATCTCGGTAGCTGATGCTAAATTTAATTTACCAGGAAAAATAGACTTGTTGTTAAGTACAGAATGTTTTTTTAACTTATTTATTTATTAAACTTATTATTTCAAGAAATCATGTTCTGCTATCCATCTAACAGTGTTATAAATAATTCTTCATTCGATTTACAATAGTGTGGTCTACTCACTCAAAACGAGGAAAAAAGAACACAAAAGTTTGGGAAATTGAAAAATTAATTATTACAATTCGCTGCTTAGCATTGAAGAAAAATTTTGTGAAAATCATTTTGACTAGACTCGTTAACGAACTTCCAACGGTCAGTATGTTGTGGACATGCCTATGGAGGATCATAGGAGAATCCAAAAATTAAGTGAAAAAAGACTCGATTAATTTTTTTAAATATATTTTATATTTGAACTTCAAAATACTTAATTTTCTCGTATATGAAGAACTTTTTGGAGTTTTAAATAAATCCTATACTAAAATTTCTCGAGAAATCTATACTAATATTATAAAGGAGTAAATATTGTTTGTTTGTTTGTTTGTAGGGGGTAAACTCTGGAACTACCGAACCGATTTCAAAAGTGATGGTGGCAAATTGATGGTGACAACCCCTGCTCCAACATAGGCTATATTTGATGTCGGTGCCACTAATTTTAGGGGGTGCAGGAGCAAAAAACGTTCTAAAATTGCGATTTTTTAGCTATCAAACTGGCTGTCAAGCCCTGAGACCTTGCCAGCCGGTTCTATATGTATGTATGTACGTACGTAATGCGATAACTCTTCATAGAAATATCTGTTTTCCTTCAAATTTTGTTTATAGGTTCACTGTGTTAAGGCGCTTCCCTGATTAGTTTTCGGGATTGATTGGTTAAGTATAAAGGGGGGGGGGGAACAAGGGGCTAATCCCCCCCCCCCTTAATTTATATAAATGGGTTTTTCATGCAGAATTATTCCGTTTTCCTTCAAATTTTGTTTATAGGTTCACTGAGTTAAGACGCTTCCCTGATTACTTTTCGGGATTGATTGGTTAAGTATAAAGAGGGGAACGGGGGGGCTAATCCCTCCTTAATTTATATAAATGGGTTTTTCAAGCAGAATTATTCCGTTTTCCTTCAAATTTTGTTTATAGGTTCACTGTGTTAAGGCGCTTCCCTGATTAGTTTTTCGGGATTGATTGGTTAAGTATAAAGGGGGGAAGGGGGGGGCTAACCCCCCCCCCCCTTAATTTATATAAATGGGTTTTTCATGCAGAATTATCCCACTTCCTTCAAATTTTGGTTAAAGGTTCACTGTGTTAAGACGCTTCCCTAATTAGTTTTCGGGATTGATTGGTTAAGTATAAAGGGGGGGAACGGGGGGATAATCCCCCCCTTATTTTATATAAATGTGTTTTTCATGCAGAATTATTCCGTTTTCCTTCAATTTTGTTTATAGGCTCACTGTGTTAAGGCGCTTCCCTGATTAGTTTTCGGGATTGATTGGTTAAGTATAAAAGGGGGAACGGGAGGATAATCCCCCCCTTAATTTATATAAATGGGTTTTTCATGCAGAATTATCCCATTTCCTTCAAATTTTGTTTATAGGTTCACTGAGTTAAGACGCTTCCCTGATTACTTTTCGGGATTGATTGGTTAAGTATAAAGGGGGGAACGGGGGGGCTAATCCCTCCTTAATTTATATAAATGGGTTTTTCAAGCAGAATTATTCCGTTTTCCTTCAAATTTTGTTTATAGGTTCACTGTGTTAAGGCGCTTCCCTGATTAGTTTTTCGGGATTGATTGGTTAAGTATAAAGGGGGGAAGGGGGGGCTAACCCCCCCCTTAATTTATATAAATGGGTTTTTCATGCAGAATTATCCCATTTCCTTGAAATTTTGGTTAAAGGTTCACTGTGTTAAGACGCTTCCCTAATTAGTTTTCGGGATTGATTGGTTAAGTATAAAAGGGGGGAACGGGGGGATAATCCCCCCCCCTTATTTTATATAAATGTGTTTTTCATGCAGAATTATTCCGTTTTCCTTCAATTTTGTTTATAGGCTCACTGTGTTAAGGCGCTTCCCTGATTAGTTTTCGGGATTATTGGTTAAGTATAAAAGGGGGAACGGGAGGATAATCCCCCCCTTAATTTATATAAATGGGTTTTTCATGCAGAATTATCCCATTTCCTTCAAATTTTGTTTATAGGTTCACTGACTTAAGGCGTTTCCCTGATTAGTTTTCGGGATTGATTGGTTAAGTATAAAGGAGGGAACGAGGGGCATATCCCCCCTTATTTTATATAAATGGGTTTTTCATGCAGAATTATTCCGTTTTCCTTCAAATTTTGTTTATAGGTTCACTGTGTTAAGGCGCTTCCCTGATTTGTTTTCGGGATTGATTGGTTAAGTATAAAGGGGGGGAACGGGGGGATAATCCCCCCCTTAATTTATATAAATGGGTTTTTCATGCAGAATTATCCCATTTCCTTCAAATTTTGTTTATAGGTTCACTGTGTTAAGGTGTTTCCCTGATTAGTTTTCGGGATTGATTGGTTAAGTATAAAGGAGGGAACGGGGGGCATATCCCCCCTTATTTTATATAAATGGGTTTTTCATGCAGAATTATTCCGTTTCCCTTCAAATTTTGTTTATAGGTTCACTGTGTTAAGGCGCTTCCCTGATTAGTTTTCGGGATTGATTGGTTAAGTATAAAGGGGGGGGGGATAATCCCCCCCTTAATTTATATAAATGGGTTTGTCATGCAGAATTATTCTATTTGCTTCAAAATTTGTTTATAGGTTCATTGGGTTAAGACGCTTCCTTGATTAGTTTTCGGGATTGATTGATTAAGTATAAAGGAGGGAACGGGGGGCATATCCCCCCTTATTTTATATAAATGGGTTTTTCATGCAGAATTATTCCGTTTTCCTTCAAATTTTGTTTATAGGTTCACTGTGTTAAGGCGCTTCCCTGATTAGTTTTCGGGATTGATTGGTTAAGTATAAAGGGGGGGAACGGGGGGATAATCCCCCCCCCCTTAATTTATATAAATGGGTTTTTCATGCAGAATTATCCCATTTCCTTCAAATTTTGTTTATAGGTTCACTGTGTTAAGGCGTTTCCCTGATTAGTTTTCGGGATTGATTGGTTAAGTATAAAGGAGGGAACGGGGGGGGCATATCCCCCTTATTTTATATAAATGGGTTTTTCATGCAGAATTATTCCGTTTTACTTCAAATTTTGTTTATAGGTTCACTGTGTTAAGGAGCTTCCCTGATTAGTTTTCGGGATTGATTGGTTAAGTATAAAGGGGGGAGAACGGGGGGATAATCACCCCCTTAATTTATATAAATTGGTTTGTCATGCAGAATTATTGTATTTGCTTCAAAATTTGTGTATAGGTTCATTGGGTTAAGATGCTTCCCTGATTAGTTTTCGGGATTGATTGATTAAGTATAAAGGGGGGGAACGGGGGGCTAATACCCCCCCTTAATTTATATAAATGGGTTTTTCATGCAGAATTATCCCATTTCCTTCAAATTTTATTTATAGGTTCACTGTGTTAAGGCGCATCCCTGATTAGTTTTCGGGATTGATTGGTTAAGTATAAAGGGTGGGGGGAACGGGGGGGGCTAATCCCCCCCTTAATTTATATAAATGGGTTTTTCATGCAGAATTATTCTATTTGCTTCAAAATTTGTTTATAGGTTCATTGGGTTAAGACGCTTCCCTGATTAGTTTTTGGGATTGATTGGTTAAGTATAAAGGGGGGGAACGGAGGGGGCTAATCCCGCCTTAATTTATATAAATGGGTTTTTCATGCAGAATTATCCGATTTTCTTCAAATTTTGTATATATATTCATTGTAATTAGATTTACCTGATTAGTTTAAGGGGTTCATTAGTTAACTATGGGGGGGGGGGTAACGGGGGTATCACCCCCCCCCCTCTTAATATATTGTTTATTTCTTTATTTTTCGATGGGCTTATTTCAAATTCTTTGAAATAAGAGTATAATATATAATTAGTGTGAATAGCCTGTGAACTCAATGCCCTCAGTTTAACTGGGCAGTTTTATTTTTATTTTTTATACTGAAGGAGCTAGAAATTTGAAATTTGACATTGTAGTTACTTATAAGATGTAAATGCTCTCTAAGAACAAAATAAAAAAGAAATTGAAATTTAAAAGGGTGAAATGAGCGAAAAGCGTTCTAAAAACAGTCTAAATTACAATTTTTATGAAATCTCTGGAACTACAGAACCGACTTCAAAAGTAATGGTGGCAAATTGATGGGGACAATCCCTACTCCAACATAGGCTATATTTTATGTCGGTGCCACTAAAATCAATGGGGTGCAGGATCGAAAAATGTTCGAAAATTGCGACTTTTTTATACTGAAGGGGCAAGAAATTTGAAATTTAGCATTGTAGTTACTTATAAGATGTAAATGCTCTCTAAGAATAAATTTTAAAAAAAATCGAAATTTAAATCGGTGAAATGAGCGAAAAGCGTTCTGAAGTCATTCTAAATTACAATTTCTATGAAATCTCTGGAACCAGGGAACCGATTTCAAAAGTGATGGTGGCAAATTGGTGGTGACAATCCCTGCTCCAACAGCCTCTTTAATAAAAAAAACTATGCGTTGCTGACGACTGGGTTTTTCGCTAATTGTTGCACCAGATTAATCTCGGAAAATGAAACATTTGAAGTTACTGAAAAAAATGATAGCTCAAAAAGTATTTGTCAGAAAATTGTTAGACAAACTGCGTTTGAAAGGTAAAAAATTGTATTTTTCTTGATATAAATTTCAAATCTAATGATTATGCCGTTTTTCAAATATTGAATTTCAAAAATTACCAAATTTTCCAATGGAGTACCATAGTGAAACCTTCATGCGTAAAAAGATAATGATAAGGGCGACGTGTCCTGACGTGTATATTGGCTATAGCACGAGTCACAAATTATAGTAGCCTTATTATTCTGTTAAAATATAAAAGTTATTTATGAAATGTCAATATTTTGTTTGATTAAAGGTTCGTTAAAAGAAACTGACCAGCGTAGCGGGCGTAGCTTGCTAGTAAGAAATATAACTTTATTAGTGTGAAAATAAAACCAAGAATAAATTGTGATATATTCCTATTTTTCATAAATAAAATATCAAATAAAATAACAGTACGATTATAAAAACCTTTAAAAAACAGAAAAAGTAAATTATCAACAAAAGCGTCTTTCCGAAATATCATCTTTTTAGGTTTTTTTTAAGTTCCAAAACACCATTCTGATTAAAAATGCGTTAAATTTATTTTTATAAATCTAATAAACTTTTATTATGGTAAAATAAATGTATTATTTAAAAAAATATATTAAAAATCTCAATTTTTGAAACATTCACTATTTACAGGGTGGATTATTATTGATATGCCAAATAATTAAAAAAAACTGAACATCTTCCTTTTTCTAGATAGTACTTATTTCAAGTTCAACTACGTACCTTAATAAAATGTCAAGCTTTTATAATAGCGACCTTTTTTTTGTTTGTGTAAAGTGTTTTAGCAAACAAGCAGAAAAAAGACTGTTCCTTGAAAAAATTAGTTAATTCCTTTCAATACTTTCTTAAAAACATTTTCATTGCCAAAAACTATTTTTTTCACTCGGAACATTTTTTCGAAAATAAATTAGATATATTTATTTTTGGTAATAAAAAGTTTAAAAAGTTTATATTTCTAGTTAAGATTTTCACATTTGTAAAAACATAAATAAATAAAATTATTGGTACTTAATTCCCTTTTCATACAAGAAATTAATATTACTATTTTTTTTAAATAAATAATAATGCTTTAGATATTTTAATGTTGCCATTTACAGTAACAAATAACATTTATAATTTGGTATTTTATTTATGATTGCATAAGTCTATCTCTGCTTTTACCTGCCTCTTAAAAAGTAAAAGCCTCTGGCCAAAATAGTTTGTGTCAGTTGATACTTATTTAATATACAGGGTGTTTTTTTTTAAACTGACACTGTTCAGAGCCGTCTGTAGCTCGTTCTAATAACTGGATTGACACAAAATTTTGTGAATGGACTAAGAAAACCATGGGAAAAAAGATTCCAACAACAAAAAAAAAATAGTTCCAATCACCACCGATAGGGGGAAATGTGGCGCTGTGGTCATTTATGCAACTGGGAATTAGCATAAAGTACGGGCGAAAAATGAAAATGCAAATTTTTACTTACGCAAGCGACAGTAGCGCCAATAGTTTAAGTTATAAATGCATGCGAAAAACACCGAGAAACAATTTCAGCTCAGGTTGAAAATGAATCTCACGTTACCGCAGCGCGCGTTACTTGTGAAGTTCTTATATTGTAACCAGTACAATGCACCAGCCGCTCTTCGTTTACTTAGAACACGCCATAAACTGCGCAAAGGACCTTTATCCGTTAATGTATTGAAATCAATGATTCTGAAATTCGAAGAAACAGGCTCGCTAGCAGTTCGGTCAGGCAGAGGACGTAAACCGGTGGCAGAAAAAGTGATAATGGATGTTTCAACTGCGATCAACGAAAGGGAAAGTGTAAATGATGAATAAAACGTGGCATTTTATCCAAATTATTAATTTTGTCTGTTTCTGATGGGTTTTTTTCAATGTACAGCGCCACATTTCCCCCTATCGGCGGTGATTGGAACTAATTTTTTTTTTGTTGTTGGAATCTTTTTTCCCATGGTTTTCTTAGTCCATTCACAAAATTTTGTGTCAATCCAGTTATTAGAACGAGCTACAGACGGCTCTGAATAGTGTCAGTTTTAAAAAAAACACCCTGTATATACCAAAAAAAAAGCTTAGTGAGGTTTACAAAAAACACTGAGTAAGATTGAAAATTAAGCATAGTTTAAATAAGAAGAAAAATGAGGCATAGAACTATATTTAATAACACTATTATGTTATACAAACATCAAAGAAACAGCAGCACTACTTATATTTTTATTGAATGAAGGCATACTGAAAAACAGAAAAAGTTGCAATACAAACCAGAAAAGTTAAAACTTTTTCTCTAAAAAGTTAATAGCTTAAAAATTTGCACTTTTCTAAACTTTTGCAACTGAAAAATCTGATTAAAATATAATAAAATGTTTGAAATTTTGAATCATAATGAAGCGAATTCACAAAAGCATTGCCAAATTGAAGCAAAATTGCTTTCACCATCCCTACTTCAGTCTAAAATAAAGCACATTTTTTTACACCTGCTGGCTGCATTCCTAATGGCTACTTTTCTTCAAAAGGCATCTAATCGACATTTGAGGTAAAGTTAATGAGAAATAAAGTGTTTTAAAGAAACATTTGTCTTTCCAGGAAAACATATAAAAACACGCAAGATTTTAACGCCTTGGAAAAATATTTCTTAGAAGCTTCTGTAATGATTTTTATTTAAATAAGGAAGCAGACTAGAGATGAAATGTTTAACAGGATAAGTGCTTTTTAAGAGAAAACTTCATCATGCATTACACATTACACGAGAATAAATAAATATTTTCAATAATAAATATTTTAAAGTACTGTATCGCATAATTTTGAGATGTTTATAGAACATATCATAATTACGCATAAGTTAAAGAACATAATCATATAAAACATAGTTTTATACCGCCACTACACCTTCTTCTGTACTAATTACGTTCCTGCAATAGTCATTTAGAAAAAAAAAACAAAAATTATGTTAAAATGAATATATAAATAATTCACTAGCACTAAAGGAGTGCTTTATATAACATATTTTGGTGATAAAAAAATAAAAAGTACTTAAATTGAATTAAAAATGTTAGACGCTCTTTAGATTTCTTCCAACTCTAACTCACAATTGCACAATTCGTGAAAATGCAATTTCATGAATTGAAAATATTATTTTTTGTAAGTAAGAAAACAGACTAAACATGAAATTTATATTTTAAACTATCTTTCATCTATTAAACATTTTATATTCATAGTATTATTAGGATTTAGTTCTGCAAAATATGTTTGTAATATGTGCTTAAAATTTCTAACAGTTAAATAACAAGAAAGGCAATATTACATGTAAAATACTATATATTAGTATTGCACTGCTCTATATTACAATGGTCCAAATGATAATAAAATACATAAAATTCATAATAATACATACAATTCATAATAACACATGAATCATAATACATAATACATAAATCAATACATAAAATTCATAATAATACATAAATCATAATACATAAAATTCATAATAATACATAAATCATAATACATAAATCAATGCATAAAATTCATAAAAGAAATTTTTCGTATACATCCTATGAATTGAATACGACCTTCAAAAAACATTTAAACATGCTATGGGTATTATTGTTATAATTATATTGTTATAATTAGGACATAAAATAATAAGTAAGCTAAAATATATACTTTTCTAACATCTTATTGCAGATTAAATAGAACAAAGTTAAACTTTGACCAAAATGATGATCTGCAGAAAAATTCTTAATGGGCACATTTTGCCATTTGCTAGCCATATGGTTATTGACAATCGATCATTATTAACACTTTCTAACATAATTGAAAAAAGTTTATGACTTCAGTCCGTCCGTCTGTCCGACTGCACGTCTATGTATCGGTGCCTCTGTCAAACTGCATAACTGTCCGTCCAAACTCGAAACCCTACTTTCGTCCCTACTTTCGAAAGCATATCTGGATTGTCACGAAATTAAAATGTGTTTCCAAGATTCACTACAGCATATTAGCTATTGAAAATGATGTGTGTATGTATTATTTATCGATTAACTGTCCAAACTAATCCAAAAAATTCTGGATGCACTATGGTCTATAGGGATAATAGTTTTATGTGTGAATCGAAATTCGAAATTGGACAAAATTGATATGTATTATTAAAAATCACTCAGTTTTGCTATCGAAAATGGTGCTTGAATCACACATATTTTTTTTACAGAAATAAACGAATTCGGGTGCGTTACCTTCCATGAATAATAAACCCTATAAGTGCGTTTCCAAATTTGTTATGCAGTTTTCAGCATAAATACATTATTGTTGCACTATGCAATGTGCAAAGTCTTCCTTTCGTTTGCAGGGTCGCGCAAAAATTTGGAAGTACACACCCTCTATGTGCGATTATTCGTTGAAGTTTGTTTTTCAACAGAAGTACATGTTACGGTATTATGCAGTTTGCATATGATAAATAGTGCCTATACCGGGCCGCTAAAAGTAATTGAACAGCATTGCATTTTATAGGCAGTTATTCATAAAAATTCTTTGCAGTGTTGTTATAATTTTTTTAACTATGTATAAAATATTATTTTTTATATCAAACACTAAAAATATTTTCCCATAAATGCATATTATTGTTGCTGTAAGAGTGATTTTATAAACGTCTGCGAATAATTAGTGCAATGAATTGGCCGATATAGAGGTCAATTTTAGCAAATTCGGTGACTCGGCAATTTTGAAACAATACTATTGCAATTTGGTGAATTAATGACGAAATTTGGCGCCAGACACTCGTTTGGAATATTCCATAAATCAAGACTCTGTAATACATTGGAGCTAAATTACCGAGAATAATCCACATTTCCTGTGATACGTAATGTAAACGTATAGTGAAGAAGTAACAATGTAACATATGAAAATTTTGCTCATTATCATAAAGTTGGAAAGTGTTTCATAATCAGTTAGTGGCGCATGATTTTTTTTTTATGTTTACTTTAACAACTTATTATGCTTAAACTCTTTTAAACTAAAATAGGCCTGTGAAATCACTTTTTTCTGCACATTTTTAGGTCTTCCTAATGTTTGTTGATAAGTTATGGGTTTAACTGCCCAGCATTTCCCTCTATCACGTAAGATTAAATGCAAATCCTTCAAAACTACACAAATAATTTAGCAAATAGAAAAAACCGCATTAAAAAAATACTTAAAAATAAACTGTGCCATTTATTTTATTAATTTTATTATGTTTGTCATATGTACAACAATGTCAAAAATCGTTATAACGTCCCTTCTTAGGCTTTTCTTTCCCTCCCCCAACCCTCTTGTCCAAAGATTGAGGTTGCATTTCAAGCAGCACCTAATGGTATTATACTGTGGCATTTG
This sequence comes from Maratus michaelseni, assembly GCA_963931845.1. Classification (NCBI taxonomy): domain Eukaryota; kingdom Metazoa; phylum Arthropoda; class Arachnida; order Araneae; family Salticidae; genus Maratus; species Maratus michaelseni. Next base: position 257,843,970 of record OZ007588.1, on the reverse strand, counting down.
CTGGTCTCTAATGTTTTTATGTCAAAATTTAACAACTATATATTGAAAAATCTGATGTATTTTTTCTTTTTAATTTACAATTCCAGATTTATATCAATGCTGAACGTGGGAGATTTCTTTTCTTTTTAACACTTCCAACATATTTGAAAAGTATTTATAACCATCAAAAACATTACATGTAAAAAATGTAGCCAAATCTCGTGACTCCTTTACCGTAAAAAGTTATAAGATCGTTTAGCTATCTTATTAATTTTAAAGTTTTCATTCACAAATTACCCCTAGTCTCTACATCTTTAGTTAATGATTATTTTGTGACGGCAATTATGCAGCACGAGAATTTGACGTATATAATTAGCTTTAGTCAAATAATCCCATCCTATACCATAACATAGGAAAGTGTAAAAACTGCCCTGTGCTGCGTAATTGCCAAGTCACAAAATAATCATTAACTAACGATGTAGAGACTAGGAGTGATTTGTTAATGAAAATTTCAGCGTTAATACGATAGCTAAAATTGTCTTTACCCGATATCAGAACTGTTTACGGTAAAAGAGTCACGAGAATTGGCTACATTTTTTTACTTGCAACGCTTTTGATGGGTTTCCACTTCTTTTTGTAAGTAAACCTTCTTTTCTTGATTTTGGGCTCTTTTTGGACATAGATACTTGATATTTGACATAAAATTATTCTTTAGGATAATAAAAAAAGAAAGACAAATTAAAGATTCCGGAAAATTCCAACAAATCGAACTATTTTCGATTTTTTTTTCGAATTTTTCGATTGTTTTATTTTTTTTTTTTCGAACTTTCCAGACTTTTTAGTTTTTTCTTTCTTTGTATCCTAAACCCCACCTTTGTGGCAAATTTAAGTTTCTAGGACTACAAAATCGAATTATTTTCAAACTTTCAATTTTTTACAAATTTTTCGAGTTTTCGATTTTATTTTCGAACTTTCTGAATTTTTTAATTTTTCCTTTTATTGAATCCTAAACACTACCTTTACACCAAATTTTAAGTTTCTAAGACTACAAGATGTACCTTATCTTTTTTATGATAGGTGAGTGAGTGAGTGTAAAAAAATGGAAACTTTGAGTTCATATATCTTCTGAACTAGAAAAGATAGAAACGTGAAATTTTAAAATTTGGTCCCATTTGCAACGTATTCTAGACAAACGAAGTTTCAGGTTTTTAGAAAACTCCGGCGCAAAGATACGGAAGGGGGTCAAAAGTATCCTGAGTTGCTTACCGCTGTGCTTTCTCAACTTGGCGGAGACATTATTCTGCCTCCAGATGAACAGTTTGTCTGTCTTTACGTATGTCCGTAGTCTAATTCTCGTAAATCTACTCGAATTGCCGTGAAATTTTTATATGATATTGAGGTTACTTCAGAATGTGTGGCATATTGAAAATGAATTGTGTAGCCTTTATAGTTCGTTTACAGGGACATACAATCCGTTACAGAATTCCGTTACATTAGGGTCAATGAAAAAAAGTAGTTTGCGGTGTATTTTAATGCTGTTATAATATTTAAAACATGATGAGATTGATATGCATCACTAAGGTGGACTACAACATGCTTTCTCAGAAGTATAGAAGATGTAGCATTTATTTAAATTCCTTATTTAGATATCTTCTTTCATTTTATGAAGAGAGGAAATTTCTTAATAATATTGTGTAAGTGTTGGAAAGTGTTTCATAATCTATGCCTGATGCATGGTTTTTCGTTCTTATTTAGTACTTTTTCTGAAATCAACATAAGAAAAACATAAACACTATGATGAAACATATATGAAACAATTCACTTTGAACAAAACAATCTTCATAGACCTGCAAATCGATTAAAATTATTTTATCATTCTAAAATCAAATATTCAAACTTTGGATAATTAAATTTAAACTTATATAAATGTTTTGATAAACTGATATAAGATTAAAATCTCTAGAAAACAGTATTATGAAAAACATTGCTTCAGATAAGTGTTTTTGTTTAGAATTTTACAAAACAGCTTATCTTTGTAAAACAATTTAAGGAAAATGCAGTGTTTGTCATGATACACAATTTCTATAGTCCCTGCAGAACCATTAATCTTGAATATTTATTTCAAATACAATGTCAGTCTCTAACGTTACATGAAAATGTACTTTCTGAGTTCCATTCTTCATGTCTTTTCATTGAAAACAAAAAAGATATAATCTGAACATTGATTCATAATTCTACATATGAAATGATGATATACACATGACATAATATAATGATTATATATGACATGACTACATATGACATAATTCTACAGTATGAAATTTTAGAAACAAATATCGTAAATTCACACTTATTAGTTCTTTAAGTTTATTATTTCTAAAGTTATTAATAAAGTATTTTTCCTTAATTAACCTTAGTAAATCACCAATATGGGTGATATTAGGACCCAATTTGCGCCAATATTTCAATCATTAGAAAATGTTACAATGAAATACCAATGTCAGTTAAATATCAGCTTTAATATTAAATACATTGCAATAAAATGCCACTCTTACAAAAATATCGACTTTTCATTGGAAATATTTTTAATAAAATAGTGAAACATTTCTTTTTAACATCGGTGCAATTTTGTCAAAATGCAAACTCCCCATGTTGCAGTAATATTTCATGCCAATATTGGCCAAGACAGAGCCCATTACAAAACATTAGTAGTCCAATATCATTTTGCTGCTAGCGAGTATTTAATTTTAAAAAGCCCACGTCATGATAAATGTCCTAAAGGTATTTTTAGATCAGTTTCCGTATTATTTAACCTAAAATATATAAAAATTAATTACTTTGTAAAGATTTAAACATACATCAAGTTTTTAACCTAAATAAATAGTAATCTCAGAAGTTCTTCAATTTATAATCGCAATTATAAAATAATTTATAGCCTTAAAGTAAATAGATAATACAATATATTTGTCTTCTCGGTATTATTTTTTAAAAACACACAATGAATTCAATAAAGTAAAACTTCTTCTTTAGGAAAACATCGATTCCTATTAACCCATTAACGCCCAGTGGTATATTTTTATATCACTAGACTTACTGGCAAGAAAGCGTCTTTCACACCAGTAAATATGAAGATAAATATATACTCTCTTTCACGAGACAAATCCCTTGATAAAATAATATAAAAAATACCCTTTATTTAAAAGTGGTGGGAAATCTAAAATTTAAATTTTAACGAAGAAAATAATTTCGGCGTTAATGGGTTAATGTAAAGGTTTTTAAACATGATATTTAAAAAAAATAAAAACTTTCATATTTAGTGCCTTGAATGAAATATTTTAAAGGTAAAAAGTTTCTGGCAACAAGCATATAACAAAATAAAACAAATATAAAACATACATAAGGCGCGGTTCGATTCACGAGGGTACAAATAACATATTTGCATTTCTACATAAATCACTCTGAAAGCTTTCTATTGCATTTATTTTCAGTAATTGAAAAACAAACAAATACGATAAAGTGTTGCATTGTCCCCAGTGTAAATAAAGACAAATAATAATATAACTACATACGAAAATATACAATAACGTCTTCCGAGCTACCCACTATTCTGTAATGAGATCTTTATCTGTAGAAACCTCAGCAACCAACAGATTTTCGAAATTTAAAGAAACATTTTAAAAAAACAAAGTTTCTTTTCCTGCCACTGATTTTCGGAAACTATGTAATGTGCTAATCAGTTTTCTCAAACCGGAATATCGTTTTTTAGAATGCTATCAATTCTCAATTAAACATTTTCAACTCCACTGAATTTATGCATGCAAGAGTAACAAAATAATATTAATTTTAATATTAATGTTAATGCTGTTAATTTTTCATGTTTCTCTGTAAAACACGTTTGTTGAATATGATAATGTTTATTTGAGATTTGATAGCATCCGAAAAACCTATATTCTAGGTTGATAAAACTGATTAATACACTGTAAAATATGGACTATTATTTGCCACTAGTTGAGCTACACCCATGTTTACTGAAAAGGTGAACAAGCTTGATCCTGCTGATGGGCGCTTTTCGATAATTGAACAATCAAGAAAAATAGGCATCGTAGAAAAGAACAATCGATACAGCAATCTATTAATTCCCTAACTCTGCAATCTATATGTTCTACAATCGATTGTCACACAGAGTTGCTAAAAATAGTAAGTGCAAAACTCAGCGAGTATTTGTCAGGCAATTTGATGGTAGTGACTCTGATTGCTCGATAATCCTGCTATCAGAATAATTTTCTCCTCATTGGGATTCGTGAGAGAGGAAATAACAATGAACGATCGCTTGATTGATATTTGATTTGAAAATCATAAAAAACGATAAAAAATATCCTAAAGGCTCTAAAATTTAGGACAAGGTTAATGTTCAAAAATAAGAACGATTCGTCTCAAACGCAAATAAATAGGGAATAGAGGGGGAGGGATTGGCTCTAAAATTTAGAACAAGATTAATGTTCAAAAGTAAGAACGATTCGTCTCAAACGCAAATAAATAGGGAATAGAAGGGGGGGGATTGGAGGCAAAAGAGAGAGGGCAAACTGCGTTTAACTGTTCGAATTAAACAAAAATTTAGATAAAGGAAGACCTAAGGCCCAAGGTATTTACACTGAAAAATCATGAATGTGAGATAAAAATTCAGGGGAGCAGGGAAAAACGAAACGGGGGGGGGGGGCAAAAGCCCCCTAAATTTCGAAAATTATAGCCTCTAGTGAAAAAACTAAAGGCAGATTTAAGGACAACGACCTTATGGTCCGGTATTAAGATAAGTACGTACCCCTACAAGTGGAGTATATTGAAGGTTTATTTTAGTTATAAAATATATATAAGGAATTGGGAGGGGACAATTGAGAAATGAATACGATCGACGTTCGTTGCCGGTAAAAGCCAAGTTTCCAAGGGGGGTTAAAGAGGGGGGGGAAAATAAATCTCAAGAAGAAAACTGGTGCGCAGAGGGAAGGAAAAAAGAGACGACTGGCGGAGGAAAATGAGTGGGAAGATAGGACTAACCGAATTTTAACTAGAATTTCACTCCGCATTAAACAAAAATTTAGTGGGAGGAAGGGCGAAGGCCTAAGGTGCTTAAAAGGAAAAATCATGAATGTCAGATGAAAAGTAAATGGGAGAAAACGAAAAATGAAGGGGGCAAAAACCCCCTAAATCTCGACAACTATCGCCCCTAGCAAAACACTAAAGGCATATTTGAAGTTCTATACTAAAATAACCTAGAAGTGGGGTCCATCGAAGGTTTATTTTAGTTATAAAAAATATATAAGGAATGGTGGAGACTATTGAGAAATGAATAGGTCCCACGTCCCTTGCCAGAAGGAAGCAAGTTGCCGAGGGGAGAAAGAGGGGATGGGGCAAGAATGAATCCCAAGAAGAAAAGTAAGGGGGGTTTAGGTGAAAGGGGGAGAAAGGACTAATTATATATCAGCTAGAATTTGCAGTCCCAATTAAACAAATATTGAGAAGAAGGATGGGCTGAAGACGAAGATGCTTGAAATAAAAAATCGTGAATGTGAGATAAAAATTAAGGGTAGGGAGATATAACGAAATTTGAGGAGGCAAAACCCCTTAAATCTTGCAAATCATGGCTCCTAGCTAAAAACTAAACTCAGATTTAAGGATGCTGCCCTAATGGCCCTATATTAAATTACCCTACTTTCGGGGTCTATTGAATGTTTAGTTTAGTTATAAAAATATATAAGGAGGGGGGGGGATGGAGAAATGAATAGGTCCGATGTCCGTTGCCGAAAGGAGCCAAGTTGACGAAAGAGGGGGCAAGAATGAATCCCGAGAAGAAAACTGGGGAGAAGGGGGATATGCGCTAACTGGAAAACACGCAGAAATGCAGGAAAACGCCCAATTTGAACCCGTGAGGGGCGTGGATCCTCCTATAAGAGCTATAATAATATCCTAGATGCATGTTTCCGGGTGACATACACTACTAGGCCAAAAGAAAATTATTACCCCATCTTATAGTACAAAACTCAGTGCCCAAATCTCTTATTAATGCTGACTCACCCCAGTTAACCCGCAGGCGATTCTTGATGAGATCGGATTGGATATCGGAGAAAAAAGCGAATTGGTTCACTGGAGTCATCAAGAAACAAGTGGCAGAATCGGAAAAAATCGAGAAGTCTATACAATGGAGAAAATCGAGTAAAAATTCTCGTTATCGCCCAACACTAATCTAAACTATTTAACATTTTATAGTAACACACATATTTTGAAGCTCTACGTCTAAAGACAGACGATGTATGCGTACAATATTATTAGCAATTCGTTTTCAACAGTCTATTAATTTGCTCATGATCTAAAGTATCACATATGGACATACCAGCTGCGTCAAAAGTTCCTTAGAATCGTCCAATAGGATCAGAGTGTTTTATATAAAAAATAGTATTTCAACAGCGACCGATAGAGGGAAGTGAGCTGAAATATGAAGTAAAATATATGCATATGAAGCTTATAAAATATACAATAAAAAGGAAAAAATAATAGGACAGTGTCTAACAAGTTTCAGCATCCTTAGAATATGGACCCTTTGCCGGAGATGGGCTACTCATCCCAGTGGTTAGCATTTTGGCAACAAAATGAAGAGCTGGCGACGACTTTCGCAGATTTGAAATCAATGAACTCTGGGCAGGTGACTGTGAAAGATTTTTGGGCTTTTTCTTGAACGAAAATAATAATTCTGGCCACTTTCTTTTCAAACTTTCTCCCTGAAGCTATCCCCCTATAGAAATATTGTCAAGTCTGGACGATACCTAAAAATATTCCAATCACTTTTCCAGTATTGAGTCCTTTTGCCGTACAAATTTTTTGCAGTGCTGCAGTTTCTAATTCGCCTTTCATGTAAAAAGCTTAATCAAAAATGATTGATATGCTAAGAATATCAACAACGGCAACTATCTGCGACGGTTGAAGAATTCACATCGAGGTGTTTTACTGACGGCCTAATTTGTATAAATCTACTTCATACAATTCATGTCAGCACCCTTTATCCTTAAGTTTCAGAACTTCGCCCTTTTTCTTGTTATTAAAAAAATCGGATCCCTCCCTGATACCACTCGTGCAAATTACGACTTTTTATCATCATTTCTTTTTTTATTAATTTTTTTATTTGTAACAAACTTTTGACGTACCTCGTATATGTAGATATGTTCAAAAAATCATACACAGATAAATACATACCCATATTTGATGTGCCTGCCATAGTTGAATAAAACTACATTTGCATCTTCTGAAAAAATCCACAATTAAAAAAACAATCACAGAAATACGAAATTCAAAAATGATTTTTAAGAAGAAATATTTTTCTAATGATAAGCAAAATCATCATATAACTCTGCATAACATTTTTCATATTCTAAAGATTGGTTTTGAACACTCTTATCTTAAAAATTCAAATTCACAGTTAGTAACTTTAATTCTAACAAGGGAACCACTTTTGGTGCAGTTCACACCTAGCATTGAGACCTGGTTCCTTTTAAAGCCCTATATTACGAAGTTAGAGAATCGATGAATTTTTTCTGTTAAAATCATATTTTTTTTATTTTACAGTAGCGCAACTTTCAGAAAATGAAATTTTCGAGGCCACTTGTGGCACTTTTAACATAGAAATTTTCTCGAAAAAAGTACTTTAAAGTACAAATTAGTTCTTAATAAAAATAAAATATGGAAAAAAGTTTAAAAATTCCTTTAAAAATCTACGAATTTCATTTTGAAAAAATACAGCATTATAATTGCATTTTTGGTGGCGCGACATTGGCTTTATTCATTACCATAGAATTTTTCCCGGCAACCCTGGCTGAATGTCATAGTCTCCTGCTGTGTGTGAGCGCGACCTACGTTATACACGGCCGGTGCATGACGTTTAATCGGGGGGCGCGCCGCTTTGCACCAATCGCTGTGTAAAAATGATCCACTACATGTGACGTTTTAAACGTCATGCACCGGCCGTGTATAACGTAGGTCGCGGTGTGAGTGAGAAGTGGTTTGGATTCGTAGCACTCTATTTGGCGACTTAACTCGCTTTTGGCGTGAAATTAACAATTAAAAATCCAATAATAAAAAGTAAAAAGTATAAAAAATATATAAAATATGATTTTAACAGAGAAATTTTATCAGTTCTTTAACTGTTATGTATACGACTACAAAATGCACCAAGTCTCGATGTTAGGTGCGATCAGCACCAAAAGTGATTCACTTGTAAGTATCCATTTTGACCTCGGCTAACGAACATAATTCGTTCCGGACTTATGTTAGCCGAAATATGCATTAAACAACACTGATTCTTCCCTAATTAAAATTCAGCACTCCTGTGTTCTGTTAGTGCATGTACCTAACAAAATATTCGTAAACATAATTTAGGTTCTTTAGCGCCCACAGCTGCTTGTCTAGTGGTTAGGGCGCTGGCTACTGGACAAAGTGTGCGGATTCGATTCTCAACTCAGGCATGGATATTTGTAATATGTTGGATTGTACTTTAAGCGAAGGTTCTGGTTTCTTTAACCCTCTTGTGCAAAAGATGAACTTAGCACCAGCAAAAAACCAAATCAAACCTGGTTTGTTAGCCGATTCAGAAAAGCAGAAAAAACAATGATCTTTAGACGAAACATTCGTTTGTCGAAATCTCACTGTAATATTTTTTAAGGCAATTAAAACATATACAAACACGTCAACTTCTCACAAAACGTAAAACGGCAATTTTTTTCTCATATTAACTCTTTTCCTTACAAAATATTTCATAGACAATTTTACATAAAAGAAAAACAAACACACTTTTCTTTTCATGCTAAAAGTTAAAGAAAGGCGACAAAATATGTCAGGTACATAGTTTCTAAACATAAAGCAATTTAGATTTCGATCAAAAAACCAGGAAATTAACTCTGTGATTGAAATTTTCCGGAAGGAATTATATTCTGATATTGAACTAAATTGGTTTAGAAGGATCGTAAAAGCTATTTGCCGCCGGTATACGATTTGTTTCTTAGATCACTATTTTATAAAAGTCAAAAGCAATAGTTTTTCTGCTTTTACTTTATTTTTGTTTGTTTGTTTTTCATTTTTATTATGAGGAATCTTGTATAATATATGAAATTAATTAAATTAATACTTCAAAATTAAAAACATTTTCTGTATGTAAGTTCAAAAAAGGTATGTTTCAAAATTAAAGGAGTTATAACATTAGAAAAGACTTACATACATTGAATTATTGCATAAAATCTATATATTTAAAACGCTAAGCGATTTCTTTCGACAATCCGTGAGAACAAACTACTGCATCAAATTACACCATTCTTTTTTAAAATGAAAGATATTTGGACACAGATTTGTTATCGTGCATTCGTTTGTTCGAAAATTTAATTAATTAGCCGTAATTTTCAATTAAACTTTTGCTGCTGCTTATGACGTCATAAAGTCGGCAACACCCACTGTTGCAAGGCATAGAGTTATTTTCTTAACTCCGTGGTTCGCCAATCTTTTGACATTAGCTAATATCAACTAGGTAATATTTTAACATTGTAATATTAAATCTTAAAAATCTTACTTAAAATTAGCTAAAATATAATCATAATAAAATATCTAAACATAAACATATCAATATGAATAACAAATCTCACGTAAAATATTGCAATTTAAATGATTGCAATTGAAAGAAGATTTGGAGAGTTATCCCTGACGCCCAGCTAACATAAAAGTACCAATTTTATTTTATTTATTTACACACATATTCAATTTTATTATAAAACACCAGGTTGCCATACAAAGCAAAAATCGTCATTTAGGCGTCAAAAATTAACCCCAGTTACAGCGCCTAGAATACATTATGTTTATAGAATGACATATATATATATATATATATATATACACTTCACTGGCGCCCGGCTAACCGAAAAGTACCCCAAATTATTCGCCAAACTGTTAGCGCCCAATAAACAAACAGAAGAATATTGCCATTAAATCTCAAAAATAATAAAAATAATAATAAAATAATAATCAGGAAAAGCCCCATTTACTAAAGTATCATTTATCAGTAACTTTAAACAATAAAATTTACTATATAGTAATGAAAACAGAATAAAAAATAGTCGTGAATATATATTTATTTATATTATTTCTCTTAATTATCCCTTTCGACTGTTGGATAAAATGTTTGTGACGTCAGGTGAATTTTATCGATTGTACGAAACTACGAATCACAACATTTTTTTTCAATGCGTTTTCTATTTTAATATCAAGGTTCCGAAGACGTAATTTTTATTTTAATTAATGTAATAACTAATAAATCAGTAAAACATCATTATAAATACATTTAACGTCGAATTAAAAATCACTTGATGAGAACTTTTAGGCCGAATTTTTTAATTTGCAAGTTAAATTTCGGTGAAAATATTTATCCGCGTGTTTTATAAGCGAATAATAATTCATATTTATTGTGACGTTACCGGAATATTGTCCATTAGGTTTATTTTATCATTATGCATTATAACTTTGTTGATGCAATTTTTCATTACAATTAAATACAAAATAAATTTTTGTTTGTAACATGGTGTTTCAGCATAAAAGTAACTTATACAAAGTACGTGTGAAAAGTTTGCGCCGGGGAAAATGACGTTATGCTTAGCTTGAAATGCATTTTAACATTGATAAAACTAAAAAGAAAAATTAATTGTGTCAACCTGACGTAATTTTAACTGATTTTTCAAGTTTTAATTTTAAAGGTCAGAATTTAAGCCTTTATTGGTTGCTTCATCTTGATTGCATACCTTGATTACATGTTACCAATTACTTTTTTGTTTAAATTATAGGTTAGAAGATTTCATTTTTTTATAAAAAAAATTCACAAAAGTAAAGAATTTCAGGAAAATTAAAATTATTAAGAATAGTGTTATGGGAAAAAAACTTGAAATAATGATTGTATTTGTAGCTAGAATAAATAATGTAAGGCTAATATTTTATAGGAATTATTTTGGTAGGTTTGTTATAAGTTCATTTAACAGTTCCTTATTAGTGGCAAAGTCCTATTTCTTCCACTGTGAATTTCTCTTTCGAGGTCAAAAAATGACAGTCTACTTTTGGACGCCAGCCAAAACAGAGTGGCAATTTTTAGAAATGTATAACGGTTGTGACAACAAACGGCCCTATCGCTTTAGCTTTCATCGCGCTTACATCACTTCTAAATACTACAAATTTCAATTTTTTACTACATTTTACTACATTTTACAATTTCAGTTCTTACATCATCAATTAGAAAAAATTAGCTTTCGATTGAAATTTATTTGAAAACTGCCTCTTAATTTATCGACTTTTTAAATAATTTTCAACCATGAAATATTTTTCAATTCTTTTTCAACAATGATCATCAGTTTGCTTTAATAATGTAACATATTCCCTGGGAAAGTTGCCCCAATTGAAAATAGTTTTTCTTAACCATCATAAAAACTGAAAAAGAAAAATAATAAACACCCCTGATAAATCATAAGATCAGATTATCCAAAAGAAAGAGCATTTTGGCGCTAAACTAAACTCTGTCAAGAATAAAAACTATTTATAGCTTATGATTAACATAAAATTGATATGCTGAATTCGTTGATGTATATGTTGCATCAGAATATTCTAGGAACTGTTTTTTATTATTTTTTTTAAGATCCATTGGATATTTAACTGTATAAGATAGAAAAGATCCCCGACTGTGATGGAAAAGGAATAATCATCCTGATTATGTAAAGGAACCGAAGAAACAATACAAACAAATTACACTTGAAAACATTAAAAATCTCCCTTATCTGCAGATTGATTTATTATAGTAAAAAAAAAAATTCTTCATCTTTACATAGAAGTTGATTAGCTTAAAACAATGGATGCGTTTCAGAAGATATGGATTTGAAACGAACAATGATTAAAGAAGATATTTTAAAACTTTTAATTTAAACATTTTAAAACTTTTTTTAACGTTGAATTTTGACGGGCCTTTAGTGAGATGCAATGCACATGCGCATAGGAGCTCATTCGGTTGCATTATCACATGGGGGGGGGGGGAATGTGTGCTTTATTTACTATGTTCTTTTATTGACTGAATATGAGATGAACGTATTGATATACTATTTGTATGATACTTCATAGGTCCAGGAAATTTTCTTTCTTGCCGTGGGGAATATGGCGGTAATGTCAAACTGATTTGCATTACACAGTTGTTTACGGATTGTTTGTTTGGATTTTGCTTCGGAAATAGTACTGTAATTCACTGGGAGGGGGGGGGGACTTTTAAAATAAAATATTTGAAAGACTGTTTCATACGCACCCTTTCTTATGTAATAAAGAAGTTTATTTTACTAATATTGTTATTGTAATTTTTTTCCGTCAAGTTTTGACGGGTTCCATCTAGTTTTGATTAATTTTCATATGTTGTAAGAAAAATAAAACCCCTTAACTTGCTAAAACTTAAATTGAAGAAATATCGGAAACTCTAGTACAAATAACCTTGACCAAATGCTACGGGCACAATGTTCGGTCAGTGTTGGGTCAATATTTCATGACAATACTCGTACAGATTGTAACTAATATAAAGAACATAAACCAATATTGTTTTGCTACATGGGGTTCTTTGATATTATGAGAATCGTCTAATTTTATTTTGTCTTGATTATTATAATATTTTATAGGAAGCTTTTAAAAAGAAAATTCTGGATCTCCTTTATAAGTACGACGAAAGAAAAATAAAGAAATCCAAAACATTTATTATTCTGGTACAAAAATAGAATTTTCTTGCAACGGCTTCTGAGGAGTTTTGATTGCGTGCCTGTTCTCCTCCGAGAATTGGAATTCAAATCTCATTTCTAAAGAATAAGCTGGTAATGCATTTAATTTTTCCATATTATGACTTTATTAAAGTAGATGATCTTCATTTAATCAGTTCTTTGAAAGCGAGCTAATTGAATATGAGTAGAATTTTATATTGAATAATAAACAGTGGAAATTTATTCCGTTATTAGCTTTTGCGCCATAAAATGCTCTGAAAGTAGACTTAATGTTATCTTTCGGAAATTACTTTAAAAAAATCTTGTGTAGAGGATTAAAAGATTTAAATACCAGGGTTACACAGAAATTTTTGAGATACGGCTAAATGGTACAAGTTAAACTTACCAATTCTTAGGAGTGTTTAAAGTAGTTTTCTCCAAGATCAATGAAGATTTGTAGACGAATTTTCCGAAAATTAAATGCCTCAAGCCATCAGTTTCTTGGAATAGATGAAAAATATGCTTTTATAGCCTCATCAATATCAACTTCGAAATGAAAACGACTTCAACATAAAGTTTTTTTAGATAAAAGAATAGCCAAAAGTTACAGATATAAAGATCAAGAGAATACGGTGAATGTTCTATATCACTTTGATTTTTTTTTCAAGAAATTCGACTGTAATCCTTGCTAAATGAGAAAATGCATTGTCTTGATTAAGCATGAGTCCGCTAACATTCACCTCTTGAAGAATATATGTAAGGCAGTTAGTTAGTAGTGTACCAGTTAACTGTAACCGTTTCCTGTCACTCTAGCTTTATGTCTTTGACCAGTTCTGTACTTATGAAGAACACAGCATACATTACTTTCTTCATTTCTCGTTGTCTTTTCACCATTTTTGGTTTGGGGTCCTCTTCAAAGACCCATGCTTTACTTTCTTGGAGTGTTTGAAAGTTTAAAAAAAAGAGGTCTGTACTGATGCACCAAGCTTGATAGAAACCTGGAGCGAACTGCGCATTGGGCTAGTCCATGTCGAAAATGGGGGAGTCCGTAAGCCGTAAGTACGATGCCTAAGATAAAGAACGGTGATTCCAACTTCTTTTGCCGGGGCTATTCTCCCTACAGTGTGTATGGAATCGGCTTGGCATTCTGCCAACCGGAGTTCTTAGAAGCGTGGTTGAACAGTACATCTCATCACCAGTTATGATTTTAAAAATAACCAAGTACCCTTTAGCAAATGACTAAGTTGGAGCACCATTATGCATTTTTAAAAATTGATCCCTTTGGAGCTAGGAACTTAATTAGAAATTTGCCTTAGACTGTTATTCGAAATTAGTGGTACCCGCTACTCATAAATATATTTTAATGTTATAGAGGTTGATTATTAAGTTAAACATAATGTTTGGAATCAGTTGCACTGAAATCGGAAAGTTAGTTGCTGAGTTATGAAAACGGGTACGGTTACAGAAAAAACCTTGAAAGAGGGGCCAGGGAGAGGGAAACGGATGTTCAAGTGCCCTTCACTAAATGAGGAATTAGGAGGACTACTGTGCATCTTTAAAAATTCGTTCGTCTGGTTAAACTAGTAACTTAATTAGAAATTTGCCTTCGACTGTTATTCAGAAATAGTGGTACCCGCTACTCATAAATATACTTTAATGTTATAGAGGTTGATTATTAAGGTAAATATGATGTTTGGAATCAGTTGCGCTGAAATCGGAAAGTTAGTTGCTGAAATATGGAAACAGGGTACAGTTTGAGAAAAACATTGAGTGAAGGACCGGTGGAAAGGGGGGGGGGGAATTCAAGTGCGCTTCAGCAAATGACAAATTATGAGAACCACTATACATCTTTAAAGATTGATTCATTTGGTTAAGCTAGGAACTTAATTTGAAATTTGGCTTAGACTATTATTCGGAAATACTGGTAACTGTTTTCTAGAAATATACCCTGGAACTATGAATGCTGATTGTTATGATAATTTAGCAAAATGGAACTGGTTTACAGAAGATCGGAACATTATTACCTGAGTTATGAAAATAAGGCACAGTCAGAGTAAAAATTTTGAGGCAGGGGCAAGGAGGCGCGCGGTTAAGGGCTCAACAACAAATCACTAACTTTGATTGTGAGTATGCTTCAACTGAATACGTTCTGTGTACTTTTATTACAAACATAAATTTAATCTTTACGAAAACTGATATTCTAAAATAGCGGTATTCCCTATATCAGAGGTTCCCAAAGTGTGCTCCGCGAAGCCCTTGGGGCTTCCAGTAAAATAAACAAAACATGAAAGTAATTAGCATATTGCAAGGGAAATTTTTTCGAAAGTATGTAGGGATTTGTATGTGTGTGGGTCAAATAAAATACATCTATCACTGGGTTCAAAAATACTATAATATATTTTTTTAAATCAGATAAAAATTTGCATTATTCATGTATCTATTTTCTATATAATATTTTTGGTTTGAACTACTTTATTTTATGTTTCTGCATTTAATTTGTTTTAAAAATTCGATTCAAAATAAGCTACAAGAAATAGTATTCTGAATCGAATGCAAAACGTGAATCGAAATAGCGAAGGCACGACAGTGCTGTTATCTCAGCTTGCCGAACAAAAGGGAGAACAGTTTTGTTCTTCGGAGCTCCGCCTATTCATATGTTTATACTTAGTTATTTTTTTGCTTAGTAGCCAGGTTCTAACTTTTTAATGAGGTAAGTGTGTCTCACATTGTTTATTTTCTTTCGCTTCACTCTTTGCGATCTTTAAAATAAAGGTATTTTATACTCCATTACTTTCTATATTTACTGAAAATGTGTTAGTTAAGCTTTGATTGTTTCAGTGATAGACTTATAATTGTTTTTCGTTTTTCATTAATATTTTAATTTAAGTGGTTTAATCTCAAATTCCATTTCTATTTCAGTTTAAAATTCAAAATTGCTTTAATTTTTTTAACCTATTTAGTTTTTTATGTTTGTCAATTAAAAGGAATCTTTTATGTAACATCTTGTATCATTTAATAAACCCCTCATTAGATTCATTTAATATTTGTATACGTTGTGTATATAGTTTTCCTTTTTTTTTATGTGTCTTTAATTCCTTTAATCTGTTTATTTTTATTAATTCTTAGTTATGTATATTTTCTATGCTGTTTTGCATAATTGCACTTATTTTTTAAAGCAATGTATGTTGCTGAAAACACATTTTTTAACATCTTGTATCGCTTAACAACCCCTCTTTAAAATTATGTTTTAATGGTCTCGGCATTGGCTAAGATTCTTATGTCATGATGTCACATTTTCCTATCAGAAATAAGGCTGTAGCAATTATATATATATATATATATATATATATTGGTTCTTTACATTTGTCATCACACTAACAATCTAAACTTTTGCTCAGTTCCACCCCTTGCTTAGACTTTTCGTTAATAAGTACCCACCCTGATATAAATTTAACCCCACCCATATAACCGGTTTTGTTAGTAAAGTTTTTTTATTAGTTGCAGTTCTTTTAACATGTGTAGTTTTAACCGTATATCTATTTTGAGGCAAAAACAATGGTGAAAGAAAGTTTCTTTCAAAACTATAAATAATAACTAAATACTTCAAATAAAACATTCAAAAAAAGTGAACGATACTGTACTTAGCAATACAGGTTATAGATTTTACCCCGCCCACTTTAAGACTAAAACGATGATCTGCTTATAAATGTATTTTTTAAAAATGGTTCAAAAGAACAAGCTCAGAGGCGATTCGTTTTCGTTGCATGTTTAGAAGTACTAGAAACGTACAGAAGAACGAAAAAAGAATCCGTAATTTCAGGATTCTATTACGGGTGGATGGGACTAGCGAAAACGTGTTATATAATTACTCATGGGCGACTGGGCCTACGCATTTTCTTTCTTTTCGCAAGTAACCTATTGGGATTATACATAAGTCTATCTTTGTAAACGAAAACCGTACAACTTACCTTTTTTGTGTGCGTGTGTGGTTTTCGCCATAAATAATAATAGTTTCACGTAAGCCCCAATGCAATGCATGACCCAAACAGGGTTACCATTTTGATCTTTAATTTTACTTTTTATTTTTAAAATGGATGTCATTAACCCCGTAACAGTATTGCTCGAACGTTGCTCGAGTAAAAAGTGTTTGTTTTTTTCGTTACTAAAAGCTTTCAGAAACAAAAAAATTTTAACTATAATGTTTGCTGTATTTGGCGGCATATCTTGATTATACAAGGCAGATATACCAAAAAAATGGTTTTTAGTCCTTATTTTTAATTTATTGTGTCCCATAATAATAATCTTCTAAAATAAAAGCGTAAGTCATGTGACTGTCATCAACAGTTCCGGGATGGCCGTTTCACTTTTTCATATGCCTGGCGGCCATTTTTATTCAAAATTATTTTTTCGAATAAAACTGCATAAAAGTTACATTTTAAGAAAGATCGTTCAAAATAAATTAATATTTCAGAGATGACTTACGTTCAATTATGTATATATTCTGCAATAACTTCAGTCGAAATTTGGTTCGCAGTTCAAATTCTCTATTCATGAAAGTAAACAAAAAAAAAGATTAATTCGTCGTGAACATTTAAAATATTAAATCATGCAGGTAATCATTCGCAAAGCAAGTTCTCCGCGAATGAATTTTTGGACCGCTGCCTCGCGTCAAAAAAATAATACGTACCAGTGAGACAGTCAAAGTTTACCATAAATATGTGCTATACAACTCAACTTCCTTCCGGACCTATTCTTGACGTAAATTGAACTCATGTAATAATATTTAATGAATCAGATTTTTAGCATTTTTAAAATCGCTAATACGGCTTTTATTTATCGCGTGTACAAATTAGAAACGATACTTTGATTTTGAAATCAAATGTTTTGATTTATGATATTATTTCTTGTTTATTTATTTATTTTCTATGTAAATGAAAAGTGTGAAGCATTTTAAATTTATGTGATATAAGCATTTTAGATTAAAGTTGAGTATTTTAAATGAAATGAGTGACAGGTTTATAATTTAAAATTAAATTAATGTAGTATGAATGATGGTGATGGGAACAATATTTGGCGATTTATCATCCGCTCCCGGCTAACAAAAATACTCATAATTAAAAAAGGAAATAAAAATAAATAAATGATAGTTTGATGTAAATAAATATTGATATACATATCAAAAATAATTTATAGAACTAAAAAAAATAAAAGTAAATAAACAACAATTTCCATTACAAAGTTTTTGCCAAATTGGCGGGGGGAAATCGCGCCAACGTGCGTATGTGACACCTGTGCCCAAAAAATATGCGAAATGCTACCATGATCGCAAAAGTTCATGATTTGTCTATTAGAATCTTCCGATTTGGCGAAGGATTAAGGGAAAATTAAATTATGAATAACTGTAACGTGTTGCTTTAACATACATTTAAGGGAGACCAAACTGGTCGCCAGTGGCGGCTAGTATTAAATAAAACTGTAAGGGGTTAAATAATAGAAGATTTTATTTTCAAAATTTCTAGTATGAATTCAAAATTTCTGTTTCAAGACAAGGGCCAAACTGAAAACCTTGGCCCCATGTTGGAAACTATGGTTTAGAATCTTATCCAGCAGATCTTTCTCTGCTCCATATAGGCTTTGCTCCATAAAAAAAAAAAAATACTTATTTATTACGCAAGTATTCATTCTGCATAAAAAAAAAACATTAAGTTGTAAATCATAGAGTACCGTGGGGTTGAGGGGCTTCTGCATTAAAAATTATTTCCAAAAAGGGCTACGCGACCCCGAAAGTTTGGGAACCACTGCTCTATATATAATAGCAATTAAATGCTACGGGTGAAGCTAAAAATATTAAATTTGTTAAATGAAATTAGTTCTGTTAAAATCAGAGCAATAGATTTGAATTTATTAATAAGGGGGTCAATTAAAGAAAAAGCCGCCGCCAGGTTGCGCGCGGTCAAGTACAATGAATGCGATATTTAATAAAAAGTCGTTTACTCACTGACCCCTCCCCATTCCCGCAAATATATTAAATAATCTGTTAAATAAAGTTTTCGGTATTAATAATCTCTATCATAATAATAACTCAGGGAAAAAAACCTAGCTAATTATTATTGATTAAGACTATAAAATTCTTTAAAATTCAGTTTTTAGGATTTGGCAATGGTTAATAATTAAGTTGATTGTCTACATGTCATATAATCTCTGATCCATCTATTTTAAACAGTCGACTCGCAGTGATCTCTACCCTGGTTTTTTTAATTACTTCTGCGAAGACTCTATATATTACTAAATTAGTTAATTTATCCCATTTTACGGGGCAGTATGTGATAAAACGCTTTAAAGAAGAAAATCGGATCGAAAACAAGGTAAGAAAAGGTCGTCAGAGATTTATAATTAGAAAAGTTCTGAAAAATCCACGTTTAAGTACTGTAAAAGTTGCTACAGAATTTAATGAAAAATTTTCTACTCTAATTTCACCTGATATTGTACGACGAGTACTGGGATCAGCTGGATGAAATGGGCTTTCTTCCCGGAGAAATTTTTTTGTTAGTGCGAAAAGCAGAAAGCTAGGCTTTACTTCGCAAAATCAATTACAGATATTGGAATAATGTATTATTTACAGATGAAATCAAATTTAACATTTTTGGTTCCGATGAGCGTATAATTGTATGGAGAAGAAAAAATGAAGAGCTTATTCCCAAGAACTTAGTTGGAACAGTTATGCATGGCGGTGGAGGTGTCCATGTGTGGGGGTGCTTGGTAGCATCAGGACTGGGTAATTTGGTATTTATTGATGGCATAATTAATCATGCTCTTTATTTAAATATTTTAAAAGACAATTTAAAATTATCAGCCCAAAATTTGGGTATTGGAAACAACTTCGTTTTTTATCAAGATAACGATCCTAAGTACACGGCTCTCAACGTTCACCTCTGGCGCCTAAATAAATGCCCACAAGTTCTGAAAACACCACCTCAATCGCTGGATTTACTCAATCAAACATATTTCGAGAGAATTGGAGGTTAGAGTACGAAGACACGACATTAAAACGAAAAGCAAACTAAAAACAGTAATGATCGACGAATGGATGAACATTGATGCATAAATTACAAACAAAACTAATGAAATCTATTCCCAGACGTTTAAAATTTATTGTGGATGCTAAAGGATATCCTACTAAGTACTAATTTAACGTAATATTACAATATTTACTAATATGTAGAGATTTTTGTAAAGTGTACGAAGACTTTTGTGAGGTAACAACGTTTTTGTTATTTTTTTATTGTTGATTTCATGAAAATAACGTTTTACTATGTTTTTAAAATATTTTATGTTTTGTTAAAAATAAGTTATAGATCTTATTATTAGTTACCCATTCTGAAATATTTATTTTAATTAATGGACAGAGAATTATTTTATTGAAATTCGTAAGTGTACGAACACTTTTGGTAGCCACTGTATTTAGTTTCTGGCTACATATACAAGTTTTTGAAAAGTTGAGTGGTGTCACTCCAGATTTCTTTCTTTTGAAAGGCGTCACCCTGTACTAATAAGGTAGCAGAAATAATTACTCACTGCGACTAATGACTCGATAACGAGAATGCATAGAAAGGGGAAACTTGAGCATGTTGTAAGAATGAAATCTGCAGTACAAAGCGTATTTGAGAATCTTACTTGCATGACTCTTCTCTTCTGCAAATTTAAATTAAAATCTCCTGTCTGAAGGTTTAATCAGATGATCTATATTCTTTTCAAACTAAATACGGATAAAGACGATGTAGAATAAGATGATAGTGAATGCCGTTGAAAAAAAGTGAGCTTGTGTTTGTTTGATTTCAAAGAATTAATTAGTCATTTCAGAATAATTAAAAAGGCTCCAGAAATATTAGCAAAGATTATATAAATATTTATAGCAATATGTAGTATATAATTGTTAAAATGTATTTCACAAGGTGAGTATTTATTTTCATGGGGGGCGCGCAATGGGTAGAGGGCAGGAAAAGGCAATTGCCCTTCCTTGCATGTTTAAATTTAATTAGCATAGCTTCGTTTTAATCTCATGACTTAGAAGTAATAATAAAATTTGTTATTCTCAAAAGATTTAAAATAAGTAAACACTAAGAGAAAAGGTAACAAAAAATTTTCATTCATAAATTACGTAGAAGTCAAATTTAATTCTATTTTTCTTTTTACGTTGATGTATGAAAAATATTTCGAACGTGGTATTCAGATTGATACATCCCCTGATAAAAAAAAGAAAGGAAAATGTTTAAATTCTTTATTTTGAAAGAAAAGCAAGTAGAAGCTCATTTTTGGATTTTAATAAATATTTGCAACATTTTTGTAATTTATTTTCTCAAATATAGCTATAGTGTTTACTCTCTAGCGCAGGGGTTCCCAAACTATGGTACGCGGAGCTCTGGCTACTGGTACACAGAAGTCCGATACTGGTATATGGAATGAAATACAGAATGCAGCACATTATTATGGAATCAAAAACAACTTGTGTTTATTCACTTGGAATTTTCAAAAAAATTTCGAATGCGATTTAGGTTTTAGGATCTGTAAACGCTTTTTCATTTTTTTTTTTTTTTTTTTTTTTTTTTTTTTACGAGAAATGTTTGTTATAGCAGACTTGCTGAAATTCGCTGACACCGCTAATGATACAATAAGTTTTCCAAAGTTAAAAACGTAATTATTAGATTTTTATGGGTAAAATTTGAATTTTTTAATAAAGACCTAATTTTAAAATAAATGATTGAAGTATTTTTAATTAGCAGAAGAGCTGTTTTTAAACAGGTTTTATAACTTGAATTATCGGAAGATAAAGTCTGGATGCTTCGAAGTAGGAGGAGCTTGTATGAGTAGTAGGAGTTAAAATAAAATAAAATTCCAAGTGTAATTTATAACCCGTTGTTCTCTTTGTACTAGAAAAGTTTCTAGGAGGTATTGAAATAAAAAATTTATTTCAAATATAATTCATAAATTAATTAATTCTGTTGACAGAAATATTTTTCTTCTCTTGTACAAAATGTGTATGTCTTCTTTCTGTTTCTAGGAAATCCCCTTTTTAACAAAGTAAGTTTATTTAAAATGGCGATCTGAAATCAAACAAAAACTGTGGTCATATGCAGTGCGGATTTGAGGTAAAGCATAGTATATATGTATTGAGGTGGTATGTATGTTGCGGCCAAAGCCTGAAATTTGGCCAGTTCGCGAATTGGCCAAGAATCCTGGCCAAAATCCGATGAACAGTGTATTTCAAGTTTTGGACAGCCAATTCGCGAAGTGGCCGGAAATCCTTGGCAAATATTCGAAGTGGAAATCCAAGGATGTCGGACAGATAGCACTGTTGTGCATGTGGTAGGAGGGAATATTCCATGTTTTGACGATAATATTCTGTTCGTCTGGATAATTTCTCACCTCTATGACTTATCATGATACAGCGGATTCATTGATAGTATTATGTCCTTCGTATTTGTATAGTATATTTTATTTGTATGTTGTATACGGCTATTCTATAATATATTTCCATTCTAAAAAAAGTAACTAATGCTGCTACTGCCGTATTTGAATTTATTGTGACCGTTTTTCTTTCTCAGGTAATCCTGAAAATCTATTGCATGTGCAAACATGAAAACTGGGAGTTTTATACATAAAAATATGTTAAAACAGACAGTTTTTAAATCGAAGAATTTTTAAAGCGTTATTTAATGTTGAAATTAGTCAAAATAGTTCAGTTAAATAAGTTTTATAGAATAAAAAACTATGCATAGCAATTTAACCATATTTCGAAAGCCTTGATTATGTTGTGGGGTACAATGTCCAATTATTTATCAAATTTGTCTAATTTTTTAGGATTTTCTCTTTTTATTTTTTAACTTCATTATCTGAACAGAGATTTAATTTATAGTTTGGAATAGTCGTTTTTATTTCATGTTGACAGATTTAAAGAAAAGCCGAATAATTTTTCCAAACACTTTTCAACTGAAAAATATATTTACACGTGGATTTTAAAAAGAAATAGAACTTTGAAATGATTAAATTATAAAGTGCAAAAAGCATTTAATGGTGATAATTACGTCATTTTTAAAACAATACATTTAAAACAATTTGCTTATAGCGTATAAAAGAACTTTTCTACTAGACGTTAAAAAAACCCGGAAGCCAGCGACATTTTTTACTTAACCATTCTATACAAGATGATTTTCAAAATTGTAATAGATCTTATTTAAACCCAAAATCAGTCGTCAGATGTCGCGGCAGTAGTGAATGCGGTTTTGGGATCCGAAAAATCCACCAGTGAAAGAGAAATAAATGACAATCTGATTATAGAAAATCGCCATTTGTTATAGTATTATCATTTAATCGTATGTAATCGTGTTATCTATTTTAAAACAGAGCAAATTAGTATATTTTTAGAACTCGTAAGTGTGTACGCGAGTTGACGAGCGTCATTTGCTACAAAAGACTGGTTTATAAGTATATGTTTTTTTTTTAATTATAGGTGAGGCGAATGGCTTTGTCTAAAAGGATTTTAGAACATTAATATTCATTTAAAAGTTCGAGAAACATGCCTTTCGCTGAATTTGTGCTGATATACTTATAAATTATTTTCATGTGAGATTCTGATGAAATGAAATCTCAATTTAATTTATTTCATGTTTATATTCTCGATTTAAAAGAAGAATAAAAACTGGATTGCAATTGCATCTGTTCGGATATCTTGCCCCTTCTTGAATTTTGTTCTGTGGGCGCCCATGTTGACAAACAAATATATCCAGTGTTCTGTATATGCAGAATTAGTTTTATATTGAATATGTATGAAACAAATTTTAATTTTTTTCGCCGTTGGCCTCATCAAAACTATAATTCTGTTTAAATCCCATTATTCTAAATTATTTTTTCGTTCTAGTATTTAGATTGTCAAAATCCCGCCTAGCTAAAAATGTTTAATCACTTTTTTCTCTTAAAAAATGGTGCTAAGTGCTGTCTGTTAAAATTACGCACTTTTATTTCATTAAATTAACGCATCCTAAAATTTAATTCTTTTAAATATCACTCTCCCAGCTAAATATTTTAATTCTCTTGAAATAACAACCTATATCTTTTTATTTTTATTTCCCTATGTTTTCTGGCAGGTATTCTTTCTCAAAATATAAAAGCTAATCTCAGTTTCAATGTAAAATTTTATCTTGGCATCCTGCCTACACTCGGTAAAACACACAGAGTAAAGAAATTTAAACAAAGTCCCAACTTCGCCTGAAAAGAGCGACTACGGCGGATGACTTAAAAACCAAATCATCGCTTTGGTGATTTTTATCTTCATGATTTCCATTTAATTGTAACCCTAATCTGCTTGGCGCCTTTTGCTGTTGTCATTTACAAATGTGCAAATTTTCGGCGTTCGCTATTTGATTTTTGTATCTTGATTAATATTTATTATTAAAATTATTCTTTGAAGATCAAATAGGTCATTATACGAGGGCTATCCAGAAAGTAGATTACGTTTTCGTCTGTGTCCGCTAGGGGCGGGGCTAGCGCGGCCATCTTGGGGTCAGAGCGTTGCGCAGCTCAGTCGGCATCTAGCCGTGCTAGTGAGAGGTTCGTGCTGTGCTCCGTTCAGATACTGTGACGGTTTGAAATGTCTGCGTTAATTGAAAATCTCGCGAGCTGCGAGGTGCGTGCAGTAATAAGTTCACAATAACGGAACTTTCTTTGAGTTTTCCGCAAATTTCGCGAAGTTTGTTGCACGAAATCATCAGCGAAAAGCTTGGTTACCACAAGTTTTGTGCAAGATGGATTCCAAAAATCTTGACAGAGGACCACAAAAATCAGCGAATGGCTGCAGCGTTGAACTTTTTGGACGCTTACCATAAGGATGGTGACTCTTTACTCGATCGCATCGTTACTGGTGACGAAACATGGGTGAAACACGTGAACTGTTGGTTGAAGGCGCAGGCGGCCGAATTTTTCGACGAAGGCATTTCCAAGCTCGTACATCGCTACGATAAATGCCTTAATT
Source organism: Maratus michaelseni (assembly GCA_963931845.1). Taxonomy (NCBI): domain Eukaryota; kingdom Metazoa; phylum Arthropoda; class Arachnida; order Araneae; family Salticidae; genus Maratus; species Maratus michaelseni. The sequence continues at coordinate 257,819,175 of OZ007588.1, read as the reverse complement.
TGTATGGTGACTATGTAGAAAAGTAGTATTTGAGTGTGGCTTTCATCTGTATATAATAAAATTTGTTTCCTATACTTTGTTTATTTTTTATTCCAAAACGTAATCTACTTTCTGGATAGCCCTCGTAATTCTTCAAAATGCTACGAAGAGATACATGTATTGTTTATAAGAACAAGAGTGAAAAGTTATTTTTTATTCCCAAGGATCGGTAAGTTTCGATTAATTTTCATGCGTTATTTTTGTTCGTTTTTAGGTCATAATGCTTTCCTATGGGGATGCAGACGATTTTCCAAATTTCATTTTATCTGAAATGAAAATGAAACATTTGCATAATGGATTTAGACGTAAAATTATGAATGCTAAATTTTCGATATAGACTTCCAATAGTTTTAAAATTTTGCCGATAAATTTAATAGAATTTAGAAATTAATTGCTCAAAATATTTGAAAATGTTTTTGCATCTGTTCGGGAAATATAAACGTCTTACTTTCATATTTTTTACAATGTTTAAAAGTGTTTATTTTTACTTTCCACTTTAATTTAATCGCTGCTTAACAACCGTATTTCAAAGAGTATAAAAAATAATAAAATTCAAGGAACTCGCACTATTTTGGTGAAATATTTTTCTATTTTTTTAATCAAAACGAATGTAAATTTAATGAGACTGTGGGGGGATGAATACATTTTATTTTAAAAAATTAAAAGAATAAGCAATTCATCAGAATATCATTGTATAACACCGTGTTTAATTTAATGATTCTAATTTCTGGTACATTCGAAGAATTTTATCTGCTTATAAATATGCATGCAATTGAAAAAATAATAATTGCGGATTGTACGATGTTAAATGATATGAAAAAAATGAGATTTAAAAAACAAGCAGCAACAAGCTATCACCGTTTTATTTTTTTTCCTTCCCTCATTTGTCGCCAAGAAAGCGATATATAGCCGTATTAGAAACCTCGCTTCTGTTATGGCCGTAGTTCCTGCGTCACCCGCAGATATCGACACAGTCTATGTGTAATCCCATGTTAAAGAAGTTGCCATTGCAGTGTATGAGAGTTGATTCTCTGTTTAAATCTCCTTACTCTGTGGTAAAACCTACGTATTTTTTTTCTCTTTCTTATTTGTTCGAAAGAATCAGATTTTTTTCCGAAACAATTCTAGAATATTCTCCCGCGCTTTTCCAGCCTGCGGCTTGATCTCTTCCAAATCATAGCGCCAGAAAATTGAGTTCCGTAATGCTGATTGTTCGAAAGACTGTTTTAACGGCTCTGTATTCATGAGCGTTAGATAATAGATATACTCTGGGTTTCCCGCCTTGAAAGCAGAGAGATGTTGCTGGGAGCAGGATGTAGTAGCCCAGACAAATTGTAGTTTGAGGTGGAAAATTCTGGTGTAATTGTTTTTAGTGGCTTATTTTATGTTTTTTGGGGTGCTGAATACGAATCTGAAGTTTTCCAACAAAATTTCGTTCGGCAAATTTGTATTTTTTTACAAAAAACCTATAAAAACACGGACTTTTTTCGTTTTTTTTTCAAAATAACTCCAAAATTGTGCATTTTGCGTGAAAGTCGGCAATATATGAGTTAAAGAGAATAAAATTTCCTACATTTTATATACTGAAAGATTTTTTCTATGATCAATGGTTTAGCCGTGAGAGTGCCTCAAAAATGGGTATTAAAAACAAAAACTGTAAAAAAACGGGAATTACGGCATTGTATGTCGATGTAACATGGAAACAAACCATTTAACGCAAATATTAACCATCAGTGATACTAAAGATTATATTATTGACTATATTTTATGCATTTAAGATAGGGGAAAAGTGTGGATCTGGCACCAGTGGAAGTTTTGAGTAGTGGAGTATCTCCACCTCCTCTCAAGAGTCAAAGGTGCTCCTCCTCCGGAGAGCTAGTACTCTAAGAGAATATAAAATTTTGAAAAAGGGGGTAAAATTTGGTACAGGAGATAAAATCGTCGAAAAACAGTAATTTTTGGAAAATAGCAATAAACACTTTAAAAAAATCCATTGAACAATTCCATTGAATATTTACTGCATAAAGTCGTGTGGAACAGGGGTCAATCATTTTCCTCAATTTGTGAAAAGTATGTGTCATTTGTTAAGTACAAATACAAGGATAGTGCTGTAGTTGTGTTCGATGGTTACCCTGAAGAAAGTTGCAGAGGTACTAAATGTATTGAGCGAGCAAGAAGATCACGCAAACAAACTTCAGTAGATTTGATGTTCGACGAAACAATGGTGCCTACAGTACCACAAGATAAATTCCTAGGCAATATAAAAAACAAAGAGCGTTTGATTTTAATGTTGAAAGTAAATTTGCAGCAGCTGACATTCACACAAAACAGGCACGAGAAGATGCGGATACGCTGATTATCACCACAGCAAGGGACTCCTGACTGCAAACTTGAACAATGGGTTGCTGACAACATATTATTTTTACATGCCATGAGTGGTTGTGATACTACTTCAGCCTTTTTCAAAGTAGGAAAAAAGAGGTTTCTTCAGACTCTCAAAAGAAACCCGGCATTAATTAAAGCCATTGAAATTTTTAAAGACCCTATGGCAGATGCTGATGCAATTACTGATGCTGGCAATCGTTTTTTGACTTCCTTGTACAAATTATCTGACAAGGAAACCACGTCATTAAACAAATTGAGGTATCTATGCTACCTTAAGTCTGCATATAAGCCATCAACCCATTTGGCGTCCCTACCTCCTACGGAGGCTGCAGGTAAACAACATTCTTTAAGGGTGTATTTTCAAGTTCAGCAATGGCTTGGGAATGAAAAAAATCCTGAACAAAGGGGTTGGAAAAGCACCAAAGATGGTCTAGAGCCAATAACCACGCTAGAGCCACCAGCACCTCAAGTCGCTCTAAAACTCATTTCTTGCAAATGCAAGAAGACATGCCGTAAAAACTGTGGATGTAAAAAAGCAGGCCTCAGCTGCTCTAATATGTGTCTAAACTGCGAGAGCAGTTGTAATAACATGCCTAATATTGAAATAGAAGAAAACGAGGATGACCCGGAATACCCTGAAGTACTTGAAGGTAATTATACATAAATCATTCCATTTCACATTTATTTTTTCATTCATTTTTAATTTGGTGTGGTCAAAATATGTATCCCAATACACTGTGCATAACTATTTAGTTTTTACACAATTAAAACTATGTCATTAATTATTTTTTAAAACCCTGATACGTAGTATAATAGCTGTTTTGCTCCCTGATTTGGGGTCCAAAAGTGACCGATTCCTGAAATGAGCTGTAAAAGAGAGCTGATATTAAAAAGAGGTAAAAATAATGTTATGATAAAATGCTGTATGAATCTTAACTTAGTTATAATTAATTCCACCGTTTAAAAAAATATTATACACACCAGTTCTTCTCCGGAGCATAAGTTTCGATCCTCGGGACAAAAACGGCTTTTCGCGCCCGTATGCGTAAATAGCTATTATATAATTAATTTCTTTTTTATAGGTGTAGAAGACCTAGAAGGCATACCCTCAGGAAACATGAAACCATTGGCCAAGAGGACTCGGTTTGACTGACAAGTTCATTTCAATATCTATAATAATTTAATAATTAATATTGTATAAAATACATACCAACCTATTTTACTATATTATTGACTTGCACATAAATTGTAGAGAATTTAATCTATTTTTTTAAAGCATAGTATAATGTATACAGTGAAATGTTTATTTTTAGGCCTTTTGAACAGAAAGGCTGTAAAAAAATGTATTTTTTGCTATTTTCCGAAAAGTACTGTTTTTCGACGATTTTGTCTAGTTTTACTTCCTTTACCTAATTTTAACTCTTTTTAGAAACTTTTATCACCTCTTAGAGTAAGAACTCCCCGGAGGAGGAGCAACTTTGACTCATGAAAGTAGGTGGAGCTGCTCCACTGCTCCGAACTTCCACTGGTGCCGGAACTGCACTTTCCCCCTACTTTAAATGCATAAAATATAGTCAATCATATAATCTTTAATATAAATGATGGTTAATATGTGGGTTAAATGGTTTGTTTCCATGTTACATCGATATACAGTGCCGTAATTCCCGTTTTTTTACAGTTTTTGTTTTTAATACCCATTTTTGCGGCACTCTCACGGCTAAACCATTGATCATAGAAAAAATCTTTCAGTATATAAAATGTAGGAAATTTTATTCTCTTTAATTCATATACTGCCGACTTTCATGCAAAATGCACAATTTTGGATTTATTTTGAAAAAAAAACGAAAAAAGTCCGTGTTTTTACAGGTTTTTTGTAAAAAAAAAACAAATTTTCCGAACGAAATTTTGTTGGAAAACTTCAGATTCGTATTCAGCACCCCAAAAAACATAAAATAAGCCACTAAAAACAATTACACCAGAATTTTCCACTTCAAGCACTTTTTGAGCACAATTTGACTGGACTATAGGTGGAAGTGCGACGCGGGGATCGCGATCATGGAATAAAAATCCCCGTAGCTGCCGATGTAATCGAAGATGCCGCCCCTTAACAGTTTTGATTTCTTCGAATGGTATTTGGAATACGAAGCATCTGCTTGGTTCTACTGCATTGAATTATCATGAGAGCTAAAAGCATAACCATAGCTCTCGGAATCCTAATAAAATTTGAAGTGGACTTGACTGCCTAGTTATTTTTTTTTCAATAAGCACCAACGAATTATCACAATCGGCGTACAACTGAAAACTTCGTGGATGGAGACCCCTGGCCTTGATTTGAGTTACGGAAGGTGGAGTAATTGTAAAGTTAAAATGTGACATATACAAGATAAGTCGTACAGGATCACACAGCTATTCTGAAAATTCGACAAAATGTCAACATATGGAGTGATTGTGAAGTTAAAATGTGACATGTATGCCAAAATAAAGGAAAAACACATGCACATTAAATTTAGCGGATAAGTCCTTACTACATTTTACTCTTTTTTTTCTTTACTAAAGAAAGTTTTTTTTTTGAAGCCTTGAAGTATCCGAAAGCTAAATTTACTTTGCTTATTCTGTTATTTACGTTGTTTTTTGAACGTCGCATAATTATCCTAGTATATCATTTTTTGTATTTATTATATCGGGGTTCTGTCTTTCATGCCCATGCATCGTTAATAAGGTAATCTTGTTTTCTTTGGTAAACGGTGTTAATTTACTTTAAAGTTAAATGGATCCTTGATGATCTTAAACACCAATTTTGTTCAAATGGAAAAAAAAATTATTATTGTAATAAAAATTGGCACCAATAAAATATAATAATCCCAACTATTTCCTTTTCTTTCGAAAAATGGAAGTAAACCAATTGTCACCATTTTAAAAAAATTTCATTAAAAACATTTAAACTTAAAATAAAATGAAAATGAAAATAATAAAAGAAAATATATTTTGCGGGCTCATCTGAAAATATTTCATTGAAAAAAAAATGATGAAATTAGTTAAGTAGAAGTTATATATACTCTCAAAATCAGCTGACTTTTCCTGTCGACTAGCCACTCGCCCCTAGCCATTTCGCAAACTGCTCGGTCAATTCCCGAATTGGTCAATCAAATTAAAACAAAGTTGGACAATTCGCGAAATTGCCAGCCACTTCGCGAACTGGCTAATTTCGGGCTTTGACCGTAACATATACATAAATGTATAAAGAAACTTGCAAGTGTTTGCCTATTGCGCGTCATTGTTGCCGCATTTAAAGCTATGCAGATTAGTAATACAGTTGTATTGAGCCTATGTTAAGCGCGCTAACTAAGCTTTGTATTAGAAATTCTTTTCTCATTTGAGATATCCTGTCATTGTCTTTCACGAGTGAAGAAAAAGGTGAACTTATTCAGCCTTCCTGTGATAGATTACTGGAGTGCATCTTCAAAAGGATGAATGTAACAGAATTTTCGTTGGCCAGAATCTCAGATTACCGTCTGATATCGTCAAAATCTAGTGTTTAGTACAGAATATCTCTGTGAATGTGCTTTTTCCCTCTTTAATGAAATTTATATAAAAAATAAATACAGAAATAAACTAAACATCTAATCTGACTTATGCCTAAAACTACCTAATATTGAGCCAGACATGAGAAAGTTGTGCTTTATAAAACAAGCCCACCATTTTAATTAGCGATAGAAGCAAATTACTGCAATCACCCTACTATAACAGTATATGAGTGAGTGTGCGCCAATATGTCAATAAGTATTGTAGCTTCTTTCCTCTACAAAATCACTGTATTTTGATATTGGATACATTATTAAAAAATAATGATGATACTACTTTTTACTTGAATTTTATTATAATGCAGTCAGTCTAAGTAACAATTTAGTAATGTAGTCATTCATTTTTAAATAAAAACCTGTTAAGACGGAAACACAAAAGACCGGATATATATTTTGTTTTAGACAGGTTCCTTTTTACAGGTTTTTCTATATTAGCTTTACGTTTCTTACTTGGTGGTACGCGGAAGTATAAACTTCAATTTAGTGGTACGTCAGTCTAAAAGTTTGGGAACCCCTGCTCTAGCGTATACCCATGTTTTTTTTTTTTTTTTTTTTTTTTTTTATTTACGACCACAGCACTGCTCGGCAGCGGGCATTACAGGCACATCTGTTTCCAAATCTCGTCTTTCCCTGGATTTTGTTCTGTGGGCGAACATGTCTCTGTTTCTAATTAATTGCATTAGCATGTTAAATCGACAAATGATAACTTATATAAACTATAAAATAATCCTTATAAGCTTTGACAAAAGATTATTTCTGGAAATTGATGATAACGAGAATTCACGGAAAGAGGAAACGAGTTTGATCCAAGAATGAAATCCTTAGCACGAAGCGAATTTGAGGATTTTACTTGCATGGCTGCCTATTCTCTTCCACAAATTGAAATTGAAATCTCCTGTCTGGAATATTAGCAGTTGATCCATTTTGTTTTCAAACTGAATACGAAAGATAACTTTGCATGCCGTTGTCAGAAAGTGGGTTTATGTTGATTTGGATTTAAGGAAGGATGAATGCAATTTCATTATTATTTTCCTCTTTTATAAATGACAGTAGCAGATTGTTGCTTATGTTTTTTTTTTAATAAATATACAATGTAATCGAGTTTTTCGTGGTAAAGGTCACTTTTCTCTCATATTTTTATTAGGGCTTCTATTTTTTATTAATATATTTCACGTGGTTAAAATATACAGGGTGTCACTTTTTATCATTATTGATCAATGACTAATTCCAAAGCTGCTAGTTTTAGAGGTATTTTCCAATTCCAAAATTATTTCAGCTGTTGTTATTCATCAATGAAAATTCATTTACAAAACAAAATAATCATTATTTTAAAAAAGTTACGAAATTGAAATTTTTATTACTGTCTATGGATTCTATAAGTCATATTTATAAAATCTCACTCTTGAAAGATACAAACTTACCGAATGAAGAAAAGTTATAAATTCTTAACCTTTTTTGTCATTGAAAACGCGATTTTTTCGTCTTTAATGCCAGAAAACACCAAAAATTCTTAATATTCAAAAGATCAGAACACGGTAAGTTTTAGTCGTACAAGAGTGGGATTGTTACTGTTTTACTTGTTAGAGCATGGAGAAATGTTTTCTAAATATAACTTATCGGACTCAAGGATATAAATAGAAATTTGAAAACTTTTTATAAATTAATTATTTTGAAGTAAATGGATTTTTATATGATGAAGAACAACATCTTACGTTATATGCCAACAGACGTTATATAGAAAATCATAAAATGTTAAAAGGGTTTTTTTCTCCATCTACATGTTTCGGCACCATCGGAGCCTTCCTCAGAACAACTGAAAATATGTTTCCTTGCTGCATTATATATTAGGTATTGCTATGCAGCGTCATCTCTAGATTTTCCTTATTATCTTTTTTTAGGATGTTTATCTTTATAATTATTATACTACAGATCTCGATCTTTCATTTTCGCAATTTAAAAGATACCGTGTCATTACATACTGTATTTTTGCATGTCATAATCTCAATAGATTTCCTTATAACTGGTGGATGGTAAAAATTACTTTGCTTTCATTAAAAATGATATGTTTGCATTACTCTCGATTTAATCTTGCAAGTGCTGTAGTTTTCATGCTGTACTTTATATGATCGATATGGGATTTTCTGCAAATAAATTTTTATTTAGTTATGCCGATATATAATCATATAAAATCATATAAACCATAACAATAGATTCATAGATCCACAGCTTTAATGTATGGTATTTCATATACTCCTAATTATATGAAATATGAGATAGGATAGATTTGGTGTACAGTTTCTTTCATTATTATTTTTTTTTATTCAAAACATGTTTGTTTGACTGGCCACTTGGTAAAGGTACTGGTCCTTAAAATTTAATAAATCAATGAAGATTTTCAAAACCAAATGAGCCAAATTTCATTTTTAAAGCTACTTGTTCTGATCTACTACTGGTGATTGGGTGTGGTAGATTAAGGGTGTTGATCAGTCATATCTGAAATTCCAATCGCTAATGTTATACCTATGGACGTGGAATGCATTCTCATTTTTGAAATGTCTCATCAGGAAATTAATATTTTTAACTTCTTTTTTCTGTGTTACTCTTCTTAAAGAATGTGTCTTTATGTTACAATTTAGAAAATATTTCTAAATTATATATTTAGTTTTATTTGAAGTGTTTAAATCTTACTCACAGCACGTCAGCATCGCTAAGAGTTTAGCACATAAAATATTAAATTAATCATCTACTCTATTTACTCTCTTATTTTGCACCTTTTTCAACATTTCTAAAAGTAAAGGTTGAGAAAAATACTCGTTTTTTTTTACAGCATTATTTTTCTTTTCGAATGGCAACCTAGATTAACAAAAACGAATTTTTTTTTTTTTTAAATCAAAAAACCCGACTGCGTAAAAAGTGAAATAAAAACGGAGCTTCTGACTGTAAAATAGTCTAGGAAACATCGTCTTCATTTTGAAAGACGTATCCAATGATATGCCACTCAATATAGTGCGTCATTTTTTTTCCATCTCTACCGCCATTTTGTATTTTATGGCCGCCATTTTGAATTTATAAAAACAAAACCTGGCCTATAAGTCTTCATTCTGAAAGACCTATCCAATGATATGCCACTCAATATGGTGCGTAAAAAAATTTTTCGTCTCTACCGCCATTTTGTATTTTACGGCTACCATTTTGAATTTATGAAAGCAAAACCTAGCCTATAACCATCGGACGGTTAAGCCGAGTCGATAGAGACCTCATTCATTAAAATCCATCCAGCTGTTGGGATGTTTCGAGGGTATAAAGAAATCCACATACATACCTAGACACACATAACCCTTTTTGGCAGTCGGGTAAAAAGAGAAATGGCCTTCTATAACATAACATTTTAATAAATGGATAATTAAGATTAAACAAAATGTATACCAGTTTCAAAAGTTCATAGACTTTTGAACTCAGACAATATAATCATAATTTTTTAGTTTCCTGGAGCATTCTACAGCAAAGTATACAAAAAAAATATTTTGTGCATTAAAGCATGAAAACACATTTAGCATCTTCTACGAGATGTATATTTTCCAGATTTGCGGCCACAGTTTTACCTTTTAATTATTTTTCTTAGCGGATATTACTGTTTACGCAAATATCAAATAAGTGTTTCATTCACTCTCAAGTCTCCTCTATCTGCCCTTTTACTGTTTCATTCAACAAAACACTCTAGCATGAAACAGAAATTTTTAGTTTAAAAAAAATTCAATACTTATGTATCACAGATTGTTTTATCAACTTTATACCTTCTGCACACCGTCGTGCTGCAGCTGAAGAAAGGAGATCGCGAGAAGAGGGGGAGGATGTTTAATAACTATATAAAACGCATTAAAATCATCCAATTAGGAGCCGAAATTACCCATCACCGTTTTCCCACTGTCGGCGGGTGAAGCCCGCTCCCATGTACGCTGCCAAAGACAGTGGAGACTTCCAAATGTAATGTCTGACATTTACATATACGTATTACACTTTAAATTCTGACCAATAATTCTTGATGAAAACTAAACAATAAAAAGCAGCTAAGAAGTATATACTAAAAACTTAATTTTAATGTAGTAGATTTTAAACCCTTTATTCATATTATATTCCTAAATAAATTCATTAATAAAGGGAAAAAACACATTATGTTTCATTAATAAATTTAAAAAAGGAGGGTTAGGTGGCCGATTTAATTTCTGACATTTAGATATATTAAACTTTCCATTCTGACCAATAGTTTCCGAGGAAACCTAAATAATAGAGAACACCCCTGCTGCTTTCGTTTAAGACATAAAATGATATATCCCATTCCTCGTCAGAAAATCTCTAAAACAAAGTTCTTTGGCTGCCTTGTTACTTCTGATTTCAAAACTTGAAATGCATTCTGGAAAAATTCTTCTTTTCCCCGAGAAAAAGGGGGAGTCTTGCGAAAACTGAAGTGATATCCAGTTAAGAATTTTGTTGAAAGAGATAATATTATTATATTTTAAACCGAATATCTCGTTAGACAGACTAGTTTAGTGTGTATTTTGTTTCCGTATTTCGATTTCCAGAGTGGATGCAGAATTTTAAAAATTGCAGACAAAACGAAAATATTGTCTTTCGGAAAATATTTTTAGGGTTAATATTTATATATATATATATATGTAGCATTTTGACGAGGTTGAGATATTACGATGAATAATATTCGATGAAAAGATGGCAGTCCTTCAACGATATAGCAAGTTGCAGTCGATATTAGCGAGTATGGCGAAGTAGAAGGCAATGAAATGATTCCACCAAAGTTTTCCAATAAATCCAGCCAATCTCCAGACGAATAATTTTATTAGAAGACGAACAACACAGAAACAATTCCAAAAAGTCTAAAACTTATAGCCCTCGGGCTAACGTTGCTTCACTTTAATGAATTACGATGTTACTGGGCCAGATGAATATTCTACGGACATAAAAATACCAGACACATATTTGTTTAGCTTCCGAAAACGTCAAAAATCTCGTGCTCCGACCGGTGCGGGCCAGTTTTGTTCTCTCCGCGGAAACATACACAGAATTACGTCACGAGCGCACAACTCAATGAGTGAGAAGCTAGCTCCAGCGCAACGAATGAGGCTAGAGGGCGAGGCTAAAACAGTAAAGAATCCCTTACTTGGGTGCGGACCAATTTTGAAGTTAAAATCCCAAGCGCGCGAAAAATTCAGAGCAATAATAATAATAATAATAATAAAAAGAAAATGGCTTTAAAAAACATTCGAAATGAGAACGCGTCTCAGAATTTTATAGATTGGGGAACTGATAAAAGCTACGAATGATCTTAAATTTTAGATTAAGATTTGGAATAAAATAATTATTAATATACGGATATTTACTTTTAAAAGAACTTTAAATAGGAATAGATATTATTAAGAATTTAGGAAATACTCACTATGACAGAAGTTAGATTAATTTTAAAATATTAATGCGAATAAAATGGAAGGACACGAAGGAAATAAATTTTTATATAACATATATATAGGGTAATATTTAGGGTTAATATATACATTTTCACTCCATAAACCTCGACTGGATTTTCTTTCGTATACCATCGGCATTTCTGGGGGGGGGGGGCAAGTTAATACCAGGGTGTAAAAAAAATTAATAAAAATAATCGGATATTTTTTTTATTAAAATCTGATTTTTTTAAATTTAAATTCCATTTTTATGTTTCTTCTTTCACCCTGTGTTAAAATACAGAACAGCTATCAAGAATTTTAGGTTTCCAAATCAATTAAACCTCTGATTGCTAACATAATCTATGTTTTTATGCTTCCATTTATAAAATTATACTTATTAGTTAGTAATTACAGAAATTACAAAAACTGCAGATTAGTAATTTCATTAGTTATTAGCATACATTAACGTTATGATATTAATATTTTATAATAATTATCTAAAACTATATTAAATACTATCGATTTTTTCATTTATTAAAATTATTAATAACTCCTTTTAATATCAAATTGTTATCAATGCTTAAAATTAATAATTATTAAGTATTTATTTATAAGGCAAATAAGGTTTATTTATACGGCAAAATGCATATAGAAATTTTCCAAATTATGTTCATCTTATATTTTAATACTGTTTATGTCATTTTATACATTTACAAAATTTATGATTTTAATCAATGATTTTTTTTTAAAAATCAGTTGATTTAAATTACTATTTAATCACTGATTTAAATCATCTGATTAAAATCGTTGACACCTTAATGAATACCCAAATGTAATTTAAAAGATCGAAAAAACAATCAGGTAATTGGAAACAACCGGCATCTTCCCCCTAAAGTTTCCGTCGACTCACCCCAAAGTATTGGACAAGACGCCGGCCTCCGTACTAAAGTGAAGAAGAGTTAACCGGCCGTCATTTACGTTTGGCGGAAAGGGCAGACACCAATACTCTCTAAAAACATCAGATTTATTTATCTGATGTTTAAACTATGACTTATATAGGTAAAGAAATAAACAGCCTAAAAGATTTTGTACACTTACCAAAGGTGTTAAGACGAAATAGCAATAGAAAAGCACTATTTAAAACTTAAATAAAACAACGCAAACTGGAATTAAAGTATCAGTAAGGAAGCCTCTTCCACACGACTGACTAGTCAGTGGCGTTTCCCTACAGCGCCTTCCCATAGGAAAACCACGTGACACGGCATCTTGTCCAATGCGGCATCTCATCCCAAGTTAACCTATTATTTGATTATAATAGTTATTTGCTTAATAACGTTTTCAGTTGCAACATTACGCATATGTAAATAGTTACCCTATTATTTGATTATAATCGTTATTTGCTTAATAACGTTTTCAGTTGCAACATTACGCATATGTAACTTAGATTGTTTTATTAAAAAAACTTTTTGGTTTGTACTTTACGAAAATGTAATGATATTTTTCATTTTGTTCTTAAATCAAAATTTATAAGGTAAGGAAACCGGGACAATCATTTATGGACACCCTGTATAATTAGTTTATTTTTAAAAAGTTAAAATGTTAAGTAAATAGTCATTTTTACTGTCTTTTTACACATTTCGTGACATTTTATTTATTCTTTCTTAAACGAATTAACTTTTTAAAAATCTAATACCTATCGTTATGCAACACACTTGTACGAAAAGCACGCAAAAAAATATTTCTATAAGTATAAAAGTAAAAATAGTGTATTTAAAACACACTCTTTTATGAGCATTCCCAATTATGGAAAATTCACCGCTTTGATATAAGCTTAGTAGAAAGCAAAGACTAGTAAATTTATTTAAAAATTATAATATTTGCTCTTTCTGTTTTAAGATACGGCAACAGGAAAAAACACATTATATAAACTATCTATTCTAAATTATTATCTCAACTTATAATCATAATTTAATTAATATTAATTTATTAATTTATTAAAGTATATATTTTTTTAAGTATAGTACACTCTTTATTTATTTTTTATATATTTTCTACTTTTTAGTGATTAAAATGTTTCGTTGCTGCAATTTCACAACCAGTTGGCTAATTATGCCGAGAGCTGTTTGGTGCATTATGAACCCTATTGGTGTTGTAACTCATATAGAGTTCTAAACGTAGAGAATATTTGGCGATTTATGACCTGAGAACATTTAAAGGTAAAACACCTTAAAATTAATTTAATTATTTATAATTAAGTTCTAAAAGTATAAAAATGTAGTATTGTCATTGGAAACACACCCATGTACATATTTTTTATAATTCTAGCATATCAAGAAATGAGTGCAAAATTGATTACAAAATTCCATCTTTGCACACAAAAACCAAATTAAATAAAATAAGAGTGAAGAAAATTTTAATTTTTAATTTTTCAAAACAAAATACCTTTTTTACAAATTTTGCCGCAATAATTCCATTTTTTCTTGATTAAATCATTATCCTTTATAAAAACATTTAATAATATATCAGAGTTATTATGAAACACTCAAATTTTTAAAAAAAGTTCAAAGTGTACCAGGTTCCAATAAACTAAAATAAAGATATCTTTCACTATAGTAAAACTTCCCGAATTTCCCCTATATCACTAATCCGTTCATTTTGACGTAGTGGGAATTAGCAGAAGTTTGTAGTTTAAACTTTTAAATTAGATGATAAAAAGTCTAGAAAAGATGAGTTTATAGAACTCATCAGTAGTTTACATCTAGTAAATTGAATTTTTATTAAAAACAGGCGTCAGAAATTCAATTTGCATGATTATTCTCCCTCATGAAATTTAATTCAGATCTCACAGATAATCATACGCAGGTAATGAATTAATTTTTCCAGATATAGTTTTATCATGTATCATGCTTATGAATGTAAATGCGTTCTTGGGAATTAAAGTAATTGAATTATGAAGGAATTTCGCAAAGCGATGAACAATGAACAATTCAATTCTAATTCATTTTTTTTATTAATGACATTTAAAAATTCTATGCCAACGTTCTCTTAATATAGGGCAGATGAAAAAAGACAGAAAACATTTCTTATTTTAGGCATATTTTCTCCATAATATTTAATTTTATCCCTTCACTCATATGAATTAAAATAACTGCTCTCATTTCCAATCTACTTAGAATTATAATTATAATTAGATTTTTTAAATATTATTCTTGGTAGCAAAATAATACTCAAACAATATTGTTTATACGAGTAGTAATTTTCCAACTGGACGAAAAATGTCCGGGCCAGGATTCGAACCTGGGATCGCTTGGCTGAAGCCGCCACGCTCTACCACTGAGCTATCCCGGTCGAATCTGGAGGGCATAATTCATCCAGTTAACCTTATTGATCAGAGAATCTGGTCTGATATTTTAATCAGCTCAACAGAAAAGATCGCAGGTAAAGGAACTCCAGTAAACGCTGGATACGTGATTACACTAGATTAATTTTAACACAATTATTTCAAATTGGTAAATAAATCATACGAATAGTAATTTTCCAACTGGACGAAAAATGTCCGGGACAGGATTCGAACCTGGGATCGCTTGGCTGAAGCCGCCACGATCTACCACTGAGCTATCCCGGTTGAATCTGGAGGGCATAATTCATCCAGTTAACCTTATTGATCAGAGAATCTGGTCTGATATTTTAATCAGCTCAACAGAAAAGATCGCAGGTAAAGGAACTCCAGTAAACGCTGGATACGTGATTACACTAGATTAATTTTAACACAATTATTTCAAATTGGTAAATAAATCATACGAGTAGTAATTTTCCAACTGGACGAAAAATGTCCGGGCCAGGATTCGAACCTGGGATCGCTTGGCTGAAGCCGCCACGCTCTACCACTGAGCTATCCCGGTCGAATCTGGAGGGCATAATTCATCCAGTTCTCTGATCAATAAGGTTAACTGGATGAATTATGCCCTCCAGATTCGACCGGGATAGCTCAGTGGTAGAGCGTGGCGGCTTCAGCCAAGCGATCCCAGGTTCGAATCCTGGCCCGGACATTTTTCGTCCAGTTGGAAAATTACTACTCGTATGATTTATTTACCAATTTGAAATAATTGTGTTAAAATTAATCTAGTGTAATCACGTATCCAGCGTTTACTGGAGTTCCTTTACCTGCGATCTTTTCTGTTGAGCTGATTAAAATATCAGACCAGATTCTCTGATCAATAAGGTTAACTGGATGAATTATGCCCTCCAGATTCGACCGGGATAGCTCAGTGGTAGAGCGTGGCGGCTTCAGCCAAGCGATCCCAGGTTCGAATCCTGGCCCGGACATTTTTCGTCCAGTTGGAAAATTACTACTCGTATGATTTATTTACCAATTTGAAATAATTGTGTTAAAATTAATCTAGTATTGTTTATGTCGCTATATCTTGGCCATTCTTGACATGAAATATTGCCCAAACATTGGGTTGTTTATATTTTACATGTATTTTACATGTTTATATTTTACACCATCATTGGCAAGAAATAATTAATCATTTAATTGCTAATATTTTCGATGCAAAGTCAATATTTCTTTAATAGTGACATTTCATATTATTCAATTCAATTTTTAACCAATAATAGAAATTCGTTAAGAATATTTTCCATGAATGTAGTATTGGCGTATTACTGTACGAAAGGATAACCAATAAAATTCAATATTGGTTTGCTACTATGCATCTTGTCTTCGCTTTCGAAGACAAGATGCATAGTAACAAACCAATATTGAATTTTATTGAGTATGATTTTTTGATTTTTTGATTTTATGATTTTTTGATTGAGTATGATTTGTCACGTAAGTGTGTTTGTTGAAAAAAAAATTGTAATAACTGAATAATTTTTGCCTCGCACAGAAATAAATATTTCATGCCCTACAAGAACCGATATAGGTTTGCTAGTAGGATGCATATTGTCTTCGTCAGACTTAAACTACTTCGTCAGCCTAAGTATTTTTGTGCTAAGGCAGTTAATTTCGTAACCTCCATAATTTTAAATCGCAATATATATATATATATATATATATATATACAGTAATCCCTCAACATTCGCGGTTTTAACATTCGCGAGTTTTGATTATTCGCGAATATGAAAATGCGGAAAAACTTAACATTCGCGAGAATCTGATTTGATCATTCGCGATTTTGCTATTATTATTATTATTATCTCTTTCTTTTTCAGAATTTATAGTGGTTAAAGATTATTTCCTTTGTGTTTTCTGAGTATCTATTTCTAAATCAACTTTCTGTTGTCAACTGAAAGAGGTGTGGGTATTGTAGAAAAGTAAAATAATATCAACAGCAGAATATTCAATGCAATGGTGATATTATAAGTGGTAACGGCATCTGTAATCTAGTATTAATCCAAGATATTCAGGTTCTCGTAGAGATACAGATGAAACTGCTCTTAGATGGAAAATAAATGAAAGCATTTCTGAAGCATTTAGCTGTATTTAAATATAGTATTTTAATATTGTATCGCATACCGACCCACTAACACATTATCATCTCTTTGTGAATAGAGAGAGCCGAAACTACTTTATACAAAAACATACGATTTTTTTCAGCTGTAATTATTTCTTTAGTCAGTTAATTTGAATTATCTTTCGTAAATAAATGTCATGTTTATATGAATATGTGCGTACATTTAACTTCTACATATATGTTAGGCATAAAGTATTATTAAAAAATATAGTCTTTTGTTTTTTAAATGCTGTGCCATTCTAATTAAAATTTTATAGAACGTAACTCGCTTTTTAGTGCAGAGAGATAGACTCAACATTCGCGGATTTGACATTCGCGAGGTTTTCCTGGAACGTAACCCTCGCGAATGTTAAGGGATTACTGTATATACATATATATATATATATATATATATATATATATATATATTGCGAAATTTAAAATTCCCTCCTAACTTAAAGCATTCTAAAAATGTTTCCCGGCTAATGGAATTTACAACCCTAGTTTATTTAATTCTTCCCTGTCTTAAAAATATTTAAATTATTCATTTTACCTTACTTATAAATTCATCTATTTGCCTACATTAATATATATTTTTTTTTTAATTTTGCTTAAAAGGTACAATCCACGCATTATTTTTTGTTTTCGAAGCCCGTCTGTTTAGTTCAAGGTCTTTCCATTTTGATTTCAATCTGAAACATCGATATGAGTTCTTCCTACTAAAATGGAGGGGGTCGGGGCAAGAAAGTGCCTAGCCACATTTTTGATGAAATGAATCTAACACTGTAATCTGTTGCTTAATATTGTAAATTATAATATCCAACATATAATTTGTTTCTAATGTCACTTGGTGACAGCATATGTAACAGGTTTCGTTTTTGCCCCAGATGTTTATGCCCACAATGAAGATAGCTAATTTATAAAATATGTAATAGTAATATCATTAAAGTGATGCCATATAGTTACTTAGAATATCTCAAATGTTACTAAGACATTGGCAAAAAAACTTTAGGTTATATAACTTGATTTGAGTATTTGATCAAATTTTCAAATTGAAATATCTCAGAAATTAAAAAATGTAGCTTGGCACTTTCTTGCCCCGACACCCTCAATTATTAGTTCTGCAAATCTCATTTTATTTCCTTTTTATTTTGTTTACGAATCCTAAAAACTTTCACGCATTTTATCGTACCTGTGCACGTCTATTTTTCCTACGCCTCCGGAGTATGCAGTTCCTCTCTTTCGCTTCTCCATTGACTAAAAAGGTAGATCCACATTGCGATAAAATAAACTTATGCACTCAAGTATAAAAAACATTGGAAAAGTCTGGGAGCTATAATTTTGTGTGTTTTTGGTTGCTTTTAAAATCTACGAGCGTCGCCAGGATGTGATGTCCTCTATGATAATAAAAATAAGCTATTTTATTCAACATCTATGATGGATTGGTAACATACTTTTATGCAACGATGGAATGCCGTAGTTAAACTTCAAGCAATGTGAAGATGCTCTGCTTATGTGAAATATCGAATGACGAATAAACATGCTTCTACTATGTATGATGAGTCAGATTAAATACTGTGTATGAGTCAGAAACACCTATAATTTTCTATCCTCTGCCCAATTAAACAGCAGAGACTGTAAAAGCTTACGTGATAATATGCTAGTAAAGTTTTTCACTAACAAGACCTTCTATTTAATTTTTCACTGTACTATTAATAGGCGTATGTACGTTACATGGCTAATAATCTAAGAAATACGTGGTATGGAATGATGCAATGATTTCGGGTGGAGTTATAAATAACAAGGGATTGGAGAGATGGTATGCCACATAAATGTCAACAGTACAACATCAAAGTCAACAACACCATATAAATATATATATAAATTGTTCTAGAAGACCTACATGTTAATAAATCGACTTTTGAATGCTAATATTTAAAACTACACGATGATATTTCTAAAATGGTACTTAAATCATTATATTTTATAAATGAGGTAACTTTTTGATCCATGTTATGCATAAACGTGTAAATGAATAATTCTGATATCAAATTGACGGTGGCAATGACCTGAGCAGTCAATTTAGCTTTTAGAGAAAATTTGCTAACTTACCCTGGCATTAATAATATGCAAAATATCTTAACACAAATCGGTGCAGTGTATCTACAGCAACTTATGTCTTATTAGCATACGCTATACTACATTCCATACACTAATTTGATTTGTATCGCTAACGCGAAAAGTGGGTCGGTTTAAGCTCTCTTATGTCCGATTCAATATTTGTTAATTTTAGCCATTTTTGAAGAATCGTTTTTGAAAATACGATGTGACACACGATTCCGGAAACTTTCCCCTTATCTCCAGGAACGGTTCCGAGAAGAACCAATCTGAAACCTCAGAAAGAAGTTCGTTTTGAAATTAACAGAAAAGTCTTGAACAAAATTTGCGAGCTGCAATAGGACTTTTATTTCAGAAACGTTATTAAAAAAAAATAAATAAAAATAAAAAAAAAACGTAAACCTATTTTTTTTTTCCGATACCTTATAGTATAAGTGCCTAGCTACTCTCTTATGAAAGTAGTCTAGAGTCAAATCGATTTTTGTGGTTTGTGCGTGATCGTGTTGTCCTGATTCTACCATTTGTGAGTGAACTAGCCACCTGTTCTGTCGTTTCTTTAATTTTCAAAAAGTCTGTTTGAATCTCTGGGAATATGGTTTACACGACGGTAGGAGTTAGAGTCTGCGGATATAATGGGCAATTCCCAACCAATCTTTAACTCGCGGTTCATCAAATATATTTTAACTCTTTATTAAGTATTTAAAAAACTGATAGTATTTAAATGCATATTTTAAGGTGAACTGATATTTCCTGAATTGCATTGGCACATGTGGGTATACTTTGGGCATCTTATTTAGGTTTTAACTCTTGTAAATGTGACAAAAATGATCTAACATCTAACAATCATATATTGTTTGCTTAGATTACAGATAATGATTCAATTTCTACAAAACAAGTTAGTTTTTAATTAAAAGCTCAGTATTTATTTTTTGCTTAATAATAAATATATTTATATAATAAAATGCCAAATATACCCTAAATAAGAGAAAATTATGGAGAATATCGTCTCATTAAGGCACGATGACCTTACCGGTTAAGTACATAAGCAGAAAAATAGATGAATATGCAATAGTAATAAAATTAGTTATTATACTATGTAATGGTTGAACAACGAATCCCATCTCCATTCATATTTTGAACGAAAAATGTTTTACAACCCTGTAGTCACATTACAGCAGAGTTCCCGTGAAATATTTCTGAAAAAGGTAACTTAATCCATTTGTGCCTGATTTTTCCCCCTCTCTGTACATTGTTTAATTATAACTGCTATACATATAATACAATATTTTTTACATTATACTAATCTGAATATTCTGTTTAGAAATTGTATAAAATAATAGTAAAAATAGAAAAAGGAATATATCTAAAAATATATTAATTTATTTCCGAAAAATCACAACGTCCCAATTTCGTGTTAAATCATTTTTGAAGTATGTCTACCTTTATTGCAAACAGATACAGTGAAACTCCGACTATCCGGGCTAATGTTTTTGAACATAATCCAGATGTGCAAAAAATCCAAATAATAGGAGTAATGCTCCGAAAAATGCAATGACGTGAAATAACAAGTTGGAAATTGTACGTTAAACGTGACATAGGAGGTGCGTTCGTTTTATAACAAGTCTCACAATGTAAAAAAATCATCCTTATTATTTCAGTGAAATAAATTATATCGTCTTCTATGACCGAAATGAGCATGCCTTTTTTTCTTATTACGTATTATATAATAAGTGAGTAAATTAAAGTAATTGAGTCAGCAGCATTATTAATTACTCGAGGTGGACTTTAAACACACTTCTTTAATTTACATCATATCACAAACATGTACATCAAACACAACACACGTACGTAACAGATACATTTTACATTTTACAGTAAACAAACCTTTACCGGTAAGTGACGTAGTAATTCGCTGTGGTGCTGCCATCTAGTAATTATATACCAAACTAAACACCATAAGTCTCCCCTCCTTAATTGGGAAACTTCGTGGGAGCTTTTCTTTTCCTGGTGGATCTTCTAGGTACCTGTAGGGAAGAAGAAGAGTTAGTATTTAAAGTATCTGTAGCATCATCAATAGAAGTATTGGGCACCATGGGTTTTGGAACTGAAGGTATCCTTTTGGAGTCTACTGGAGCAGGACTTGGAGTATTTGGGAGGACAAAGTCATCTGGTTTAGGATTTGGAGCAGATGGGACAACAGAATCATCTGGTTGAGGATTTGGAGTAGATGGGACAACAGAGTCAGCTGGTCGAAGATCTGGGACACTAGGAGGCATTAGCTGAGAATCACTTTGATTAACAACTGCATTATCACTTTTGTGACTTTCTGTATCACTCTCTTCAGAATTTGAATCATTAGTTAAATGTATATTCGAACCGACATTAGTTATCTGATCAACATGTCTTTTCCAAATATTCGAACCAACTTGAATTCTATAATGCAACTTGCCCTCTCTTACAATAATGCGACCAATTTTCCACTTGGCTTCAGGAGTATAATTTCTTACAGCCACTTTCTGGTTAATTTGAAATTCTTTTACTTTAGAATTGGCCTTTCTCGCATTTTGTTTATCATGCACAAGATTTGTAACATTTGGAATTATCAAATCTAATTTCGTTCTAATATTTCGCTTTAGAAATAGAGATGCAGGACTTTCCACCGTAGTAACATGAGGCATCTTTCTATATTGTAAAATAAAGTTATTTATTTTCATCTGTAAAGTACAATCTTCAGAAGATAAAGCTTCTAACCCTCGTTTGAGAATTTGTACATATCTCTCTGCCTGACCATTTGTAGCTGGATGGTATGGAGCACTAAACCTATGTTTAACCCCATGATTCTTCAAAAATGTCTCAAATTCTTCAGAAGTAAATTGTTTTGCATTATCAGATACCAGAGATATAGGATACCCGTATCTGGCAAAAAGAGAAGAAAGACAAGTAATTGTATGTTCTGACGTTGTATTAGGAACAATAAAAACTTCAGGCCATTTGCTATGAGCATCAACTACAAGTAAAAGCATTTTACCCATCACAGGACTAAAATAATCTATGTGAATTCTTTGCCATGGAGCTGTAGGTCATTCCCAATGATGAGTATCTACCTTAGGAGGATTATTTTTTAAATTGACACAAGTAGTGCAATTTCGTGCAAGATCTCCAATATCTTGGACAATTCCTGGCCACCAAACAAAACTGCGGGCTAAGGACTTCATTTTCACTATACCGAAATGTCCAAAGTGCAAATCACATAAAATTTGTTTGCGGTGAACTTCTGGGATAATTACTCTACATCCTTTTAAAATACAACTATGTTGAAGAGTAAATTCTTCTTGTTTGCCACCAAAAAGTAAATTTTTAGGAATTGGAGAACCAGAAATTAGATGATGAAAAAGTTGCCGTAATAAAGGATCAGATTTTGTAGCTACAGCAATTGATTTGGCGTTTAAAGGCAACGTAGAAATTTGGATAATTTGAAAAAAATCGGATTCATCAATCACATTACTTGAATTTAATTGTGGGGGTAAATCTTCACTACGTAATGGAAGTCGTGAAAGAGCATCGACATTTCCATGTTCGGATGTTTTCTTATAGCGAATATCATATTTAAACGCTTGTAAGTATAATGCATATCTTTGCATCCGAGCAGCTGAAAGGACAGGAATACTTTTATTTGGAGAAAAAATAGAAACAAGTGGTTTACTATCTGTAAATAAAGTAAACCTATTACCATATAAATATTGAAAAAATTTCTTTACTCCAAAGATAATAGCTAGTGCTTCCTTATCCACCTGGCTATACTTTTTTCTGCATTAGTAAGAGTTCGGGACACAAAACTAATTGGTTTTTCCACGTTATCTGGCATCACATGCGAAAGAACTGCAGAGATACCATATGGAGAAGCATCTGTTGCTAACACTAAAGGCAATTTAGGGTTGAAATGTGTAAGAACTCTTTCTGAAATAACTTCGTTTTTTATATTTTTAAATGCTTGTTCACAAACAGGAGACCATATAAATTTCACATTCTTTTTGAGCAATTGATTTAAAGGATGAGCAATTGTAGATAAATTTGGTACAAATTTAGAATAATATGTGACTAAGCCTAAAAAAGCTTTAACTTGTGACACATTAATTGGCCTAGAAGCATTTACAATAGCCTCAATTTTATCTTGCGTTTTATGAAGACCTTGCTTATCAATTTTATAACCACAATATGTAATATGGTCAGCCAGAAAAATTGATTTATCTTTATTAATCCTAATATTATATTCACGTAACCTTTCTAAGACTTGTTTTAGTCTTTTTAAATGAATTTCATCAGTTTCCCCCGTAACACGAATATCATCAATGAACACAGTGACACCATCAATACCACTTAATATTTGTTCAATCGATCTTTGCCAAATTGCTGGAGAGATAGTAAGACCCATTGGTAACTTTAAAAATTGAAATAAGTCCTTCGGAGTATTTATAGTTAACAATTCCTGTGATTTTTCGTCTACAGGTAACTGAAGATAAGCTTGATTTAAATCAATTTTAGTAAAATGTAAACCACCACCTAAAGTAGCTAACATGTCCTCTACCCTAGGTAAAGGATATTTTTCCACCTTCAAAAATTTATTTACTGTAACTTTAAAGTATCCCCATAAACGTATTTTACCATTAGGTTTTACCACTGGAACTATAGGAGTTGCCCACTTACTACTGGTGACAGGTTTAATATTACCTTCATCCTGTAACCTTTGAATTTCATCATTTACTGCATTACGTACAGCATAAGTAACTGCTCTAGCCTTACAAAATATGGGCGTAGAACCTTTTTCTAGATAAAGTTCTGCTTTCAAACCTTTTATTTCCCCTACTTTATCCGAAAATAAATCAGGAAAATCATTTAATAATACTTTCAATTTTTTAGTAGAATTTTCAATTTCTTTGACATACACAGATATCAAATGAGTGGGAAACAAATTAAATGCAGCTAACCAGTCTCTGGCAAATAGAAGTGGGAAATTATCTTCTTTAATTAAATACAATTTAAGCTTTTTAGTAATATTTGCATAAGAAACATCTACTGTTACATACCCCACAGGTGTAAACACCTCACCCGTTGTACTTTTCAATTGAACATCTGGTGGAAAATTTTTATTATTCGGAAAAATTCTCCGAAAACGATTTACAGGTACCGCCGAAATTCCTGAGCTCGTATCTAACTCCATTTCAGCTTTAGCTTTGTTTTCAATTAAAACCCACACCTTTATAGGAGTAGAACTTTTATTATGACTCACAGATAAAATGTCAACCGTCTGCAATACATTTGTTTGTTTCTGATAATTACTTTTACATAATTTACCAAGATGGCCTCTTTTTTTACAAATACTATTTATATGCTTACACTTGTTGGCGAGATGTGATGGATTTCAACATCTATAACATTGTAATTTATTTTTATTTACTTCAAAATTCCCCTTATTTACATTGTTAATTTTCGGTTTCTGGAAGTTATTTGAAATTTTATTCGGTTGGAAATTTTTAGAACTTGCTAATTTATTGACATTTAAATTTTTGTGTTTCAATTCAGAGATGTCATGTTCATTATTTTGCAAAATAATTGCTTTTTCAATAGCTTTCTCAAAAGTTAAATCTTCTATTTGTGAAAGTAATTTACTTTGGATACTTTCATTTTTTAAACCTCGTAAAAATTGTTCTAACAAATTTTCATTTAATGTTTCACCAGCAAAAGCACAGAAAGTAGTTAACTTCTTTAATTTTGAAACAAAATCTTGTATGGATTCATTTTCATTTTGATAAGAATTACGGAATTTAATTCTAGAACAAAATTTATTACGGGCGGGGCTTAAGTGCTTTAACAGAATTTCAACTATTTCTTCATATTTTAATGCTTCCGGATTTTTAGGAAACGTTAAATCTGACAGTAAATTCTATAATTTAGGCCCCATACATGAAATAATGGCAGGTACATTTTTTTTTCTTCTACATCATGTAATAAAAATCTCTGTTCCAATCTCTTAACATATGATTGAAACGATTCAATGGAATCGTTAAATTCCTTAAAATTTGCAAACATTATTAACTTTTATTTATTGCAGAGAAGAAAAAAAATTTCAGCACTTACCACCCTCGAAATGACGTACGTATTTAGAATATTACTGCAGCATATACTCTTGTAGATGCAAAACCCGAAGTTTCGCCATTTTGCTGAGTTTGAATTTCTTCTTATTTTTATTCCGGTAAGAAATTTGATTTTCATCGTCACCATTTTATTATATATTAAGTGAGTAAATTAAAGTAATTGAGTCAGCAGCATTATTAATTACTCGAGGTGGACTTTAAACACATTTCTTTAATTTACATCATATCACAAACACGTACATCAAACACAACACACGTAACACACGTAACAGATACATTTTACATTTTAAAGTAAACAAACCTTTACCGGTAAGTGACGTAGTAATTCGCTGTGGTGCTGCCATCTAGTAATTATATACCAAACTAAACACCATATTATGTATGCCAAGTTTACAAATGCGATTTTTTTTCTATACTATACAGCACTGTAAAATTCACCATGGAGATCTTGCTTTGCTAATGATTACGTCCATGGTTTAATATTTTTATGACTGACAATGAACGAATCTCCTGTGTTTATTTACTCTAATGGATTGGGATATTCGACTGTTAACGTAATTTCTACTTATCTCAGAATCTATGCATTTTTTAATTCAATTCATCTCTCAGACAAACAATTTTTTTCAACGATCTTTCTAAAAATGTAACTTTTATGCAATTTTATTCGAAATTTTTTTTTAATTAAAAATGGTCGCCTGGCATATGAAAAAAGAAGTGGTTTGTCCGTATTTGTTTTCCTCAGTCACATGACTTGTGCTTTTATTATATAGATTACGTACGATAGGATTTAATAGAATAAAAAAAAACTTTTATTAATATCTTTTTAAGTTTTGATTCGATTTTTATAAAATTTGAAATGCCTCAACAAAATTCTACAACGATAATATATATTAAATTTCAAACCATTCGGTTGAGTTGTTTTTGCGCTGTTATATGCGGACAGATGGACGGACGGACTGACCAGACGACAAACTATAGGTGCTACGTATTTATATAATTACGAATGCATCACCTAAAAATCTGTCTAAAATTGCTTTTGTTTAATAAAAAAGTAGGCCTAATGTATTTAACTTACATTAGGGGCACCTTATAATAAGATTATTTGTACTACAAACATTAATGAAACTTACATACATTTAGCTGTATTAGTCGAACATATCCTACAAAGTTTATTGTTTTGTCGTAGATCATAAATACCGAATTAGAATTATCCAATTATAAACTTCGAAATTTCCAATTTAATAAAAAGTTTAACTCGCCAACGATTATTGTCACCTCCTTGTTCAGTCTTTATAAGGATCTCTAGGTTTATATTTTTTAAGCGAATATGTACCGTGGCGAATTTATTAGAATCTAGAAGAGTTTATCTAATCACAAAAAAAATTCCCATACCTCTCGGATTTTCTTATATGATACTTTAATATTTTCAAAGTTTTATCCTTCCTCCAAACACGCAAGAATTATTGAGTTAGTCTTCTTTTTGGGATAAAAATGTCAAAACAGTAAGTCTCATATTTTCTTTTCTTTTTTTTTTTTTTTTTGTATTTTATGTCTGAATGTTAAAGTTAATTGAATATTGTATTGGTATTTGTAGGATTTCGAATGTTTTATTCATTTTTGTTCTGTGATGCGATCTTGAATTTGGGTGTCGCTAACTTGATAACATGTATACTTTTTGGATAGGATTTGTTTTTTATTATTCTTTTTTAGTGAAAACAATACAACCTATGAATTTAAAAAACTAAATTATAAGTTTACTTATGCGTATTGGGGGGTTAACATTAACAGTTAAATTACGCTTTCGTTACGAACGAATACATGCATTCGTATTTAAAAAAGTTTTTTTTCCCTTAAATCCGAATTTTTATTTTTCTGATATTGATCCAGGTATTTTCTGATCTGGTTTATAAATCATATTTTATATTCCGATATTAGATAGTAATATTACTCTTCTGATCGATTTTTATTGGGTTTCCTATTTGAAAATGACTTTTCAGAAATTTTGTAAAAGATGGAGGCTTCTATCAAAAGGCATCTCTAGCACATGCATTAATCAAGATTATGAATAAATCATGTGTTTATGATAACTAAATCCAAATTTACAAATTATCTAAGTTAAATAAAAGAAATATTGTATTTCCAAAATCAAAATAAGGAATTGTGATTATTTTCAGCGAATTTTGTCTCGAAAATATTTGAAACTTTAAATTTAGAACTAGGGATTTAATACTCATATTCCATTTGACATTCGATAACAATTTCACTCTTCTGGTCGATTTTGTTAAATTTTCCCTCGGAGAGATTGCTTTTAAAATGTTTTGAGGACGAAGCAGTTAGGAAGAAGTTTAAGAATTTTATGTTAAACTTCTGTCTAAAAATATTTTTATCTGTTTTACATCAATTTCACGTAGATTAAGAAAAGATCAGATTTCAATTTTTAACTTACATGTTTGATTTCATGAAATATAATTTTACTAGAATAAACTATGTGCACCGTCTTAAAACTTTTGCCAATATACGTAGATATAGAATTTTTATTGTTTCAAGTAAATTAGAGAGGATTTCATTGAGAAAGTGATTTAAATTTTGAAACATTATACTGTTCAGTGTGGGTTTTCCAAAATGCAATAAAATTAATTACAATTCAACCTTTCAGCGATTGCGCTTAATTTTTTTTACAGATATTACTTAGACTGTTTCAATGCCTGTTTTTCATGACAGTAATAGGACGAACAAATATAGATTATCAGTAATAAAAAGTGAACTTAATTTTCTGTGCTATTTGTGAGAGCGACAGACGTTTCGAAAAAAAAATCACGTTTGTAGTAAAATTTCGCCCGCGCGACCCCTAGAATATTATTTTTCAAATCTCTTAGAACTCTGCTTTCATATGTACTAGGGGATCCGACCCGGGCTTCCTGGGTTACAAAATACAGATGAAAACCATTCTTTTAAATGAAAACTAACAGATTTTTTACATTTAATATATTTTTGTAGATTGTCCCCTAACAATACCAAAAATCATTTTTATATGAAATTATGTATTCAAATAAAGTTTTGAAATGTATTAAAAACGATATTGGCCCCGTGCTAGGAGTTAATAGCTTGTTAATTCATGCTTGAGAATTATTTTAAAAAGCCATATTAAATCAGTCAATTAAGATATTGTTTTCAAATAAAATGCATTCGAAAGTAGATTTTTTTCCCTATATAACAGCGTAAAAATTGAAAATGTGCGATATTTAGAAATTAAAAAAATTGCAGTAGCAAAAGTCGCAAAACCGAAATTTCATCATGAAGTGTTGCCATTCGCAAAATGACGTCAGCGCCACGTATGGACACGTTTGTCCTTTATAATATAGATAGTAACAACTTAATTTACAGAAAGTTTCCACTGCATGTGTATAGTGCATTTTATATCCTCCTCGTATTAGTTGAGATAACTCAAAAGAATATTAAATTTAACTATGTTAACATAAGTAGTTGTAAGGATTCAAATATAGTAATTAATATTTCAAAACTACTGCTTTCAAATGCAATGATATTTATTTCTCTTTTAACACTTTCCCACATAGTTGAAAAGTGTTTAGGAATTCGGCTTGTCTGTCTTCCGTGCTCTAACTCTCGTAAATAAACTCGGACTGTGATGATATTTTTACACATTGTTGAATTTTATTATAGAATGTTTGGTATTGAAAATGAAGTGTGTAGAATTAGTAGTTCATTTACAGGGACACACAGAAGGTTTTCATTACATTATGGCCTATGGGGAAAAATTGTTTGCGGCGCATTTTATTGATGTTACGATATTTCAAACATGACGAAATTAATATGTATTACTGAGGGAGACTTTTACCGAAGTATACAATTCGTAGCATTTATACACTGGTGTGTAAAACTTAAGCAACAAACACAAAATGCTAATTTCTGAACACGTGAGTACTCAAAAGGAAAATTCTATAAAGAGCAAGTATAGAAAAGAGGTACTACCCTAACAGCATGGCCAGTCGATGTAAAGTCTCCTTGACGTCACACGTGGTTAGAAGTGTCACAATCGCTACGGTGAATCAAAATATGGGATATTTCACTGTCTCATTATTACTCTCAAATGATTGTTAACACTGAAAAGTCACTGTCACTGTCGCTTTGTTATGGGTCACCATGTGACATTACAATGAAGTCACCTTGTGATTCTCAAGTCACTGTCAATTAAAGACTGAACTTTGAAGTCATTGTGAGCATTGCATTGTGATGAGTCGCCAAATAATGTCACAATGAAGTCGCATGATGCCTTTCCGGTGATCGACACTCTATTGTGAAGTCATCATTGCACTCCTTTGTGAAAAGTCACCAAATGGTTTCATTTTCTGTCACTTGGGAACTCGTCACAGAACAGCTATCATGATGACTTTACAATGGAGTGTCAAAATGACAGTCACATGAGAGTCACAAGATGACTTCATTGTAAAGTCACCTGGTGACTAGTCAAAAAGCAGCAGTCATGGTGACTGTTCAGTGGAGTGACCAAATGAGAGTAAAAATGAGACGAATGAAAGATATCACATTTCTGTTCATTGTAGTGACAATTGTGACCATTTATGATGTCAAGAAGACTTCACATCGACTGTCTGTGCTGTTAGGGTAGTACCTATTTTCTACACTTGCTGTTTATAGAATTTCCTTTTGAGTACTCACGTGTTCAGAAATTAGCATTCTGTGTTTGTTGCTTAAGTTTTGCACTCTAAGTGTAGTTCCATTGCAGGGACGTTCAAAACAATTCCTTTACGTTATGATCTATGGGGGAAAATTGCTTGCAGTGCATTTTGAACATGTTATGACACCTGAAACATAATGAAATTTAAAAGCATCACTAATGTTCAATACAACTTATTTTCTATAGATTATGGAGTGCGTATAGGATTTATCGTTCATGTACAGAGACGAACAAGAGAATTCGGTTAAAGGACTGACTATGATCGGTAATTGATAGAAATGCTCTTTCCGCTGTGATATACAGTTTTATGTAATTTTTAGTCTATTACGTGTTGTTTACAAATTCTGAATAATTCGAATAATCGAATTCGAAATATTTCGAATATGAGCAGCAATTGCTGAAAACGGATTTTTACTGAGTTATGTATTTTTTAAATCGCTTATTTAGATATCTCATTTCATCAGATGAAAAAAATCAAATTTCTTAGTAATAATCTGTTAATGTTGAGAAGTGTTTCATAATCTATGCCGGATGCATGATTTTTCGTTCTTGTTTTTCAATTGAAAATGGCTTTTCAAATATTTGGTAAAAGATGAAATACTACATTTACTCAACAAAGTCTCCATTTTTCTAATTTTGTAGAAAAGACTTTCGCAATGAAACTTTAAATTGATTGAAATTTTACTATTTGAATCAAGGTTTGTCGTATTCTGATATTTAATAGCAATATTATTTTCTGATTTTTTTTTTCAATTGAAAATGGCTTTTCAATTATTTTGTAAAAGTATAGCTTTCGAATTGCATGAAAAATTTCTATAAAAAAAATCACTTCTAAAGTACACAAATTTGTCAATTTCTTAAAATTAGAATATTAGTGAATCCATTGAATTTAAACTGATTCGATTTAGAGTCCTGCATCGGATCGGGTAACCAGATTTTATCCGAACCGTGGTTCGGATAAAATCAACCCGACGCATGGTTCGGGTCGGGTTGATTCTAATTGTTTCAGGTTTGGATTAACTCAATTTTTCAAAAGAAAATCCAAAATACTGTTTGAGGTGAAAAACTATATATTATTATATGAATTAGTCTATTATATTAGTTTTTCTTCATGAAAAATATAATTTATATTACAGATATGATTGTAGAATTATTTTGTCATAAATGTAATAAATTAAGGATCAATTTTGTTTGATTTCGGGTTTCGGGTTGAGGACAAGAAAAATTTTGTCGTGCTCGGGTTGGATTTCGGGTAAGTGGAAACTTTTTTAGGGTTTGCGTCAGGTTCCAAGTTGACTTCATATAGGTTTTCGGATTCGGGTTCGGGGATAACCAGACCCGCGCAAGATTTGATTGCCTGCGAATAAATAATTGTATTTGTAAAATCAAAAGAAAATCTTTAATAATTCTCAGATTATCTGATGACTAATTTTCTGCGAATCTTTATCTCAAAAATATTTGAAACTTAAAAATTTAGAACTATTGGTTTATTCCTCATATTCTTAATGTGCCATTTGATAAGTATTTTATTCTTCTGGTGGAATTTATTAAATTCCGCATTTGAAAATAACTTTTCAAATATTTTGTAAAATAAAAAGCTTTATAATTGTATAACAAACTTCTGTCAAAAGACATTTCTAAAGTACGCTTAGTTGTCAGATTCTTAAAAAATAGCATATGCATGAATACTTTGAAGGCTCATAATAATTAAGTTCAAAATGATATGACTGTATCAGCAGAAAAACAAATGCTAGTGTTTCCAAAATCCAAAAAAAACCTCTAAAAATTATCATACTATATAATGAGATATTTTCTGTGAATCTTAAATCGAAATAAAAATGAAACTTTAAATTCAGAACTAGGTATATTTATTCCTCATAATCTATAGCTGACATTTGAGAATTATTTTACGATTTTGTTGCATTTTACGTTTTAGATAGATTGCTTTTCAAATATTTTGAAAAAGAAGAAATTTTAGACTTACATGCCAACTTCTATCTGAATATATTTCTAAAATACACATTAGATTCTTAAAATAATATACATATGTGTGTGTGTGCGTGTGTGTGCATGTGTGTACATCATTAGGAGTATAAATTATATTGTAACTTTTTAATTGATTTTAATGAAAACAAATAATATACATTTCTAAAATCAAAACATCTTGAATAATTCCATTATAATTAATTTTCTGAATTTATTAATGCTTAAAATATTCAAAAATCTTTCATGGAAATATTAGTTTGAGTATGATCCTTTGCAGTGCAGTTTTTAAGTTCCATCAAAGCACATTTAGTTCTATAAGTTTCTTAACCTACGTTGTATAAATAAAGAGAATCTTGATTCTTCCAATGTACAGCACAGAAAAAAAAAGTAATCAAACTCAACTAACTATGTTTCAAATCATGCTATATAACAAGTTGGAAATAGTACATTAAACGTGACAAATGAGGTACGTTCGTTTCGTGCTATAACAATGAAAATGTAATATTACAGTGTAAAAAATCATCGTTATTATTTCAGTGAAATTAATGATATCGTCTGCTATGAACGAAATGAGGATGCCTTTTTTTTTCTTATTTCGTATGCCATGTTTACAGAGGCGAATTTTTTTCTTCGACACCAGACTGAGCTGCAAATTCACAATGGAGATCTTGATTTGCGAATGATTACCTCCATGGTTAAAATTTCTATGACTCACGATGGATGAATATTTTGTTTATTTACTTTAATGGATTGAGATATTCGGCTGTTAACCTAATTTTCACTGAAGTTATCTCAGAATCTATACATTTTTTAATGCAACTCATCTCTCAAGCAAACAATTTTTTTGAACGATCTTTCTGAAAATGTAACTTTTACACAATTTTATTCGAAAAATTAATTTTGAAAACAAATGGCCGCTTGGCATATGGAGAAAGATGTGGTTAGCCCGTATTTGTTTTCCTCCGTCACATGACTTGCGCTTTTATCATATAGATTACGTATGATAAGATTTAATATAATAAAGAAAACTTTTATTAATATCTTTTTAAGTTTTGATTCGATTTTTATAAAATTTGAAATGACTCGACAAAATTCTGATTCTATATATTAATATATATTCAATTCTATATTCGATTCTATATATTAAATTTCAAACCATTCGGTTGGGTAGTTTTTGCGCTGTTATATGCAGACAGACGGACAGACGGACAGACAGACAGACAGACGGACGGATGGATTAGACGACTACTATAGGTGCTACCTATTTATATAATTACGAACGCACCTAAAAATGTGACTGGTACTATTCAATTAGTAATGACGTCTGATAATACGCTATACTTAAGTTTTGTTTAGCGAATCGTCTATATATAGAAATTGTAACAAACCTGAAATATTTCAATAGTAACACCATAGTTTTGGCATCGCATTTGGATTCTTCGGCAAATTTCATCTTCGGATAAAAATCGGGAAGTCATTCGAGCAAGCAATTTATAAATTCGGCACGTTTAAATTTTGGAACGCCTTACAATAAATTCATTTTTAATCATTGCAAAACAGATTGCAATTCGGGTAGTTTTTAAAGAATAATTTAAAAACTACTTGTCGGAATAAGCTTTAATTTTGAATTTACATACGAGTATTTGAAGCCTCTAGAAATCGATTTCTGTTTTCATAATATTATATATTTCAAATCATATTTTTGTTCGAAAATTAATTTCAGAAAAATTATATGAATTTCTGTTGTACGTATTTTAAATAAAATCCATTTTGAAAAGCTTCAAATATGCCAATCCAAAATTACAGCTCATTCCTCCAAGAATTTTTTTAATTAAGCTTAAAAATCTATCCGCATTGCAATCTGTTTTGCAATGATTAAAAATGAATTTAACTTTAAGTCATTTTCCAGCAGTGGTTGACTAGTTTATTTATGACGGCCGATTATCTACTCGAGGGATATAGGCCCTAGGGTGAGTGCCCTCCTAAGGGATCCTAACCCGTATTTACAACAAAGTTCGAAGAAAACCAGCATTTTTCAGCAGAGTGAATTACGCCTGTAATCATTGAATAATAACCAGTGAATTTTGATCCTGCTTTTTAAAGCGTAAACCGACATAGTGAAAAATGTCCAGGCCGGGGATCGAACCCGGACCCTTGGAATAGCGCTCCAATGCTCTACCTTTGAGCTACGAGGACGATACCCAGCCTGGCATCTCTTACTTATATATTTCAGTAAGGCTGCAATCGCAGCCCAAGATGGAAGTGTCATCATGAGCACGCAAACTTCTGCGGCAAACATGAGACGACATATTAAGCCCAGCATACGACAACACATAGTTAATTTTAATTCATTTTTCAGCAATGAATTACTGCTGAAAAAAATGTTTTTGCAAACAAAATGTTTATGCATAACAAAACTATTTTTGCATAATTTAGTAGCCAAGTATATAGGAAAATTTATATAAAAAGGTCAGTTGAATATCGTGAGACTTCAGAAAAATATCGGTGATATATTGAACTGATTTCAGTTGATTTCTAAAAGTAGATGGGCATAAGGGATTTTTCCCAAATTGTCTTTTCCATTTTTTTTTCTTCTTGGAAAGTGTTTCATAATCTATGCTTTACGAATGAATTTTATTTCTTCTTTTAAATTTTACTTCAAATTTTCAGTCAAAATTTTAATTTTATAGTTCGTGACATAAGTGGAGCGCATAGTACATAGTATCATTATTTGGAGCAGTGTTACAGACATGATACAGATACCAACTTTTATTAATAAAACACCATATATTTGCTTGGTAATATTTTACTTTCTATATTTTAGTGTTTATTCATAAAAAAAATTTATTAACATTTACCATTGGCACCTGATTTCTTCTTTCATGTGTTAAAAAAAAAAAAAAAAAAAAAAAAAATTAAAACTTTTAATATAATAGTGTCATCAAAAACACTATATGGATGTTACTGCATCAAAAACACTGTATGAATGTTATTTAATCTGCTTCAGATGTAGAGCAATCCTCACATTGTGTGAATGCACGCACAATCTGTGAGGATGCACCACCCCCTACTAACTCTGCTGCAAATCAGCGAATAAAAATGTGACTGGTACCAATCGATAAGTAATAACGTCTACTAATTAATGCTTTACTTGAATTTTTCTTAAGGGTCGTCTTCATATAGAAATTCATACAAACTTTATCATTTTCAATACTAACACCTAATTTTGGCATCATATTTTGATTCTTCGGCAAATATTTCCTTCTGATACCATACGGAAAGTTTTTCGGTCAAGTAGTTTAGGAATTATGCAGGTTCAAAATTTTGAACTCTTACTGATATATTCACTTTTAATCGTTGCAAAAAAAGATTAAAATCTTTAAACATAATTCAAAAACTACTTGGAGGAATGATATGTAACTTTTGATTTGCAAATTTTATGCTTCTAGAAAGCGATTTCCATTTTAAAAAACTTATAGGTTACAATTCTTTTTTTCTTTTTTTTTTCGAAAATCAATTTCGAAAAAATATGTTTTTTTATTCTTTATTTTTTGAAAAAAAATATAAATTGTAACCTATGTTTTTTTTAAAATAGAAATCGATTTGTAGAGTTAGTAGAGAGTAGTTCTTTTTTTTTTCTTTTCAGACTTAGATGGGAAAATATATAGCCTTTACTGTCATATGTCATAATATGATAGAACAAACAATGAGAGTTAATTTTTTAATCATTATATTACTCATGTGTGATTTTTTCAAAGTGCAATAAAAATAAATTGATTTTAATTTTATTACCTCTTAAAACTCCACTCGTAATAACTAGTTTCAATTGCATGTGTACAGTGATGTAAATACGCTGTACACATGCAATATCATCCATAAATTAGTAATCAGCTAACGCAAACGAAATTTTATAAAAC
This sequence comes from Maratus michaelseni, assembly GCA_963931845.1. Taxonomy (NCBI): domain Eukaryota; kingdom Metazoa; phylum Arthropoda; class Arachnida; order Araneae; family Salticidae; genus Maratus; species Maratus michaelseni. Next base: position 257,783,332 of record OZ007588.1, on the reverse strand, counting down.
TTAAATTTTGTTAACTTAACAAAATATGGTAATTTAGATGGATTAATTAATGTTTTAAAATTATTTCTTCCAAATATTATTATATGTGTGCCCTTTTAGTACCTAAATTTTACTTATCAAATCTCTTAAATTAAGAATTATTACGTGTGAAGAAAAACTTGTTAAATAAGTGAAAACAAAACTAATAATTTAATTTTAACGATTATTTTATAGTGTTACTTTAATAACTCTAGTTAGTTAAGTATGAATCTTTGTAAACCGCGAGCAATAAGTACATACTTATGCATAATTTCAATATATTATATGAATATTTATTCATGATCAATTTTCAAACTTTTCGCATGAATTCAATAAGAAACATTTTAATTAATCTAATTACACGCATATCATTAATGGTTTATGTTCCAAGGTAAATTTTCGCTTAATTAGTTTATCAAAAGCATTATGTCATCTAATTTTGGAAGTTTATTTGTGCACAAAAACTTACTTTCTTTAGAAAGTCAGTTTATAATAAAAATAGAAGTCATTTGATGGTACTTAGCGAAAAGGACGAAGAAAACGCTTTGTGTTGGTTCGTAGCACTTTGAACAATTATGTCTTAAGTAATTTGATCACATTATAAATCTAGCAAATTTAATTAAGTAGAGAAAACATCCCTGTTAGATTCATTCAGTAAGTTATAAAAATATTTTTAGATGGTTTAAGACTAAAGCATTAAGGAACTAAAGTAAAGTAGCTGTTTATAGAAAAAAAATGTAGTTATTTTCACATTCAGCAAATATAAGAAGAAATTAAGTATGTTGTTTCAGACGATTACAGCTATCTGTAAAAATTAAAACACTCAAAAGGCCATACAGAGGTGGAAAAAAAGATAGGGACATATTTTAAATTGCTATATCTAAAGTTCTACAGTATTTGGTGTAATTTACTCTATTTTTACGAAAGAAAATGCATTTAGTTTATTCTGTAAAACATTTGGCAAAAATTATATAGTTTTTTTTGTCTTAATTACATTTGGACAAGATGGAAATTGTAAAAAATGATAGGGATATCGTGAAATTTAGATAAATTATAACATGTAATTTACAAGATTTTCTTTATTTTCATTCAGTTTTATCATTCTGGTAGTTTTAGAATAAGACAGAGGTTTTTTTTTAAAGTGTTTTGGAATTTTTTTCCAGGATTTTTTTATATCACATTTTAGTTTATATTCATTGGCACTTGGTTTTTGCATACAATATCTTATATTATTATCCACCAGAGTTTCTCTATTGGATTTGGGTTGAGGCTCTGGGATGATCAGTCCAGCAACGAAACCTCGTTTACCAACAACAAATCATGATTTGTGGCATTAGGGCATTTGAGGCATTATACTACTGAAAAATGTATTATTCAGATATAATAAGAAATAGTTCATCCAATAATGTTTTTAAAAAATACTTTCATATCTTTTAGAATCTGTTTTATTATTTAAAAATGCTTTTGGAGTGGTCTCACTTCAGACCAAACAATCCCAAACCAAAGCACTCAGCCTAACCAAGTATAATTTGCAAGAAGAACGAATATTCATGCGTCAAGCATATATTATGAAACACGTTCCAGTACTTCCAGAATACTTTGACAAAACTTTACTGATTAAGGTAAAAGGTGTCTAGGTAAACAATTTGGAAAATACATTTGATAACCAGATTTCAGCAATTACCATCAATTGTCGGGAAAATATCAGAATCATTTTGTGCAGTCCTGTATATGATCTATAGATTTCTATATATACTAGATAGTATGCTAAATTTTAGTTCAGTTAGGAAACGCATAGCGCAGTTAAAAATTACTATTCAGCAATTTCCGTCAATAAACCGAAATGTATTCGATATATTTTGTGCTGCCCTGTATAAGATCTATAGCATTTATACACACAAAGTAATATATAAAAAAATAGTTACATTTAAAAACGCCTACCCCAACTGAAAACGCACTTCCAGCAATTATTGTTCATAGACAGTACTGTAACCGAATTCTTTTGTGTGTCCCTATAAATGAACTATGAATGCTATGCCCACCATATTCTATGCAAACCTCTTTTAGTGCACTTCAGTGATATATATCAATTTCAATATCATTGTAACAGTGTAACATCATTAAAATACACCAAAATGATTTTTTCCCAAAGACCGTAATGAAACGGAATTCTTTTGAATGTCTCTGTAAATTAACTATAAATGCTGCACACTTCATTTTTAATACCAAACATGCCACAGTAAATCTCAATAACATATATCAATTGCATGGCAATCCAAGTAGATTTACGCGAGCTAGAGCACAGACAGACGGCAGATAGACGGACAGACAGACGAACAGACAATCTATGTTAGAAAGTGTTAAAAACGCGTGTGGTGAGCGCAAGGGGTGATAACATCATTTTTCTTACACGCGAAATTCAATTAAATAAACCGAGTGGTTTCTGTTATTACTGGGATTATTTTCGGCGTGAAAAGGTGTATTCTTTAAATGGCAAAACGGTGGAGGAAATGTTTTGATTTGGTGTGTTTTTGCTTGTACTGGCACAACCCCAAAAGTATTTTTAATGGGAGATACTATTTTGTGAGATCAAAAAGAAGGTCCTTTTTAACTTTTTTTTAAAACTAAACAAATATCTTTTTGTCTATTTCGACAGTTTTCTGTGTGTAAAAAATATTAAAACTGGTGGCGGTATCCTTATTTTAAAAGGCTTGTGTACAACGTGAAAGATTTTCGGGGCTGCCATGCCGACTAGTTTTTATCGTTTACTCTACCACTATTTCTAAACGGAACTAATCTACCTCGAAGATTAGCAGAAATCTAATTTAGTGATCATGGTTTGAAAATAATGGTGGATTGTTTTTTTTATTATTTTTTTTTAAATACTCGGCAGTGGCAGTCTTAGACTTTGGGTGTTGTAGAATTGCGCAGCATAAAGTCATGTGAAACACATAAACGATACGGTATATGAAAGCCGTCTAAATTTGCGAGACCGTGAGCTTATTTTCATTGGAATTAGATACACAGAAATTAAAATGACCCTCGTTTGAAAATTGGCCAACGGATTTTGCGGGGTTTTTTTTTCAACTTTAAAGTTTTGGGAAAGTATTTAACAGTTACTTTTTTTAATATTAAATAGATTCATTGGCCCCTAAAAACGATTGTTTGTCAAACCCGACTATTTGTTTATGGAAGTATATTTACACCACTTGCTGAAAAAGATTGTTTTTCAAAAAATACCACATGATGAAAAGCAAACTACTTGCTTTTCAGCAGACGCACGGTGGAGGATTCAAAAGACCGTGACTTCGTAATAATAATACAAAATTATTGAATAATTCAAAATCGTTTCAGGCATACATTCTAAATACTTCAAAAATGCCAAAAATGTCTGAAAAAAATCGATTATTTGAATTGTATTTACGAATGTGTTTTAATTTTCGTCATACTCTTAAATCAAAAGTTATGAGGTAAGGAAATCCCAACAACTATTTATGGACACCCTGTATTGCATGCCATATGAGAATTTTCCTCTGATGGATGCTTGAAACTACAGCGATTTAAGACTTTACTCTAACACAGTAGAGGTCGCATTTTTGTTCAGGCAACAAACATAAAGTCGCCGCTCATTAACAAAACGCACGTAATGCCCAATTTGAAGATCACGCGCAGCACGCATATTTTATCTCGCTCCTACATAGCGTGTAATTCTCAAATCAAAAGTTATGAGGGATCTATAAGACATTTTATCGAACATTACCTTCTATGCACACCGTATGAGGTCTATTCTCTTTTGTATGTCTCGGTTGTAAAGTTTTATTAAAATAAAAAACTGGCAAAATTGGGGTAAAGAAAGCATAGGTATCTTGTACGACTAGTACATCATTCTAAGTAACTAGCTGTTTGATATGCAATATGCAGTAAAAGGATCATGGAATTCTTATTTTTTTTTTAAATTCCTACTATTAGCTCACACTCTATATATATATATATCTTGTTGGAATTTTCAATCGTTAATAAAATATTTTCTATTCATCCATTCAAGTTCAAATAAATTTTTTTAAACTTGTACTGGATGACAATTGATGTTAATACAGTTTTTTCAAATATTAATTCATTAATTAAATTTAATTAATTAATTTTAATTTTTATATGGGAGAAAAAAAATTCTCCCATTGTTTTCATAAATGAAATGAAAGATTTATCTCAAATTAGTGATGCCAACAAAAAATAAAATACCGCAACGATGATTATAAAATAATCTTCAATAAAGATAACGTGGGACATTAATGCTGCACGGGTTTATTTTATATATTTATGATTAAAAAGTAGGAATTGACTTTAAAAAAATTTTATATTACTTGTTATAAGGTAAAATACAATAAAATCCTGGTACATTTATATTTTGCAACAGCTTGTCGCCAAAGTTTAAGCGTTGGAGGAGGAACCGGACATTTTGTGGTTTGTGCAAGATACTGGCCGACCATACAATTCTTCTTTAGTGTTCACCCTCCTTGAAGAATACTTCAGAGATGGAGCAAATGCTTTGAATCATTCTCGAATCAATATCGTAGACATGGATTGAAATTCATTGTTGTGAAGAAAACTGATATCTGTGTGCAGCTGGCTACATCCATAATATATGTTTTCCCAAACAACTTATATTTAATATTAAAATTTTATCAATTTTATCAAATATTTATTAACGAATTATGTAATATCTATCTATCTTACTTTTTAATCAGAATTACTGAAATGGTGACAGTACAGATCCTCTAGTTATGATAAAAAATAAAACTAATTATAAATTGCGTTGTGTAATTTTTTTGTTGACCACTAAACTTATGAGGATTGAGTAATCCATTGGAGAAACTGGAGATCATCTGGGTTTTTTTTTCTTGATTTGTTAATCTGTCAGTTTTATAAACTGCATATAACGCGAACCTGTAAATTTCATTCAATTTTCTTGTACCAAAAGTGCGCGATATACGCCGGAGTATATGGTGTATAAACTGCAACCTTGCTCATTGAGGATACAACTTATTCCATCTTTTTCGCTATCGCTTTTTCGAAGCTATTTTATATCTAAAGTCAAGTCCATTTTAGGCACCCTCTTCTTCATAATCTAAAACATAATTCTGAGATGTATACTTGAATTCACGTTATTTTTTTTAACAAACGCTGCCTAAATGTTCCAATATGTCTATTATATTAAAATCTAAACGTATGTTTGTATTTTACATCTACTAGAGAGAGACAGAACATTTCGCAATAAAAAGTAACTTCAGTTATTCACATGGATCTGAAAATATCATAATAGCTCTTGAAATTTTGAATTTAAAAATAATTTCCGATACATTAATTTTTTCGCAATTGTTAATCACATTTCCGTAATAACGGCAACAAAATTACTCCACATCGTTGGGAAAAAACGAAGACAAAAACAACTAGATACCGTCTGCTAACCGAACTCGTGAACAAATACTTTTGTTTTGTTTTGTTTGTGTTTCTCGATTTGATTTTTAGCTTGCATTCTCTTTAAAAAAATTTAATGTAAAAAAATATTTATTTGATTTATTTCTACATTTACTATAAATATTACCAAAAATCTGAAAGAATTTAATATTATTGATTCGCATCAAATAACATTTTGCGAATTTCTTTAAAATATACAGTTTGTAAATTTGATTCTGACAGAGCATGTAATCTGAACATAAGCACAGGATTTATACTCAGCCAGATTGGAGGTTTTTGTCCAAATCATAGCAACACATACTACGGAACTTGGTGTAATCGATTGTACCAGTTTCCTTCTACGATTTAGAAAAGTAAACATTGGATTGGAAATAATGGCAAGCTCTCCAGTTTAAGCCAAAATCCTCTCGAGTAGTCCAAATTTATTGTCCATATGTCACCATTTTCTTATAAAGGGCTTCTACTATAATTGGATCATAAGTACGAAATTTACAAAATGTAATTTCGTTACAAAATGTAATTTTGTTACAAAATGTCATTTACAAAATGTCATTTACAAAATGTAATTTCGTAATTTTCAATTAATTTACTTTGTAAAAATATGATTTCATGATTGGAATAAGAAAGTTAATAAAATTAATACAATAAGTATTTTCCAAATGTAGATTTAATAAGATTTCTTTTATGTTGCCCAAATAATTGAAATATCTCAAAAACAAAACTAAAAAATCTACAATGCAAATGTGGGTTGAAATGTTCGGGTTGATACGCCAGCTAGCCTTTTATTAAAACTTGACGTCATTTTTTTCATCAGTCGCTAACGGTTCATCCATATTGTAATTTTCGTAAGAATATAAATGCCAAAGAGTTTTAAGTATATCCGGCGTTGTCCGGTATTTTAAGAATCTTTGTGTAGAAAGATCAATTTCAAAATTAAACATGCATAAAGAACTTCAAAATGTTAAAATATGTCCACATTTCCAGAGTTTTTATCATGATTCAATACGTTCCTCAAACCCATATAACGTTATATTCACCTGCTGACGTCATATTTACTTGCTTTCTCTATTACTCATATTGATACTCTCTTTGAATGACTCTTAAACATTTGAAAAAGTCTGTTAAACTTTCAACATGACGTCAGAGTAATTTTCTTTTTAATTCTCTAATGACGTCATATTAACCTGCTTTCTGTACTTACGCATATTCATACCCCTTGTGTTATTGAGAAATGTTTGAAAATTTCCGTTATATTACCAATATGACGTCATATTAATATTTTTTTTTCAATTGTTGAAACTTTTTATTTCATTTTTATTTTTCACATGGAAATCTTTCAATAGAAAATTAATTATTGTAGAAAGAATTTTGGGATTTTTAATTGTTGGCAACTGCTATAACGAAAAATGCTTAAATTTGATAGGAAAAAGCTGTTAGATTTTTTGTTTTTTATTAATTAAAAATTAACTATACATTATTTCGATTCCGGATTACTTTAGTTGCCTCGGCCGTGTTTTAATACACCTACACCGTACACGTAACATTTCACAATTCTGACTTTCAAACTGTTGATTTGTATAGAAGTGCAAACAGACAGACAGACAAATTTTCATTTTTACATATTAGATATCTGGTTGCATTTATAATATTTTCTATTTAAAATAATAATAATGTTACAGTATTAGCTGTTGGGTAAGCACAAAAAATAATCGCCTAAAATTTATTTAATTTTTTAATTATTTTTGAACGAATTAGTCTTTTCTTATGTAACTATTTTTGTTTCTAAGGAGATATTATCACTTATTCCCAAGTAAAAATAATGTAAAGTCTTTTTCTTCTAATGCCTAACTTGCATAACTTCAATATGATAAATCTGTGTTCTCTAGGAAGAATTATAAAAAAATATTTTATTCTTTAAATTTAGAATTCATTTTATTTTATTTTAATTGCAGTTGTATCGTTTATTTTAACAAATCACGAATTTATTTTAAAAATATTCCGCAAGTTGGTATTTTTTTTACCTTATTTGAATAATTATAAAGGGATAATTACTCTGGTGTTTTCAAATAAAATTTAGGTAGAGTAAAAAAAATTATGATAATAAAACGTTTCTCGATATTTTATCTCTTATTTAAACATTTTAATATACCTTCAGTGGTATTACTTAATAAATATTTATGAATGTATGGGTCTTTAACGTTTCGAAGGAAAAAATAATAATCTTTAATGTGATTATGAAAATTAGTTAAGCGCATTAAATGAGTTATGTGTTCGTAATTATCATTAATATTAAGTGTACACTTCTTTTTAACATCATAAATATGTAACGAAAAAAAAAAGAAATGCTAGAAAATGGGATTTTTCTTTACTACTTCCTTTAATCCACTAATTTATTTGTGTGGTATATTTTAATAAATACTAAATACTGTACATTTAGAAGTTAAATTAGCTGAATGTTAAATTTTATTTATTTTCCATTCTCAGATGAAAGAAAACAGCATTTTTAGTTATATTTTGCTACTTCTGCTGGAAAAAAAAAAGAAAGAAATTAAACATATATTTTTATTTAAAAAGGATCCTTGCCAATTAAGTGCTTTCGAAGCATAATTTGATTTATAGGATTAATGATGCACATTTTCTAGAAACGATTCTGTGGTGTGTGTGTTTAGTGCAACTAATGTTATTTTGAATCTATTATGATTCTCAAAGCCGCCATTTTACGTCCGATTTAATAGGTAAAGAGTTTTGGGAAAATTATTAAAATTTCTAATTCTCACATCTTTTGCTTTTAGACATTAGAAAAAAAGGTTCTTTTAGAGAAAATATGCATTAAAACTACGTTTTTGTGAACAATGCAATTTAACAATTGGTCTGATTTTATTAACCGATTTCCAATGAAGAAGATTACGAAATTCGTTGTATTTCTTCCTATGTATGTCCACGCATAACAATTGAACAAATGTTCCGATTTTCATACATATATATATATATGTATATATATGTATATATATATTGGAAAGATCTTGTTTTGCTGATAGTCTCATTTCAATTTCATTAGGATCTAAGATTGACATATTTGTATGTCTGTCTGTTGTCTTTTTGTCCTTTTTTTACGTTATAGGCTTTAACTTCCGTGAAAATTTACCTCACGAATTCTGATTATGGCGTTAAGGTATACAGTACTAGTATAAAGTTTTTAAAATAGTCGTTGTAGCATATATAGTTTTTTCTTATAGGGATAAGTAAAAAACTTTACTAGGTCAACGTTTATTGCACACCAAAATAAACGATATTGGTAACAATGAAATTTAAAGTTAATGTAGACTAGAGTCTTATATCGGGCCTACGTGTCGAGTTGATTCCAACTGTTCAGATTCGGAGCGGTTTCCGGTTAGGTTTTCACACTTACGAGTCTCGATTTGATAATACGCTGTTTCCAAAAAAATTTCTATAATGCTATTTAAGAAGAAAAAAACAATATATTTTTAAATAAATGAGTTTTTATATGTTTATTTTTCAACATAAAGTATAAAATTGGCTTCGGTTTGGTTTCTGGTTGCAGTCATTTGGGTTTGAGTCAGATTTCGGGTGAACTTACAAATTGAATTTTCAGTTTCGAGTCTGTATAACCCAGTGGTTCCCAACGTGGGGCGTACGCCCCACAGGGGGGCAATTTAACTTTTCAAGGGGATAATTCGAAATTTCTGTGAACTCATACCTTCTGAATTGCTTTTCTAATAGTAATGTTGTAGACTGAAAATAAAAGTTACACATTCAAATTTCAAAAAAATAATTTAAAAAAGTTTTTTATTTAATTTTTAAAAAGTATCCATTCAAAAGTTTCAAATACATGTCTACCAGAATAATTATAGAGAAAACTTTTAAAGATATTTAGATACTTTTATATATTAAAAATTCTTTATAATTTTTCTGATTTATAAGTATTTTAGAATTTTAAACAACTTTTTCGATTATTTATTGAATGAGTCGCACTGCAATGTGTAACAGGAAAATCAATTTTACACATGAAACTATTCAAGTGTATATTTAACAATTACTTGACGACCTTCCTTTACAGAATCTTTTATCACGTTTAATTCTGATTAGAAATTGTTGCGTAATGTAATCGCAGAAATTTTGCAATTAAATAAGGCAAAAATGTTTTATTCAAGATTATTGATTTTTCTAATCAAGGATCCGAGCACTCTATACATTACGCATACGTGGCGACCGTGTGCCAGTAAACTACGAGGAGTATCAGATGATTATAAAAAATATTTGATTCATCCATTACCTTCGGCACGTTTCAGGATCAATGTTAACCCTTTAGCGGGCGGTGGTCACAAAAATAGAAAACTTAATTTTAATTCCAAAACTAACAAACGGCACCAAAAATATTTAATTAAAATTTTCCTTTTGTAAATTACGGGAAAACGAGCAACTTTTTATTGTCTAATGAATTCGTTTTTAAATTCTGTTGTCAAATCATTATTTCATCATTTTACAAACAGATTTACTCCGCGCCGGAAAGGGTTAAATGCTTTTGACTTTATCAGGAGTAAATTCTTTTAAAATTTTATAAGAATTATATGTTATAGGGGGACGGGGGCATCATCATTTTAGAGATGTTTTGGTGGGGCACGGCTAAAAAAAGGTTGGGAACCACTGGTATAACCCGATCCTTACAGGACTCTAATGTGGATAGCAACATAGGATTGTTGCAAAAAACACGAAGATAAGAAACAATCCCTTGAAGTTGGTTTTATCTTTTGTTAAAAATTACTTGATTTTAAGCTGTAATTTCTTATTAAGTACTTTGCTTCTCAAAACCACAATTTTACTTCTGATTTAATTGGAAAATCTCCTTGGGAAAATTAATAAAATTTCTGACTCTGATATGTTTTACTTTTAGGACTTGAAAGGTTGTTTTACAGAACAATAATTGCATTAAAATCATGCTTTTGTGAGTATTAGTAATTGAACTTAATGATTGGTCTTATTTTATTTGTCAACACCATTATTTTCCTTTGAGTTCAGGATAGTGATGGAAGTATTCGAATGAAAAAAGTCCGAGTGCTCGATTCACCCAAATTCTCGAGTGGTTTCGATCTCAAAAAGGAGCATTCGAATGCATGCCACCTGGTATTCATGTTTATAATGGAAATCTTATTTTTCGACTGTTTTTAGTTCTCACCTTGAGTATCCATTGGTCTCGTAAGATGCCTGATTGAATGCTTGTATTCAGATAGTAGACTATTTGGCGCTGATTGAGCTACTCTTCTATATAAATCCGAGGCTAGTGAGATGATAGGCACTATTTTTGTTTTCAAATTTGCTGCAGTTTTTCACATGTGTTATGAACCCATCTATGCTACACATATTTTTTTTTTCTTTTAGTTAAATCGACCATATGAAGTTATCTAAAAAGTTATAATAAATAAACTTATGTAAATTTGTATTTAGGAATATGTGTAAAAACATTTGATGAGTAGAAGAGACGAAATGTCGGCACTAAGCTGGTTAAAAGTAAGAAGTAAGTAAGAAGTAGTTTTCTTGTTCTAACCACATTTGAGTGCAACGTATTCGAATAAATCATTCGATTCTGAAAAATTCTCAAAAACTAAGATTTCGTTTCTTAAAATAACTCGAATCAGCGCATTACTAGTTCAGGCGGAGATTAGTCTGAATATCTGTAATGCAAGAGTAAATGGCTGACTGAAGCATAGGGATCAATAAAAAGATTGTTGTAACTTTTAGGTAGCTTTCAATACAAAAAAGTCATTCCGGCCTGTACCGGGAGGAAAAGGTAGCTTTCCTATATCTTCGTTTTAAAATTTTAGCTAATCTTACTCGTAACAGCAAGCTAAAATGCAAAGAAACGTTTACAAAAGATTCGTTAATACTGAATTTGAATAAGAAATTCGCCAAATTATTGAGCAATAGCCAAATTGGCTTCATTTATGAAGACTTATTTTGGTCGCCAAATTTGGAGATATTTCGCCAAGTGTCGCCAATGTCGCCAATTTTGGCGCTAACGGATATGAATATATAGTTTTATGCGTATGATTGGGAAAATTATTACAACAATGAAAGAAAATAATTTGCGAGTAATCGCGTTAATGTGCTGTTTTGTTTCAAAATGTCAGCCACCCTAGAATTTCAAACTGCTCTATCTCAGCCATTTTTTAAGATAGAGGTAAACCAAAAAATGCTCTGGAATCCTTGTATCAAGGCCTAATACGTAATTAAAAATAAATTTGAATTTTTAACTGTTTTGTATATTTATTTTAGTTTTAAATTTTTAAATGGCCGCCATCTTGAAACAAAACGGCGGACCAAGCTGGCCAACGAACTCGGTCGAGACATTGGTGAGCTTAATACACACAATTAGTTTCATCAAAATCGATTTATAAATACGAGCGTTATCGTATGCATAGGTCAGATATATGTATATATATATATATATATATATGGATATATCTACATATATATAAATCAACATTTGAACGGAGGGTGGTTTTGGGGTGGGGGGGTCATGATCGGTGAAAATACATCGAAATTTTCCGGAACTGCTTTCCTCCGAACGGCTGCAATATGTAGCTTTATACTTTTCTGTATTGAAAGCTACCTAAAAGTATAAAGCTACCTATTTCAGCCTTTCGGAGGAAAGCAGTTCCGGAAAATTTCGATATATTTTCACCGATCATGACCCCCAGAACCCCAAAACCACCCTCCGTTCAAATGTTGATTTATATATATATATATATATATATATATATATATATATATATATCCATATTTATATATATATATATATATATATATCTGACTTATGTCATACGATAACGCTCGTATTTATAAATCAATTTTGATGAAACTAATTGTGTGTATTAAGCTTACCAGTGTCTCGACCAAGCTCGTTGGCCAGCTTGTTCCGCCATTTTGTTTCAAGATGGCGGCCACTTAAAAATTTAAAACTAAAATAAATATACAAAAAAGTTAAAAATTCAAATTTATTTTTAATTAAGTGTTAGGCCTTGATACGAGGATTCCATTTTTTGGTTTACCTCTATCTTAAAAAATGGCTGAGATAGAGCAGTTTGAAATTCTAGGGTGGCTGACATTTTGAAACAAAACAGCACATTAACGCGATTACTCGCAAATTATTTTCTTTCATTATTGTAATAATTTTCCCAATCATACGCATAAAACTATATATTCATATCCGTTAGCGCCAAATTCTCGCCAAAATTGGCGACATTCGGTGAAATATCGCCAAATTTGGCGACCAAAATAAGTCTTCATAAATGAAGCCAATTTGGCTATTGCTCAATAATTTGGCGAATTTCTTATTCAAATTCAGTATTAACGAATCTTTTGTAAACGTTTCTTTGCATTTTAACTTGCTGTTTTCGTGTAACATTAGCTAAAATTTTAAAACGAAGATATAGGAAAGCTACCTTTTCCTCCCGATACAGGCCGGAGGGACTTTTTGGTTTTCTTTCACACTACAATATGGAAAGGTGGGGTAATAAGAAACAGGGATAATAAGAGATAGACAAAAAAACTCATTCTTCATATATAGTAAAAAATCAAAAATTTACAGCAATCCTTTTATAGTTTTCTCTATGCTTCAGTCATGTAGATCATATAAATGCAATTTTCTTTTGTGTTTATAGCGTTATAACTAAATTTAAATAAAATATTTTTTTTTTTTTTTTTTAAATAAATTTTCAGAATAAGCTTCTTCCATGATGAAATTTACTCTTATAAAGAATTTCGCAGGATAGGTTTTTTTTACGCTGGTAGCGCTCCTGGTGGGAAATTGCATAACTAAAACATTAAAATGGATTTTTTTTATGTTTTATCATATAACAACCATACACAAAGGTTAAATTAGATATTACAGATTAAACACATTCTTTTACGTTTATAGTGTTCCCTGCCCAGAAATAGGTTAACTAAATTTAAATATAATTTATTTTTATATATTTTTAATAAATCTTCATAATTAGTTTCTGCAGCGTCAATTTTATGTTTTGATAAAAAAAAATTACATGATAGTTTTTTTACGCTGGTAGCGCCATTGGAGGGTAATTGAATTTTGTTTGTTTCTTGTGGCAACCATACTTCAAGTTAAAATTAGATAGGGTAATTAAAACTCAACTTTTTTAACGGCAATAACGTCTCTAGCGAGAAATATATTAACCAAATTTAAATTAAAGTATTTTTTTTTATGTTTCACTGTATGATGGCCATACTCAAGATAAAAATAGGTAGTACTGATTCAACACAGTTTTCTTTTACGATTGTAGTGACCACTGGCGGGAAATTGACTATATACATTTAAATAAAGTTGATTTTTTATGTTTTACTTAATGCAGACATTTACGGTGATTACTTTGAATTTAGACTCATTTGATAATACAAACAAAATTTTAAATTATGAATGTGGAAATGAATAGAAATTAACTATTTATTACTGATACTAAACTATCGATTAAGTTGTTACATTAAACACACAAATGCAAGGTATATGCAATTAATTTGCATGCCGGCCTGTCCATCCATAAACAATTTAAATTTCTTAAGATGCTCTTAATCTAAGAAATTTTAATTATTAGGGTGGTTACAATATGTTTCCATCAATGAATGAATTAGGGACAAATTTGAAATGCGGAAGTCTGTTGACAATCCGGGGGTCGGCGCACGAATGACGCAAGAGGCACAGCCCCCTAGTAAATATATAAACAAACAAAAATTGCTTGTCTGATAGTATAAGAGCGTCTTTTTCAAGAAAATCGTCAGAGCTGTTTTCGAGAACGCGAAAATATATAAATAAATATATATAAAAACTAAAATTGCTCAATTAATAAAGATATGATGATCCAATTTTTGATTTGAATACCCAAAAGGGGGCACCATTGTGCAGAGCTTTCTTTTTATTCACTGATTACTGTAACTCCATGTTAAATTCAAAGAAATGCACTATTTTTTATGTTCATAACTGTTAGTGTGTATCTGTGATACTTGAACTAATACAATAGAATTATATAGAACAAAATTTTGTGGAAGTCACAACCTACTAGTTTAATATTTAATGCTTTCCACTCACAGTGTTATTCCTTGTAACCTGGAAAACAGCATCACGTATATGCAACTAATTTTAGCATCAATGATTTTGGTATATGTGTTAAATGAGATGATTCAGATAACGAAACTGCCAGCGAGTTGGCGCACTAGTGGGAGTGTTGCCGTTGCAATATAAAATGAATGGCGGGCTGATTATTGATGACACCCCCGAGTCACGGTAACATCAGTAATCGGTTTGGCATTCATTTCCCAATACATCGGAGTGTGCGATGTTACTACGGTAATACCCTCCGCTGTTGTGCCAGATACTCGCAGTTTCGTTATCTACACATCTCATCTGTAATACGAGGGTTGTAAATTAAATAGTGGCAACTTAACCTTGAAACTCGCAGAAGGGCGGGCATGCGCAAATAGGAAATGGTAGCGGTGAGGTGGCACTGTTGTCGATGTGTAGAGTGCAAAAAACAGTCGATCTGCTTAGAAAGGTAGTTGTTGTGTGGCGTTAAAGTGAGGAGTTTCGTTTCCGTCGCTCTAAAGCATGTTTTCAAAAGGTGATCAGTGGTCGTGGCTTAAAATCGAGGTTGCCCGTAGCAAAAATGCAACAGAATGCTATCGAGGATTAGTGGAAGCCTGTTGCACAAATGCTTTACCATATAGAACAGTAGCACGATGGGTTCAAGTCAAGGTCACCGATTTCATGACTTTTCATCTGCATTCCACACAGTAGGGCGCTCGGCCGCTCACATCAACAATCAACACCTTGCCACTTGTCTACAACGCCTTTTCGACATTTGGCAAAAGGTTATAAGCTTTGCTGGTGATTACATAGAAGGAATGTGATGCAATTGTACTTGTATGTTCATTAAAAATTGATTTATACCTATGTTGCCATTACTTAATTTACAGCCCTCGTATATATCAAAATCATTGACGCTAAAATTGGTTGCAAAAAAAGAGACGCTGTCTACCGGATTATTTAGTGCTAGTATTTCTGCAAGTCACATTTTAAGTATTTTCAGGAGATTTAAATCTTGAAAATTGCTAAGAGAAGTACGATTAATGCTCTAATAGTCCAAGATGCTCTGCTTTTTTAGGAAGACATTTTTATTCTTCTACATACATAAGAAAAAGCACTGGGATCATAAAAAAAATGTGATTTCTATTTTTCGATAGATTTACACGCTTTGTGATGTCCAGAATACTATTTGACTATTTTTGGAAAGTGTTTGTTTGCTTGTATGGGACACAAATTTGGAGGCTGCTCTAACTCAAAAATTAAAAAACTGAATTTAATCAAACTTCATTTTCAGTTACACCTTGACATAAATAGGTATTGGTTACATTATTATGTATAGCATCCAACATGTGGCTCTGCCAGGCTGTATTTTTCAAGTTTTACTTGATATGGCTATTAGTAAAGAACTAATGCATGGAATTTCAACCAAATGCATATTCAGTTAAACCATGATATGAATTGATGCTGATTACATTTTGGTTTATATCTCCTAACAGGGGGCAGTGTGCTTTTCAAGATTTCCTGTTAACTTATCCCGGTAGTTATTGGATGGAATTGTGCCATATTTTATACGTAAGATTTTTTAAAATCTATTTTAATTCTATTTTGGCTTTAATTACTCATCAGAGAATGTTGATATCGTGTGCTTGGGGAACGTTTCATTACAGGATCCGGAACCAACTGACGTAATTTAGCGTATAATTCAATCCATTGTTGCAACTCTCATGCAATTTCGGACGCTTACAAGAACATTGTTGTCTGTATCACTTATTTTTTACGCCAACCTTGGCTGTGGATCCGATTGCTGAATATTAGCCCTATGCTTTTTTCCGATGAACAATATAGTTCCATCTAAATTTCTATTTTGTAAGAAAGGCTCCAATTTTTATATTTAAGGTTATTAATTAAAATATATATGTTGATCTAGTTTTAGATTTGGCTATCCAACAGGAGGCGCCGTTAGGCATCCTTTTTATTCCCTGAACACTGTATATCCATGTTAAATCCAAAGAAATGCACTATATATTCATTATTGTTTATGTTTAAACTGCGCTATTTAAATTAATATATTAGAATGATAAAGTAGTTTTGGGATGGTTATATACAATATACTAGTTTATAAAGGTATTTCTTCATGCAAATATGTTTGTCCTTGTCATACTACTCTGTCCTCTAAATAATTTCAAAATTGTAACTCTCTTAAATTCTGTATCTCAGAATATTTCTATGAGACATAAATGTTATTTACCTTGTATCTATTTTAGTCTAAATGCAATGTGGATATATTTATCACTAATCACAAGATGCGGGTAAAACGAATTTCAAATTGCTTTTATATTTTAATAGCTACATCCCTGAATCCATCTGGGACGCAGTGTCACATTTTTTCAACTAAATTTAGGGTCAATATTTTTTTAAATATATGATAGATTATATGGAATAGATAACGAAATTACTAATGTCTGGTGCACAAGAAGAGTGAGGCTGTCCTAGTAATATCACGCAGTTCGCTGCAAATCATTAGAAATGGTATCCCGATCATGGATGTTTGCCACAATAGCCTTGTAATTTTTTTTTTTTTTTTTACTAATATTTTATGTTTTGTTTTATCCGCCGGTAAGGCGAAAGTGGTTGTCTCTGTAGGTTTTCCATGATCCGAGCTGACGCTAGAATAATTCTCAGGTTGGGGCTCCACGATAGTCTCCAAGGTGTTGTTCGCTCTTGTGAGACACCACAAGCCACTTGAGGGCACTGATGCGTTGGTTCTAGCTTAGGGACTGGACCTACTCCGGCCCCACTCGGTCTATTGAGTGGGGTTCTATCGCAGCGTCCGGAGTTGGTTTAACAAACCATGTCATGTCCAGTATTGAACGACTGCTTTATCTAACTGGTCTTAAAACACATATTTTCCTAAAGCTTAAAGAGCTGGTAGTTTAAAGAAAATGTTTTTCATTATTTAATGTATCCCAACAAGTAATTCTTCAAAGAAGTGTTCTGTACCAAAAGTTCAATAAATACTTTTAAAAAATATAAATTTGATGAAAATTTAAAAATGTCTAAATTTATTAAGTAGTTTTTTAAAAGTATTTTAAAACGTTCCATGCATTGAATTTTTTTAAATATTTTCTCTATTTTTTTTATTATTATTTCAAAGTTTTTTTTTTTCAAATTTTATATTCTATTGATATCTTACATTGCATATAAGATTTATAAGCATACTTGCTAAATATCAGTGCTTCGCAACGGAATATGTCCATTCCATTTTTACAGAGTAGCGAAATTCCCCTTAAAACAAAATCGCATTTAATGAAATCATATTAAAAACAGCTGATAGTGTTGTACATTTTTCAAGGAAACCACTGACCTGATTTCAATAATTTTTAAATAGTTTTT
This sequence comes from Maratus michaelseni, assembly GCA_963931845.1. NCBI lineage: Eukaryota > Metazoa > Arthropoda > Arachnida > Araneae > Salticidae > Maratus > Maratus michaelseni. The sequence continues at coordinate 257,765,337 of OZ007588.1, read as the reverse complement.
GGAGTAGCTAAAATATAGATTCGCGGTTATTTTTTTTATTAATATTTTTAACCATGCTGATTTATAATTAAACCTTATCTATATATATATTTGTCTTACGTGGCGCGAAAATAGGGCTGAATTTGTAACTTATGGTTTGGCAACAACTGTAGTTTCCAGAGTTCAGACAAATGAACAGACTAGATTGTGTTAGATCAGCTCCTCCTCCAATATGGCGGTCAGTGTGAGAGCTTTGAAACCATAGAATGAAACTCAAACTAGCAATTATTAAAAATAAAATAACATGTACGTAATCAAAAGCGTCTGAGATGATTCCTCATTTTAATTATGAGCAATATCGTTAATTTCAAATGAATTCTCAACTCTTATTTCGAAACTCGAATTTCGCTCACTCAAAAGTCGGAGAAAAAAAAATCAACTATCTAGATTGCACCTGCCGCCATCTGTTGCTGTATTGATGAAGTAAAAAATCATTTCTTTTGTAAAAATCTATAATCAATTAGAACAATAAAATGTCGAACGAAATTTAAACAATGATTGATTTAAACTATCTTCCTATCACGTAGTTTTTTTTCTAATGAATTTAAGTCGTACTGTACAAAAGATCCTTTTTTCATAGTATTTAAATGATCTATATGCCCATTGGTAGCGCCAACTAAATGCATTTTCGATTGCGTTTTCAACGGAGAATTACTTTTTTACATTAAAAAAATTGTCAATTTCATATGTTCAAATGTTTGATGGTAGAACTTATTCCGGCTAGAATTGCTGAAAAAAGGAGGCGAGCGAGCTGTGACCGCGTAGCGGTCTCAATGTGAAATGCTTCGCAATTCACGGGGGGTTCGCGAGCGTTAGCGAGTAGGGGGCTGAGCCCCCTAGTATATTTCTATTTAATTAAATTAAAAAGTTTGAAATTTGTCGAATAATATTTCGAGTTATAACAATTTTAAATTATCCCACTTTTTTTAATTAATTTAAATTTTTTAAAAACTTTATGAGACGTTTTATGATTTTTATTTTGTTTACAAATTATATGGTTAACCATCATAAAAAAATTAAATTTCTAATTCAATGAATAAAAGTGCTCTTAAAATATATCCCGGACCCCCTTTAATTAAACTAATCTAAAGAAAGTAAGCTGTAAGGGCTCCAATCTACATTATATCCTTACACTGTACATGAATTATATTAAAATTCTTTCTTTAAAGATAATGTAACAAGATTCATGAAAATAAATTGAGTATATTGAAAATAGAGTTAAAGAATACGAAATATGCAGCAAAATTTTCTTTATTATAAAGTTTTTTCAAAAAACAGGCTAAAGCTAATTAAGTTTTAAATTTTCTAAAATAGAAGACTAGAAAGTTATACGAGGGAAAGCTTTTGCTTATGATCGGCTGCAGATAATAGAAATGATAATATGTGTTGAAATCTCAAGGGATTTCAAAAGATTGTTTGACGCTTAATGGGAAACTTTTGTATAATATATATGCAGTTTAACGTTCAGAAGAAAAAAAGAAAGTTTTTAAAGCACTATATTAGATTATTAAGAGGGGTGTCGGAACCTCAAAATCTTTTAAAGTGTCGATTTAAGTTTATTGCATCTTACAATTTGGCTAATTAGTCTTTCCAAAAACAACTTATTTTTATCTCTATTATAACTGAGAAGTCTTTAAGTACTATTTTAACTTCATTCTGGAATCTGCCCATTTTTATGGGCGAGCAAGAAACGTAATTTAAAAATTAAAGCAACACACTATTAATCCAATATTTAATGATTTCAAGCGAAAACGAAAAAAAAGAGGAGCTTCTAGACCCTCCCTCTAATGAGGAACGGCTCTGGCAAATCTTGAATATGTAGTATCACCGACACTAGAGATGAGTTCGGGCTCTTTTTATAACACTGTCCAACATAGTTTAAAAGTGTTTATGAAATCGGTTTTTCTGTCTGTCTGACCGTACTCTAACTCGCGTAAAAATTCTTGGATTGTCATGCGATTGATATATCTTCAGGGCCGTATTCAGGCATGTGCAACATGTGTCATAGCACATGGGCAGCACAATGTGGGGGGCGGCATAATTTTGAAAGTGAAAAATTTTTTGAGTCATTTTTTTCTTTTTTTTTTAAGACGGCAAAATATTACTAGTACTAAAAACAGATTAACTTTAGCATTGGTTCTTTCTAATGAAATTCTCTGTAGATCAGCAGCCTCGAATTGAAATAGTATTGGAAGTATTGTTTTTGGTGCACCCCTTCTGTATAGGTAGTTCTTGGCGCAGCTGGCCCTTTCGGAACTACGAGCACTTAAGCTTAAAATTCTCAATGAATGCGAAATACTACTACCAAGTAAAGTGACTGATGGCACAGGGGTGTCACATAGGCAAAATACGAGCCTGTATATGCTCTTGAGGTTTACCGTGCTATGTTCGGAATTCAAAATGAAGTGTGTAGCTTTTATAGTTCCTTTACATAGAGACTCAAAATAATTCCGTTACATTACGTTTCAAGGGGGGGGGGGGGAATCGTTTACGATTTATTTTAATAATGTTTCTCTGTTTCAAACATATTGTACATTACAAGAGGCTTACTATAGCAACTACTATAATATTGTTACTGCTATGGCATTGTGTGCATAGCCGTCGTCCTTCATTTACAGGGACCCACCAAAGAAATCGGTTAAAATACTGTATGTTAACAATAATTGCTTGAAGTGCGTTTGCAGTTGCGGAACGCGTTTTTAAATTTAACTAATTTTTTGACTACTGCTTTGTCTGTATAAATTCGAGACCATATACAGGGCAGTGCAAAAGATCTCGAGTACATTCCCGCTTATTGACGGAAATTCCAGAAAGGAGATTTAAAACTGTGCTATGCGTTTTCTAGTTGAACTAAAATTTAGCATTCTATGTAGTATACATACAAATTTATGGATAATGTATAGAGCTGCACAAAATAATTCGGATATTTTTTCGAATACGGTTGGTAATTCCTGAAATTGGGTTTTTAAATGTGTTATGCTGTTATCAACTTTCACCTTATTAAACGATAAAGATTTGTAAAAGTATTTTGTAAATGTTGGAAAGTGTTACATAATCTGTGCTAGACGCATGTTTTTTTGTTCTTGTTTTTTTTTTTTAGCCAAAACCTAACGGTTTGAAACCCTAGCCCGAAAGATTTTGTGCCCGATACCGAAAGCACGCAGTAGAAAAATGTTAATAACATTTTTAAAATGTTTCAATATTATTTTCTCATTTAAAAATCTCTCTTTACATATGAATAAGAATTAATCGCAAATACTCTCTCATGACAACGTTTCGTGATTTTGATGTCACTGAAAATCTGTTTAAAATCTGTTAAACAAATTTGTTATTTATACCCTACAGCCTTCGCTTCGGGTGGTCCGTATTCGGCCCCTTCAGTGAAGATAACGACCGGGAGCCTGGCACTGCGAGATGTTCTTTGATACGACGGGAGCAGGAAAACGGATGAATCACCACCTTAAACTTGGTGCGCCGGTGGTAGAGAGGCGTTCGAAAAAGCTGGAGGTGCCGCGAAGATTCGGTGACGCAGGGCACCGAATCTGGGCCTGCCCCCTTAAGCGCAAGTTCTCTGCCGCGAGGGGACTCGGCCAATGATGAAAGCCTCCTTTCTAGGTGGTGGAAAGACGCTTCATAGGCTAATCCCAGTTGCCTGGCCGGGATTATGACACTGGGCAACAGACTAGCGAGCGGCGATAGGACCGTTTGCCAAAATTTATCCGGGGCGATGCCGGAGGCGAGAACGACTCCGAGGAGCAAGGGAGGGGTGACTCTGTAGTGGCGTCTAGTTAGTGCGTGAGTCGACGTTCAGCAACCCTCGGCACTGGCAGGCGTCAGAGCGCAGATACCGGCATGCACGTTGAGGACTGCATGGCCCGAATCCACCATGTCACAGATTAAATATATTACACCAGATAGGACACTTCCATAAGCTCAATGGTACCGAATCGCAACTTCAGAGCCCCTAGTGACAATGACAACAGTCGCAAACGTTCCGGGCGTGTCGCCACAGGTAGGTATTGCTTATCTTATTTGTTTAGTATCTATCTTTTTTTCAGCAGTTTCGGCGATGTTTGTTATTATTTAAAACATCAAACGTATTTTATTCTATCATACAAATACTAGAAACTAAGCAAATAAGTTAACTAATCAAATAACTAAGCAGATAAGTTAAATACTATCAAAAAGCTGCCGATAAAATAAACAAAATTGTCAGCAGGTACATGGGGTACATGTGATAGTGACAATCCAACAGTTTATAGATCCCACACGTGCGCGTTTCTTTCAGACTGTTCTCAGTAGCGGCGCTAGCATCGCGCTGGTTCGGGTTTTTGCTCTACTGTCGTATCTGGATGTATATTTAATCTGTGTACCATGTCTCCCGCTGCAGCTGGAGTAGTTATGTATTGACCTCAAGGCTGGCCAGAAAGGGAATTGTCCGTTTGTACCAAATGTGGTTCATGTCCTAAGGTGACCACTCAGGTCACTGTGGCTTGTATCACATCTTGGAAGGGACAGATGTCTTTCCCTAGACTGTCCGACCACGAGGAACCTGGCCGGTGGCTCGCCGACTAACGCGGCGGCGATCAAACCAAAACTAGAATCCTGAGTCGAAAACAAACGTGTCCGATGGATCCATTTTAAAGAATCTTACAAAGATTGAAAGATCTAATTAAGATTTATAAATAATAATTCTAGCTATAATCTGAAGTTTGTAGCATTCCGATATCTAAAACAGTTTTTAAGAAACCAGGGGCAAACCTGGAGATTCAATCTTTCAATACGCTAAAACTTGGGAACTAATTGATCTATTTTAAAGAATCTTACGGCGATTGAAAGATCTACTTAAGATTTGTAAATGATAGTTCTGGCTACAATCTGCCGTTTGCAGTAAAATAGTTTTTGAGAAAACAGGGAAGAACCAATATTTCATTAAACAAAAATTCGGGACCTATTTGATCCATTTTGAAGAATTTTATAGCGATTGAAAGGTTTAAGAGAGATTTATAACTGATAATTCTGACTACAATCTTCACTTTATAGATTTCCGATATCTAAAATAGTTTTTCAGAAAACAAGGAAAAACCTGGATAATTAATCAATCAACCAATCTTTCATTACTCAAAAACTCTATGATGTTATAACTATGAATGATAATAATTAAATTTTTTAGCTTATGACTTATACATTACAATTTTAAAACTGGATTGGTAAGTATCTTTCTCCCCAAAATAGAAATATCTTTTAAAATACAAATGCACCACAACGGGTAGCTACGCAGCTAGTAAATTAATGTTTCTTTTATGTAATCGTGTATCTATAAAAAAAAAGTTATATACGGTGCGATGGCTAGTTTGAAATCATAAAACAGTACTGTTGTACCCCAACAACATATTCAAATTTGTGTCACAAAGAGCACGAGCCCGAGCCCGATACTGAAAGTACGCAGTAGACAACTGTTAAAAACCTTTTAAAACTCTTTCAAGATTAATTTTCTTATTTAAAAATTTCTTCAGAAGTATTCATTCAGAAGTATTCATTCTAAGTACTCCCTCGTGAGAACGTTTCGTGCTTTTTATAGCTCTGAAAATCTGTTTACAATAACAAATTTGTTATTTATGCACAACCACTGGTAGAAATCTACAAAAGTCCCAATTCTTATTCTTTTGAAATATCACTGTACAACTATGGCAGAAATATGAGTTTCGTTTTCCAGTAATTCTGGAAAAGGACTTCAAACTGAAAGCGAGGATTCCAGGGCTTCATCATGTTACTAACAGTGACCGCGAAAGCTTCAGAATCAGATAGAACATTTTTCTTTATATCCCATCAATAACAATTCAATTCTCTTGTAAACTGATTTCTAAAGGATTGTAAAACGTTTTAAGAAATTTGACTACATTCTTGTTTCTCAAATAGGAAGGTTTTTTCTTTCAATTTCTGAATAAATAAAATTTTTACTTTGAGCGCCAGTCCGTGTCGTGCTCATGCTCTAGCTCGGGCTCTAATTTAGCCTCTCCCATCTATAATTCACATTCACTGGATTTCTCATCTAATATAGAGGAGTTGGGAAGGTGGGTGCCTACATTCTAAAAATTTTTGTGCAAGAAATCTAAAATTTATAAAACTTCAATACTGTTTTTTATTCAGTTTACATCTTTTCACTAGTTCAAATATTTATACATCATTTTCTATTTTAATCTTTTTTTTTTATCCAAAAATGTTTCTCTCTCATATTTAATTATCTTTAGAACATTTCCATGATTTCCTCGTATATTCTTACTAAGAATATTCAAATATTGAACTATAAACCTGCGGGATATGCAACTTTATTACACTAAACTTTATCACAAAGAAACTCACGTAATTTAGAATGTTGTTCCAAAATAAAAGATACTTTTGTTAAATCATAAAATCTCCAATAAAACTCGGCTAAACACTTTCGCGGCACATCTGAGATATTGTCGCAAGCAGGGCTAGACAAATGCGGTCAGCAGGTCACCATTGGTGAAAAGCTTCAATAAAACAATAAGAAACTAGTCGTTGGGGGCCACCGTAATACTTACCCATCATGGATATGCACAATATAAAATATGAAAATAAAACATGTGTAAACTACTTATAAAATGCATTGCAATTCGAATAAAATCGTCGCTTGCTGACGTCATAAACTTTAAATGTTCTATTACTGAATTGCGTAAGAGAAACATCCTTATAACTCCAAAAATGTTAATCCTATTAACTAATGGTTTATTGCGTCGGATTAAATGGCTCATTTCCAATTAAAATATATCCTTGAATTGAAATTTAGATGAAATACAGGGTCATGAAAAATCGAAGAGTGTGGAAATAGGATTCCAAATATCTCGGCAACTAATGATCCGATCGACTTCATGCTTTATGCAAAATTCGTATGTTTTTGTATTGTCTTTTATATTCCTTCCTTAAAATAGACAATTTCGAAAAATGTTATATACCTTTTATTAGAACGAATATCTCGAGAGTCCGAAAAATTGTAGTTCCGGATAATCGAGGTTACTGAAATTCAATAAGCTTCTTCCCATTATTACATACTAAGTACATACCAAATTTCAAGTCTCTATCTCAATTTGTTCGGGAGACAGAGCGTTTACAGACACACAGACGACGGCAAAAAAAATTTTCAAAAAATATGTTTTTCGGAATCTCCAGTGTCTGAAACGTCTAAATCCGTCAAAAAAAATTTTTCGATTTTCGAAACAATTACAAGACTTACCCTATACTACGTATGATGGGTAAGTATTAGTATCAATCCAACCTGCATATAAAATTTGATTGTGGCATGAATTGTGGCATGATTGTGGCACGGTGTTTGAATTGTGGCATCTAAAATTTGATACAATGCTAATAAATGCTCAAGTTTTTTTTTGTAAGTTTTAAATCAGATTTTCGTGTTTAGAATTAAAACTGATTAATCTATGACATTCATTTTAAAGAATAATAACATATAACTGGTTATAAATAATTCATTTGAAGTAAATCTGTAAAATTAAATTTTCAAGAATAATTAGTTTTAATGAAATTAAAAAATATTTTTTTTATTTAACTATTTCTTCCTCACTTAAAATACTTGTCAAAATTTAAAATAATGAAATCATAATTATTTTAAGAAAATAGACAAAAATTTGTTTTCCTGTTTCACTATTTCATCGATTCTCTCTCATCAGATATATAGATTTTGTAGCATTCATCTATCTAAACGTTTGGAGCATTCGACAATCAAGATTTCTAGAACATACTGGTTACCTTTAACCTTTGCAGTATTTCTTTTTCAGTATGTCTTTTTTTTTTTTCAGAGGTATATAATTTTGATACATTTCATTAGAAAACTTAGTTTATATTTTTTTTCTCTAAATTATGTGCTGATCTAAACTATGTAACTAATAATTTTAAACTATGCTTGTTATAATGTTTTATCAATTAATTAATATAAACCATTTGTGCTTTTTGAATATAAATGACGAGAGAAAGTGGGAGGGGGGGAGGTATATTTTACGGGCGACTAAATTTGTTTGCTGGCTGCTCGATTTTATCAAATGTGTAAAGCCCTGGTCGTTGGATAACAGTGTGACGTGGCACACCTGTTCACAACACTTGCATTAGAGCAAAACTAACAAAAAAAGTTATTTATATTACAGTTATATAACATAATATACTTAACAAGCCTTGAAATATTTTATTTTTTATTTTTACCTGAAGTTTTATTATGGCATTAAACTTGTGATGCCGAATGATTTTTTACCATGATAGTTTCAAATAGATGCAATCATTAACTCCTGTAATAAACAAATATCGGTTATAGTGCTTATATTTGAGACCAATATTGTTCCAATATTGCATTCATTGAAAATACCTCCAATGAAATATCAATATTGTTTAAATACTGGCTTTATGTTGGTAATATTTTCAATGAAATGCCAGTATATACAGATATTGGCTTTACATTGGAAATATTTGCAATTAAATGCCAATATTATATAAATATTGGCTTTGCATTGCAAATAATTGCCTTTATATTGTAAATGTACGTATTGCAGAAATATTGGTTTTACATTAGAAAGCTTGACAATCAGAAGGCGAGATATTTCTTGCCAATACTGACGCAATAAATGTAAATGCTCTAATGTTGAAGCAATATTTTATGCTAATATTGTCAATATTGACCAATATATAGCTAAAATGGTTCAAGATATAACCAATATGAACAAAATTGGCCCAATATTGATACTCTAGAAGGAAAATACACCGAATTTTGCAATATTTCAGATTATTACATTAAAATGGCGCAAAAGTTCTGATATTAAGGGGGCAGGGGAACCAGTTTGAAAATTGAAATAGAGGTAATAATTAAGGGAAAGTTTGTGTATTTCAATAAAAATATAAACTGTTGGGGAATTTGCAATAGATTGAGATATGTTTGGAGAGAGTTTATTTAACTTTTTCATTAATAAAAATTCGTACTTCGTCCTTGGAATATATGTAAATAAGGGCGAAAATGCAGTGTTAGATAGCCGTATGTACCGGCATTCTTGAAACATAAAAAAATAATAATAATTAATGCAACTAATCTTTAACGCATTGGCTATAGGATTGGCCGTAGGATTTTTTCAAAAATTACATATTTCGAAAAATTGCGACATTAAAAAAAAAAAAAAAAATGATACATAAAAATCGTCTTAAAATGCTTGTAAAAAATAAAAAAAATGAAAATATCACAATTCTGAACGATTGTATTAAAAATTAATGGAAATCGGCCGAGCAATCCAAGAGCCATACTCATAAGCAATCCAAGCGACCAGGTAAGAAAAGGTCGTTTTGAAAGAAACGCGCTTAAATTAAATTAGCTACAGCGGCATATTTGTTGCTGTAACATTTGTAATAATTCGAATCTCAAAAAATTGTTTCAGGAGGAGGGGCTGTTTTCTAGACACTGTAAGCTATCAGAAAATGAATAACAAAAATTTCGATTTTTTAAAAGTTTAAAGAAGAAACAATAGATGCAATTGTTTGGTTTGAACGATGCGTGAATTTATGAGATGTTTTCACTAATTAATTGAGCATCTTTAATGAAATTATGAAAAGGACGAAAACTGGAAAGTTATTCACAAGAGTTTGCTTTTCAAACTGAAAAAAAAAAAAACATGCTCATTTAACTATACCCGTCGGTCAAATTTGGTTTAACATATCATTTATACTTTATTTTCCAACACTTTTTGTTGAATATACGCATTCTATATATTCATGTAATTTTTATAATCCAAATATATATACGAACTTAACAATTTAAGTTATTTTACTTTATAAAATATAAGAGAAATATTTCACAATTTTTATGTATTATAATGCGCATTTTCTAATATTACAACTCCTTCAATTTCCAAATATGACTTATTTGCCCAAAACACAACAAATCTTTTCTCATTTATGAAATACTAATATCATTTCCTGCACTGTAGCTTTCCTCACAATAAAGAAGAAAAGCAATAAAAGTAAAAGAACAAAAATTACTGATTTCACTTCTATGAAAGTTCCTTGTGCCCGCAGTAAATGGCTTCTTTCGGTTCCTTTAAACCAATTTAGTTCACTATCAAAATTTATTTCCTTCCAGAAATTTTCAATCACAGAGTTAATTTCCTGGGTGTCTGACCAAAGTCTAACATGCTTAAAGTTTAGAAACTCTGTACTTGGCATGTCATGTGGTATATTCCTGTAAATTTTAGAATAGAGAAAGAAAGATAGATTTGTTTTTCCTTTGTATAAAACTGTGTATGAAATATTTTACAATAAAAAGAGATGAAATGAGAAAAACAATTTTGCTCAATTTCTTTTATTTTGTAAAAATTTGATAACGTTGTATGTGTTTTAATTATTTTAAGGGAGTTATTTGTTAGAATGGATTATATTCTTATAATTAAACGGAAAGGACAAACACGATATTAATTTAAACTTTGTAAAGTAAAAGATTTAAAGATTTAAACATAAAATTATATATATATAATATTATACAGCATTACATAATGTTTCTGTTTAATACAAAATAAGCAATTCAATTAAAAAATTTGTTTTTATTATTATTATTATTCAATGAGTATGTTTTGAGTTATTTTTATCCGACTACTGCACGTCAAATTTCATGTATTTATCAATTTGTATATATTTATCTGTATTTTTATACGTATTCTGCACTAGTGTGTCAGTGGATTTATTGATTTGGACAAATGAATTGTCGTTAACAATATGTATCCTACGGGGCGCTTCAAAAGATAATATGGTTAGTTACTACTGTATGTGTTCAGTGTAGTTATTTTGCATTATTTTCTTCAGTTGCTCTTTTAAATAACAGATGGCGCCACCGATGCATATTTAGAATTTTTTCATTTCTGACATCATTAAGGCGGTATTCAAAAAAATATTTTTCCACGCTCAACAACTCAAAATTTTGAGACACATTCTCAGCCTCATTTTTAAAAGTAACAACAGGAAACTTGGCGGCGTGATTTATAAAGACATTTATAAGGGCCCCATGTTTTTATTTTTCGTTCGATTAATTAGAAATTGATTTACAGACAATTATTTTCACAGTACGATCATTTTTTTTTTTTGTTTCCAGCGCTATCGCTTTGGGAAATTCGGTTCAAAATGTCCACTTTGACAGCATTTTTTGAAATATATTCTGTCTTTATAAAAAAATCGAGACAATACGGACATTATAAAGTTTCTGAATAAGAGAATCTGCCAATTGGATGCATTTTAGAGCAAAAATGAATTTACAAATGTGTCTCAATATAAGCAGTTTGGATTTGAATACACCCTTAAGTCCGTTAGTTTAGTTTTGAGATTGCAGGCACATAAAGGGCTTTGGCTTCTATGTTGTTTCTATTTATTATCTTCGTCCAAAAGTTTGCTGGAGATGTCTTTTTATAATCATTTAATTCAAAGTTTTATTTAAGATTAATATATTTTTGTCAGAAGTTGATTAATTTAAAATTTAGTTTAAATTGGGAATTACTTGTTCTAAATCAGAACTTTTGAAGTGTGTTATATTTGATAATTGTGAATGTCACGTTTTATGTTGTGAATTGTATAAAATAGATAATAATAAGCAAGGTATGGCTATTTCATTCTCACTATTCTCTACAATTAAAAACAAGTACACTTATACAGACAATTAAATTATAAAGTTAAAAAGCACAAATATTTATTAAAAACAGCATTATACGTTTCAGACTTTCCAGAAGCCCCTTATCAGTAGTAAAATTAAAAACACAAAATCACGAGATATGATGAAACAACTTACAGAAAAGAGCATGTGTCAAAAACAATTCAAAAAATGGGGGGGGGGGGGGTGCAGAGTGGCGGACGTCTGAATCAAAATAAATTAGCGTATTCAGATGGAACTGAGCTAGCTTCATTAAGGGAAGATTTCGATGATTTCGTGAACCCAGCATATAAAAAAATACGGCTCACATAAACGTTGCAATTCGACTTTATGACTGTAGCTCTCTCAAAATCTCGGAAATGATCTGTTTGTATTGCATGGACCACAATTTTAGAATTCAGGTTCCTTGACTTAAAGGCACTCTGCTGTTCCTTAAGACGTACCTCTAAGGTACAGCAAGTTTCACCAACATCAACTGCGTCACATTGTTTACAAGCCAGGTTAACGAAAAAGAAAGGCTACCGCGGTGCTTTACGCGTACCTTTTTTTAGAGACCGCGGGAATCACGTGATACTCGAAGCCACCAATGTAGGTGTACGAAAAGAGCAATACGTCACACTGCCGGTCTGTAAAAAAAGATAAGTGGAATGCACCGCGGTAGCCTGTCTTTTTCGTTGGCCTCGGTTTACAAGTGAGGCTAACGAAAAAGAAAGGCTACTGCGGTGCTTTACGCGTATCTTTTTTTAAAGACCGCCGGAGTCTCGTGATGCTCGAATGCACCAATGCAGGTATACGAAAAGCATCACGTCACTCTAACGGTCTGTAAAAAAAGATAAGTGGAATGCACCGCCGTAGCCTGTCTTTTTCGTTAGCCTCGGTTTATAAGGGATTTTATAAATTACATCTTTTTGTTTAGAGCTGGGGTACTTGTATTTGAAATTACAGAGGGAGCCTTCTAAAGATTTTTGTGGGACAAAAGATGTAGAATACCTATTGGTTTAAAAAGGGATGAATTTTTTTTCTTGAATTGTTTTAGACACATGCTCTCTTCTGTAAGTTGTTTTATCATGTCTCGTGATTTTGTGTTTTTAATTTTGCATTACTGATGAGGGGCTTCTGGAAAGTCCGAAGCGTATAATGCTGTTTTTGATATATATTTGTGATTTTTAACTTTATAATTTAATTGTTCTGTATAAGTGTACTTGTTTTTAATAGATAATGAACAGACGTAATATTTTTGTAAACTTTAAATATTCTCTACGACGTTTTTCTTATTCAAAATTGCCTAGATAAATTTAACACTCATATTGCAGTATCGCCCAAAATTTCCAAAAACTATTTATGGCAGATTATTGAATGAAGTGCGTTTTAACTAAGTTAAACTTTTTCAATTTCCATAACATTTTAGTATATTAATTGAAAAGTGTTCGGTTAAATATATCAATTTGCCAATGTATTATATGTCTGTTCGCCTCATAGTGAGAACTTTTTTTTTTTGTAAAAATGTCTACACCGTATGGATGGAACACAGAATGCTTTTTATTAATAATGGCATGTGCAAAATTTCTTCTTATTTTACAGCACCTCGTAAAGAATGGTTAAAGCACGTAAATAGAATAGATTAGTCTGTGAACGACTATTGCTTAAAGTGCGTTTTTACGAAGTTATATATTTTCAGCATCAACTAGATTCTAGGATGTTATACGAAGACGAAGTAGTTTTTGACTTAGTATTATCTACCGCTATATACGTTGACCCATTTTTTTGAAGTGAAAACTTCTTTAGGCGCGTTGGGCATTTTTTGAGATGGGAAAAAACCATTGAATTCGCGACACTGTTACCGACACCTCTGTATATTTGAAGTGAAAACTTCTTTAGGCGCGTTGGGCATTTTTTGAGATGGGAAAAAACCATTGAACTCGCGACACTGTTACTGTAACTAGTAAGCGGTATAGTAAACGCAGAAAAATGTAAGCGGTATAGTAAGCGCAGAAAAATGTAAGCGGTATAGTAAGCCCAGAAAAATGTAAGTGGTATAGTAAGCGCAGAAAAATGTAAGCTGTATAGTAAGGGGTATAGTAAACGCAGAAAAATGTAGGCGGTATAGTAAGCGGGATAGTAACGCAGAAAAATGTAAGCGGTATAATAACGCAGAAAAATGTAAGCGGTATAGTGCGACTGAATTCTGGTTTCCGAAATTTTTGTATATAAAATAATATGCATTATTTTTCATGTACAATAGCGCATTAAATGAAAATTGTAATATAATTTTTGTAGTAGTAGTTTATAACAATGAATAAAAAAACACTTCATTTAAAAGTATTTCCTGCACAATAAAACATTTCCTGACGAGCCAAAAAACACACACGTAATTGTTCAAGTTTTCACTTCTGTCGGCACTCCCGGAGTGCCATTGTTTTTTTTTTTTTCTTTCTTTTGTTTTTTTTCGTCTATAATCTTATTTTACGAAGAATGCTGGGGTAGCCACGAAATTTAACCTTGCTTTTAAAAGCTATGACAAGATATCTTATTTCATACTAGGACTTCCCTCAAAGGGATTAGTCTGAGTGATATTGCTGAGAACATACGGTTAACAATTACAATATAAAGAAAAAGAGCAAATAAAATGATAGAATTACAAAATATCATATATAAATTCATATACACTGTTAAAAAAAAGAAAAGAAGTACCGTTCATCAGATGTGGCAAAGAATCTCATTTTCTTAAGCGCGTATTGCGCAAAACTTGAAAAAAAAAAAAAAAAAACGCCGGATCTTTTAAAACGCCAAGTTTTTTAAAGTTACGTAATTGGATTTACAGCCAATAGATTATTCTGTCAAGCGTGGCTTAACGCAAATTTAATTTCATTGTTGCACTTTTTTTTTGCGTGTGAATTTAATTTTTTTCTTCCTTGATTATATATCTATTATTTGTATACCTGTTTATAGAAACTCTTACACTTCAAACCACATTGATAGCATGCTTTGCTACAAACCAGATTGCAAAACTATAGTCTAAATTATTATTAAAGTATACAAAAAATCTTTCGATGACTTCTGTAAAATAACCTTGCACCTTTTTTTGTGTATGACTTTAAAATTTTTCTTCCTTGATTATATATCTACTAGCAAGCTAAGCCCGCTACGCTGGTCAATTTCTCTTAATGAACTTTTAATCAAACAGAATATTGAAATTTCATAATTCACTTTTATATTTTAACAGAATAATAATGCTACTATAATTTGTGACTCGCCAATATACACGCTATAGCCAATATACACGTCAGGACACGTCACCCTTATCATTATCTTTTTACGCATGAAGGTTTTGCTGTGGTACCCCATTGTGAAATTTCGTAATTTTTGAAATTAAATACTTGAAAAGCGGCATAATCATTAGATTTGAAATTTATATCAAGAAAAATACTTTTTTACCTTTCAAACGCAGTTTGTCTAACAATTTTCTGTCAAATAATTTCCGAGCTATTATTTTTTTTTCAGTAACTTGAAATGTTTCATTTTCCGAAATTAATCTGTGGCAACAATTAGCGAAAAAACCCGTCGTCAGCAACGCATAGCTTTTTATTAAAGAGGCTGTTGGGGCAGGAATTGTCAACATCAATTTGCCACCATCAATTTTGAAATCGGTTCTGTAGTTCCAGAGATTCCACAGAAATTGTAATTTAGAATGATTTTAGAACGCTTTTCGCTCATTTCACGCTTTTAAATTTCGATTTTTTTTATTTATTCTTAGAAAGCATTTACATCTTATAAGTAACTACAATGCCAAATTTCAAGTATCTAGCTCCTTCAGTATAAACAAAATTGCAATTTTAGAACGTTTTTCGCTCCTGCACCCCCCCCCCTGGGATTAGTGGCACCGACATAAAATATAGACTATGTTGGAGCAGGGATTTTCACCATCAATTTGCCTCCATCACTTTTGAAATCGGTTCTGTAGTTCCAGAGATTCCATAGAAATTGTAATTTAGAATGTTTTTAGAACGCTTTTCGCTCATTTCACCCTTTTTAAGTTTCGATTTTTTTTTATTTATTCTTAGAGAGCATTTACATATATTATAAGTAACTACAATGCCAAATTTCGAATTTCTAGCTCCTTCAGTATAAAAAAAATCGCAATTTAGAGCGTTTTTCGCTCTTGCACCCCCCCCCCCTGGAGTTAGTGGCGCCGACATAAAATATAGCCTATGTTGCAGCAGGGATTGTCACCATCAATTTGCTACCATCATTTTTTAAATCGGATCTATAGATCCAGAGATTCCACAGAAATTGTAATTTAGAATGTTTTTAGAACGCTTTTTGCTGATTTCAACCTTTTAAATTTCATTTTTTTATTTGTTCTTAGGAGCATTTACATCTTATAAGTAACTACAATGCCAAATTTTAAATTTCTAGCTCCTTCAGTATAAAAAAAAATCGCAATTAAGAACGTTTTTCGCTCCTGCACCCCCCTGGGGTTAGTGGCACCGACATAAAATATATCCTATGTTGGGGCTGGGGCTGTCACCATCAATTTGCCACCATCATTTTTGAAATCGGTTCTATAGTTCCAGAGATTCCACAGAAATCGTAATTTAGAATGTTTTTAGAACACTTTTTGCTCATTTCACCCTTTTAAATTTAATTTTTTTTTTAATTTGTTCTTAGAGAGCATTTACATCTTGTACACCCAGAAAAAGGAATTGATTAAAACAACAAAACCCGTTTTGTTGAGTACATTTTGGTTGTTTTAGTCAAATTTTTAGTTCAAGTAAAAAAATTGGTTTTGTTGCTTGGACAAAAAAATATTGTTAACACTCGTACAAAATTTTAACAAAATTTCACCAATTTTACTTGAACTAACAAAATTTGTTTCTTTTAATTTTACAATATTTTTGTAATTCCAGCAAAATTTTGTTATTTTTGAAAATTTTAAATTCTTGTGTAGTAGCCATATCTCTCTTACGTAACTTGATTTATTTGACTTATATAGCTATATAATTACATGATTAACATAATTTTGGGGTAATTAAAACATTTTTCAAACTGGGACGGCCAAAGGTAGTTTTAAAAATCCCCCTGTCCCATTTATTACCGTCTTCTATCTTTGCAAGAAGAAAGAATTGGATTCATGAAAATTTTCGATTTCCGGTTGTCCTGAACGCGATTTCGCTGTTTTTATCTCAAGAACTAATGCACGGAATTTAATAAAACCTTTTATTCAGTTACTTTCTGATATAAATTGTTGCTGATTACTTTTTACTTTAAATCGCGCAACAGGTGGCGCTGCTATGTTGCATTTTTCGTGATTTCTGCAATAGCTCTATCTCATTTTCAGCAGTCAAATACGCCTGTAATCTTTGAATAATAACAAGGAAATTTTTATCCTGCTTTTTACAGGCGTAATTCACTGCTGAAAATGAATAAAAAATTAACTATGTGTTGCCGTATGCTGTGCTTTGTACTGTCGTCTCATGTTTGCCGCAGAAATTTGCGTGCTCCTTATGACATTCCATCTTGTGCTGCGATTGCAGCCGTTCCGACATATATAAGAGTGAGAAATGCCGAACTCAGATATCGTTCCTGGTAGCGCAGTGGTAAAGCGTCAGGCTGCTGTTCTGAGGACCCGGGATCAACTCCCGGCATGGGCAATTTTCATTCTCTCGGTTTGCGCTTGAAAAAAAGCCCGATAAAATTCACTTGTTATTGTTCAAGGTTTACAAGCGTAATTCACTGTTGAAAATGAATTAAAAATCAGTTTAAATTGCATATGTAGATTGGTTCATTTAACAAATGTTTTTGTAGTATAAACAAAACAAGTTCGTAATATAACATATTTTATTGATTAAACAAACAAAATATAGTTTGTTGAAAAAAGAAAATAAATTGTTAAAATAATACATAGCATATATCTATGTAACAAAAATAATTTTGTTAATTCAAGTAAAATTGAACCATTTTACTTGAATTAACAAAACATTTTTTTGCTGACGATACAAATTTTTTTTTTTTGGAATTGCAAAAAAAATCAACAATATTTTTTTTGTTGATTCAAACGAAATTTCCATTGACCCATATTTAAACAAAAAGTTTCGTTGGGGCAAACAAATTTTTGTTGATTCAACAAAACTTTTTTCTGTGTGTAAGTAGCTACAATACCAAATTTCAAATTTTTAGCTCCTTCAGTATAAAAAAAGTCGCAATTTAGAACGTTTTTCGCTCCTGCACTCCCCCCCCTTGGGGTTAGTGGCACCCACATAAAATATAATCTATGTTGGAGCAGGGATTGTCACCATCAATTTGCCACCATCACTTTTGAAATCGGTTCTATAGTTCCGGAGATTCCACAGAAAATGTAATTTAGAAAGTTTTTAGAATGCTTTACGCTCATTTCATCCTTTTAAATTTCATTTTTTTTTATTTGTTGTTAGAGAGCATTTACATCTTATAAGTAGCTACAATGCCAAATTTCAAATTTCTAGCTCCTTCAGTTTACAAAAAATCGCAATTTTAGAACGTTTTTCGCTCTTGCACCCCCCTGGGGTTGGTGGCACCGACATAAAATATAGCCTATGTTGAAGCAGGGGTTGTCACCATCAATTTGCCACCATCATTTTTGAAATCGGTCCGGTAGTTCCAGAGATTACCCCCTACAAACAAACAAACAAACAAACAAAAAAACAATCAATCTTTACTCCTTTATAATATTAAGTATAGATTATTTGTATAACTGTTTATAGAAACTCTTACACTTCAAATCACATTGATAGCATGCTTTGCTACAAACCAAATTGCAAAACTATAGTCTAAATTACTATTAAAGTATACAAAAAATCTTTCGATGACTTCTGTAAAATAACTTTTACATTAAATCTCCATATCGGCAAAATTGAAAAATTATATATATTTCAAATTTAAGCTTAACAGATACTTCTTGATTATTCTCTAGGAGGCCCTGCCCCCTGCACCTTTACTGCGCCAATCCGCAGACTTTTCTTTTGCCTGTATGTCTGTCTTTCCACAATCTGTCTGTTTCCCTATCCGTTCTTCTGCCCGTCTCTCTAACCAATTGTCTATCTCCCTACACGTCTCGCTCCCTGTCTCTATATTTCTCTACCGGTCTCGCTTCCCGCCACTCTATTTCTCTAACCGTCTGTCTATCCGTCTAACTACTTGTATGTCTAGCCGTATCTCTATCCACTTCGCTATCCATTTGTCTATCTGTCTCACAACTTGTCTATCTGTCTCTCTACCCATCTTCTTACCCATCTCCGTACCCATCTACTGTATCTCTACTCGTCTGTATACCCGTCTCACTATCCGTCTGTTTTTTGTACCCGACTCGCTACCAATCTCATTACCCGTCAGTCAACTCGTCTCTGTACTCATCTCTCTACTCGTCTCTTTATCTACCACGCTACGCGTCTCGCAACTTTTCTCGCTACATTCCTGTCTACCGGTGTCGCTACCCGTCTCGTGACCCATCTCGCTACCCCTCTGTCAACCCTCTTTTTACCTTTCTACCTCTCGTCACCTCTTCCCAATATTTAAACAATTCATTTAATATACAGAAGCCGTTTATCAGTTATTAAATGTAAACAGAAGTAATTTATCTAATAAGTGTAATCAGATGCATTTTTTTTAAATACATACATAAACCTGAATAATAATTCATCAGTTTTGTGTTCATATCATTTGACAGTAAATCTCAACTTCTTAAACCTGAATTGTCTCAAGCTTTTAAAAAAAACCACAAGGTCTGTATAACTGCAAAGTACCCTGAGGGCTATATTAGCTACATGTTATTAATTTAAGTGAAAGTTTCGTTATCGCGTTTGCAGCCAATTGCTTATGTCAGAAAGCATGGCTTAACGCCATAACGCCATTTTAATTTCATTACTGTAACTTTTTTTTTTTTTTTTTTTTTTTTTTTTTTTTTTTTTTTTTTTTTGGGGGGGGGGGGGGGATTTCAAATATATACATTTAAATTAAAACTTTTGCCTCCATGAAATTAGTGTTGTTTGTATTATTAACTAATACCTTGTAGACCAAGCTTCATTTGAAACAAATGTAAAAGACTTCTACAGTTTTTTTTAGGAGAAACTTTCGTAATTGGGCCCAAAGCCAATCGGAGCATTTAATATCATTATTGTAACTCTTATAGAGTTAAAACAATATTGTTGCTAGCTTTAATCTTGTTTGAGACCAGCCTTGCCTGTGTATCTGAATGGGGAAAAGTTTCGTATCCAATGTCGGTTGGCGAAAAAATGTTTAAATGGTGCCAAAAGGTAGATTTAGCATCTTACGAAATTTTTCAAGAGAGCGGTAAAACATGTTTTTCAAATATTTACAAACATACATTTATTAAAGCATGTTTTTGCACCATCTTAAAAATTTAAGCACGATACTAAAATAAAATTTTATCGCCATATTCGATATTTTAATAAGTAATGAAAATACTTAAACAAACTTATTTAACAAACCTAATAGGAATTTTTGTGATAAATAATTGTTATTGTCAGGGGGGTAAATTGTAAACAATTAATAAACGGCTAGTAAGAAATAAATAGCATTTAAAATCTAAAAATGGAGAAGTGATCCGTATAAAAATGCAAAACATAACATTATACGCTTGATATATGTAAATCTTTTTTTATTTTTTAATATTTCCGAAGGCACAGATAAAAAGGTAAAAATCCCTTTTCCAAATGCCAAATAGAAAATATACAAAATAGAATGCCAAGTATACAAAATAGAAAAATATCTGCAAAAAAATATATTTACATAATACTACATCTGCAAAAAAATAAGATTTAGAAAAAGTAAGCCAAATCCTGCAGATCCCAATAATCACATCGAAAAACTTATCACCAAAAAAGAACTCGCCAAATCTTACGGCACAGGAGATTGATTTTTCCCTCTGAATACAGAATATTAGTTTTTTTTCTTGTACGATGGGTTATTATAATATAATTGTTTCATTTCACATACTACATACCGTTTGATATATTGGTACTTTAATGTTATCCTGGCGCAGTTGATAAATCGCCAAATATTGTTCCTATAACATTTTTATATTTAATTCATTTCATTTAAATATAAACCTTTCACTCATATAATTTAAAATACATGCCTTTCATTAATCCCATTTAAAATGCTAAAAAGAGAAAAAAAAAAAAGAAATAATGCCATAAATCGAAACCTTTTATTTAAACACCAAATAATTTTTTTTTTTAATTTACACACGCGAAGTAAAAAAAAAAGCTGCTATTGCTGAGATTTGCGCCAAATCTCTAATACCAAGTCTACCAAGTTATTGCGGGGTTTTTCTTTAGAACAGAAAAAAAAACCAGATTAATTTTCGATTTCTACTAAATTGAAATATATTTTATTGTGCTGAATATTAGAGCGTGCATATTTGTTTGCTCCATGTACTCAATGAACTTTTCAATTCCGATTGTCTACGAAAATCTCCCGCCGTTGAAAATGACGCACGCACACATTTCGTGACGTATGTACTTTAATTGTGATTTTTTATCTATTTTTTTAAAATAACTTCCAAACGGTTTGACATTTATTCTTGGTAATAAATAGACGTCGTTGTCACCTTTATAGGTACCTGCTGTAAAAATTTGAACGAAATCCGTTAAATATTTTTTGAGTTATGCTTGACGAAAGGTTTTAATATCCACCGTAGCTATATATGGGGCAAAGTAATACTGCGCTGTGTATGAGTCTTCGTTGCACTCAGACAATTACACTAAATGTTACCGTAACTTCGTTCACGTAATATTGAAATGTATACCTTAATTAAACAAAAATTTCACTCCCGATAGTTAAAAATATTTATAATAAACGAATCCTTTGTAACATTTCACAGTAAACAACATCACTTCTGATTTTCTTATGTTGCATATCTATATTTTTTAAATATAAGATCATTACCAATTCTTTGAAGTGTTTGAAATTTCATACCCTTTCTCTAAGCTTAAGTATATATCTTGAGTAAAATTATTCTCTTCTTATTCTATTAATTATTTCTAGTTTTGTCTGTTTTGTATTCATTGTGTTCAGTGATATGGAGTCTATTTTCGCGTAATGGGTATACTCAGGGCCTGTTTACCGAATAGGCCCGGGAAGGCCGTGCTTACACAAAGAAATACAAAGGTGCCCCCAAATTTACTTTTCAGAAAAACTTTTTACAAAAAAAAAAAAAAATCAATCAGGGTAAAAAATGCATTTTTTCCTTACGATTGTTGTTTACTCGAAATTTTGATGGTAAAATTTCAAATTGTTGCAGCATACCAAAAATGGATTTAGTAAATAACAAAGCAATTGGTAGAGGGGGAGGGGGGTCCAAAGTAACGTCGGGCTTCCCCTACTTTTATGTCTTAAGCGAGCCCTGTGTATACTGTTAAAGTTTTTGTGCAAGTAAATACTTTTGAGGAAATTTATTAATTAACCGGTCACTTCAGACAGGATTTCGGGGTGATTAGTGAAAAAAAAATTACAGATTACATATTGTAACATATAAAAAATTTAGCTTACATTTCTTATTCAAATATTAATTTCATAATTTGTATATTTTCAAATTCACATTGGAAAAAAATATGAATTATAACCTGTACAGATTATAAAAGAAATCGATATCTAGAACGAAAATTACAGCTCATTCCGAGAAGTACTTTTTGAGCAACGATAAAAGGAAATTTAACATTAGAAGCTTCAAATTTTTACATTTGCATAATTTCTAAATTTCTGCACCGAATGATTTCCCGCTTGGTATCCGAAGATAAATTTTATCGAAAAATCCGAATATGTTATCAAAATTGGATGTTCGTATCGAAAACTTCAATTTGATGCAATTTCAATACCTTTAGCATAGATGAAAAAAACTATTTGGTGACATGAGCTGTAATTTTGAATTTGCATATTCAAAGTTTTTAGAAAACGATTTTTGTTAAGAAATTCATAGAGTACAATTCATATTTTTTTTTTTCGAAAAATAATTTCAAAATATATATTTTTTCGAAAGAAATTTTCGAAACAAAAATTAATTGTAACCTATAAATTTTTTAACAGAACTCAATTTCTACAAGCTTCAAATATGCCAATCCAAAATGGCTCATTTCGACAAGCAGTTTTTACTTTCTTCTATCTTTACAAGAAGAAAGTATTGGATTCATGAAAATATTCGACTTCCGGTTTTCGACGGATTTATACGTTTTAGAAGGTCCTGAACACGATTCGACCATTTTTAGAAAATGTCTGTATGTGACAAAAATTTTGTGAGCGCTCTATTTCAAGAACTAATGCACGAAATTTAATAAAACTTTATATTCAGTTATCCCTGACATAAATTGGTGCTGATTAGTTTTTGGTGAAAATCGCCTGTCAGGTGGCGCGCTGCAATGCAGCATTTTTCGCAATTTCCGCAATAGCTCTATCTCAAGAACTAACGCACTTATTTTCATCAAACTTCAGGTTCAGTTAGACCTTGACATAAACAGACGCTGATTACATTTTGGTGTCGATATCCCCACAGGTTGCGCTGCTATACTACATTTTTCTCGATTTTTACGATAGCTATATCTCAAGAACTAATTCACGGAATTTCATCAAACTTCAGATTCTGTTAGACCTTGACTTCAGATAGATGCTGCTTACGTTTTGGCGTAAATTGCCCAACAGGTGGCGCTGCTATGCTACTTTTTTATTATTATCGCGATAACTATATCTCACGAACTAATGCACGGATTTTCATTAAACTTCAGATTCAGTTAAACGTTGACATAAGTTGTTGATGATTAGGTTTTGGTCTAAATCTCCCAACAGGTGGCGCTGCTATGCTGCATTTTGCAGGATTTACACGATTTTAGCAATAGTCATATCTCAAGAACTAATGCACGGAATTTAACAAAACTTTAGATTCAGTTAGACCTTGATATAAATTGGTGCTGATTCTTTTTAGTGTATGCGAAATCTGTGTGATATAGAAGAAAGTTTTGGGATTGGCAGATCCGACTAATTTAATTATGCTTAAACAAGAACGAAAAATCATGCGTCAAGCATAGATTATGTAACACTTTCCAACGCTTCCAAAATAATTTTACAAATCATACCGTATAATAAGCTAAAAGATAACATCTAAGTAATCCGAATACTTTTATTCAGCCCTGTATAGGATCTATAGATTTGTATATATACTACATAGGATGCTAAATTTTAGTTCAGTTAGGAAACGCGTAGCACAGTTTAAAATTCTCCGTCTGGAGTTAAATACTACGGAAATGTGTTCGCGAACTTTTGTGCTTCCCTGTATAGGATCTACAGAATTTATACATACCACGTAATAGACAAAAAGCGAGTTAAAATTAAAATCGCGTTCAGTAACTTAAACCGCACTTCCAGGAATTATTGTTAACATACAGTAGAGAATTCTTTTGTGAGTCCCTGTAAATGAACGATGACTGCTATACACATAATATTCTGTAGTAAACCTCTTGTAATGCACCTTATATAAATTTCAATGCGTTTAAAATAGGGAAACATTATTTAAATAAACCGCAGACGATTTTTCTCCATAGACGTAATGTAACGGAATTCTTTTGACTGTCTCTGTAAAGTAACTATAAGTGCTATGCACACCCTATTCCATATTAAGCTTCTTCTAATGCACCTTAGTGATATATATATATTTCAATGCGTTTAAAATAGTGAAACATTATTTAAATAAACCGAAAATGATTTTTCCCCATAGACCGCAATGTAATGGAATTCTTTTGAGTGTCCCTGTAAAAAAACTATAAGTGCTACACACTTCCGTTGAAATAGGGAACATGCTATAGATAACGACTATAACATATAAAAATTGCAGAGCAATCCGAGCATATTTACGGGAGTTAGAGCACGGACAGACGGCCAGACGGCAGACGGCCAGACAAACCGAAGTCATAAACACTTTTCAACTAGGTTGGAAAGTGTTAAAAACTACCCGTATTGCAATCTGTTTTGAAATGAATTAAAAATGAATTTAACATTAGGTGTTCAAAACATTAAATCTATACATAATTCCGAAATTACTTGACCGAATGACTTCCCGTTTAGTATCCGAAGGTAAAATGCACTGAAGAATCCAAATCTGATGTGAAAACTAGGTGTTAGTATTGAAAAATTTTAAAGTTTGCTACAATTCCCATACATGTAAATGACACCTTAAGCAATATTTAAGTACAGCATTAATTATAGTAGACGTTATTATTAATCGATTAGTACCATCCACATTTTTATGCGATGATTTTCGGCAAAGTTAGTACACTGCAAAAAATAATTGTTGATTTTACAGTATAAAACTGGCACCCAGCTGCCAGTATTACACCGTAAAATTAACAGTATTACTGCTTGCACGGCAGCGTATTACTGCTTATTTTACTGTTTAATACTGTTAATTTTACGGTATAATACTGGCAGCTGGGTGCCAGTTTTATACTGCAAAATCAACAATTATTTTTTGCAGTGTAGGGGTAATTACTTTTTTTTTTCTATGACTGTACATTGAATTTTCAAAATTCATAATGTAAGATTTTATTAGAACTAAAAAAAGATATTTTCTAAAATAAACGTGTTTTTGGAAAAATGGAAACTAGATTATGCAAATGTTAGTGGCAAAAAAAAATATAAGAAATTTCCTAAATAGTGCAGCATTTATTTTTACTGTTATAAATGGAAATACATACAACAAAATCTGTCACAGAGATTTAGTCAAAACTGCAAACATATTAGACGTAGAAGGATATAACAGATATTCTAGGCATTACGTATTTTTATCGTAATAACTAGAAATAAATTCAATAAGAAAAACTTTCACATTTATTCAGAAATGCTTCTTCTACTAATGCATCAGAAGTATTACTTCTACCCCTGTGATTCCAGTCATAAGTATGTATTATATTTTCTTTTTATTATGTGCTTTCTGCCAAAAACTTTTCTACTTTATACAATATTTTCTTCGGGAGACTAAATATGAAGGTATTTGTTTTTTAAAATATTATGTTCAAAATTTTCCGCATTGATAAAAAACATTGCTTTTCCAAAGGTTAATATTTGCTTTATTGCATTTATTATTTGTTTTTGTAAAATAATGTACGGAAAGGACAATTCCTTTTTATTATCCATAAGGTGATAAATTAGTTAGTATTTTTTATTGTAAATTGACGAGCTTCCGAAATTACTATCTATGTTTTCTTAAGGAAAGATGCTTGTGTAACGCTTATTAAATTTAAATCTTTTTTTTTTTTTTTGTAGGTTTTTGGAAATAATAGTTGGGAATCGTTTTCCAGGAGGAAATCACCATTAGATTAGGCACACTTTAAATAATAAATTCTATATAAAATAATAATAATAATAATGTGATTACAAGAAAGCTTAGAACGAGAAAAAGATCCGTTGTTTCTACCACAGGACAATTCTGACTAGTTAGGAATTAATTTTTGGTAATGGTGGTGTAGAAAAAGGTATCATTCAGTTAGACGGCGCTGCGACGCAATGGACTCCTGCTTTCTTCCCCATAATGCACTCTGAGTTTAGAATGCAAAAAAAAAGGGGGGGGATTTTGAAGATGTAACAATTTGTCAGAGTTTTAAATATGGAATGAAACATTACATCTCCATGTATCTTGGATTTAAATTTTTTAAATAGATGTATAAAATTTCTGAATATTAAACTTTGTTAGTTCGTATTCCATGGCAAGATCTCGATTTTTTGCGAAAATTCTAAACTACTAGGGGGCTGAGCCCCCTACTCGCTAACGCTCGCCAACCCCCGTGAATTACGAAGCAATTCACATTGACACCGCTACGCGATCCCATTTCGCTTCGTTCGCTTGACCCTTTTCATTTTTGCAGAAATTCTAGCCGAATAAGTACTACCAGAAGTACACCAAAACCCCCCATAAAATTCACAATTTTTTTAATGTAAAAAAATAATTTAAAACTTCGTAGAAAACACAGTTAAAAATGCATTTAGTTGGTGCTACCAATGTACATAAATCATTTAAATACTATGAAAAAAACATATTGAAAACACAATTAGTTTAAAACTCATTGTACCTATAATATTGTACAGCACGGCTTAAATTCATTAAAAAAAAAAAAAAAAAAAAAAAAAAAAAAAAAAAAAAAAACCCACTACGTGTAGGAACTATCATTGTTTAAATTTCGTAAAACTGTTCTAATCGATTAGATTATAGATATTTGCAAAATAAATTATTTTTTACTTCAATAATTTGCATCTACAGCAATAGATGGCAGCAGGTGCGATCTAGACTGTTGATATTTTTAATTATCTCCGATTTTGTATGAGGGAAATTTATAAATAAATTCTAAATAAACGTTGAGAATTCATTTGAAAATAATGATATTACTCATAATTAAAATGAGTTAACATCTCAAACGCTTTGGATTTCGCAGACGTTATTTTATTTTTAATTATTTTCTAGTTTGAGTTTCACTCACTTCGCTGCTCTTTCGGTGGCCGCCATATTGGGAGATTCTGGAATCTACGCTTGTTGCTTGTTGCCAAACGATAATATAGAAAATCAGCCCTTTTTTCGCGCTACGTAAGAGAAATATATATATAGATGTTGATCCAACTGTGAATTGCATGTACGTTGATAATTTAGTTTTCCATCGTTCAAGTGATTTCGTTAAACGGGTTAGGGAATTGAAGCGACATTTCATGCGCCCATTTTTATAAATCATACACGGTGCATTCGGGTTTAGTTTTCCACACGGATTGTGAATAATTCATTTTAGCACGAAATTTCGTTATTCAGGATTATCATTAATGGAGATTTCAACTGAAATCAGGTCATAAAGTTCATCTGGGTTACGAATTCTGTCTTCAGGAGTCATGATCCGTAGCAGATGCCATATGTACTGGCCACGTTCCTGGAATTCTAAAGCTCTTGTAAACAAAAGCGTCAACTTTTCCAAATACTTGCTTTTTGTCTAATTTATTAATAATGTCATCAAATTTAATTTTGAGAAATGACGAGGTCAGGACGGTCTTGAGCAGGTTGCTCAAGTATTCTTCCATCTTCCAAGACAACCCTTGATGCCTCTTTAATTTCTGGCCATTCAGGATTTGACGTAAAGGCGTTAAAAAAATCTGGCGATCCATATCGGTAGACAATGGGCATCTCATTTTCAAACTGTGCAACATAGTTTCGTGTTGAACGAATGAAAGAAGGTGGTAGTATTATCTTTTCGCCAACAATAGCATTTTTCTTTTCAGCGAGTTACTTAATAAGGTGGATAACTCCGGAATATTGGTCTGCAAGATTTTTTTAATTATTACCCTTTATCCATAGGATACGATAGCGCTCCACTCTGATGTATGTATCAACGAGGTATTGATGCAAAATGCAAAGCTTTGAACTACATTTGGCGCAAATCAGTACCCATAATAGCTGATTCTGGCGGCAGGTAGTTAGTAAGTTCAAGTCGAAAAACAATTCTATTTATTTCTAATTCTAGTCGGGTAAGATGCTGACGACTTGTATAAGGTGTTTACAATTGTAGATCCGCATTATAGTCAAATGTTCCTTCAGGTAAAATAGTGTTTACGTGAAAGGTTCTATCCGCTTATCAGTATTACGCAAATTGACGATTTTTTCCCACGCTCATGTACCACAATTTCGTTATCTGGGAAACTTTGATCGGCGTTGAGTGTAAGGATAACGCATACATCATTGGTCATATGAACATTGGATCTTCTCTAATCAGAATTTTCTTGCATTGTAAATAGGAGTTTGACATACGGAGTATTTATTCCTTCAGCTTTAGCACGACGGCTCACTTCTTTTTCAACTTCTCGCATCATCTTAAATGATTGTGCAAAATTATTTTGTGACCGAATAATATGCCCTAAAAGTTCCATTTATTTCAATTAATTCCATGATTGAGAGGGCGTTCGAGTCTTTCGTTAACAGCATCTTCTGAAATTAAAAAGTACATCTAATCATACTGCGGTCGTTCGAATTCACCTTCGCTGTTGTGTGTTGAATGAGCTGCTATATTTATCTTGTGATAAACTTGTCCGCTAGCGGCAAAGCTGTAAATACCATAGGTATTATAATCGTTCGATCATCATGTACCTTAAATGAAGCCAAAGCAAAACATGGCATAATTTCCCTGTCCACCGCCGATAGACGATTGCGATTATCATGCTTTCTGATTAGTTGTTAAACCGAACGCTTCTTAAGTCATTTCCGGTTGAACTTGGTTTCTTATATAATATCTGTTAATTTCTATATAATCTAATTAATTTATAACTTTAATATAATAAATATTATACTAATATAATCTAATCAATGTCTATATAATCTAATCTCTATATAATCTAATATTTCTATATAATCTAATAATATATGTTAATTTCTTATATTATATCTTCTTATATCTTCATATCCTCCAAAATACTGGAAATGACTTAAGAAGCGTTTGCTTTTACAAACAATCAAAAAGCGTAAAAATCTCAATCGTCGATCGGCGGTGGAGACGGAAATTATGCCAAAACATGAGATTAAATTTAGAATTTTCTTGTGAAATTTTTCAGCAAATGAATGACATTTAAAAAAGAGACGCACCAATTCATTTGGAAATATGGGGGGTTCAAGCTTAATTCGTCCATACAAGCAGCGGTCACCAAATCAGTTTTGGTTAATTTGATTAGACACGTGCTCTTCAGGAAAATGAACTGCTTTGCAATGAATACATTCAACATTAAAATAACCCAATCTTTGATATGTTGCATCTCTGTTAACAGCCCTCTTCCACGTTCGCACATTCGGTTCTTTACTAAAACTTTTAGATGTCTGGTGTTACGGCGTCTTTGTTCTTCTAAATCTTGATCTTTATCTGTTTAATTTATTGTGCGCTGAATGGAACAATGCTGACTATCATGTAAGTGTTAATTTGATTAGACACGTTTTCTTCAGGATAATGAACTGCTTTTTAAACGAATACATTCAACGTTAAAATAAACCAATCTTTGATATGTTGCATCTCTGTTAACTGCACGCTTCCACGTTCGCACATTCGGTTCTTTACTAAAACTTGCAAATGTCTGGTGTTACGGCGTCTTTGTTCTTCTAAATCTTGATCTTGTCGTTTATCGGTTTCATTTGTTATGCACTGAATGGAACAATGCTGCATATCACGTGAATGCGGTTTTTGTTTGATTCGGCAGCTATGTTTCGTCTTTTTGTTGTACGCATTTCATCTAATTCTTGGTAGTCAGATTCATTAAGACGATCCATCATATTTGCGATCCTCTCCAGGCTTTTTTATCTAAATCTTAATCTTTATCGGTTTCATTTATTATGCGCTGAATGGAACAATGCTGCCTATCATGTAAGTGTTAATTTGATTAGACACGTGTTCTTCAGGCTAATGAACTGCTTTTTCAAGGAATACATTCAACATTAAAATAACCCAATCTTTGATATGTTGCATCTCTGTTAACAGCACTCTTCCACGTTCGCGCATTCGGTTCTTTACTAAAACTTTCAGATGTCTGGTGTTACGGCGTCTTTGTTCTTCTAAATCTTGATCTTTATCGGTTTCATTTATTATGCGCTGAATGGAACAATGCTGCCTATCATGTAAGTGTTAATTTGATTAGACACGTGTTCTTCAGGATAATGAACTGCTTTTTAAACGAATACATTCAACGTTAAAATAAACCAATCTTTGATATGTTGCATCTCTGTTAACTGCACGCTTCCACGTTCGCGCATTCGGTTCTTTACTAAAACTTACAAATATCTGGTGTTACGGCGTCTTTGTTATTCTAAATCTTGATCTTGTCGTTTATCGGTTTCATTTGTTATGCACTGAATGGAACAATGCTGCATATCACGTGAATGCGGTTTTTGTTTGATTCGGCAGCTATTTTTCGTCTTTTTGATGTACGCATTTCATCTAATTCTTGGTAGTCAGATTCATTAAGACAATCCATCATATTTGCGATCCTCTCCAGGCTTTTTTATTTAGCAGCTCGCATTGGTCTAAACGTTGCAATGTGATTTTCTGTTTCATTCTTTCTAACATGACTCGGATTTCTTTCGATAAATTTAAACTCTCGCTTTTTTTTAGGCCGTCCTTCAGACATAATACGTTTTTGCAATTATTCTAATTAAATATAATGCAAAATGAATACTTTAATTTTCACTGCACATTATCAGAAATATTTATTTTTAACACTTTCCAACATAGTTGAAAAGTGTTTATGAATTCGGTTTGTCTGTCTGACCGTGCTCTAACTAGCGTAAATATATTCGGATTGTCGTGCAATTGATATATGTTATTGAGGTTTACTGTGAGATGTTCGGTATCGAAAATGAAGTGTGTAGCTCTTATAGTTTTTTTACAGGGACACTCAAAATAATTCTGTTACATTGTGGTCTATGGGGAAAAATCATTTGCAGTTTCTTTTAATGATGTTACACAATTTCAAACATATTGAAATTGATATATATCACTGACGTGCACTACAAGAGCCTTATTATAGAATAAGATGTGCATATCTCTTATAATTCCTTTACAGGGAGATTCAAAATAACTCCGTTCCATTACGGCCTATGGAGAAAAATTACTTGCGGTTTATTTTAATAATGTTTCACTATTTCAAACATATTGAAATTGATATATATCACAAAAGTGCATTACAAGAGGCTTACTATAGAATATTGTGTGTATATAAAATTTTTCCGTTTCCTTAAAATTAATTTATAATTAAATTTTAAAAATATTAAAATGTTGTATTGTCATTGGAAACACACCTACGTACATAATTTTTATCATTCGAGCATATCAGGAAGTGAGATAAAAATAGATCACAAAATTCTATGTTTACATACATGAACCAAGTTAAGATGAATAACAGTATTAGCATATTTATTTACCATATTTACTTCAAAAATTTAAAATTTTAGAAATAAAATAACCCATGCACAGATTACATTTCTGTTTCTGATGCTTTGTGAAAGATTGCCACAAGAACATGAAAAATGAAACCCAGAAAGTACATTTTCATGTAACGCTAAAAGATAACATTGTATTTGAAATCAATATTCAAGATTAATGATTCTGCCGAGACCATACCGATTGTGTATCATGTCCAAATGTTATATTTTCTTTAGATTGATCGCATTTTTTTTACAGGGGAGCTATTTTATGAAAATTTGAACAAAAATATTTATTTGAAACAATGCTTTTGACAATACTATTAAAATGAAATGTTAATCCAATATTCGATCCATCAAAGCACTTTTATGAGTTTAAACTTATTAATTCGATGTTTAAATTTATGAATATAGAATAAGATTATTTTAATTGATCATATAAGTCTGCTTTTAGATTGTTTCCATTACAAAAAGTAAGAAGCTATCTATAGCAGCCGTTCGGAGGAAAGCAATTCCGGAAAATTGCAATATATTTTCACCGGACGGGGCATGATATGTTGATTTATATATATTATCTATCTATCTATCTATCTATATATATATATATATAAATGAACATTTGGACGGAAGGTGGTTTTGGGGTCATGATCGGTCAAAATATACCGAAATTTTCCGGAATATCGGTTCATCTATTGTCGATTTTTTTATGTGGTTACTATTAACGAAAGTTTTATTATAATATTATATATATACATATATTACAAAAATTAAAATTCCGCATTGCATTAAATTTGTTCGATAAAATTTGCCACTTCTACATTTATTTTACAATCCTAGTTTATTAAATTACTAGCTATTACCCGTGACTTCGTTCACGTAACATTGAAAGAAGAATAAATGCATTAATTAAGCAAAATATTTCACTCCCGATAATTAACAAGTTGGAAATTGTACGTTAAACGGGAAATAGGAGGTGCGTTTGTTTTATAACTTATAGTTTCACAATGTAAAAAATCATCCTTATTATTTAATGAAATATATCGTCTGCTATGAGCGAAATGAATATGCCTTTTCTTTTTCTTATTACGTATGCCATGTTTACAAATGCGAATTTTTTTTCTACACCAGACAGCACTGTAAAATTTACCATGGAGATCTTGCTTTGCGAATGATTACGTCCATGGTTTAATATTTTTGACTCATAATGAAAAAATCTCCTGTGTTTATTTACGCTAATGGATGGAGATATTCGGCTGTTACCGTAATTTCCATTGAAGTTATCTCAGAATCTATACATTTTTTTAATGTAACTCATTCCTCAAACAAAAAACATTTTTCAACGACCTTTCTAAAAATGTAACTTTTAAGCAATTTTTTTTTGAAAAAATAATTTTTAATAAAAATGGCCGCCTGGCATATGAAAAAATAAGTGGTTTGCCCGTATTTGTTTTCCTCAGTCACATGACTCGCACTTTTATTATATAGACTAGCAAGCTACGCCCGCTACGCTGGTCAATTTCTCTTAACGAACCTTTAATCAAACAAAATATTGACATTTCATAATTCACTTTTATATTTTAACAGAATAATAAGGATACTATAATTTGTGACTCGTGCTATAGCCAATATACACGTCAGGACACGTCGCCCTTATCATTATCTTTTTACGCGTGAAGGTTTCGCTATGGTACTCTATGGTGAAATTTGGTAATTTTAGAAATTCAATAGTTGAAAAATCGCAGAATCATTAGATCATTTTTCTTTAGAATTTGTTCTTAGAGCGCATTTAGATCTTATAAATAACAATCATGCCGAACTTCAAGTTTCTAGCTCCTTCAGCATCGCAAAAATCGCAATTTTAGAACATTTTTCGCTTCTGCACCTCCTTCGGGGTAGTGGCACCGACATAAAATATAGCCTATGTTGGAGCAGGGATTGTCACCATCCATTTGCCACCATCACTTTTGAAATCGCTTTAGTAGTTCCAGAGATTCCATAGAAATTGTAATTTAGAATGTTTTTAGAAAATTTTTTGCTTATTTCAGCCTTTTAAATTTCTAATTTTTTTAGACTTTGTTCTTATAGAGCATTTAAATCTTGTAAGTAACGACCATACAAAATGTCAAGTTCCTAACTCCTTCAGTATTGAAAATATCATAATTTTGGAACGTTTTTCGCTCCTGCACCCTCTGCGGGTAGTAGCACTGGCATAAAATTTAGCATATGTTGGAGCAGGGACTGTCACCATCCATTTGCCACCATCACTTTTGAAATCGGTTCTGTAGTTTCAGAGATTCCATAGAAATTGTAATTTAGAATGTTTTTAGAACGCTTCTTCCTCATCTCACCCTTTTAAATTTCGAATGTTTTTATAATTTGTTCTTAGAGAGCATTTACATGTTATAAGTAACTACCATACCAAATTTGATGCTTCTATCTCCTTCAGTATACAAAAAATCGAAATTTTAGAACGTTTTTCGCTCCTGCACCCCCCTGGGGGGTGGGGGCACCGACATAAAATATAGCCTATGTTGGAGCAGGGATTGTCACCATTAATTTGCCACCATCACTTTTAAAATGGCTTCAGTGGTTCCAGAGATTACCCTCTACAAACAAACAAACAAACAAGCAAACAATCTTTACTACTTTATATATTAGTTTAGATAAGGGGGAATTAGCCCCTTGTTCCCCCCTTCATACTTAACCAATCAATCTCGAAAACTAATCAGGGATGCGCCTTAACACAGTGAACCTATAAATGAAATTCGAAGGAAATGGGATAATTCTGCATGAAAAACCCATTTACATAAATAAAGGGGGGTATTAGCCCCCGTTTCCCCCCTTTATACTTAATCAATCAATCCCGAAAACTAATCAGGGAAGCGTCTTAACCCAATGAACCTATAAACAAATTTTGAAGCAAATAGAATAATTCTGCATGAAAAACCCATTTATATAAATTAAGGGGGGATTATCCCCCCGTTCCCCCCCCCCTTTATACTTAACCAATCAATCCCGAAAACTAATCAGGGAAGCGCCTTAACACAGTGAACCTATAAACAAAATTTGAAGGAAAACGGAATAATTCTGCATGAAAAACCCATTTATATAAATTAACGGGGGGAATTAGCCCCTTGTTCCCCCCCTTTATACTTAACCAATCAATCCCGAAAAGTTATCAGGGAAGCGTCTTAACCCAATGAACCTATAAACAAAATTTGAAGGAAAACGGAATAATTCTGCATGAAAAACCCATTTATATAAATTAAGGGGGGATTAGCCCCCCCCGATCCCCCCCTTTATACTTAACTAATCAAACCCGTAAACTAATCAGGGAAGCGCCTTAACTCAGTGAACCTATAAACAAAATTTGAAGGGAAACGGAATAATTCTGCATGAAAAACCCATTTATATAAATTAAGGGGGGGGGGGAATTAGACCCTTGTTCCCCCCCCCTTTATACTTGACTAATCAATCCCGAAAATTAATCAGGGAAGCGCCTTAACTCAATGAACCTATAAAGAAAATTTGAAGGAAAACGGAATAATTCTGCATGAAAAACCCATTTATATAAATTAAGGGGGGGGGGGGGGAATTAGCCCCTTGTTCCCCCCCTTTTATACTTAACCAATCAATCCCGAAAACTTTTTAGATGCGCTCTTTTGCCAATGTGAACTAATATGGGGCTAAAAGGAAGAGAGTGGGTAGTCTGTTGTATATCCAAATAAATTTAAAAATTCATCTCAAAGAAGAAGAAAACAGCACTTTTTTCATGAGATTGTCGAATATTTCGAGAGAGGGGGGGGGGGCTGTAACCCCATCAGCCACCTTTTCCTTTTTAGGTATGCTCTGATGTTAATGTGGACTAATATGTGACTAAAAAGAAGAAAGTGGATAGTCTGTTCTATGACCAAAAAAAAAATCAAATTTATCTCAAAGAAGAAAAAAACAGCATTATTTTCATGAGATGTTCGACTACTTCGGGAAGAGGGGGCCCTCTGTAACCCCATCAGCCCCTTCCACTTTTTAGATGCGCTCTTTTGCCAATGTGAACTAATATGGGGCTAAAAGGAAGAGAGTGGGTAGTCTGTTGTATATCCAAATAAATTTAAAAATTCATCTCAAAGAAGAAGAAAACAGCACTTTTTTCATGAGATTTTCGAATATTTCGAGAGGGGGGCAGGGCTGTAACCCCATCAGCCACCTTTTCCTTTTCAGGTATGCTCTGATGTCAATGTGGACTAATATGTGACTAAAAAGAAGAG
This sequence comes from Maratus michaelseni, assembly GCA_963931845.1. NCBI lineage: Eukaryota > Metazoa > Arthropoda > Arachnida > Araneae > Salticidae > Maratus > Maratus michaelseni. The sequence goes on along the minus strand of OZ007588.1, from coordinate 257,729,369 downwards.
AGTGGATAGTCTGTTCTATGACAAAAAAAAAAAAAAAAAAAAAAAAAAAAAAATTATCTCAAAGAAGAAAAAAAAACACTATTTTCATGAGATGTTCACATATTTGGGGAGAGGGGGGGGGGGGCTGTAAACCCATCAGCTCCCTTTTCCTTTTTAGGTATGTTCTGATGGCAATGTGGACTAATATGGGACTAAAAAGAAGAGAGTGGATAGTATGTTTTATGACAAAAAAAAAAAATACAAATTTATCTCAAAGTAGAAAAAAAACTGTTTTCATGAGATGTTCGACTATTTCGGGAAGGGGGCTGTAACACAAGCAGCCCCTTCCCCTTTTTAGGTATGCTCTGATAACAATGTGGACTAATATAGGACTAAAAAAAAGAGAGTGGATAGTCTGTTGTATAACAAAAAAAAAAAATACAAATTTATCTTAAAGAAGAAAAAAACAGCACTATTTTCATGAGATGCTCGACTATTTCGGCAAGAGGGGGGCTGTAACCCCATCAGCCCCTTCTCCTTTTTAGGTATGCTCTGATGTCAATGTGGACGAATTTGGGTTTAAAAAGAAGAGAGTGGGTAGTCTATTGTATGACAAAATATATATATATACCAGCTGTTACCCGTGACTTCGTTCACGTAGCATTAAAAGAAGAATAAATGCATTAATTAAGCAAAATATTTCACTCCCGATACTTAAAAACGTAAATAATTAACTAACTCTTTATCACATTTCATAGGAAACAATACGGTATTTCTTTGTTGTAGGGACCTTGACATAACCCAGTCTTAAAAAAGTAAAAATTTGTACCAAATAATCGCGAAAATGAAAATGAAACCAATTCAAAATGGAGGGCCAAATAAAATCGTGGAAGCCGACGAATTGGGTAAAAACAAATGTCAATTTTACTTGATAAACCATTTTATTTTTAACGCTTTTGTGAAACGTTTTAACAACCGTCCTTCAAAAATAATTAACTGGAAATATTATATGCTTTTTCTTTAAATTCAATTCTGCCTTCTTGATTTAATGTATAGCTGAAACAAATCTTGTTTTCTGAAAAACAATATGTTGACAGACGATTTTTGTTCTGCAGAAAAAATTTATTCATGAAGTTTGAATATGTGAAAATATGTTTTTATTTTTCGGATAAATTACTGAAATCAAGATTTTATTTTCACCATCTATTCAAATTGAAAATAAATTCTGTTTTCAGTTTTAATGAGAAAATGTATTGATCTGTTTTAGTTCTCCTTTTCTATCCACAAATATGGAGTAATTTACTTGCCGTTTTTAGAGAAACTTCGTTAAAAATTTGCAATAATGATAATAATAATAATAATAATAATAATAATAATAATCTTAAATTCTGAGAGTTTGTGTAACATCCTCGGGTCAATGATAACCGATGTTAAGTAAATCGCGTTGCGTCCGATACTCTAAGAGGAGTAGTTGTGAAATACAGACGGTCAGATTTTAATATAATAGATTCGTGTTCATCTTTCTTTTCTTAAAATTATGATGTGATTTTAGCAGAAAAATATGATCTGTATATAACTGATAATTATGCTTAATAATTAGTATAGCTAAAAAAACATTTCTATTTTTCGTTTTAAATATGGCGTGAAACTCATCTACTTTCTATACTTACTGATCTTTGTATTATTAATGTATGGAATTGATTCACGCTCCTTTTAAAACATATTTGAAAATTCACGTTTTATTTACAATACGATGACGCCACTTTTCCCCCAGATAAATATCTTTTTAATGATATAATTCTTAAATTCGTGGTTGTACGCTGTGCAGTAAAGTGATAATTCATATCCTTTGTATTTATATAATTATTTTCAATGTTCTTTTCCTGGCAATCATGACGTAAATTTTAGCAGAAAACTCACATCTGTATGTAACTGATATTCAAGCTAAATCGATCTCAGTATCGATAAAAAAATATTTCAGTTTTTCATCTTAAATATTACGTCCATTATCTGTCTACTTTCATACTAATATTCATGCTCCCTGTATTATTAGGAATATTTGAAAATACATGGTTTTATTTATGACGTCACATTGTCCAAGGCACGGAGGGTCCTTTTATAGTTCCATGGTCGAAGCGAAATCTTTTCTTAAAAATATAATTATTATTCCTTTTTCTATCTAATTATATCGCAGTCTTTGACAGAAAATGTCTTCTCAACGTAACTGATATTCATACTTCATGTATAACAACAAATACTCCATATTTGCTTTCAAATATCATGGCAATTCATCATCTTTTGAATTCTTTTAAATTTTCATTTTTTACGTGGAAATCGTTCAATTTAAAAATAATTGTTGGGGGAAAATTATTATTCCAGGTTTTGTATTTATTGGCAACGGTAATGCTTAGCAACGTAAAATGATTAATTAAATTTGAAAGGAAAAAATGTCCATTTATTCTCTATGAAAATAACGAAATTTTGAATTATTAAGAAAAATATTTGAATAAAATAAACAAAAACCAGCCTATGTTCATTTCCTGGTTATAATCAACCTTCATGCAAAGATACAGGATAATTAAATTCTCCATTTTGACGCTGGCTTCAGCCTAACATTTGCACACAATCGGATTTATAATATTATTAGGATATATACAAATTTATTTCAAAGAAGGAAAAAACAGCACTTTTTTCATGAGATATTCAACTATTTCGGGAAGGGGGGGGGGGCTGTAAACCCATCAGCCCCCTTCCTCTTTTTAGATATGCTCTGATGTCAATGTAAACTAATATGGGGCTAAAAAGAAGAGAGTTGGTAGTCTGTTGTATAACCAAAAAAAAATTACAAATTTATCTGAAAAAAAAAGAAAAGAAAACAGCAGTTTTTTCATGAGATTTTCGACTATTTCGGGCGGGGCGAAAATCCCATCAGCCGCCTTACCCTGTTTCTGCTGTGATGTCAATGCGGACTAATATGGACTAACGAGAATGGCTAATCCGCTGTATAACAGAAAAAAAATTAGAAATTTATCTAAGAAAGAAAGATAAAAGCACTTTTTCATTTTACTCTTGACAATTTCGGGGGATACGCCACTGGCCGTCACGTGATCTCTATTCATACTCTTCTCGAAACGATATATCGCGGGGCGTGCTTCTGAAAGTCAGTCGAAAAGTGAGGCCCGAAGAGTGTGTTTGGGGTCAAAGCTGATAATAAATTCGAATATGTACTTGGTATTGGTGAATTAGAGACCAAATCTTTTCCTGGATACTCATAGGCGTAGCGTGGCCTGAAATTTTGGGGGGGGGGGGGGAAGCATGTTTTAAGTGCTTATTATTATCATCATCATTTTTTTTTTTTCTGTTTACATAATTTATGATGACCAACGTTTGAAAGAAGTTTCCGGTAATTTTGTTTATTACTTTCAACTGAAATTTTACATAACATTTTATCTTGTGCTAAGAAGGTTTTAAGGAAAGGTTCTTCATTAAATTATGAGCGATTACAATGAAATGAATGATATTTTAATAAACTTAAATCAAATTATGTTTTACCCGTTGACCCATGAGAGGATTTTGCTCTGCCGCCTAGTAATTTTTAGCGATATCTAATATTTTGTAGAGGCAGGTTTAAACTTCTAAAGAAAAATTAAGGATGAAAATATCTGTAAACAGCATTAGTCAAGACAGAAATATCGTCTCATTTATTCTATCAAAGTTACAGGAAAAACTGATTGAAGATAGCAAAAGGCACGCGCGAGGGGGAAAAAACAATCATATTTTAACTGTATTAGAGGATGACGACATTCGCTTTGGGAAAAACACGAGATAAAAAAAAAATAAATTGAATACATATAAAATACAATTTAATTTAACGTAACAAAGCATACATTTTAGGCTACACGTGATTTACCGCTGCTTCGATCGATCGATTGTATATTTTTCTTAAAAAGCCCGTGCAGAGACGTCCCACTTTATTTTTTTGAACTATTTATTTCTATTTTTTTCATAAGCATTGTTGGAGCATGATATAATGCGGTATTTTATTTTTGTGGCAACATTGATTTGAGAAAAAAAATTTCATTTCATTTATGAAAACAATGCTGATTTAATTTTTAATTAACTGCAATTTTTAATTAAAAATCATGTTTTAACGAAATGGGAGTATATATATTATGTCAGAAGCCGATTGAAAAACCTTTCAAATGATAGCTCGTTCATTTTTGTGTCTTGTGTGTTTGTATTTGCTTAGAAAAAGGGATGTTGACAACAAAAATAATATATATGACCAGTGGACCCGAGCGAGGATTTCGCACTGCAGTCTAATATTTTCTTAGCAATATCTAATAGTTTTTAGATGCAGGTTTAAACTTTAAGAAAAAGTAAGGATAAAAATATCTGAAAACAACATTAGTGAAGCCAGAATATCATCTCATTTATTCCATCAAAGTTACAGTAAAAACTAATCAAAGTTAGCAAAAGGCACGCGCGAGAAAGAAAATTAACAATAGTATTTTAACTGCATTTAGAGGATGGCATCACTCGCTTCGGGAAAACTGAGAAAAACCTTTCATTTTTTTATGAAAACAATGCTGATTTAAATTTTAATTAACTATAATTTTACTTCGATCGATCAATGGTGTTTTTTTTCTTCTAAACCAGCCATACTCAACCTGCGGCCCGGCGGCCTTTTATGTGCGGCCCGAGACACATAATCATTAATCCATGTATAAAATGAATTGAGATGTGCATAAAATGTATTTAAGACTCTTGTTTTATATATTTTCATGGGAAGTCAAAATCTGTCCTGTTATTTATAATTAATTTAGAATCATGTTAAAACATCTTTAATGCCGTTTTCTTAGTCAAAATTTCTTTTTGCATGTAGTCTTATTTGTGTTATAGTGTTGTATACATTTCTAAATCTACAACACTAATCAAACATTATTCCAAATTAATTAGATTTGCCATTAGATCTATATATTTCTACAATTAAAAGAAAGTAAAGTTTTTGAATTGAGCAAAATATTGCTTTATTAGAAAAAAATCTCATGATTTTTTTTTTTTTAGAACAATTTTGCAGTGTTATAGTGTAACGTATTATACTTCTTATACAGCTATTACTACGTTTTAGTGTTGAACGTTTATCTCATAAAAAATTGGCACCAAACATTTTTTACACTACTATTTCCAAACAACGAATTTTGCGGCCTATTTCTATAAAATTTATAATAGAAATCTACCACGAAGTTTATTGTTTGGAAATGGTGCTGTTAAAATTTTTTGGTAACATTTCTTCCGCGACATACTTTTAACCCTATTGGTGTAATATTGCTTTATTATACTACTTTTGTTAGATATTATTTTAATTACCCCTATTTTACCCTTTGTTAAGAGTGTTGCGGCCCGCCTAACGTCACAAACATGTGTCTGCGGCCCGCGAGAAAAAAAGGTTGAGTATGGCTGTTCTAAACATTTCAATTTCCTATTTTAATCATAAATATAAAATAAACCCGTGCGTTGGCATCGCATTTTATACATGTTGTACTTATTACGTATTCTACGCATTATATAAATAATGTACTGTTATTATGTATGCCACGGTTATACTGTTTTTTTTTTATAATCATTATTGAGCATCACATAATGCGGTATTTTACTCTTGTGGCAACACTCATTTGAGGAAAACTTTTCATTTCATTTATGAAAACAATGCCGATTTAATTTTTCATGAACAGCAATTTTTAATCAAAAAACATGTTTCAACGAAATGTGAGCGTACTATGTATAAGGAGCGTGTTCAAAGTCCTTTCACTTGGTATCTGATGTATCGTTCTGTGTTTTGTATTTGCTTAAAAAAAGGGATGTTGACAACAGAAATATTACATATGATGATTTTTAAATTTCTATAATAATGGATATATTGATCCATCTTATAATAAAATTGTTTTAGCACCACGAAATTATATTGCATCTTTAATAACAAAAAAAAAATATTAAGTTGCAATAGTTTTTATTGACGTTTAAAAGGAATTGAAAGCAAATATCACACTAGAAACACTTTTCTTAAAACATAACGATGCTACAGTAGACTCCGGATTATCTGACGCTCGATAATATGTTTCAGCTCAAAACACAAACTTTGACAGCTTTTTCTGAAAGATTTTCTGACTTACTGAAAAGTTCAATTACATAGTTTCCGAATAAAAACACCAGTCAATCTCATGTGTTTGTGAACACAAATGAATTAAAAATTGTGCCAGAAAGTACACAGTTTGGATTTGAGAACAGCTTTAAAAAACCTTATACATATATATATATATATATATATATATAACACGTATTAGCAATATTAAAAAATAAAAATTAGTAGGGGTTTTTGAAAATAATAATATTAATAAAACATAACTTACCAGTTTCCCCAAAGTTACTTTTGGTCTTCTTATTAAATAATGTGGTAATCTTGGGTTGTATTTTGATTCGTTTCATATTTTCGCATCATGTGCACACAATTCAAAATTTGGTAGTCTGGGACAATGTCAAACTGTCTTTGTTCTCAGATGGATTTTATTTTTTTCCCTAAATTACAGAGCGAAATATCCCTAGATTTCCTTAGATTCTTAAATAAGTAACTTACTGCATTTTGAATGACTGATTCTGCCATTGTAACATATGACAAGTCCAAAAAGGCGGGGTGTGATGTGGAATTACATATATTTTTCTTAAATTAATCCTTTTCTCTAATTTTCAGTTTAAACTAACGTTTAATTACTTATTTATTTTATCCTAACTTTTATTGCAGTTCTCGCCGTAATTTTCCACCATTAAAAGAAAATATATTTAAACATATGCCCTTTAACAATAAAACTGCTCTCACATAGATATAATTCATTTAAATTATTTTTCGCCCTCACTAGATATCCAACAAAATAAAAAAAAAAAAAAAGAAAGAAAAAAAAGAAAGAAAAGAAAAGAAAAGAGATGGACTTTGTATTCGGTCTGCATTTTATTCTCATTCCGTTCAACGAGGTCCATTAAGTTAGCCCCCCCACAAGAGCAAAATGCAATTCTAATTACATGAGCGTTTTGCACCCGTTTTGCACCGATTTGCACCCAAGTATGGCGTTTTGCACCCTAAAAGCAAAACAGTTATAAGCAAAACAATATGGCGGGGCTAACTTAACGTTAAGTTAGCCCCACCACCACCCAAATATGAACAAAATTAAATTCTGAATATATGTTCGTTTTGCACCCGTTTTGCACCGATTTGCACCCAAGTATGGCTTTTTGAACCCTAACACCAAAAACGTTACAAGCAAAACAATATGGCGGGGCTAACTTAACATTAAGTTAGCCTCCCCACAAAAGCAAAATGCAATTCTAATTACATAGGCGTTTTGCACCCGTTTTGCACCGATTTGCACCCAAGTATGGCGTTTTGCACCCTAACACCAAAATAGTTATAAGTAAAACAATATGGCGGGGCTAACTTAACATTAAGTTACCCCACCACCACCCAAATATGAGCAAAATTAAATTCTGAATATATGTTCGTTTTGCACCCGTTTTGCACCGATTTGCACCCAAGTATGGCTTTTTGAACCCTAACACCAAAAACGTTACAAGCAAAACAATATGGCGGGGCTAACTTAATATTAAGTTAGCCTCCCCACAAAAGCAAAATGCAATTCTAATTACATAGGCGTTTTGCACCCGTTTTGCACCGATTTGCACCCAAGTATGGCGTTTTGCACCCTAACACCAAAATAGTTATAAGTAAAACAATATGGCGGGGCTAACTTAACATTAAGTTAGCCCCACCACCACCCAAATATGAGCAAAATTAAATTCTGACTATATGTTCGTTTTGCACCCGTTTTGCACCGATTTGCACCCAAGTATGGCGTTTTGCACCCTAACACCAAAAACGTTACAAGCAAAACAATATGGCGAAGCTAACTTTAAATTAAGTTAGATCCCCCCTCCCCCACACACAAAAGTAAAATGCAATTCTAATTACATAGGCGTTTTGCACCCGTTTTGCACCGATTTGCACCCAAGTATGGCGTTTTGCACCCTAACACCAAAATAGTTATAAGCAAATCAATATGGCAAGGGTAACTTAACATTAAGTTAGCCCCACCACCTCCCAATTATGAGAAAAATTAAATTCGGACTATATGGTCGTTTTGCCCTCGTTTTGCACCGATTTACACCCGAGTATGGCGTTTTGCACCCTAACACCAAAAACGTTATAAGCTAAAGAATATGACGGGGCTAACTTATTATTAAGTTAGCCCCCCACCACACAAATATGAGCAAAATTAAATTCTGACTATATGGTCGTTTTGCACCCGTTTTGCATCGATTTGCACCCAAGTTTGGCGGTTTGCACCCTAACACCAAAAACGTTACAAGCAAAACAATATGGCAGAGCTAACTTAACAGTAAATTAGTCCCACCACCACCCAAATATGAGCAAAATATAATTCTGACTATATGGTCGTTTTGCACCGATTTGCACCATAACACAAAAAACGTTATAGGCAAAACAATATGGCGGGGATAAGTTAATAGTAAATTAATCTCACCACCACCCAAATATGACTAAAATTCAATTCTGACTATATGCTCGTTTTGCACCAATTTGCACCCAAGTATGGCGTTTTGCAACCTAACACCAAAGTAGTTATAAGCAAAAGAATAGGACGGTGCTAACTTAAGATTAAGGTAACTCCACTACACAAATATGAGCAAAATTAAATTCTGACTCTATGGTCGTTTTGCACCCATTTTGCTCCGATTTGCACCCATGTATGGCGTTTTTCACCCTAACACCAAAATAAATATAAGCTAAGCAATATGGCGGATTTAACTTAAGAGTAAATTAGTCCCACCTGACTATATTGTCGTATTGCCCTCATTTTGCTCCGATTTGCACCCTAACGCCAAAATGATTATAAGCAAATAATATGGCGGAGCTAACTAACAGTAAATAAACTTCACCACCACCCAAATATGTGCAAAATTAAATTCTAACTACATGGTCGTTTTGCCCTCGTTTTGCACCAATTTGCACCCAAGTATGGCGTTTTGCACCCTAACAGAAAAATAGTTATATGCAAAAACAACATGGAAGGGATAACTTAACAGTAAATTAGCCTCAACACCACCCAAATATGAGGAAAATTAAATTCTAAATAAATGGTCGTTTTCCACCGATTTGCACCCAAGTATAAGGTTTTGCACCTTGATACCAAAAACGTTATAAGTAAAACAATATGGCAGGGCTAATTTACCATTAAGTTAGCCCCAACCCCACAAGAGTAAAATGCAATTATAATTATATGGGCGTTTTATACCTGTTTTGCACCGATTTGCATCCAAGTAAGGCATTTTGCACCCTAAGACCAAAATAGTTATAAGCAAAACAATATGGAGGGGCTAACTCAACATTAAGATAGCCCCACCGTCACCCAAATATGAGCAAAATAAAATTCTGACTTATGGGCGTGTTGCACCCGAATTGCACCCAAGTAATAGAGATAGATTAATCTCTGTAGAGATCTATAGAGATTAATTATATCAATTTTAAACATAGTAAAGATAGTAATAAGTAATTAAAATATTCTTAATTATTTTATGGCATCATATTATATAATAAAATTGAGTTAATAAATACCATTTTATCACAGTCACCATTTAAATTAAATCGAAAATTTTGGTATGACTTCAGACACTTTTTTTCGTAGCCTGAGCCCAAATTTATTTTGTGTCATTTGAGCCAGAATCTGATACCGAAGGTAGGCAGTACAAAATCGTCTGAATAACATCTGAAATTTGTTTCAAGTTTAATTTCTTCAGTTAAAAATCTATTCTTACACAGAAATAAGTATTAATTCTAAATACTTCCTCATGACAACGTTGCGTGAACTTCATATCCCCGGATATATGCTTAAAATATTATATTTGTTATTGATATCCAACTATTGGTAGAAATCTGCAAGTAGATAATAATTGACAGTTCACCGCCAGAAGCGTACGAAGCGTATGCTCAAGGTCGAAGGAAGGTCAGTGCAGCCCGGAAATACGTCACGGAGATAAGCAAGTTTTGAGATAAGCGAGTGGGGAGATAAGGAAATGTGGGAGATAACGATTTCTAAAAGGGGGATTATTTTAATTAATGGAATTATTTTAATTAATGAATCGTGGAATGCTCTTTAGAAACAATGTTTGTGGGGGGATTTTTTTTTCCTAGAATTACTATGCTATAGTAGGATGAGGTATTTTTCTAATTTGTTAGTGAATAGATTTTGTCAATAATGAAACAGATTTTCCAAAAATTAAATATTTTCCAAAGTTATTTTTCTTAAGAAAGTTGTAAGTAAATTTTTTTTTTTTAAATTGTGGACCAACCATAACCACCCGCTATGAAAACAATTTCTAACGCCACATTTCTTTTTTTTTCTTTTTTTCAAAAGGTATTCGAAAAGACTTGTGCGAAAAACAGAGAGTTTGATTAAAATACAGGGTACCCTATAAGCATGATTCAGCATACTAAATTTAAGCGCCCCTTTTTTATTTTAGCAAAGTGCCCTTTGACACAAGTGAGGCTAAAAATATAAGGTCCCTTCAAGAAATACAAAGTGCCACACAAAAATTGTATAGGGGAATACATTGAGGAAATAGCTCCCCACACCCCATTTTGCCCAAGTGGGCCCTTCGATGTAAGTTAGGCTAACAATACAGGGTGTACGGAAAATATAGAGTGTCCATCAAAAATACAGGGTACCCTATAAACCTGATTCAACATACCAAATTTAAATGTCCCCCCTCCCTTTTTTATTTTACCAGAGTGCCCTTTGACACAAGTGAGGCTAAAAAATAAGGACCCTTCACAAAATACAAAGTGCCACACAAAAATTGTATAGGGGAATACATTGTGGAAATAGCCCCCACCCCCCTTTTGCCCAAGTGGGCCCTTCGATGTAAGTTAGGCTAACAATATAGGATACCTGCAAAAATACAGAGTACCCATAAAAAATACAGGGATACCCCATAACATGATTCACCTTACTAAATTTAAGCGCCCACTCCTATTTTTTATTTTAGCAGAGGGTCCTTCGATAAACGTTAGGCTAAAAATGTAAAGCCCTTCACAAAATACAGAGTGACACACAAAAATTCTATAGAGGAATAAATACATTCAGGAAATAGCGCTCACCCACTTTGGTGAAAATACAGGGATACCCTATAAACATGATTCACCATACTAAACTCCCTGTTTTATTCCAGCAGAGTGCCCTTTGATAAACGTTAGGCTAAAAATTAAGGATATATTAAACATAGAGAGTACCCATAAAAAATACAAGGTACCCTATAAACATGATTCGACATGCTAAATTTATCCCCCCCCCCCTTTTTTTAAATTTTCGCAGAGTGTTCTTTGATAAAAAGTTAGACTGAAAATATAAGGGCCCTTCAATAAAAGTTCTTTAGTGGAATAAATACATGGAGGAAATAGCCCCCACCCCCTTTGTCACAGAGGGGCCTTTGATATAGGTTAGGCAAACAATACAGGATACCCTTAAAAAAATACAGAGTGCCTACAAAACTTACACGAAAAATTCAAACGTTGATGCAAAATAGGATCTATAGTAAATAACAAAATAATAATAATAAAATAAATAGGATAAATAAAATAAATTTTAAAACTATAATAAAATTTAAAACCACCCTTTAAAACCATATGAAAGTAAAATTTCAAAACTCAGTAGAATCAAAATTTTGGGGTCCTTTACAAAAATTCATTCAATAAAATAACACCCTTCACAAAATGTTGTTCTATAAAAACATACTCTTCATTAATTATTATTATTTCATGTTTTAAAATGTATAATTTGAAAGAAAATACCACTTAAGCAAAATTCAGTGATTTTCCCTAGGAGACAGTTTTATATTAGAATTTTGGGGGCTTTTCAAAGCTTTGGCTAAGGATTTGTTATCGACTGGGAGAAGAAAAAATCGTTGGCACAGTAAGTATGCGTCACTAAATTTGAGGAGATGTTTGATAAGATATTGAAGCTTAATGATAAGAGAATATTCTATAGTTAAAGAACTTTCTCAGATAATTAGAATTTGGAGAATAATATCACTAAATAAAATGAAAAATAAATAAACATATTTATTTCATTAGTACATATATCTTAATATATATTGCTTTAAAATTTTTAAGTGTTTATTCACTCATATAAATAACTTCGTTTTCTCATAATATTTGAAAAAATTCTCACCTGTTATTTCAACATATAAAGCAAAACTTACTATTTATTAAACATTTAACTGTTAATGTAATTAATAAATTTTTCATGTGGCATTAATAACATATGAGACATATGAGAAGGGAAATATATGAAAAAAAAACAATAAGACATAATAAATTAGAAAAATAAAAATGATACATAAATAATAAAACAAGTATTACATTGTGGTGTAGTTTATGAAATACTTTCCAACGCTATCACACTATTATTAAGACATTTCATTCATACAGTGAAGCTAGATATTTAAATATAAATTTAAATAAAACATATCACACTAAACATTTTTTTCTATATAACAATTGTTATAATTATAGCCGTTAATGTATGCGATTTCTTACATGTAGCCCTGTGTACGTATTACTCATCTCATTACATGCACTAAAATTAGTTAAGTATTAAAATGCATTAAGATCGAGATAAATTAAATATTCTTTATTTTCCTATAGTCTGAGAATATGTCCTACATATCTTGTTTACACTGAAATTCCTAGTTAAGTTTTAAAAGATGTTCGGATCGAAATAAAGTTAATTTTCTGAACATATATCTTTGTATATAATTTATCTTAACATATATAGTTTTTTCTTTTTTTAAACGACACATAATTTTACATATAATAGAAAATAAAGCATTTATTTTAAAACCATAAATAAATAGTATATGAGCGAAAAAGCTTATAGTTTATATTTTTACATTTATTATTTACTTTTTAAATAGCCTGCATAAATTATTTTCGCCATGTATTACATTACTAGCTTTTTAGCATTTTGAATGTGTCAGGTACACTAAAATGTAACTGATTTTACACATTTTTTCACGACATATTAAATATCATCCATAAATTACATTCATTACGACAATGCTATGTAACCTAAACTACTTTTTAAGATTTTGGTTATATTAGCTAAATTAAAAAGTACATGTTTCAACACCTATGGATATTTATAAATCGCATATATATATATATTTAATGCATAAGGTAAATAAACATTCATATAAATTTTATATAGTATAGAAACACAAATTATGCTTACCTAAAATGAACAGACCTGTAATCACATGCTCGCATCAAGTATTTCTCATATTACGGGATCAAGCCAAACATACGTGCTTCTTCTGGAATAACTTGGTGCCTTGAATGATTTCAGTATAACTCCTTATCAGCTAATCTTATCTTTAATCTATCACGTGGTATGTGATGTCACTGATAAGAGTATTCATATCGATAAGGGGTAGATGTAAGACTATGTTAGATGTCTTAATGAATTGATATAATTATTTTAATTATTTTTATAATACAAATTAACGATTCTATTTCTTTTTTAATCAAAGTTTCAAATAATATATGAAACGTATTGTTCACATAGAAGTTAGTATATTCCTACAATGAAGCGAGGTTGATACTTAAAACCGATAATGTATGCGAATTCTTTCGTATAGCCCTGCATAGTTGGTACTCACCATATATGTATATATAGTGATATATATATATATATATATATATATATATATATATACTAAAATCTGTTAAGTTTTAAAATGCTTCATTAAGTATTCAATGAAAAATAATAACTAAGTAATAAAATAAAAATATTAATTAAGAGATACCTTAACGATAGGACTTTATGAAACACTTTACAATGCTATCGGACTATTGTTAAGAATTTGAGAAACTATTGAAATAAGTGAATTAGATTTATGAAATATAGATAATGAAATATGGATAATATTTATAAGGATATAGAACAATATCGTGATTTCTTTGACTTCTCTGAGTATTCAAAATCCTATCGTTGAAACCACGCAAGTTTCAAACCCAACAAACATATGATCAGACTTCTCATTTTATGGGCATCACGTTAACCACTGGGCCGAGTGAGCCCCCGTTATTTAGCCACATGAATATGATTTTTATCTTTTGTGATTTACAGTTATTTTCTAATACATGAATACGCTATACGTACGCTATATTATTACGAAAGTATTTTTGTCAATATAAATATAATTTTCTCAGTTTGGTGGTTATACATTTTAACTAAAATCCCTAGTGGATATAACTCGACCATTCAGATTTTATAATATACACTATTAGATAACATTTACTAACTTTCATTTTATTTTAAACAATGGTTAGATCACGTGATAGTATTTACCATAATCTTTTTAGAAATTACATATATTTACTTTACAATTAATTGCATATACATATGGACAAGTTTTGCAAAAATTTTACAAGATAATAAAAGAGTTCTGAAAAACTACAAACTTATTGGTAAAAGGTTACAAGAAAAGTACAAGTTAAAAAAGAAAATTCAATTTCATAATTAACAAAAAAAAAAATTATGTTAAAAAAAGAAATTAAAAAAAAGTTTAAAAAATTTAAAAGTTAAAAAAAATACATCTTAAGGAAAAAAAAAATTAAAAATTCACAAAAATATTTTTAATTTAATTTTAAGCTAATATATATATATATATATAATTTTGCGTGTGTGTGTATGTATATACATACATGTGTGTGTATGTACATACATGTATGTAAATACACGTATATACATGTTTGTACATGTATGTACATACATGTATATACATGTGTATACGTATCCATATTTACATACAAGTGTATGAGCGCATGTCTAATACTATAGGGTAAGGCGATTTTATTTAGTTCTCTCACTATATGTATATGTATATACATGTGTATACGATCCATATGTACATACATGTGTATGAGCATATGTCTAATATTATAGGGCAAAGCGATTTTATTTCGCTCTCTCACTATATATATATGTATGTGCATAAATGCGTGTATATATATGTACATACCTGTGTATGTGCATATGCCTGATATTATAAGACAAATCGATTTTATTTATCGATCTCTCTCTCTCTCTCTCTCTTATATATATATATATATATATATATATATATATATATGTGTGTGTGTGTGTGTGTAAAATAAAAAATTGTAAAAAAAATCAAATTCAAAAAAGTTTAAAATTATTATATATATATATATATATATATATATATATATATATATATATACACAAGTTTTACAGATTGGTTATATATATATATATATATATATATGCGCGTAAATTTCTATGTTTGTAAAATTCCAATGTTTGGTGTTTTAATTATCGAAAGAATATCCACAATCATACAATTGTTTATTGTAGTAACCATTTGTATACTTCATCAATAAACCAACCAACCAACTGCTTTACCCAAAACCAATTGCTTACCTAAACAAACACATATTCACTATCTGCGCATGTGTGGAAATTAATTAGAAACTAGAGTAAAGACATGTTTAATAGAAAAAAAGTGACTAATCAAATAGGATATGTCCTAATTTGATTTAGACAATTACATATGGTAAGATAGGGATTAAAATTAAAGCTTGGAAGTAAATTGGTAAACTGTACATTTCTCACGAAAACTCACTTGTATTTATTAAATATCTGTAGAAATCACCATAGTTTATTATTAAAATTAAATACATTTTCACTAATTCTCATTAGTTTGTGAATCTACTAACTTATAATATTAGTATGGTAACTTGGATTATTAGAATTCAGACTTAAAAATTTCTTTTATAGATTTAATTTGATAAACACTGACATGAGTCTGAATAAACTTTCACCATTTTCATTTCAACTTAGTTTTAGGAAATTTATCTACATAGCTTTAAATTTTACTGTTTAGTTAGTCTATTATTTCTAATTATTTTTTTTAGTTCTAATATTTAAAACATATTCATATCGTTAAACATAGTATCAAATTAATTTAAAATCATATTAAAAAAAATATATATATACAGATACTATTCTTACCTAATACGCCAGCTTGCTGAACACACAACAGTCTCACACGAAGACTCTGAGAGAAGTGAATGACCGTTCAAGGCCTTGTCAGCTAATCTAATCTAATCACTGATAATAATGATCACGTGATATGTGACGTCACTGACTAAATGATATCACATGGTAACATGATTAGACGGTAAAACCCTAGGTGGATGTTATCATTTAATCAGTGACATAATGTATTTTTTTAACTTTTAAATTTTTTAAACTTTTTTTAATTAATTTTTTTAATATTTTTTAAATTATGAAATTGAATTTTCTTTATAACTTGTACTTTTCTTGTAACTTTTTAACATAATTTTGTAGTTTTTGAGAACTTTTTCATTATCTTGTAAAATTTTTGCAAAACTTGTCCATATGTATATGCAATCAATTTTAAAGTAAATATATGTCATTTCTAAAAAGATTATGGTAAATACTATCACGTGATCTAACCATTGTTTAAAATAAAATGGAAGTTAGTAAACGTTATCTAATAGTGTATATTATAAAATCTGAATGGTCGAGTTATATCCACTAGGGATTTTAGTTAAAATGTATAACCAACAAACTGAGAAAATTATATTTATATTGATAAAAATACTTTCCTGAAATTAATATAGCGTACGTATAGCGTATTCATGTGGCTAAATAACGGGGGATCACTCGGTCCAGTGGTTAACGTGATTCCCATAAAATGAGAAGTCTGATCATATGTTTGTTGGGTTTGAAACTTGCGTGGTTTAAACGATGGGATTTTGAATACTCAGAGAAGTCAAAGAAATTACGATATTGTTCCATATCCTGATAAATATTACCCATATTTCATTATCTATATTTCATAAATCTAATTCACTTATTTCAATAGTTTTTCAAATTCTTAACAATAGTCCGATAGCATTATAAAGTGTTTCATAAAGTATACCACGATGCATGATTTTTCCTTCTTAATTATTTATTTATTTATTGTCACTTACTGTAGACCCCATTTTATATTTAAGTTTAAATTTTCATTCGTTCGTACCCTTTTTGTGGGCACTCTGTATTTTTTTTCTAAGTGCTATTGTTAGCCTAAATTTTATCGAACGTATTTTTGTGAAAATAGAAGTGAGGTAACACATAAATGCAGTGTAATTCATATATATTATAGGGGAATCTGTATTTTTAGTGTAGTTTCTATTTTAGCAAGACTTGTATTGGATTAGATTCATTAACATATTTAATTAAAACCTATCTCTTTCCCCCCAAAGTCCTATCGTTAAGATATCTCTTAATTAATATTTTTTATTTATTTCTTAGTTATTATTTTTCATTGAATACTTAATGAAGCATTTTAAAACTTAACAGATTTTAGTATATATATATACATATCACTATATATACATATATGGTGAGTAGCACCTATACAGGGCTATACAAAAGAATTCGCATACATTATCGGTTTTAAGTATCAACCTCGCTTCATTGTAGGAATATACTAACTTCTATGTGAACAATACGTTTCATATACTATTTGAAACTTTGATTAAAAAAGAAATAGAATAGTTAATTTGTATTATAAAAATAATTAAAGTAATTTTATCGATTCATTAAGGCATCTAACATAGTCTTACATCTACCCCTTATCGATATGAATCCTCTTATCAGTGACATCACATACCACGTGATAGATTAAAGAAAAGATTAGCTGATAAGGAGTTATACTGAAATCATTCAAGACCAAGATATTCCAGAAGAAGCACGTATGTTTGGCCTGCTCCCGTCATATGAGAAAGACTTGATGCCAGCATGTGATTACAGACCTGTTCATTTTAGGTAAGCATAATTTGTGTTTCAATACTATATAAAATTTATATGAATGTTTATTTACCTTATGCATTAAATATATATATATATATATATATATATATATATATATATATATATATATATATATATGTGTGTGTGATTTATAAATATCCACAGGTGTTGAAACGTGTACTTTTTAATTTAGCTAATATAACCAAAATCTTAAAAAGTAGTTTAGGTTACATAGCATTATCGTAATGAATGTAATTTATGGATGATATTTAATTAGTCGTGAAAAAATGTATAAAATCAGTTACATTTTAGTGTTCCTGACACATTCAAAATGCTAATAAGCAAGTAATGTAATACATGGCGAAAATAATTTATGCAGGCTAGTTAAAAAGTAAATAATAAATGTAAAAATATAAACTCTAAGCTTTTTCGCTCATATACTATTTATTTATGGTTTTAAAATGAATGCTTTATTTTCTATTATATGTAAAATTATGTGTCGTTAAAAAAAAAAAAAAAAAACTACCGTAATTTCCGGCGTATAATCCGCAGCTCAATGAGTCGTTTTTCGACCCAGAAATATTATTTTATAAAATATAACTTAAAACATCGCTGTAAATATTTAACTACAATTATTGAATAAATAACTAGGAATTTCAGTGTAAACAAGATATGTAGGACATATTCTCAGACTATAGGAAAATAAAGAATATTTAATTTATCTCGATCTTAATGCATTTTAATACTTAACTAATTTTAGTGCATGTAATGAGATGAGTAATACGTACACAGGGCTACATGTAAGAAATCGCATACATTAACGGCTATAATTATAACAATTGTTATATAGAAAAAAATGTTTAGTGTGATATGTTTTATTTAAATTTATATTTAAATATCTAGCTTCACTGTATGAATGAAATGTCTTAATAATAGTGTGATAGCGTTGGAAAGTATTTCATAAACTACACCACAATGTAATACTTGTTTTATTATTTATGTATCATTTTTATTTTTCTAATTTATTATGTCTTATTGTTTTTTTTTTCATATATTTCCCTTCTCATATGTCTCATATGTTATTAATGCCACATGAAAAATTTATTAATTACATTAACAGTTAAATGTTTAATAAATAGTAAGTTTTGCTTTATATGTTGAAATAACAGGTGAGAATTTTTTCAAATATTATGAGAAAACGAAGTTATTTATATGAGTGAATAAACACTTAAAAATTTTAAAGCAATATATATTAAGATATATGTACTAATGAAATAAATATGTTTATTTATTTTTCATTTTATTTAGTGATATTATTCTCCAAATTCTAATTATCTGAGAAAGTTCTTTAACTATAGAATATTCTCTTATCATTAAGCTTCAATATCTTATCAAACATCTCCTCAAATTTAGTGACGCATACTTACTGTGCCAACGATTTTTTCTTCTCCCAGTCGATAACAAATCCTTAGCCAAAGCTTTGAAAAGCCCCCAAAATTCTAATATAAAACTGTCTCCTAGGGAAAATCACTGAATTTTGCTTAAGTGGTATTTTCTTTCAAATTATACATTTTAAAACATGAAATAATAATAATTAATGAAGAGTATGTTTTTATAGAACAACATTTTGTGAAGGGTGTTATTTTATTGAATGAATTTTTGTAAAGGACCCCAAAATTTTGATTCTACTGAGTTTTGAAATTTTACTTTCATATGGTTTTAAAGGGTGGTTTTAAATTTTATTATAGTTTTAAAATTTATTTTATTTATCCTATTTATTTTATTATTATTATTTTGTTATTTACTATAGATCCTATTTTGCATCAACGTTTGAATTTTTCGTGTAAGTTTTGTAGGCACTCTGTATTTTTTTAAGGGTATCCTGTATTGTTTGCCTAACCTATATCAAAGGCCCCTCTGTGACAAAGGGGGTGGGGGCTATTTCCTCCATGTATTTATTCCACTAAAGAACTTTTATTGAAGGGCCCTTATATTTTCAGTCTAACTTTTTATCAAAGAACACTCTGCGAAAATTTAAAAAAGGGGGGGGGGGGGGGATAAATTTAGCATGTCGAATCATGTTTATAGGGTACCTTGTATTTTTTATGGGTACTCTCTATGTTTAATATATCCTTAATTTTTAGCCTAACGTTTATCAAAGGGCACTCTGCTGGAATAAAACAGGGAGTTTAGTATGGTGAATCATGTTTATAGGGTATCCCTGTATTTTCACCAAAGTGGGTGAGCGCTATTTCCTGAATGTATTTATTCCTCTATAGAATTTTTGTGTGTCACTCTGTATTTTGTGAAGGGCTTTACATTTTTAGCCTAACGTTTATCGAAGGACCCTCTGCTAAAATAAAAAATAGGAGTGGGCGCTTAAATTTAGTAAGGTGAATCATGTTATGGGGTATCCCTGTATTTTTTATGGGTACTCTGTATTTTTGCAGGTATCCTATATTGTTAGCCTAACTTACATCGAAGGGCCCACTTGGGCAAAAGGGGGGTGGGGGCTATTTCCACAATGTATTCCCCTATACAATTTTTGTGTGGCACTTTGTATTTTGTGAAGGGTCCTTATTTTTTAGCCTCACTTGTGTCAAAGGGCACTCTGGTAAAATAAAAAAGGGAGGGGGGACATTTAAATTTGGTATGTTGAATCAGGTTTATAGGGTACCCTGTATTTTTGATGGACACTCTATATTTTCCGTACACCCTGTATTGTTAGCCTAACTTACATCGAAGGGCCCACTTGGGCAAAATGGGGTGTGGGGAGCTATTTCCTCAATGTATTCCCCTATACAATTTTTGTGTGGCACTTTGTATTTCTTGAAGGGACCTTATATTTTTAGCCTCACTTGTGTCAAAGGGCACTTTGCTAAAATAAAAAAGGGGCGCTTAAATTTAGTATGCTGAATCATGCTTATAGGGTACCCTGTATTTTAATCAAACTCTCTGTTTTTCGCACAAGTCTTTTCGAATACCTTTTGAAAAAAAGAAAAAAAAAGAAATGTGGCGTTAGAAATTGTTTTCATAGCGGGTGGTTATGGTTGGTCCACAATTTAAAAAAAAAAAAATTTACTTACAACTTTCTTAAGAAAAATAACTTTGGAAAATATTTAATTTTTGGAAAATCTGTTTCATTATTGACAAAATCTATTCACTAACAAATTAGAAAAATACCTCATCCTACTATAGCATAGTAATTCTAGGAAAAAAAAATCCCCCCACAAACATTGTTTCTAAAGAGCATTCCACGATTCATTAATTAAAATAATTCCATTAATTAAAATAATCCCCCTTTTAGAAATCGTTATCTCCCACATTTCCTTATCTCCCCACTCGCTTATCTCAAAACTTGCTTATCTCCGTGACGTATTTCCGGGCTGCACTGACCTTCCTTCGACCTTGAGCATACGCTTCGTACGCTTCTGGCGGTGAACTGTCAATTATTATCTACTTGCAGATTTCTACCAATAGTTGGATATCAATAACAAATATAATATTTTAAGCATATATCCGGGGATATGAAGTTCACGCAACGTTGTCATGAGGAAGTATTTAGAATTAATACTTATTTCTGTGTAAGAATAGATTTTTAACTGAAGAAATTAAACTTGAAACAAATTTCAGATGTTATTCAGACGATTTTGTACTGCCTACCTTCGGTATCAGATTCTGGCTCAAATGACACAAAATAAATTTGGGCTCAGGCTACGAAAAAAAGTGTCTGAAGTCATACCAAAATTTTCGATTTAATTTAAATGGTGACTGTGATAAAATGGTATTTATTAACTCAATTTTATTATATAATATGATGCCATAAAATAATTAAGAATATTTTAATTACTTATTACTATCTTTACTATGTTTAAAATTGATATAATTAATCTCTATAGATCTCTACAGAGATTAATCTATCTCTATTACTTGGGTGCAATTCGGGTGCAACACGCCCATAAGTCAGAATTTTATTTTGCTCATATTTGGGTGACGGTGGGGCTATCTTAATGTTGAGTTAGCCCCTCCATATTGTTTTGCTTATAACTATTTTGGTCTTAGGGTGCAAAATGCCTTACTTGGATGCAAATCGGTGCAAAACAGGTATAAAACGCCCATATAATTATAATTGCATTTTACTCTTGTGGGGTTGGGGCTAACTTAATGGTAAATTAGCCCTGCCATATTGTTTTACTTATAACGTTTTTGGTATCAAGGTGCAAAACCTTATACTTGGGTGCAAATCGGTGGAAAACGACCATTTATTTAGAATTTAATTTTCCTCATATTTGGGTGGTGTTGAGGCTAATTTACTGTTAAGTTATCCCTTCCATGTTGTTTTTGCATATAACTATTTTTCTGTTAGGGTGCAAAACGCCATACTTGGGTGCAAATTGGTGCAAAACGAGGGCAAAACGACCATGTAGTTAGAATTTAATTTTGCACATATTTGGGTGGTGGTGAAGTTTATTTACTGTTAGTTAGCTCCGCCATATTATTTGCTTATAATCATTTTGGCGTTAGGGTGCAAATCGGAGCAAAATGAGGGCAATACGACAATATAGTCAGGTGGGACTAATTTACTCTTAAGTTAAATCCGCCATATTGCTTAGCTTATATTTATTTTGGTGTTAGGGTGAAAAACGCCATAC
Organism: Maratus michaelseni; assembly: GCA_963931845.1. Classification (NCBI taxonomy): domain Eukaryota; kingdom Metazoa; phylum Arthropoda; class Arachnida; order Araneae; family Salticidae; genus Maratus; species Maratus michaelseni. Next base: position 257,706,769 of record OZ007588.1, on the reverse strand, counting down.
ATGGGTGCAAATCGGAGCAAAATGGGTGCAAAACGACCATAGAGTCAGAATTTAATTTTGCTCATATTTGTGTAGTGGAGTTACCTTAATCTTAAGTTAGCACCGTCCTATTCTTTTGCTTATAACTACTTTGGTGTTAGGTTGCAAAACGCCATACTTGGGTGCAAATTGGTGCAAAACGAGCATATAGTCAGAATTGAATTTTAGTCATATTTGGGTGGTGGTGAGATTAATTTACTATTAACTTATCCCCGCCATATTGTTTTGCCTATAACGTTTTTTGTGTTATGGTGCAAATCGGTGCAAAACGACCATATAGTCAGAATTATATTTTGCTCATATTTGGGTGGTGGTGGGACTAATTTACTGTTAAGTTAGCTCTGCCATATTGTTTTGCTTGTAACGTTTTTGGTGTTAGGGTGCAAACCGCCAAACTTGGGTGCAAATCGATGCAAAACGGGTGCAAAACGACCATATAGTCAGAATTTAATTTTGCTCATATTTGTGTGGTGGGGGGCTAACTTAATAATAAGTTAGCCCCGTCATATTCTTTAGCTTATAACGTTTTTGGTGTTAGGGTGCAAAACGCCATACTCGGGTGTAAATCGGTGCAAAACGAGGGCAAAACGACCATATAGTCCGAATTTAATTTTTCTCATAATTGGGAGGTGGTGGGGCTAACTTAATGTTAAGTTACCCTTGCCATATTGATTTGCTTATAACTATTTTGGTGTTAGGGTGCAAAACGCCATACTTGGGTGCAAATCGGTGCAAAACGGGTGCAAAACGCCTATGTAATTAGAATTGCATTTTACTTTTGTGTGTGGGGGAGGGGGGATCTAACTTAATTTAAAGTTAGCTTCGCCATATTGTTTTGCTTGTAACGTTTTTGGTGTTAGGGTGCAAAACGCCATACTTGGGTGCAAATCGGTGCAAAACGGGTGCAAAACGAACATATAGTCAGAATTTAATTTTGCTCATATTTGGGTGGTGGTGGGGCTAACTTAATGTTAAGTTAGCCCCGCCATATTGTTTTACTTATAACTATTTTGGTGTTAGGGTGCAAAACGCCATACTTGGGTGCAAATCGGTGCAAAACGGGTGCAAAACGCCTATGTAATTAGAATTGCATTTTGCTTTTGTGGGGAGGCTAACTTAATATTAAGTTAGCCCCGCCATATTGTTTTGCTTGTAACGTTTTTGGTGTTAGGGTTCAAAAAGCCATACTTGGGTGCAAATCGGTGCAAAACGGGTGCAAATCGAACATATATTCAGAATTTAATTTTGCTCATATTTGGGTGGTGGTGGGGTAACTTAATGTTAAGTTAGCCCCGCCATATTGTTTTACTTATAACTATTTTGGTGTTAGGGTGCAAAACGCCATACTTGGGTGCAAATCGGTGCAAAACGGGTGCAAAACGCCTATGTAATTAGAATTGCATTTTGCTTTTGTGGGGAGGCTAACTTAATGTTAAGTTAGCCCCGCCATATTGTTTTGCTTGTAACGTTTTTGGTGTTAGGGTTCAAAAAGCCATACTTGGGTGCAAATCGGTGCAAAACGGGTGCAAAACGAACATATATTCAGAATTTAATTTTGTTCATATTTGGGTGGTGGTGGGGCTAACTTAACGTTAAGTTAGCCCCGCCATATTGTTTTGCTTATAACTGTTTTGCTTTTAGGGTGCAAAACGCCATACTTGGGTGCAAATCGGTGCAAAACGGGTGCAAAACGCTCATGTAATTAGAATTGCATTTTGCTCTTGTGGGGGGGCTAACTTAATGGACCTCGTTGAACGGAATGAGAATAAAATGCAGACCGAATACAAAGTCCATCTCTTTTCTTTTCTTTTCTTTCTTTTTTTTCTTTCTTTTTTTTTTTTTTTATTTTGTTGGATATCTAGTGAGGGCGAAAAATAATTTAAATGAATTATATCTATGTGAGAGCAGTTTTATTGTTAAAGGGCATATGTTTAAATATATTTTCTTTTAATGGTGGAAAATTACGGCGAGAACTGCAATAAAAGTTAGGATAAAATAAATAAGTAATTAAACGTTAGTTTAAACTGAAAATTAGAGAAAAGGATTAATTTAAGAAAAATATATGTAATTCCACATCACACCCCGCCTTTTTGGACTTGTCATATGTTACAATGGCAGAATCAGTCATTCAAAATGCAGTAAGTTACTTATTTAAGAATCTAAGGAAATCTAGGGATATTTCGCTCTGTAATTTAGGGAAAAAAATAAAATCCATCTGAGAACAAAGACAGTTTGACATTGTCCCAGACTACCAAATTTTGAATTGTGTGCACATGATGCGAAAATATGAAACGAATCAAAATACAACCCAAGATTACCACATTATTTAATAAGAAGACCAAAAGTAACTTTGGGGAAACTGGTAAGTTATGTTTTATTAATATTATTATTTTCAAAAACCCCTACTAATTTTTATTTTTTAATATTGCTAATACGTGTTATATATATATATATATATATATATATGTATAAGGTTTTTTAAAGCTGTTCTCAAATCCAAACTGTGTACTTTCTGGCACAATTTTTAATTCATTTGTGTTCACAAACACATGAGATTGACTGGTGTTTTTATTCGGAAACTATGTAATTGAACTTTTCAGTAAGTCAGAAAATCTTTCAAAAAAAGCTGTCAAAGTTTGTGTTTTGAGCTGAAACATATTATCGAGCGTCAGATAATCCGGAGTCTACTGTAGCATCGTTATGTTTTAAGAAAAGTGTTTCTAGTGTGATATTTGCTTTCAATTCCTTTTAAACGTCAATAAAAACTATTGCAACTTAATATTTTTTTTTTGTTATTAAAGATGCAATATAATTTCGTGGTGCTAAAACAATTTTATTATAAGATGGATCAATATATCCATTATTATAGAAATTTAAAAATCATCATATGTAATATTTCTGTTGTCAACATCCCTTTTTTTAAGCAAATACAAAACACAGAACGATACATCAGATACCAAGTGAAAGGACTTTGAACACGCTCCTTATACATAGTACGCTCACATTTCGTTGAAACATGTTTTTTGATTAAAAATTGCTGTTCATGAAAAATTAAATCGGCATTGTTTTCATAAATGAAATGAAAAGTTTTCCTCAAATGAGTGTTGCCACAAGAGTAAAATACCGCATTATGTGATGCTCAATAATGATTATAAAAAAAAAACAGTATAACCGTGGCATACATAATAACAGTACATTATTTATATAATGCGTAGAATACGTAATAAGTACAACATGTATAAAATGCGATGCCAACGCACGGGTTTATTTTATATTTATGATTAAAATAGGAAATTGAAATGTTTAGAACAGCCATACTCAACCTTTTTTTCTCGCGGGCCGCAGACACATGTTTGTGACGTTAGGCGGGCCGCAACACTCTTAACAAAGGGTAAAATAGGGGTAATTAAAATAATATCTAACAAAAGTAGTATAATAAAGCAATATTACACCAATAGGGTTAAAAGTATGTCGCGGAAGAAATGTTACCAAAAAATTTTAACAGCACCATTTCCAAACAATAAACTTCGTGGTAGATTTCTATTATAAATTTTATAGAAATAGGCCGCAAAATTCGTTGTTTGGAAATAGTAGTGTAAAAAATGTTTGGTGCCAATTTTTTATGAGATAAACGTTCAACACTAAAACGTAGTAATAGCTGTATAAGAAGTATAATACGTTACACTATAACACTGCAAAATTGTTCTAAAAAAAAAAAAATCATGAGATTTTTTTCTAATAAAGCAATATTTTGCTCAATTCAAAAACTTTACTTTCTTTTAATTGTAGAAATATATAGATCTAATGGCAAATCTAATTAATTTGGAATAATGTTTGATTAGTGTTGTAGATTTAGAAATGTATACAACACTATAACACAAATAAGACTACATGCAAAAAGAAATTTTGACTAAGAAAACGGCATTAAAGATGTTTTAACATGATTCTAAATTAATTATAAATAACAGGACAGATTTTGACTTCCCATGAAAATATATAAAACAAGAGTCTTAAATACATTTTATGCACATCTCAATTCATTTTATACATGGATTAATGATTATGTGTCTCGGGCCGCACATAAAAGGCCGCCGGGCCGCAGGTTGAGTATGGCTGGTTTAGAAGAAAAAAAACACCATTGATCGATCGAAGTAAAATTATAGTTAATTAAAATTTAAATCAGCATTGTTTTCATAAAAAAATGAAAGGTTTTTCTCAGTTTTCCCGAAGCGAGTGATGCCATCCTCTAAATGCAGTTAAAATACTATTGTTAATTTTCTTTCTCGCGCGTGCCTTTTGCTAACTTTGATTAGTTTTTACTGTAACTTTGATGGAATAAATGAGATGATATTCTGGCTTCACTAATGTTGTTTTCAGATATTTTTATCCTTACTTTTTCTTAAAGTTTAAACCTGCATCTAAAAACTATTAGATATTGCTAAGAAAATATTAGACTGCAGTGCGAAATCCTCGCTCGGGTCCACTGGTCATATATATTATTTTTGTTGTCAACATCCCTTTTTCTAAGCAAATACAAACACACAAGACACAAAAATGAACGAGCTATCATTTGAAAGGTTTTTCAATCGGCTTCTGACATAATATATATACTCCCATTTCGTTAAAACATGATTTTTAATTAAAAATTGCAGTTAATTAAAAATTAAATCAGCATTGTTTTCATAAATGAAATGAAATTTTTTTTCTCAAATCAATGTTGCCACAAAAATAAAATACCGCATTATATCATGCTCCAACAATGCTTATGAAAAAAATAGAAATAAATAGTTCAAAAAAATAAAGTGGGACGTCTCTGCACGGGCTTTTTAAGAAAAATATACAATCGATCGATCGAAGCAGCGGTAAATCACGTGTAGCCTAAAATGTATGCTTTGTTACGTTAAATTAAATTGTATTTTATATGTATTCAATTTATTTTTTTTTTATCTCGTGTTTTTCCCAAAGCGAATGTCGTCATCCTCTAATACAGTTAAAATATGATTGTTTTTTCCCCCTCGCGCGTGCCTTTTGCTATCTTCAATCAGTTTTTCCTGTAACTTTGATAGAATAAATGAGACGATATTTCTGTCTTGACTAATGCTGTTTACAGATATTTTCATCCTTAATTTTTCTTTAGAAGTTTAAACCTGCCTCTACAAAATATTAGATATCGCTAAAAATTACTAGGCGGCAGAGCAAAATCCTCTCATGGGTCAACGGGTAAAACATAATTTGATTTAAGTTTATTAAAATATCATTCATTTCATTGTAATCGCTCATAATTTAATGAAGAACCTTTCCTTAAAACCTTCTTAGCACAAGATAAAATGTTATGTAAAATTTCAGTTGAAAGTAATAAACAAAATTACCGGAAACTTCTTTCAAACGTTGGTCATCATAAATTATGTAAACAGAAAAAATAAAAGAATGATGATGATAATAATAAGCACTTAAAACATGCGTGCCCCCCCCCCCCCCAAAATTTCAGGCCACGCTACGCCTATGAGTATCCAGGAAAAGATTTGGTCTCTAATTCACCAATACCAGGTACATATTCGAATTTATTATCAGCTTTGACCCCAAACACACTCTTCGGGCCTCACTTTTCGACTGACTTTCAGAAGCACGCCCCGCGATATATCGTTTCGAGAAGAGTATGAATAGAGATCACGTGACGGCCAGTGGCGTATCCCCCGAAATTGTCAAGAGTAAAATGAAAAAGTGCTTTTATCTTTCTTTCTTAGATAAATTTCTAATTTTTTTTCTGTTATACAGCGGATTAGCCATTCTCGTTAGTCCATATTAGTCCGCATTGACATCACAGCAGAAACAGGGTAAGGCGGCTGATGGGATTTTCGCCCCCGCCCGAAATAGTCGAAAATCTCATGAAAAAACTGCTGTTTTCTTTTCTTTTTTTTTTTCAGATAAATTTGTAATTTTTTTTTGGTTATACAACAGACTACCAACTCTCTTCTTTTTAGCCCCATATTAGTTTACATTGACATCAGAGCATATCTAAAAAGAGGAAGGGGGCTGATGGGTTTACAGCCCCCCCCCCCTTCCCGAAATAGTTGAATATCTCATGAAAAAAGTGCTGTTTTTTCCTTCTTTGAAATAAATTTGTATATATCCTAATAATATTATAAATCCGATTGTGTGCAAATGTTAGGCTGAAGCCAGCGTCAAAATGGAGAATTTAATTATCCTGTATCTTTGCATGAAGGTTGATTATAACCAGGAAATGAACATAGGCTGGTTTTTGTTTATTTTATTCAAATATTTTTCTTAATAATTCAAAATTTCGTTATTTTCATAGAGAATAAATGGACATTTTTTCCTTTCAAATTTAATTAATCATTTTACGTTGCTAAGCATTACCGTTGCCAATAAATACAAAACCTGGAATAATAATTTTCCCCCAACAATTATTTTTAAATTGAACGATTTCCACGTAAAAAATGAAAATTTAAAAGAATTCAAAAGATGATGAATTGCCATGATATTTGAAAGCAAATATGGAGTATTTGTTGTTATACATGAAGTATGAATATCAGTTACGTTGAGAAGACATTTTCTGTCAAAGACTGCGATATAATTAGATAGAAAAAGGAATAATAATTATATTTTTAAGAAAAGATTTCGCTTCGACCATGGAACTATAAAAGGACCCTCCGTGCCTTGGACAATGTGACGTCATAAATAAAACCATGTATTTTCAAATATTCCTAATAATACAGGGAGCATGAATATTAGTATGAAAGTAGACAGATAATGGACGTAATATTTAAGATGAAAAACTGAAATATTTTTTTATCGATACTGAGATCGATTTAGCTTGAATATCAGTTACATACAGATGTGAGTTTTCTGCTAAAATTTACGTCATGATTGCCAGGAAAAGAACATTGAAAATAATTATATAAATACAAAGGATATGAATTATCACTTTACTGCACAGCGTACAACCACGAATTTAAGAATTATATCATTAAAAAGATATTTATCTGGGGGGAAAAGTGGCGTCATCGTATTGTAAATAAAACGTGAATTTTCAAATATGTTTTAAAAGGAGCGTGAATCAATTCCATACATTAATAATACAAAGATCAGTAAGTATAGAAAGTAGATGAGTTTCACGCCATATTTAAAACGAAAAATATAAATGTTTTTTTAGCTATACTAATTATTAAGCATAATTATCAGTTATATACAGATCATATTTTTCTGCTAAAATCACATCATAATTTTAAGAAAAGAAAGATGAACACGAATCTATTATATTAAAATCTGACCGTCTGTATTTCACAACTACTCCTCTTAGAGTATCGGACGCAACGCGATTTACTTAACATCGGTTATCATTGACCCGAGGATGTTACACAAACTCTCAGAATTTAAGATTATTATTATTATTATTATTATTATTATTATTATTATCATTATTGCAAATTTTTAACGAAGTTTCTCTAAAAACGGCAAGTAAATTACTCCATATTTGTGGATAGAAAAGGAGAACTAAAACAGATCAATACATTTTCTCATTAAAACTGAAAACAGAATTTATTTTCAATTTGAATAGATGGTGAAAATAAAATCTTGATTTCAGTAATTTATCCGAAAAATAAAAACATATTTTCACATATTCAAACTTCATGAATAAATTTTTTCTGCAGAACAAAAATCGTCTGTCAACATATTGTTTTTCAGAAAACAAGATTTGTTTCAGCTATACATTAAATCAAGAAGGCAGAATTGAATTTAAAGAAAAAGCATATAATATTTCCAGTTAATTATTTTTGAAGGACGGTTGTTAAAACGTTTCACAAAAGCGTTAAAAATAAAATGGTTTATCAAGTAAAATTGACATTTGTTTTTACCCAATTCGTCGGCTTCCACGATTTTATTTGGCCCTCCATTTTGAATTGGTTTCATTTTCATTTTCGCGATTATTTGGTACAAATTTTTACTTTTTTAAGACTGGGTTATGTCAAGGTCCCTACAACAAAGAAATACCGTATTGTTTCCTATGAAATGTGATAAAGAGTTAGTTAATTATTTACGTTTTTAAGTATCGGGAGTGAAATATTTTGCTTAATTAATGCATTTATTCTTCTTTTAATGCTACGTGAACGAAGTCACGGGTAACAGCTGGTATATATATATATTTTGTCATACAATAGACTACCCACTCTCTTCTTTTTAAACCCAAATTCGTCCACATTGACATCAGAGCATACCTAAAAAGGAGAAGGGGCTGATGGGGTTACAGCCCCCCTCTTGCCGAAATAGTCGAGCATCTCATGAAAATAGTGCTGTTTTTTTCTTCTTTAAGATAAATTTGTATTTTTTTTTTTTTGTTATACAACAGACTATCCACTCTCTTTTTTTTAGTCCTATATTAGTCCACATTGTTATCAGAGCATACCTAAAAAGGGGAAGGGGCTGCTTGTGTTACAGCCCCCTTCCCGAAATAGTCGAACATCTCATGAAAATAGTTTTTTTTCTACTTTGAGATAAATTTGTATTTTTTTTTTTTTTTTTTGTCATAAAACATACTATCCACTCTCTTCTTTTTAGTCCCATATTAGTCCACATTGCCATCAGAACATACCTAAAAAGGAAAAGGGAGCTGATGGGTTTACAGCCCCCCCCCCCCTCTCCCCAAATATTTGAACATCTCATGAAAATAGTGTTTTTTTTTCTTCTTTGAGATAATTTTTTTTTTTTTTTTTGTCATAGAACAGACTATCCACTCTCTTCTTTTTAGTCACATATTAGTCCACATTGACATCAGAGCATACCTGAAAAGGAAAAGGTGGCTGATGGGGTTACAGCCCTGCCCCCCTCTCGAAATATTCGAAAATCTCATGAAAAAAGTGCTGTTTTCTTCTTCTTTGAGATGAATTTTTAAATTTATTTGGATATACAACAGACTACCCACTCTCTTCCTTTTAGCCCCATATTAGTTCACATTGGCAAAAGAGCGCATCTAAAAAGTGGAAGGGGCTGATGGGGTTACAGAGGGCCCCCTCTTCCCGAAGTAGTCGAACATCTCATGAAAATAATGCTGTTTTTTTCTTCTTTGAGATAAATTTGATTTTTTTTTTTGTCATAGAACAGACTATCCATTTTCTTCTTTTTAGTCACATATTAGTCCACATTAACATCAGAGCATACCTAAAAAGGAAAAGGTGGCTGATGGAGTTACAGCCCCCCCCCCCCCCCCTCTCTCGAAATATTCGACAATCTCATGAAAAAAGTGCTGTTTTCTTCTTCTTTGAGATGAATTTTTAAATTTATTTGGATATACAACAGACTACCCACTCTCTTCCTTTTAGCCCCATATTAGTTCACATTGGCAAAAGAGCGCATCTAAAAAGTGGAAGGGGCTGATGGGGTTACAGAGGGCCCCCTCTTCCCGAAGTAGTCGAACATCTCATGAAAATAATGCTGTTTTTTTCTTCTTTGAGATAAATTTGATTTTTTTTTTTTGTCATAGAACAGACTATCCACTCTCTTCTTTTTAGTCACATATTAGTCCACATTAACATCAGAGCATACCTAAAAAGGAAAAGGTGGCTGATGGGGTTACAGCCCCCCCCCCCCCTCTCTCGAAATATTCGACAATCTCATGAAAAAAGTGCTGTTTTCTTCTTCTTTGAGATGAATTTGTAAATTTTTTTTGGTTATACAACAGACTACCCACTCTCTTCTTTTTAGCCCCATATTAGTTCACATTGACAAAAGAGCGTATCTAAAAAAGAGAAGGGGCTGATGGGGTTACAGAGGGCCCCCTCTTCCCGAAATAGTCGAACATCTCATGAAAATAATGCTGTTTTTTCTTCTTTGAGATAAATTTGTATTTTTTTTATACAACAGACTACCCACTTTCTTCTCTTTACTCCCATATTAGTACAGAGTAACACCACAGCATATCCAAAGAGGGGGAAGGAGCTGATGGGGCACAGACTCCCCCACCTCCCAAAATGGTCAAAAATGGAATGAAAAAAGTGCCGATTTTTCTCTTTATGTTTGAGATAAAATTAGAATTATTTTTTCTGTCATGCAATGGACAACCCACTCTATTTCCATTAGTCCCACATTAGTACACAAGGGGTGAGGATTATGGGGTAACAAGCAAAGAAAGTTTGTTTATCCTGAATAGACCCTGACCATCAAAATTTTGGGCTCCGGCAACAGAAAATATTTTTGGCCCTAATCATAGATTATCAAATTTTTACAAATACTGTGAATGAGAAGTGTATGAATATAACTATGTAATGCACCCCTTTAAATGAAAGACTGAGAATAAATGTGAACTGAAGTTGGATTATTATTATTATTATTGCAATTTCTGCGTAAAAATTAACTTGACAGACTCGAATATCATGTTAAATAAACATGAACTAATGTTGCACGAACTTTAAAAACATACGCAACTCAAAGAAAATGATATTTTATAAATAGTCATAAAATTAAAACATTTTAAAACAAGTTTAAAACACATATGAAGAAGCTGAAATAAATTGGGCGCACCACAAGAAACCTAAATCTTCAAATGAGAAGAAAAATCTCTATAATAAAACCGTAAGTCATGTGACTGTCATCAACAGTTCCGGAATGCCTGTTTCACTGGCATATGAAAAATATGCCAGGTGGCCATTTTTATTCAAAATTATTTTTTCGAATAAAACTTCATAACTGTGACATTTTTAGAAAGATCGTTCAAAATAAATTAATATTTGAGAGATGACTTACGTTCAATTATGTATATATTCTCCAATAACTTCAGTTGAAATTAGCTTCGCAGTTCAAATTCTCTATCCATGAAAGTAAACAAAAAAAAAGATTCATTCGTCGTGAAGGTTTAAAATATTAACCCATTAAACCATGGAGATAATCGTTCGTAAAGTTAGTTTTCCGTGAAAGATTTTTTGGAGCGCTTCCTGGTGTCAAAAAAATAATTCGTACCAGTGACACAATCAAAGTTTACCATAATTAAGTGCTATACAACTCAACTTCATTCTTTATATTTTCTTGATGTAAGCTGAATGTAAACAAATACAACTCATGTAATGATATTTAATGAATCAAATTTCGAAACAAATTATCAGTTAATTTGGTATTTATGTATTATACGTACAAGGAAGAGAGACCACCGAAAATGATTGTTAATCACCAATCATATTTACCATTATTAATGAACAATCGCTTTCAAAACAGTAATTTAATATACATTTACAAAATACATAACATCATTAAGTACTTCTGTGTTATTTGGGCGCAAATCTCGCCAATAGAATTTTTAAAATCGCCAATACCAGCTTTTATTTTTCGCGTGTGCAAATTAGAAACGATACTTTTATTTTGAAATCAAATGTTCTGATGGAACAGCTGTCATAGACGCACTGGGCACTATATTAACTATAGAGTTGCAATACAGAGAGAAAAAATGGGTTGCTGTAATTAGAATTACAGGCGGTAATGTTGGCGTGGCGTATTTACAAGTTACGGATCTTAATAGTCAGTAGACATTAAGCAGAAATGCCAAAGAATTATGCAGTTATGAAAACTCCTGAACTATATCAAAATAGGAGAGCAGAGAAAAACAGAGTCCAACAGAAATCGGCATTTAGAAGGAAGTTCGTGAATTTTAATCAGATTCTACGGTCAAAAGTGCTGACAGCATATATGGTTTAAAAGGAATGAGATTATCAAAACTGGCTTCCAAAAGTTCAATGTTTCACCAAACCATACTCGAAAATTACGAGTTATAATATGCACTCCGATTATATCACATTATTCAAAACGTTTTAAAATGAGAACAATGATAGATTTTCTAATCTCCTGTAGTCAAGTCTACAGCCAAAGTTAGCGAGAAACAAACACACAAACAAAAAAATATTGGCAACAATATGGTTCAGTGTAAATGTGGATATCATTAAAGACTTTCACAAAATAGACTTCATTGCACCAAATCGTATTAACTAAAATACGCCATTTGGCCATGGATCCAATTACGGAAAACTACTTAATATGTTTAAAAATTTCCTCATAAGCAAACATATTGCAACTAATAGGCAAACGGATATGAAGCATAAATGCTTAAGTTGGTTAAGCTGTTTTTGTCAAGAAAGATGAAATACATAACAACAAAAAATATGCGAAATCCTACCATGATCGCAAATGTTTTTGATTTGTCTATTAGAATCTTCCGGTTTGGCGAAGGATTACGGAAAAAAAAAATATGAATAAAAGTAACGTGTTACAGCGCTTAACATACATTTAAGGGAGACCAAACTGGTCGCCAGTGGCGGCTAGTTATAAATATACTTATGATATCACTGACAATTTTAGCTTATATAAGTTGTGTAATGAATCTAGAAATTTTAATTTCTTATTCTATTAAGATTGTTTACAATAAAATTGATTTGAAACACCATAAATTTTTGGGCCCCCCTTAAATATGTGGGGTCTGGGAAAGTTCCCCACGTGCCTTGGCAGTAATAGGGAACTGATCCTAAAATAGAAAACAAATTATGAAAAAAAAATTTTTTTTTGAGATTGTCCCAAGCAAAATGAATTTATTGTCAAGCAACAATCGTAGCCAGAATTTAGGGGAGAAGGTGACAACTTTATAGATTATAAGCTACAATGACTTTCTTTTAAATGAAAGTATATGAAACAATCCATTATCACTTTTCAACTTATTTCGGCGGGGGGGGGGGGGGGGGTGCTGGGGTTCGGCTGCGTACCTCCCCCCCCCTCCGTTTTTCTCTGCCTACGGCCTTATTGTCAAACATGATTTCTGTTTATAATGCAGTTCAACATGTATTTCGTAAGACTCAGAACATTATCGAAATTTAAGTCAGCCCCCCCCCCCCCCCCCGAAAAGAAATCCTGGATACGCCACTGGTGACGGCCGATGTGCCAATGGAGGACCGGGATTCTTTAACGGGACAGAATTTTAGGGGGAAATGGCTTCCGGCGCAAAAGCGCGCCAAAGAAGCTTCGAGACTTTCTATCATGTTCTCTAGACTAACTGTGAACCGGATGAGTTTTAAGATAACTGATTATTGTTAATTGCTGAATCGAGGCTATGGAATAATTTTTACATTTACGAAAAGGAAAGAAATAAAAATAAGAGTAGTGGTTTATTGATTTTGAATCAAAGCCAGAATGGAATTAGAATAAAATGTGTTACATTTTAAAATAAGAAAAAGATTTTATGATTTTGAGAGGTACATAAATATCGAAAATTATTAAAATAAATACATTTTTAGGAATTTAGAAATATAAAAAGGAAAGAATGCGGGTTTGTTGAGGAATGAATATTGGGAAGCTTTTAATAATTTAAAGATAAAGACGCAATTTAGTTAGTTAGCTAGTCGCCATTAAATATTGAATTTTAGATATGAGTTTTTTGGAATAAATAGAGTTAAAGATGCTCAGAAAAATGAAACAATACTATTTGATTCTTTAAAATTTGCATTCAAAGCTAAAATTTGAAAGAAAAGAAAAACTTTCATATAAATCCCTATAAAAAAGTAGATTTACTATACTATTAAAGCTTTTACAGAATGCTCTTTACATGTTTTAATATATAGGGTTAGCAAAAAGTAAGTTTCCCACTTCAGAGGGATCTAGAATGCATTCTATTGGTCCAAATGAAGTAAAATTTGAACTACGGATAATTCAAATGATGCGTTTGACATTTATGAAATAAAAAAATAGTTTTAAAAAAATCTGCCAATACGTAGCACTGTAATACACATAAAAACATTTAATATGCATTGTAAATGTAAAAAAAAATCCCTGAAGTCTCAGCCTACAGGCACAGGTAAATTCCAAAGACACAGACCCTGGGGCGCCTATTTATTGGGAATTGCAGAAGAAATGACCTTTTTGCCATGATGCGGCAGTTGGGACCACCCACTTTGAAATCTAAATGTGTCTGTAGGCGGAGCTGGCAGGGATTTTTTTTTTTTTTTTTTGCTGTAAGGGTTCATCCTATAAAAACCTGTCAATATAAAAGTTGTAGATAATAAATATTAATTTGGAGCTTGGTGCGATATAATTAAAGTAAAAATAAAATACAACGTTAAAACACCAGTATAATTGAATCTACAGCGAACCGGTTTCGGTAGTATACCCTCCTCAGTGCTCAAACTCAGGAGAGCACTCAGGCACTGAGGAGGGTATGCTATATGCTACCAAAACCGGTACGCTGTAGATTCAATTATACTGGTGTTTTAACGGTGTATTTTATTTTTACTTTAGTTGTAGATAATGCTAAGATGATTTATAATAAATTTAAGTGGATTTGATATCTTGTGAATTGATAAAGTTATGAATTTTTTTTTCTTCTAAAACCCCTATTTCCCCCCCCCCCCCCCTCTTGAGGCCATTTCTAATGATATCAAAAATCTGTCATACATAAATTTTCAGCCCTTTTGCTAAAAGTAATAATAACTTTAAACGAATTGAATACGTATCATAATTAAGAAGTTATGGGTTTTTTCTGTTTTCACAACCCCCCCCCCTTCCCCTTGGTTCGATTTTGCTCATTAACGAACTTGACCAAGATTTTATGTATCAGTTTGGAAGAGATTTGTGCAGAATTATTGAAGTTATCGTGTCCATAAAAAGTGATATATAAAGTTTTGGGTTCTGGGAGTCATGATCGACGTAGATCTGCAAAAATTTTCCAGATATTCTAACATTGGGGAGAATGTAATAGGTAGTATTTCTTATTATATCTACCTAAAAAAGCAGCAAACATCCCCTTCATTTTCAACAATTTACTCTAATCGCAGAACCATATTTTCCACAGCTGAGTAAGTCTGAAGGAATATCAAGAACATGGCGGTGAATACTGTCCTTTGGTTCTGGCACCAGATGCTGGCCTTTTATGGTAGATATTGTCCTTCAGGAAACCCCACAACCGAAAGTTGCAGGGGTTGATATCCAGCGAACAAGGAAGCCATGTTGTTGGAAACTGGCAGCTGATCACCTGCGTATCTGTGAAATGCTGTCTTAGCAATTGCTTTACACGGCAATCAGTGCGAGGAGGTGCACCATCCTGCATGAAAATTATGTCCTGAAGTCATCCACACTGTTGAAGTTGTGGAATTACAAAATCCCTCAACACATCACGGTACTATTGTCCTGTGACAGAACAGGTTTGGATTTCATTTGCAGTTATCTCTTTAAAAAAATATGGTCCAATGATTAATGTATCCATAAAACCACACCATATTATCAATTTTTCAGGATGTAAGGGTTGTTCCTGGATAGCATGAGGGTTTTCCACTGCCCAAATTCGACAATTGTGGGTATTAATGTGCCCATTGAGGCAAAAGTGGGCTTCATCAGTCCACTGAATGTTCCATGGCCAAGTGACGTCAATCACCATTTGAGCAAGGAATTGAAGTGCAAAAATTTTACATACCTCTGAGTCCCCATCCTACAATAGCTGCACAGGCTTACATTTGTAGGGATAAAAATGCAAAATCTGGTGTAAGATTTTTCGTGCAGTGGAAAACGGCATATCCAATACATAGGAAACAACTGGCACTCTCACACTACCATGCTGCGATTGACTGCTGGCTTCAACGACTGCGGTAGCTACATTTTTTTTATGATAGAAGACTTAATTTGCTTTCGTCCTCTACCTGGAAGAATGCCAAGTTGCCCAGTTGTTTCAAATTTCTTTTATCATTTTGCATAGGGAACATGGAATCATTGGACCTCTTCATATCTGCTCTATACAGCGGAATTCTTTTACAGCTGCAAAGGAGTTCTGCTGGTTCTGGTAGAACAATTTTACCAGTAGCACTTTTTCTTTCAACTAATGCATTATGTGCAGAGAAATAACTAATGCTTGTTCAGAATCCACCTTCTTTTTATC
This sequence comes from Maratus michaelseni, assembly GCA_963931845.1. Taxonomy (NCBI): domain Eukaryota; kingdom Metazoa; phylum Arthropoda; class Arachnida; order Araneae; family Salticidae; genus Maratus; species Maratus michaelseni. The sequence continues at coordinate 257,690,820 of OZ007588.1, read as the reverse complement.
CAAAGAAAAATGCTAATAGCATGTGCTGCAACACAAATGATGTTTCACGTTTTCAATATATGCAAATAAATACCATTTGTGTTACAGCACAACCTATTGGTGAATTTTCATAATAAATTTTTTTATTTGATATATGTCAAGCGCATCATCTGAATAGTTGAAATTTTATCTCATTTGGACCAATAGAATGCATTCTAGAGCCCTCTGAAGTGGGAAACTTATTTCTTGCTAACCCTATAGATGATGTATATATTTATAGCATTTATTAAAAGAACTGAATTTGCCTTTTTTTTTTTCGAATCTATCTATAATTATTTTAACGCCTAGGGGATGGATGTGTCTTGATAAATGTGCATTGAAGCTAATCTACACTGTCAAAATAAACTCCGTGAAAAAACAGAAAAGGTACTGGCAGCAAAGTTGCCGTACCTTTTCCGTTTTTTCACGGATCTGAAATGTTCCGTTTTGGAAACTGAAACGTTTTGTTTTAGACTGAAATTTTCCGTTTCCCCAAACTATTTTCTGTTTTACAAACTAACACTTTCAAATTTCCCCTCACTAACGTGAAACCTATAAAAATAAACTGGATTCGTATTTTTAAAATCAGTAAGAAATTTTTTTTTCTGTGTATGTAGTTTAACATACATTTTTCTCAAGAAATACTTAAGTCACTTCCTTTTTTGCAATATAATTTGCGATACTTTGGTCGTTTTCTTCTGAAAAGTTAGTTCCCTTTTTAATAACGTTGATTACAAAAAGAATGAAAATAATAAATAAGAATTACTGCCAATACTATAAAAAAAAATTCATTCAATAACTAACAAGGGGAGAAAATAAATCAAAATAAGCTGCTTTCCATTTTCACAAGTGCTGTTACCCCGAGTCTTTTGAAGTGTGGTGGAATATTTTTATACCATTCAAGATTTCAAACAGAAATTTTACTTATATTATAACTTTGGCCAGTGAAAAAAGCTGCAAAATTAAATTTTCATAGTTTCGGTGCAAATTCAACATTATAGAACACATTTACTTGGCCTGAAAGTGTTAAATATGCAGATGGTTGCCTTTTCTAATGTTTATTTTTTATATATTTTACCAATTTGCATAAGCATTTTCTTTGAAAATTTATATTTATAAATAAAAAAAATGTTTTAACTCTTACACAAAATAACACGTGTCATCTTCATAAAATTATATATATATTCCTCAATACGTATGTTTTTAATTTCTGTACAGATATAGAGAAATAGTTCCTATAATTTGTCTATATAAGTTTAACTGTGGGTTTTGAGTTATCCAGTTTTTTTTTTCTTTGTTTGCTTTTTAACTTGTCCATGATAGAAACCAGATAGTGAGTACACGAAAGATATTTGCTGTCTTGCTAAATTTAATTTTTCAGACATATTCCTTAAAGGATCATTTAAGTGGAGAGTGAATTTTCAGATAGTCTTTGAAAAACTTCAGGTTATAGAAGATATGCCAAAAATAATTATCTACTTGAGAACCAAACTATTGTAAGTCCACAGATGACAAATTTTATGTCAACAGCTTTTTATACTAAAGAAATTTACTCTTTTGTACCAAACTATCGCTATACTTGTATTATAAATTATTTCAGAGATATTCTGTTTTACATCATCATAAGTCACATATTATCTTGCTTTTTTTTCCTTTTCCTGAAAAATAAGTGAAATGTGACTTGCGATAGTTTGGCTCTCAGGTACAGATTTTTTTTTTTTTTTTTTTTTTTTTACCAGTTAGCTATATATTTTGGAACTTTCCAAATTACTGCAAGACTCCCAAATAGCCTGCCAACTGAATACCAATATTTTTTAACAGAAAATTTCATGGTAGGTTTTTACATTTCTGCAAACCTCCAAAGGTGGTTTATGTAAAACTTGCAAGAAAAATCTAAAAGTAAAATTTTTCTAAGAAATACCAGTATTCCAAATGCAGACGACTTGGGAGCCTTGTTACTGTGATGTAAACATTGTACTAAATCATATCCTATGCTAAATTTTCCTTTGTTGTACATATTTCTTAATTTTATAAAAGAAAAATTATGAAAATACATTGTAATAATTATTTTTGTAGTTACATACATTTTTTCATAATTTTCAACTGTATATGCTGCATCTTGCTATACTCGTGGTTAACTTTTATAGTCACCATCATTAGTTTCCATGAAAATCTGAAGATACCTGTTTTTCCCCACTCTTTTTGTTCTTGACAGTAAAAGCTCTGAAACAATCTCAAATGTATAGTCTGAAAAGAAGTAACCAACTGGGGAATTCAGAATTTGTTATTAGAGAAATACCTTGAAAGCCAATCACCAGTCTTAGCAAAAAATACTACAGCTGATAAGATTTTTCAAAAATTCCCTATCCTTGATCCCATATGAAACTTAAATTGTTTTTGAAATTTATCTTGCACCAGAATGGAACAACTTTTGCTAGAATATTGTCATCAGTCTTGATAATTTTCTTTCACTGCCATGTTTTGGAAATTTAATACAGAATTACACTTTGTGTCAAGTATTAAATAACTATCCTTAAGCCGTTTCCCGAAATCCAAAGAGGCTACTTTCTGACGCATTTTTAAAAATCATTTTTGTTCCAAAAATGGATGAAATTGACAGGCTTTGCTCAGTATAACTATATAATTAAAAGATATTTACCATTGTTTGATAAATACAAAAGATCTTTCAGAAAGTACTGTCAAAGTGGAAGTTTTGAACTGAATTTTCTAATATGACACAGGGAAAAAACTGGTGGTCACATGACCACAGTTGTTTATAACTATGTAAGTAGCTTAATTATCAAACAAGTTGGAAATTGTACATCAAATGTGACAAACGATGTGCGTTCGTACTGTAGCTAGTTATATAAATATTCAGATCTTGAAGATTTTTAATTCTGTGAAATGAATTATATCATCTGCAGATTAATTTCTGTAATAAAACAGGTATCTCGGTCGCTTGACGATTAAACTTCGGAAGCTCCTATAACAAAAAAACACAGATTTTTTTATAAAAAAATTCAAATTTCTTAATAAATATTTGTATTAATATCTTCTAAAGTTTTGATTCGATTTTCATAAAATTTGAAATGTCTTGACAAAATTCTGCAAAGATTATATAGCTTAAATTTCAAATTATTTGGTTGAGTAGTTTTTGCACTGTTATATGGACGGACGGACAGACAGATGGACCAGACGATGACTATAGGTGCTACGTATTTATATAATTACGAACGCACCTAAAAATTGGAAATATATTTTGATTCCTGTCAATTTTATCCATTTGAATTAACGAGCCTAACATTTCAAATTTGAAAATGAGCCAGGATGTTTTGTGAACATTTTTGGATTTGAAAATAACATAGCTACCATTTTTTTTTTTTTTGAAAAAAAAAAGAAAAAAAGAAAATTTATTAAAAATGTTAATGTCAATATAGGAATAAAAAGTTTGACAAAGTCTAAAACAACAGTATTTCCCAAATCATTTACAACTAACAATTCTTTCTTTCCATGCTGAAAACTTTAGTTGTAATTTACATTATCACTAAGTAAATATGCAGATATATAAAGCAAAGCATTTTAATAAAAAATATCACTAAAAAAACAGTAAAGTCAATATCAGGTACCATACATCCTATTCACATAACGAAATCGGTGTGATAATATAAAACGCATAACATAATGTATAACATCAATTTCTGTGCTAAAATTGGTCGAAGGTATCCAAATTAATACTTTTGAAAACCCCCAGAAAATGACACATTTAGCTAAAGATCAAGTGGTAATTGGTATTCATCATTCACTGAAAAATTTTCTCAGATCTTCAAATCTGTAAAAAAATAATTAAAAATTTTTATTCTAAATGTTCTTCCTACACAATAAAAAAAATGTTCGTTTAAAAGGCCATGTTTCTTACATACAAGTAAATAAAATTTCACCTTTTCATTTGGTATGTCTTAAATTCTTAAAAACCTGAAAACTCTAGATTGTTCAATTAAATGCATAAAGCGCAGTGCTTGAAACAAAAATTATAATAGGCTCAGATGTAAATAAAAATGCAAGTACTTCAAAATACTGAACAAAATGACAAATATCTAGATAAATTCATAATAGTTTCTTCATAAATTCCCCCCACCATTAACTTCTTAATAATGGCCTTTGTGAAAAACAATATAACAATCATAATTACCCTAATGAACACAAATTACATTGAAAATAAATATAAACTCAAAGTAGCAGTAAAGTAGACAACACTAAATAAAACAAAAAAAAAGTTTATTGTTACATTACAAATTAAAATAACTTTTGAAATCTCTAAGTCCATTTACTGAATTAATAACAAGCTTAGCAACCACGTTGTTTCTTTTCCCCTTTACTCTAGGGCTTTGCTTCTTGTATCAGGATTAATGTCAGCAAAGATTCTGAAAAATGAAAAAAAAAGTTTGTAATAAAAGACACTGACAAAGCTAAAATATGTAACAAGATGTGTGACATATGGTTGGCATTATACCTTCTACTTTATTTTGCAGTAGTCCTCTATTATATCATGCATACTGATACACAAGAAAAGCTGCAGGTAATATAACCGAGACAAAAAATTCTTAAAAGATAACTTACAATAACTTATATTTTCACCTAGAGATTAGAGTGTACATCTTTACATAAAAATAGTTGACAAGTTATTTTTTATGAAATAAATAAATAAATAAAGGACACTCAAAATTAATGAAGCTGAAATGCATTTATAAAGACATCCACATTCTCTCCAAATAGTTATACAATGAGAATCTGTTTGTAGACTAAATCTGAACTTATAATTGAACATGATATTGGCCCATTGTGCCCAACTTCACTGCTCGTTTCCAAACTCTACTGAAAGTGGTTACATTTATGTGCAGACGAGAGGGACATATGTGCAGACAAATGCAAACTGTTTGTCATCTGGCATACAGACCAACTTGGTTACGTCTCCTGTAAACAGCTTGTCCGGAAACTTACTCCCTTGACGACTATCAGCTCTGAAGCCAATTGCCTGGCAGAAAAGTCACGCTGACATCACGCAATTACTGTCAGATATCTGTCTTGTCACTCTTGTACTGATCGTTGCGTAACATCTGGAATACTTTGAAACCTCTGCCATAGCATGGAGATTACACACCGAAGGACATTCAGAATTCGAGACACTTGGGGCACTGTTTGGGATCGTCCACTTTTCAAGCATCCCAATAATTCTCCTTTTCACAAACATATCCAACTGGCACCCCTGTGACATCTTTTGTCCTTTTTGGTATTTACCAAAGCTTTGTACCAAAACAAATGCAAAAAATGTGACGGAACTGGGCATGTCACTTCAGGCTGTTATATCCCAATTCTGATGTACGCTAGTGCTATACACATGTCAACATACACTGAAATGTTTTGCATATGCACAATCTTACCTTCATATCATGACTCCCAACAAATTATTTCAAGGTATTTTCTCCTTTTTTTTTTCGCTTTTACAAATTATACTTTACTGAGATTTAATTTTAATATTTAAGCATTTTTTTTTTAATTTTCTTACTTTACTTTAATAATTTAATATTTTACTTTATTCTAAAGATTCAGTATAATTTCGAATGCATTAATTACATTCATATTACTATAAAAAAAAAATGATTAGAAATGTGCACAATTCTAAAATCTACACAACCTCTGCTCTGAAGTTATGCAGATTTGAGGGAGTCTACTGTATATTTTGCTAGTAACTCATTTTATTTGAAAAAGAGATGTCAAGTTTCTCAGATATGAGAAAATTAAAGAAAAAAGTAACCAGATTCTATAGCAATAATGTCACCATCTGTTACATAATTTTAAGAAAATTTTAATAAACAATAGCACTTGTTAACCTAATATTTGTCAGATCTACACTAAAACAAAAATACCTTTGAATAAACTCCAGAGTTAAAGCAGCCTTTTCTGGATATTTTATGTTGAATACGAAGAACGATAAAATGCAAAGTGAAATTGCTACCTTGAACTCTCCAGTCCTCAACGCCACATTGCCATCTACTACAACAAAATATTCTTCAGCTGTGAAAATATTTCCACCTGTGAAATAGTAAAAACATAAAATAAAAATTTAGAGACTTATTCAGGTATTATCAAGTAACTTTGCACATAATAAAAAATATCCTTACATACAAACTAAAGTTCCATGAACATTCGGGTCTTTCAGGAGTGCATGCTACTGAAAGCAGCAAAGACTCATTGAAAGTTTATTTCGATATTAGTTTTCTTTGAAAATGCTGTGTTGGTATATTATTTTGATAATCAATAAAATCAAATGGTAATTAGGCAGAATAATTAAAAACTCATTAGAAAAGAATCATTTTCCAAGCTGGCTTACACTCTTGCACATGCCCAATTACTAATCTTCTAGTAGATTTCACGCACTGACAAACAGGGGTCAATGCAGGTTTTTTTTCTTTGGGCCCATTTTGTAAAAAGTAAAGGTTATTTTAGTGAAATTTATTATATTTTTGTGAAAAACAACATTTTGTAACAAAAGTTGAAATCCAGTTACTCAAATTTGAACCAAGCATTTATTAATAAAACTTTTTTAAATACTTTTGATGAAGTTTTCCTTTCTAGTGAACTTGTTTGTTTACAAATTACACATTTTAAAGTGTCACAAAAAGTAAATAAATAAATAAATAAATAAATAGTAAGTTTTTATAGAATAAAATTTTGTGAAAGGACCTATTTCATTAAAAGGAATTTTGTGAAGGCACCCATTTTATTTAGAAATGAGATTGCTTACCAAAACAAACTACAATGCCGCCAAAGGCAACAAGGGCCCAATGCAGATCTTCACCCAAGTAAATTTTTAGATTCGATGTTTGTTTGGAAAAACTGATTATAACTGGCAAAACCCGCTGAGACTAATAATTTATAAGACTGCACTAATTATTGAAATATTTATCAGGCATTTTTTTTTTAAATATAAAATATACAAATCAAACATAGCTATACATACCTGATGTTGCTATGAATGGTGTTAATCTGGACACATTAGCTTCCACATCTTTTGAGAAGACTGGATCCTAAGATAAAATTATTCATTAACATCTTATAGAAACTGCTATAAAACACATTGATCATAAAGATGTTTTACATAAAAGTAATTTAATATCGAAAAAGATAGAATGCTGTGGAAAATTATTAGCTAAGAAAAAAATATATTCCAGGGCTCTTCAAATGCAGTCACCATGCAATTCACCACTGGCAATTAAACATTCAAAAATATTCTGCATAAAATTTGGCTAAACCTGACATATATTCCAGATGATTGCACTTTCTGAATTATTTTTAAATTAGTCCGATGTGTCAATCCCAAAAACTTTCTTCTTTCTCATGCATGAATTATTTCAAAAAATTGTTACACATGTTAAGCCTTCAGTGTTTACTTCAATACTACACCAACTTTGATTGTCATCTTAAGTTTCTGCTTTATTTTACTAAGAATAAAAATGAGTTAATCCAAACATTTAGTAAAATCAACATTTGTTATTTTTTTTCTACATCAGCTGTGTGAGAATCTGGAAGGGAATTGCCTGCCATTTCATGAACAGCAAATGCACAACAGAACTGTGAAAAAGAGAAAAATTACTATTCTAGTATCCCCTTCGGCAGATTGTTCCCAAATTCACACGAGACCTGCTGGCCATAGCCAAAAACATACATGTGAAATTTTGTTCAATTTTATGCATAACTTCATGCACTTTTCAATGGTACATTAATGAAAATGGCACAAACATCACTATTACAGTGCTCCCTTCTGGCAGAATATTTTAAAATTAAAGATGGATCTATAGCCAAAACATACACAAAAAATTTGGTTTAGTTCTATGCATAATTTCATATACTTTTAGATGGTACAAGGTAGACAGACATTTTGTAAACATTTTTCGGGATCTCTGAACCATAAAGCATGTAAATCTGTCAAAAGCCGGAAGAAAAAAAAATCTATTACAATACTTTCTTCTTTCTAAAGAAGTAAAAACCAATTTTTTTTTAAAGAGCAGAAAATTATTTAAATTTCCAAAAGCCCCCCCCCCCCCCCTCTCCCAGATAACTAAAATAATTTTAAGACTAGAATAATTTACTTATTTGTGGCATAATTTAAAGAACAAAAATTTGATTAATTTAATAAGAAGCATTAGACAGAGTTCATACACATTTCCCTAAATAAAATCAAGGACTGTTAAGGACCAAAAAAATTAAGGAACTATATTTAAAGTTATATTATATACAGAGATGGGAATGCTCGGGAAAAAAACTTTTTTTTCCATTTTTTTATGAAGGGGTATTTTTTAATTTTTCCGAATTGGAAAAATTGAAATTTAATTTATAAAATAATAAAGTCAAAATTTTATTATGACTGCATTCTGATATTTTTTCTTTATATTTTTTCATGTTCTGTGTCTCCCATGAAAATGTTAACATAGAAAATATGATCTGTAAGCAGTTTAGGAAGAACTTGAGTCCTTTAAAAGGATCCTTTACAATTTTTTCATCATAAAACATAGGACCCTTCAAAGAATTCAGGATATTTTTCAATTTCCATTCTGAAACCTCCAGAAATTTGATGATTTTAGAATAACAAAACATGTCACATAACAGCTGAAATCGCCAATGAATCTCTTCTAGCTGTATATACAGTAGTGGCCAAAATTGTGGAAACCTTTTGGGAAAAATATTTTTTTTAAGTTTGATGTCTCTAACATCCAATATTTTTTAGTTATACCATAAAAGCTATATACCACTGGAAAGATAATTTAATCGAAAATATCATGCAATACAGTTTGTTCAATTCTAATTAATTTATTGAACATTATAGCCAAATAATCAGAAAAGGGCAGTAAAATCTGGTTAGGTTGATGATAATGATTTTTCTTTTTCTTGAATGTAGGCAATGCATATGAATGTTTGGAGTGTCAGACAGATTCCATTTTATTTGGTAATGTGTCAATCAAAGCTAGGGTAGGATTTAAAATATATATATATATATATATATATATATATATCTGTCATATTTTGGTACTTATAGGAAGACTTTCATCACTATTTTTTATGATTGCTATCAAGTTGTTAAAGTTCTTTGCCACCTTTCAATTTTTGAGTTAGTAAACATAATAAAATTAAAACATCATTAAGAGTTGATTAGTTATCCAAAAATCAATGTGTAACAATATTTTTAAGTATAGAAAGCTATGGTTATGAAGAAATTTGAAGTAAAATTATAAATAAATTAACAAAGAATATGTCTAAGTCCAGCACAACACGACTGGTAAAGACAGGAAAAGGTTAAGGAGAGCAATTGGCAGTAGAAGAGTAAGGTCCTTGTGTATAGGTAACAGAAAAAATTACCTTGGTGAATGCAACATGAAATGGTGCACTGAAATGTGGAGTTGAATCAAAGTATACAGTTCTGTAGAGAATGCAGTATTTTGGTCTAAATGCTAGAATTTCATGAAAAAAAAAATATATATAAATCAAATAAAGGTTGAAAATATTAAACTGAGCTAAAATGCATGTTTACTAGACAGAGAAATAGTAGGGTCATGTTATTTAGATTTTTAAAATGTTTTTTTTTTATGGAATTCTAGCATTTAGACCAAAATACTGCACCCTGCACAGAACTGTAATTTGTTTCAGCTCTCCATTACAGTGCATCATTTCATGTTGCACATACCGAGATGATTGTTTTCTGTGACCTATACACAGGGGCCTTAATCTTCTACTGCCAATTGCTCTCATGCCTTACATCTTGTTTTGCTTGACTTAGACATCCCTTTGTTTATTTATTTGTAATTTTAATTCAAATTTCTTCATAACTATAGCTTTCTACACTTAAAAATATTGTTACACATTGATTTCTGGGGTAAATAATCAACTCTTTATGATGTTTTGTTAATTTTATTATGCTTTACTAGCTCAAAAATTGAAAGGCGACAAAGAACTTTAGCAATTTGATAGCAATCATAAAAAATAGTGATAAAAGTCCTCCTATAAGTACCAAAATATGGCATACTTTTTTTTGAAATTCTATTGATTGACACATTATCAAATAAAATGGAATCTGTCTGGACACTCCAAACATTCATGATCAAACATTCATAAAATAACTATAATTGATCAAACTGTATTGCATGATATTCTTGAGTAAATTATATTTCCAGTGGTATATAGTTTTTTGTTGTTATTATTTTTTTAATTATCTATACTGGTAATTGAACAAATGCAATTGAAAAATCATTTCAACTGAGGCATGATATATTACAAACAATGGTGTTAAATTAAGCAAGAAAAGCTACTGTGAAAATTCTGAGAATAAAAGACTAACTTTTAAAAGCTGACTTTTTTTTGTAATATATTCATGTAAAGTGAAAAACAATATTTTCTTTAGTATGCAGAAATTTAAAAAATGTTTATTATTTTAAATCTTTTAAGAAAATGTAACTTGATTTTTTACAAATGTTTCACAAAATAATTTTTCCGAAATTTCCAATTTTTCCAGAAAAAAAAATGGAAAAAAACTGTTTTTTTTTTCTGCCACTTCAAAATTTCCGAAAATTTTACATCTCTAATTATATAGTTACTAGGGGGCTCAGCCTCCTACTCGCTAACGCTCACCAACCCCCTGTGAATTGCGAAGCAATTCGCATTGAGAGCGCTTCGCGGTCACAGCTCGCTTCGCTCGCTCGCCCCTTTTTTTCAGCAATTATAGCCGGAATAAGTTCTACGATAAAACATTTGAACATATGAAATTGACAATTTATTTTAATGTAAAAAAGTAATTCTCCATTGAAAACACAACTGAAAATGCATTTATTTGGCGCTACCAATGGGCATATAAATCATTTAAATACTATGAAAAAAGGATTTTTCATACAGCACGACTTAAATTCATTAGAAAAAAAACTATGTTATAGGAAGATAGTTTGTTTTATTTCATCAATACACCAACAGATGGCGGCAGGTGATATCTAGACAGTTGATTTTTTTTTCTCCGTCTTTTGAGTGATTGAAATTCGTAAATGAATTCTAAATTAGAGTTGAGAATTCATTTGAAATTAATGATATTGCTCATAATTAAAAAGAGGAATCATCTCAGACGCTTTGGATTACGTACATGTTATTTGATTTTTAATAATTGCAAGTTTGAGTTTCATTCTATGGTTTCACTTCTCTCACACTGACTGCCATATTGGACGGAGGCGGAGCTGATCTAACACAATCTAGTCTGTTCATTGGTCAGAGCTCTGCAAACTACAGTTGTTGCCAAATCATAAGTTACAAATTCAGCCCTTTTTTCGCGCCACGTAAGACAAATATATATATAGATATTATAACTATATATTGAAAACTAATGAATTATAATTTAATTAGCATTTTTAATAGTTTCACTTTGTTAAATATAACTTTTAAACATTCAAATGGCAGCGGAAGTGGAGGGGTTTTGTATGTGGCAGTAGAAATTTAAAAGATTATCACTTAGTTATTTCAAAATAACAAATGCAGCAGGGGGAAAAAATAAAAAGGGAAATTTTAAGATCGTAATCTTAATGTGCAGGATTTTATTTTTATTTTTTGCGTGGAAGAGCAGGAGGAGGGGGGGGGGGTTGAATGAAATTTATGTGATCAATTATTCATTGTTCCAATAAATAAATAGAGCAGTAAAAGTTTAAAAATTGAAGTTTTTTTTGTAAATAAAATATTTAGTGAAATAAGAGCTTCACTCCTGATTAAGAGATATTTGGATAATAAAATTAAGGACTTTAGAATCTTTTGCAGATTTGGCATAAAACTAAGAACTTTTAAGGAGAAAAATTTACAGACTGTATGAACCCTGTTACATACATTTACTTTTTAAATATATATTTTAAGGATATTTATTATACCATATTTCCTACAAAAACAAAATAACTTTAATACATAAATGTAATACCTACCACATTAATTTGAAACAGCTCTTCCTCTTCTTCACCAAAATTGACCTGAATTAGAAGTACAGCTCCTACAATTTCTGCAGTGTTGTTACAACCAAGTTTCTCAGCAATTTTAATCTTGTTTATGCATTCAGAAACTGCTTTTTTAGATTTGGAAGCCCTAAAATTATGAATGATTCTACCTTTGATGGTTAAATTTTCAGATATTTGATCCTCAATAGCTGTTGTAGCCAGCAAAATATTAGCGTGACCAATAAAAAAGTTGTATTCAAACACAGACCACTCTTCTTTGATTATCTTAACACTATTTTTGCTGTTTATGATGCATCGTTGTGAAGCATAAGTTTAAATCCATCAATTCTTTCACTTTTTCTTCATTATTTACTTTTACTTATATTACTTTTTTGCTTTTACTGAGAAGCCAGTCTTTATGGGCTAACTGGGAAGCTTTTGTTTCCCCATCTGGCAATTCATTAGGTTGCCAGTTGTTGCATCCATAACTGTTTCGAACTGTTTTTTTTATACATTTTTCAGACTCAACATCAAATAGATCAGCAAAACCTTTTCTGCATTTTTTATTTTCTAAACAGCTCTCCATTTTTTTTTTATGAGAGTTGTTGCACCGTCAGCTATAATTGTGTTACCACATCTGTCTTCAAATGTAGCTGGGTACTTGGATGTCAGTTTTTTTGCTATGATTCGCAAATTCTTGCGTCCAGGTGAGGAGCTAATTCTCGAAATATTTTCTGTTAGAATTCTGATCTTTTCAGAATAAATGCATTTTCTTATCCTGTTTTTTTTTTTTTTTTTGTCACAGGCTTCCAGAACTTCTCTAGGAAACAAATTCCATGGTACGCTAAAACTTTCAGCCCAATTATTATTAAACGGCCGTAACAATTGGAATGAACTGCTGGTGGATTGAAACGTTGGATCATTTTTAAAAGGCTCAAAGGGATTATTTGAGCTTTGAAACTGTACTGGTACAGGCACTTTCGACACTATTGCCTCATTATTTTCTTCGAATTCAACATTGTATACAATTTGCTGTTGAGATGCAGTATTGCTCTCCAAACAAAATTTGGCAAAAAAGGATAGCAGCTTTCTGACTTGGATTGGTTTAAAATATCCGATATAAAAGAATCTTCGAAAAATTGGCAATCATCTTCATAATCCATGCCAAGATCTTTTAGCCGATCAATAACTTTCTGTATGATATCCTGATCAACACCAGGTAAACCTTTTTTAATTAGTTCTTCCATACTAAATTAAAATAAATAAATAAATAAAGGAAAATAAATTATATATATGTATGTATAATAGAGATAATAGTATAAGTATGTAGATAGATTAAACACATCTAATGATTCAGAATAGAGGTTATGGCAATTATATTTTAAACTACTTATGACAAATGTTAGAATTACAAATCCAATGCAGCTTTTAGACGCCATTTGTTTTGAAAAAGGCTGTTTCATATTAAAATGCAAAACTAAGTTTTGATATTATCTTCTGGATAAGTAAGTTTGTCCATGTTCTAAAAAGTAAAACACTAGAATCATCATTTTGGTACATAACCATATTAGCAAGTTATGATAATTAGAATTTTATGAAATTTTACAGCTAATTATTTTTAGCGCCGAAATTTCATAAAATTCAAATAACTCGCTCAATTTTGGTCAAGTACAGTAATGATTCTTTTGGTGTTTTACTTGTTAAGGCATGGAGAAAATGTGGCAACTTACAGGCCTCCCCCCACCCTCCCAGTAGCAAAAAATCCTCCAAGTGTCTGCAACAGATATTTCAGCGGCAGAAAATAATCTGCAGGTAAACTGTTACCATTCAGGATTGACAGGTCTTTGGCATGTGTCCATTTTTGAAAGTTTAAACTGTTATGTCCAAAAATCTATTAAAAATGTCAAAAACCTCAAATACTACATTTGATATGAAAATTTTACATTAAATATCACACATATCATATGAACAATACAACATAACATGTAATGTTTAAAAAGTCTTTTAGTGTATATCAATAATATCTAGTAAAGTATTACTGTTACATGCAATTTTTTAACTTAATTTCTCGATACTTACCAGCAACCTATTGGCGAATTTCACATTTATTTCCTGCGATTAATTGAAGAAATCTGACATTTTCCTGCTACCAATTAACATTTTTTTTTTTTGCCGACCAATAAGCGAATTTCCAAATTTTTCCTCTGACTGACGCATTTCACAATATTTTCCTGCAACCCACAGACGAATTTTGCGATATTCTTCTGCATCTGATGGCAGAACCGAGGTTTTTTTTCCTGTGACTGACTGAAGAGATTCACGATTTTTTCCCCATAACAGACTGATGAATTTTGAGATTATGATGAGATTATGTATATGCAGTTATAAAAAAAACAGACAGCGACTACTTTTCACAGATTTTCTGTTTTGAACTTGCTGGCGAGATGCACGCACAGTATATGAGCAAACGCTGTTGGTCCAAAGAGAAGGGATGTTGGATAGAAAAAATTTATATTTAGCTTGCAATGAATGATGAGATGCGCACTAAGGGTGCACAGTAGATCATCGCACTCCTCCAGATGTGAAGCGAAAGTGTGGCTGTGGCACCATGCCCATCGATGAAGATAAAAAAAAATCTGAGCCGAAGAAAGTTTCATGAAAAAAAAAAATTCTGCAGAAAGAGACAAAAATTGCAACATATATTGCCCGTCTTGAACTTTCTGCTACCGGGGAACAGCCTTGAACATTCTGCAAGGGTCAATGCAAGGTTTTTTTTTTCTTGGTGCCCATTTAGTGAAAAATAAGTTATTTTTGCGAAATGTATTATATTTTTGTGAAAAATAACATTTTGTAATGGAAGATGAAATTTAGCTACTCATTTAAACAAAGCATTCAAGTCCTTCTGCTAAAGTTTTCGTTTTTGGTGAACTTGTTTTGTTTGCATTTTAAAACATAAAATAAAAATAATTAATGAAGAGTTTGTTTTTATGGAATGGAATTTTATAAAGGGACCCTTTTTGGTGAACTTGTTTTGTTTGCAAATTACACATTTTAAAATATAAAATGAAAATAATTAATGAAGAGTGTTTTTATGGAATGGAATTTTATGAAGGGCCCTATTTTATTAAGAGGAATTTTATGAAGGGACCTATTTTATTAAGAAGAATTTTATGAAGGGACCTGTTTTATTAAGAGGAATTTTGTGAAGGGGCCTGCTTTGTTAAATGCATTTTTGTGAAAGGGCCCTAAATAAGCCCCAATTTTTTCTGGATCAACACCTGTATAGAGACCATGTAAAAACTTAATTTTGCATTTTATTATATGTAACAGCCCTTTGCAAAACAAATGGCATATCTAAAAGCTGTATTTTATCTGAAATTGGTACTGTACTTCTGTCATAGGCAGTTATAGAGATAATCGCTAAAATCTCTATTTTGAATCACTCTGTGTGCATAAAATATTGTAATTTATATTAAATATTAATTGTAGTCAACAACTATTGCATGTTTCAGAGAAATTAAATCTTCAGAAAAGACGGAATATGAATTAAGGGGGTAATAATCTAATAATTCATCAAAGAAAACAGATTTTAAAGAGAGATTTTCACTATTTTCCAAAATATATAGATTTGATTTAGGTGAATAATAAGATTTGTGCAGATTAACTACAAAGCATATTTTATTAGGCATTGTTAAAATAAGCAGTATTTTTCCAAATGTTATATTACTCTCATTTCTTAAAATTGATAGAAACATGTTTATTTTGTAATTTATTCCCCTGAAATAAATATTAGGAGATTAGCATCTTTACAATCACCAATTTTATCCGCAATTATCTTCTGCACATTTTTATCATGCAGAATTGGGCAATATTGGCTAATCATTAAAAATTTCATTTGTTGCAATGTAGGATTGGAGAAACTGATGTCTTTCAGAAAAAGGTCTTTGTGAGATTTTTGAAATTCTGTGCATGTTTTACACATTTTTAAAAATATGAATGCTTAGCCTCAAAGCGCAATGTCCACATTCTAATACGAGGTCAAAATTCCTTAATAAGTACAGGATAATGTGTTATAAAATGATGTTTAGGACGAAGAGGTATATTGGGGAATGCCACCCTTGCTTCTAAGTAATCTTCTATGAGATCTTGTAAGAAGCATATTTGCTGAATAGTTACTGTTGGTGCACACACAATTTCTGTAATTTTATGAAGAAGTGTTACAAGATCCAACATTTTACTTTCTTGAATCTTAAAGACATCCCAAAAAATTACTGAGAATAGCCGCAAAAAAGTCCAGTTTTGTACAGCATGTCCTGATAACTTGGAAACTTTGGCATTTAATTTGCAAGGCTTATCACTACTATCAGATTATCCTAATTTAAATAGCAATTTTTCAATTGAGAACATCTATACTGGAAATATGTTTTTCCTCAATCAATCTTTTCACAAATAAATAAAGATCATATGATACTACACCTTCAAACAGGTCATGGCTAAGGCAAGGTGGTAATCCTTTACCGCAGACATGGAAGTGCTTTAATTCGTTAAATATAGAATTAAATTTAATCCCATTCCATTCAAATTGTGCAAGTTTGAATCCGATATAACTTGTAATTTTCTTTATTTCTTGGTTCAAAATGTTTAAGATGGAAATTTTCAGAAAACATGTCTTTTTTATGCACTAAGCAATAACGGCACAAATGTGTTGCTGAGCTAAAATTTTCAGTAAAGCCACCTATACAGTGGCTGCCCAAATTATCCCCAGTTATTGCAAATAATGAGCCTTGGATTAATTTGCCTTTATTATTGATGCCATCTTGCAGAGACTTCAAATCTTCTATTAAAGGACGAAAAACTGCCTCCTTACCAAAATATTCAAAATCTTTTTGCCGGCACAGCAAAACTAATAGCAAAGGCTCAATTTTGGAACGAAACCAGAGATAAATGTTTCCCAATGTATAATAAATTGCAAGAATTTTATGCTTTGTTTTTCCAGATCCTAACAGATTTACAGTTTCAAAGCTATCTTGGAACAAGAGAATTTCTAGCATATTTGATTTAAAAAATTTATTTGTGGCATAAACTGCTCCATCTTTGAAGTCAGAAAGAACTTTACTGTTAGTGGCCAGTGGATTTTCTAATTGTTTAGCAACAGAGTTATTACTAATTAAAGTTAAAATACTTTTAATTATTGGCACATAATGGAATTTACAAGTTCTATTATTTTTATTTTTACCTAACAAATATTCAACAGGTTCAACATAAAAAAAATTTTGTTTGAAATACAACCGTCTTTGGTTGTCTGACCTCAGCACACCATTGTCTGAAAAGCACATCAGATAGTAAATTATTATCTGTCACAAGATTTATAACTTCATTTATATGAGCTTCTTCTATTTCTTTAATTTTCTGCAATTTGGTACGTAGCTGTTGTACCAAGTTTTCATTATATAATTCCGTAATGTCTTTTATTTCATTCAATATGGTATCGATTATAAACACAGGAAGATGGTGCTTTGACATTAACTTTAAGCATAATAAGCCTAATCTACTTTCGATAGCGCTTGAAAGATTTTCTGTATTTTCTACATCATTACTGCATGCAATGGACTTTTCATCTGTGTCAATAATATTATCAGCAGCCTTAACAGCTTCAAGTTGAGTAGAAACTGTAGTAGCATATTGTTGGGTATGTTTTCTGGACAAGTGGGAGGAAAATGTCGATCTACACTGCTCAAAACAATTAAAGGATATTTGAAGTTTTATATAAAATAAAGATATAAACGAAATTTTTTTTGCCGAAAATAGAAGAAGAGAATCACAAATGCAAATTTTTCTGGTTTTCAAACTGTGGAGTATGCAAATTTTGAGTTCGATGTCAAAAACGTCGCTTCAGCGGCAGCGAATGAAATTTGACTTTCACCTGGATAAAAGAGAATGAAGACAAGGATGATCGGCATTCAGTGATTGCTTTGTTTCGATGAGTACGATGTCTCAGCGAAGTCATTTGACAGATTCAGAAGCTTGGAGAATTGTTGGTAGGTTAGAAGGGGGCCAAACTCAAGCCGAAGTAGCGCAAGCCATTGGAGTGTCACAAAGTGTCATTTCCAGGATCTGGAACCGTTTTTTGGAGAGTGGATGTGCAGGCCGAAGACCAGGGCAAGGTCGTAGACGGGCAACAACGCCCAATGAAGATCGGTATTTAGCGTTAACAGCTCGGAGACACCGAAACATGAACGCTACTCTTCTCCAACAACACCTTCGCTCGGCTACAGGCACCACGATTTCAACTCAGACTGTCCGAAACCGGCTCCATGCTGTAGGTCTGTATGCTCGCCGACTGATGGTATGTGTTAGATTAACATCAAGGCATCGTCGCGACCGCAGGGAGTGGGTAACCGAGCATGTCAACTGGAGGAGAAATGAATGGAGCAATATTCTGTTTTCTGGCGAGTCCCGTTTTTCTGTGCATCCGGAAAATAGGCGTATTTTCATCTGGAGGGACCGTGGCAGTAGGAATAATCCTGCGTTCGTGCACGAAAGTGTCAGATTTGGCGGTGGAGGAGTGTTGGTGTATGGTGGCATCTCCATTGATGGGCGCACTGACCTCTACATCATTCGAGATGGAGCTCTGACTGGTCGCCGATATAGGGATGAGATCCTCAGACCTATTGTAGTCCCTTACGCTGCAGCAATCGGAGATAACTTCATTTTAATGGACGATAACTGCAGGCCACATCGTGCAAACCTGGTGGAGGATTTCCTTTTCGAGGAAGGAATCATTCGAATGGAATGGCTAGCGTGTTCTCCAGACATGAATCCAATCGAGCACGTTTGGGACGCTCTAGGAAGACGAGTTTCTGGCCGCCAACAACCCCCACAAACTCTCCAAGAACTGGAAAGAGCTCTTCTGGAAGAGTGGGGCAGAATACCCCAACTCGTCATTAATAGCCTCATTGAGTCCATGCCTCAAAGGTGTTCAACGTTGCTGGCCGCCCGTGGAAACCATACCCCCTACTGAAAATGATTTTCTTTGAAGAAAACACCTTTTCTTATTCTTTTTTTCTCATATGCACAAATTGTGTTTTTTTCCCATATGCACAAATTGTGTTTTTTTCCCTTTGTACACAAACGCGCAATAAAATGCATTTTTTTCTGCCAAACATGTGTAATTTATTCTCATATAACCTACTATGTCTGTCGACCATGTATCAATCAGCTAAAAAGTTTCCCAGATACAAAATCCACCTAAAACTGCAATATCCTTTAATTGTTTTGAGCAGTGTATTATGAAACTGTAAATTACATTTTTCAAATGAGCCAGTAATAATGTCATTTTTTCTAGGTCCTGAAGATGTTTAATTATTTCATTTTTACTGGCACAACGCTTTTTACATTCATTCAGTGAACACTGATAGCTTAATCTCTGAAAGCCATGAGATAAAAATTTATTGTGGTCTCTTGATGTATGAGATTTCAGAGAGGTCACTTTAATAAACCTTCTCGAGCAATTGGAAAAACCACATGGGTAGCTAAATCTGCTTTTATTTTTATGATGAATTTGTAAATGAATAATGTAAGATTTAAGTGTATCAAACAATGATTGGCAAATTTTGCATTTTAACTTGACTTTAGCAGTCTCATCCATGATAAAAATATAGAACCTAAAAAATTAATGAAAAATTATTTATAAAATAGAAAGTTTAATCCAACATCTAAAATCTGACATACATAACATAGGTTTTGAAAGAATGTCAGCAGGGCTAGAAATTAGTAACTAAGCTGTCACAGGATGCCTACAACTTATTTCCTAAATGCCAAATTACATTTCATGGTTGCAATTTTATATTATACTAGCTGACCCGACCGGCGTTGCCCGGGCCTGTGATGAATGACCCTTAAATGAACCTCAAATTTGTATGATTTTATATCTGGGTCATTCCATGTCAAAACAACCCAGAGCATGCACCCACCATTACCAATTTTGATAAAATTTGGTGTATTTGTAGAACTTTTACTGCTGATTCAAAAAATATCAATTATATTAAAATTAGCTTTTAAATATCTTCCAAGATGGCCGATTTGCCGCCATTTTGAATAGCACATGTAACAACATAAGTCTTAACTCCTTTCAGGTTTAATCTAAAACCTTCAAATTAATTTTGTTTTGTT
The DNA here is from genome assembly GCA_963931845.1 of Maratus michaelseni. Lineage (NCBI taxonomy): Eukaryota > Metazoa > Arthropoda > Arachnida > Araneae > Salticidae > Maratus > Maratus michaelseni. The sequence goes on along the minus strand of OZ007588.1, from coordinate 257,670,625 downwards.
CAAAATAAAGTTTTTGATTCTAAAAAAAATGTTTACGAACATAAGGAAAGAGAAATATTGCATGTTTAAAAAATCACGGAAATATAATTTTATCATCATATTCTTTTGAGACATTACCATTACTTTATGCATGTGGCAGGGAAAAAGACTATGCTGAAGCACGGATGGAAGTGTTTATTAAACAAAAATTAAAGTAAACCGGTGTCAAATTTAACAAGGCATAATTTTGTGGTTGTGAAATGCAATAATTTAGTTGCACTGGATGACTAATGTCTGCTAATTTCTAACCCTGGTTGTCCAGTTGCCATGGTAAATTATATCATTGGCTGGCAAGATTTTCTTAAAATCCCCTGCTCCCCCCGCTCGGTTAGGCATATATTACAAATTCTATATTAAGAAATCAGGGACACGAACATCATGAAATGTTATAAGGTAGTACTTGGGATTAATACTTATTTGTATGAGAAATTTTGGTACTTCTCTATTATCCTATCGACCACTTTTCATAACAAAAAACTATCGCCAAACTGTAACGCCAAATAAACGGGAAAACGTTGCCATTGGAATACCAAAATAAATAAAAATAAAATATAAGAATTTAAGGACACAATTGTTATTTTAATTAATGAAATCTATACTTAATATTATAAAGGAGTAAAGATTGTTTGTTTGTTTGTTTGTTTGTAGGGGGGTAATCTCTGAAACTACCGAACCGATTTCAAAAGTGATGGTGGCAAATTGATGGTGACAACCCCTGCTCCAACATAGGCTATATTTTATGTCGATGCCACTAACCCCAGGGGGTGCAGGAGCAAAAAACGTTCTAAAACTGCCATTTTTTAGCTATCAAATTGGCTATCAAGCCCTGAGAGCTTGCCAGCCGGTTCTGTATGTATGTATGTACGTACGTAATGCGATAACTCTTCATAGAAATATCCGTTTTCCTTCAAATTTTGTTTATAGGTTCACTATGTTATGGCGCTTCTCTGATTAGTTTTCGGGATTGATTAGTTAAGTATAAAGGGGGAGGATCAGGGGGCTAATCCCCCCCTTAATTTATATAAATGGGTTTTTCATGCAAAATTGTTCCGTTTTCCTTCAAATTTTGTTTATAGGTTCATTGGGTTAAGACGCTTCCCTGATTACTTTTCGGGATTGATTGGTTAAATATAAAGGGGGGAACGGGAGGGCTAATCCCTCCTTAATTTATATAAATGGGTTTTTCAAGCAGAATTATTCAGTTTTCCTTCAAATTTTGTTTATAGGTTCACTGTGTTAAGGCGCTTCCCTGATTAATTTTTCGGGATTGATTAGTTAAGTATCAAGGGGGGAATGGGGGGGGGGGGGGCTAATTCCCCCCTTAATTTATATAAATGGGTTTTTCATGCAGAATTATCCCATTTCCTTCAAATTTTGGTTAAAGGTTCACTGTGTTAAGGCACTTCTCTGATTAGTTTTCGGGATTGATTAGTTAAGTATAAAGGGGGAGAACGGGGGATAATCCCCCCCCCCCTTAATTTATATAAATGGGTTTTTCATGCAGAATTATCCGATTTCCTTCAAATTTTGTTTATAGGTTCACTGTGTTAAGGCGTTTCCCTGATTAGTTTTCGGGATTGATTGGTTAAGTATAAAGGAGGGAACGGGGGGCATATCCCCCCTTATTTTATATAAATGGGTTTTTCATGCAGAATTATTCAGTTTTCCTTCAAATTTTGTTTATAGGTTCACTGTGTTAAGGCGCTTCCCTGATTAGTTTTCGGGATTGATTGGTTAAGTATAAAGGGGGGGAACGGGGGATAATCCCCCCTTAATTTATATAAATGGGTTTTTCATGCAGAATTATCCCATTTCCTTCAAATTTTGTTTATAGGTTCACTGTGTTAAGGCATTTCCCTGATTAGTTTTCGGGATTGATTGGTTAAGTATAAAGGAGGGAACGGGGGGCATATCCCCCCTTATTTTATATAAATGGGTTTTTCATGCAGAATTATTCCGTATTCCTTCAAATTTTGTTTATTGGTTCACTGTGTTAAGGCGCTTCCCTGATTAGTTTTCGGGATTGATTGGTTAAGTATAAAGGGAGGAACGAGGGGGGGGGGGGGCTAAACCCCCCCTTAATTTATATAAATGGGGTTTTCATGCAGAATTATCCCATTTCCTTCAAATTTTGTTTATAGGTTCACTGTGTTAAGGCGCTTTCCTGATTAGTTTTCGGGATTGATTAGTTAAGCATAAAGGGGGGGAACGGGGGGATAATCCCCCCCCCCTTAATTTATATAAATGGGTTTTTCATGCAGAATTATCCGATTTCCTTCAAATTTTGTTTATAGGTTGACTGTGTTAAGGCGTTTCCCTGATTAGTTTTCGGGATTGATTGGTTAAGTATAAAGGGGGGAAAAGAGGGCTAATCCCCCCTTATTTTACATAATTGGGTTTTTCATGCAGAATTATTCCGTATTCCTTCAAATTTTGTTTATAGGTTCACTCTGTTAAGGCGTTTCCCTGATTAGTTTTCGGGATTGATTGGTTAAGTATAAAGGGGGGAACGGGGGGGGCTAATCCCCCCCCCCTTAATTTATATAAATGGGGTTTTCATGCAGAATTATCCCATTTCCTTCAAATTTTGTTTATAGGTTCACTGTGTTAAGGCGCTTTCCTGATTAGTTTTCGGGATTGATTAGTTAAGCATAAAGGGGGGGAACAGGGGGATAATCCCCCCCCCCCCTTAATTTATATAAATGGGTTTTTCATGCAGAATTATCCGATTTCCTTCAAATTTTGTTTATAGGTTGACTGTGTTAAGGCGTTTCCCTGATTAGTTTTCGGGATTGATTGGTTAAGTATAAAGGGGGGAAAAGAGGGCTAATCCCCCCTTAATTTATATAAATGGGTTTTTCATGCAGAATTATCCCATTTGCTTCAAAATTTGTTTATAGGTTCATTGGGTTAAGACGCTTCCCTGATTAGTTTTCGGGATTGATTGATTAAGTATAAAGGGTGGGAACGGGGGGCTAATACTGCCCTTAATTTATATAAATGGGTTTTTCATGCAGAATTATTCCGTATTCCTTCAAATTTTGTTTATAGGTTCACTGTGTTAAGGCACTTCCCTGATTAGTTTTCAGGATTGATTGGTTAAGTATAAAGTGGGGGGGAGGGGGGGCTAATCCCCCCCCTTAATTTATATAAATGGGTTTTTCATGCAGAATTATCCCATTTGCTTCAAAATTTGTTTATAAGTTCATTGGGTTAAGACGCTTCCCTGATTAGTTTTCGGGATTGATTGGTTAAGTATAAAGGGGGGGAACGGAGGGGGTAATCCCGCCTTAATTTATATAAATGGGTTTTTCATGCAGAATTATCTGATTTTCTTCAAATTTTGTATATATATTCATTGTAATTAGAGATTTACCTGATTAGTTTAAGGGGTTCATTAGTTAACTATGAGGGGGGTAACGGGGGGGATGACCCCCCCCCTTAATATATTGTTTATTTCTTTATTTTTCGATGGGCTTATTTCAAATTCTTTGAAATAAGAGTATAATATACAATTAGTGTGAATAGCCTGTGAACTCATTGCCCTCAGTTTGACTGGGCAGTTTTATTTTTATTTTTTATACTGAAGGAGCTAGAAATTTGAAATTTGTCATTGTAGTTACTTATAAGATGTAAATGCTCTCTAAGAACAAAATAAAAAAGAAATTGAAATTTAAAAGGGTGAAATGAGCGAAAAGCGTTATAAAAACAGTCTAAATTAAAATTTCTATGAAATCTCTGGAACTACAGAACCGATTTCAAAAGTAATGGTGGCAAATTGATGGGAACAATCCCTACTCCAACATAGGCTATATTTTATGTCGGTGCCACTAACATCAATGGGGTGCAGGATCGAAAAATGTTCGAAAATTGCGACTTTTTTATACTGAAGGGGCAAGAAATTTGAAATTTAGCATTGTAGTTACTTATAAGATGTAAATGCTCTCTAAGAATAAATTTTTAAAAAAATCGAAATTTAAATGGGTGAAATGAGCAAAAAGCGTTCTGAAGTCATTCTAAATTACAATTTCTATGGAATCTCTGGGACCACGGAACCAATTTCAAAAGTGATGGTGGCAAATTGGTGGTGACAATCCCTGCTCCAACAGCCTCTTTAATAAAAAACTATGCGTTGCTGACGACTGGGTTTTTCGCTAATTGTTGCAACAGATTAATCTCGGAAAATGAAACATTTGAAGTTACTGAAAAAAATGAGTTACTCAAAAAGTATTTGTCAGAATATTGTTAGACAAACTGCGTTTGAAAGGTAAAAAATTGTATTTTTCTTGATATAAATTTCAAATCTAATGATTATGCCGTTTTTCAAATATTGAATTTCAAAAATTACCAAATTTTCCAATGGAGTACCATAGCGAAACCTTCATGCGTAAAAAGATAATGATAAGGGCGATGTGTCCTGACGTGTATATTGGCTATAGCACGAGTCACAAATTATACTAGCCTTATTATTCTGTTAAATTATAAAAGTTATTTATGAAATGTCAATATTTTGTTGGATTAAATGTTCGTTAAAAGAAATTGACCAGCGTAGCGGGTGTAGCTTGCTAGTAACTAATAAATCAGTAAAACATAATGAAAAGTACACGCAAATGTCGAATTAAAAACCACTTGATGACATAACAAACACAAATAATGCTTCTGACATCAATTACATGGGATTGAATTTTTGACGTTTAATATTACATTTTGGCGATAGTTTTTTGTTATGAAAAGTGGTTGACAAGATAATAGAGAAGTACCGAAATTTTTAAATGAGAAAATTTTAACAATTTTTTATGTATTTCTGGCGTTTAGCTGGGAAAAAAAAATCTGAACTTATTGATTGAGGAGGGGGATTTGTGTAAAATTAAATTTATATGCACTTTTTTTGATTTATGAAGCTTTATCTCAAAATGATTTATTTGAACGATGCTTGGGAAGCTTTACCCAGAAAGCAAACAAATCGTTCAATGCAATTGCGTGGTGCTTGGCTCCGAAGCATTTGAACTGTGGTTGGAAAATTATAGAAATGGCTGCATTCCTCGATGGAGGTATGTTTAACGATGTATACATGCACATACTTAAGAGTTATGAACAATCTTGCACTGCAAATTGGTCTCGAGTGCAAAAGATTTGTGTCCATTACTGGAATGCTTAATTAGTCAATTTCCAGTAATGGACACCCTATGTAAACATTGATAAAAATGAAATTTCAGTAATGTTCATTGTGCTTAAAATCTTCTGACTTAACTGAAAACCAATCAAATTAAATTTTTAAATTGCACCTAACAGAATGTAATAACACCAAATTTTTTATAAATAGCTCCTTTTAATTAATTTTGTGTAGTTAGTAAAATTTTCAATATTTTAATCAAATGAATTTATATATATATATAACTCTGCCTTGCATATTTTATAATCTGGCAATTAATAAAACAAATCAGGAAGCAGAGAATACTGTTTAATGGCATAGGGTAAAGAGGGGCTAATGGGGTTAAAACCCCTCCCCATTCAAATAAAAACAATGAAATTTCAGATATTGTTTTAATCTATTATTTTCTGTCTTAAATGCTTGTTCATTCATCTCTGATGAAAAAAATATATATATATAGTATTGAAATATTAAATTTATAATAATGAAACTAGTAAATCTACAAATCAGTGGCCTCAATTCTGCAGTTTTATTTAGCATTCAAAATATTCAACCCACAGTATCATTTCTTTCATATTTGTAATACTAATTACTACAAGTCATTAAACCAAGTAGTTGAGGAACTTAAAAATAGTGCGAAATATGTGAATCTATGCACTAATATTCCAAACCTTTTTTTTTCATGTTTTCTTATTACCCTTCTAAACCTGGCACTGTCTCAATATTTTGATAATTGTAATTCCCCAACATTTAGTATTTTAAAACATCTATCTACAATAAATAAAATATCAATCTTGTGATAATCACAATAATTAATCTAAACAGTGAATAATTCTCACAAATATTTTATTAACTATTAATATCCTAATTGCTAAATTTATTTGAAAATAACAATTTTGTTTCGTTATTATGCTTTTATAAAATTCTGACTCCAAATACAGTCATTAAAACAATTATATCTATTACTTTTTGTGGGGTGTCCATTACTAGAATTTTTTTTCTGTTATTTATATTCAAATATGTTGAAAAAATTGGATATGGGCCATTTTCAAAATTTGCTCACATATACTGTCGCAAAGGAAAAAAGAAAATTCAAACATACATTAATATTTAATTTGAGCTATGCATTATATAAAGACTATATTAAATATTTCTAGCATTAAAAATTTTAAAAAATCAATAAAAATTGTTGAGATATAAATCTGTATAAATGGATTAGTGTCAAATCCATTACAGCACATTTTTTAAGTATTTCAATATTAATATTTTTTTCGCCATTCTATTGTTATTTTTCTTTCAACTAAGAAAAAGAGAAATAATTTTCTTAAAATTCAATAATTTACATAAATACATATTGTTATTACAGTAGGACCCGTATTTAACGAAGAGCTCGGAACATAGAAAATGCTCGCTAAATCCGATCGCTCGCTAAATCCGAATTCATGTTAATAACTAGTATGCACATAAAAGAACAACTTACGTGAATTGCTGCTTGATAATATTTAATGAGAAGTGGAAAAATATTCATCCAAAGCTGATTGTTTGACTTAACTAAATTTCATTTCATTTAATTTTTGTCGTAAAACACTTAATGCATTAAATTGTGCATCATCAGTATTTTTCATTGCTTCAAAAAATTGTTCATGATTTTGCAATGGTTCTGCAGCACAATCACGTGATTGTGTTTTAATTACAGTTTCTTCTTCCGAGCCACTATCACTTGCACTTTCCTGTTCCTGCGCTTTTCCCACTTCCACGACGATATCCTCATTGGAGAGTATGCCCGAGTTTAAGACATTTTATTATACACATCGATGTTTAAAACAAAGTTAAACTGCTCATTGTTATTTTATTGCAAACAGACTGAGAGTCACAAATGATCTTCATCTTCGAAGTCACCATCACTTCTGTCAATCCATCCAGCTTTCCTATAATATTTTTGGACACAGGATTGAGTCACACTTCCCCAAGCATCTGTCATCAGGTGTATAGCGTCAAGAACAGAAATTTTAAGATCCTGATCTTTTTCATTTCCCTCTAACATCATCAGAATAAATTGCTTTCTATAATAGCATTTGAAACTGTGAATAAGAACTAGTTCGAGAGGCTGTAACTCCGCAGTCGAGTTAGGCGGTAAAAAAGCAAGTTTTATGTTTTTTTAAAATTGCTGACCAGCGGGTGAGCAGATCAATTATCAACGATAAGGGCAATCTTTATTTTCTGTTTTGGAGCACTTTGTCCTACTTGTGAAAATAGGATAAAAATAATTCTGAAGTCATCCATGCTTTTTTGTTCGATTTGCAAGTCACTGATAGGCGTTTTATCCCTTTAAAGCATTTTAAATTTGCAGATTTACAGACTATAAAAAGTTTTTATTGTCTTTGCCTTACATGTTGCAACACATTAACACAGTTAAGCGATTTTTCAGCAACTTATCACCCACCCATTTTTTCCCTTTAAATTTCATCGTTTGATAAGGGATTAGATTGTAAAAAACAACGGCCTTACCGGCATTGTAGATGTTATCTTCAGCATAATTTTCACTTAAATCTTTCCATGTGCAATTCAACCAGTCTTTCACATCCTTGTCGTTCACACTGGAGCCTCGCCGATTTTTTTTCCTGCACAGATGTTGTGACGTTACTTAAAACGATGTATCCATTCATTAGAGCATGAAAACTCTGTGTAACCTAGCTGAGCTGCAATTTTTTCAGCTTGGATTTTAATGATGAGCCCAGTTTTCGGGAAACAAGAATTCCATTGCTGAACAAAACATTTTAACAGAGCTTTATCCAAGTCCTCTTTTTCACACTTCTTCAACCGTTTGCGATCCATCACATTCGCTTCATAAGCTTCCATTAAGGACTCCTTGTTTTTCAAAAGAGTTGACACAGTTGAACTGCTTACATATTTCAACATCTTTTTTTCACCTCTATCTAAAAATTTTTAAATTTTCACTTTTTCTCTTACAAATAAAAATTTACTTTTCGACATTTTAAACAGCAAAATAAAAAACACGCTCCCAAGAAAAGGCACAAGCCGAAAATAAGTTTTTCTTACACGTATTTCTGAAACAGGTAAATACACATGATTTGGATTGGATCAAGCCATTGAAGACACTTGACGCCACATCTCCGTTGTCCAAATTCCGATCCTTATCAGTTGGGACTGTTTCATTCTCCCTTTTACCCTTCCTGTAAAAGAGACAATAGGACAGGCGTCCAGTTCACACCACCTCCCTTCCAACAATCGATACCTGACTCTGATAGTTTCAACTGTTGTTGGGTAACTTTAAAGAACGATTATTTTTTCTTTACAAGAGGAATGGGGGAATTCTAGGAAAGCTGTGTGTTTTTCTTTTTTTTTTCAAATCATTATTTCTGTAATTATTTCTCACTTTAACAATTATTTTCCTCGTTAAATCCGAGAAAATTACAAAAATTTGCTCGCTAAAAGAGTATACTTCAATACAAAAGTCTCCATTTTCCTCGTTAAATCCGGAATCTCGTTAAATGCGGGCTCGCTATAAACGGGCTCGACTGTATTAGAAAAAGTTTTGTATAATTTTCAAAATTTGTGGTTATAAATGTCTCTCATTTCAATTTAAGTATTACCAGAGGGCCCGTGCGAAGATTTCGCACTGAAATCTAATATTTTTTAGGTACTTCTCTATTAACCCGTCGACCGCTTTTCATAAATGCAGTCCCATTTACTTGATGTCAGAATCATTATGCGTGTTTGTTACGTCATCTAGTGGTATTACATTCGACATTTGCGTGTATTTTTTATTATGTTTTACTGATTTAGTAGTTATTTTATTAATTAAAATAACAATTGTATCCTTAAATTCTTATATTTTATTTATTTTTTGATATTCCAATGGCAACGTTCACCCGTTTATTTGGCGATAGTTTTTTGTTATGAGAAGTGGTCGACGGGATAATAGAGAAGTATCATTTTTTATCAATATGTAATAATTATTAGATGCAGGTTTAAACTTCTAAAGAAAAAGCAAGGATAAAAATATCTGCAAACAACATTTAGTTGTTAGTCAAGCCAGAATATCAATTTATTCCATAAAAGTTAGACTAAAAACTGATCCAAGATTGCTAAAGGCACGCGCGAGAAAAAAAAAATTAGCAATCGTATTTTGACTGCATTAGAGGATGACGTCATCCGCTTCGGAAAAACCATGGGACTTAGAAATAGAAATCTAAACATTTCAATTTCAATTTCGCTTTTTAGTCATAAGTATAAAATAAACCTGTGCGGTGTTTTTTATAATAATTGCTATGATCATCATATAATGTGGTATTTTATTTTTTTGGCAACAAAAATTTCAGGAATACCTTTCATTTCTTTCATGAAAACAATGCCGATTTAATTTTTTAATTTCATCAAATTTTAATCAAAAACATGTTTTAACGAATTGTTAAGCGGGCTATGTCAGAAGCCGGTTCTAAAACCTTTCATATGGTATCTCATTCGTTGTTCTGCGTTTCATATTTTCTGAGTAAAAGGGATGTTGACAGGAGAAATAATATATAAGGATATTGTTAAGTATCATGTTCTGAAATTTAAGGATATAAGTCACTTCAAAGTATGTTGATTTTTGAAACTTTAAAAAGGTGACTATTTTCAGTAATTTTGTGTGGTAACGGATTTGACACAAATCCATTTATACTGATTTATATCTCAACAATTTTTATTGATTTTTTTTATTTTTAATGCTAGAAATTTTTAATATAGTCTTTATATAATGCATAGCTCAAATTACACATTAAATATTAATGTATGTCTGATTTTTCTTCTTTTTCCCTCTGGCACAGCATATGTAAGCAAATTTTGAAAACAGATTGAAAAAATATTAATCACGATCGTATAACTACATAGATCTTTGAATGGCAAGAAATTCCAGACACTTAAAAAGTTTTTTTACCCAACTTTTCTTCAAATAAACACGTTGCCACATAACATGAAATATATTATTCATATTCAAAATCCCTATTCTAATACTATCAATCAAAACAAAAACATTGAAAAGTAAAACTTTCACTGAAACACAATTAACATTTCCTGCTTCCCGACTCGTTGATAAAGATCGTTAATCATAACCCTGATTAAAAAACATGCAGAAGAGAATTATATTAATGCACCACGTTTTCTTAAATATTCAGAGGTGAAAAAAAAAAACTACCTTCGAGAACGATAAGCAACCTGTCTTTGGATAGCATATAGGCCTAACGTGCAATCGTAATAGTTACAGAGATTTCATTTAGAATAAATACACGTTCATTATAAAAAATAATAATTACAAAATAAAACTTAATAACTTACTTTTTGTTACACAACAACTAAAGGATGGCCTGGAGAAAATTTTGAAGAACAACAACAAAAACACTTGAATGTACGAGTTGCGAGATAGAATGCTAGCCAACTGCCGCATGCAGCAAGCCAAGGCCAAGGTCAACGTGGAAGGAAACGTCACTACTGATACTCTCGAACTATGATCCTATGAATCAACTTTATTTATTATTAGCAGGGCTTTGAGATATATGCTGCAAGCGGCATGATCTCAAATGGTTGCAAAAATCCATTCCGTAGTAGGATAACCGATGATAGCATAAATAAACATGTCTCTCACTGGACAAAGATTTTCCGTTATTGGTGAGTTTACTGTCAGCTACGGAAACTTTCATTTATCAAGTTAACAGTAAACGGAAAATATCCAGTAATTCCAGGAAAAGTTAGACTTTTCTTCTAAAACGGAATTTTTCAGTTAAAAAAGTGAAAATTCACAGAATAACATCTGTTAATTTCAGGACATATTTTTACAGTGTAGTATATAAGACCGCTTGTTTCATTATATCTAAGTACCAATCCAGACAGGCTTCCTGATAATGTTCGAGGTAAGCCTATGGCAGTTGTTGTAGACACAGGAACTTTTTAACAGTCTTATCTGATGTACCACTGAAGGCTTGCCCCTAACAGACAGGATACAATTTTGCATTCAGACTGAAGGGCTAGATAAGCCTATTTCGACCAAGAGGATATTCGTCTCCATTCTCACCATAGAAAAAGTAATTTCTGCTGTCAGGAAGGTCTTTCAATCTAAAGACCACATCAAATTTCATGTGGGATTTTCAGTGGACACCATCAGCGTAATAAACCCCATAGGTGTTGGACATCAGAAAATTACAAACATATCCCTCGATCATCTAGAGAAACAATGCATTCCCACCCAATGAAGGAGGTTTGTGTTGTGCCAACGTACATTTAGAAAATGACAGAAAAGCAATTAACACCATGAAAAGACGTGTCCGCACTTATGAACTGTGCACGAAAGCTACATACAGATGGCAGAGTCTCTCAAGATCATTGCAATTTCTGTGAAGTTTCTCCATTCGAAGTGCATCTCAACATACAGATAGCCTTAAGTCATTCGATAATCACAATCTAGCAAGTTTATTTAATTTTTTTTAAACAAACAAGAGGAGGGAGGTGGCAGAGGAGGTATACTATACAGAGCATATTTAAGTTTCTCTTTAAAAATATTTAATACAGAAATAAAAACATCATTTTCTGCATTTAATTTTTTTAAATGAAATTGTACCTACTTCTGTTTGTCTCAATTTTAGTATCAAGAAATTTTCCAAGACTAAAATTAATCCTGAGACTGAAGGTCATACATCCATGCTTTGCTGGAGCATGAGTAGAAACAAATGCTTATTTGATACATAAAGCATGGTATAAATACTTAATTATGTATTTTATATTTAACAGTATTAAACTACTATTTGTAATCCACATTTGTAATTTAAATAAAATTTTACATTAATTATTTTCAGCATAAATTTCATGTATTAAAAAACGAGTATCAAAGAAACTTAAATGCAACTTTAGGCTAATGAAATTTAGATAATCTGTTGTCTAATAACTTGAATTTCTTAGCACGACCTTTGTAACTCTGAGAAAATTAATTTTCATTTATCAAGCTCAAAGCCCTTCTCTGTAGCAAACAGACATTCAAAGAAAACATTTGAGAATTCATTTAACATGCTTCAGTAGACTAATATCCAATTCAACCCTTAAAAAAATAATAAAATCTAAAGATCTTTACAATCATCACTGTTATGCCTTAAGACAGAATTTCACTTAATTTAAATATTTAAATTCCATATTTTAATTATTCTAAATTTAAATCATTTAATATTTTTAATTTCAATCTTAAATTTACAATTTTCTCATTTAAAATTCTTTTCTTAAATATTATTGCAATTTTAATTATTATTTTTCAGATTCCCTATCTCAATGCAAAATTACTTTTTGTAAATATTATTTAAATCCTAAATATTAATTTTCCTATCCACTTCTCAGTTAAGTATTCCCTTTCTTATTCATTCTTTTAAAACCTAACACTCAAATATTTTCTTTTTAATACTTTCCAACCTAGTTGAAAAGTGTTTATGACTTCGGTTTGTCTGGCCGTATGGCCGTCTCTCCGTGCTCTAACTCCCGTAAATATACTCGGATTGCCCTGCAATTTTTATATGTTATTGTCGTTATCTATAGCATATTCCCTATTTCAACTGAAGTGTGTAGCACTTATAGTTTTTTTTACAGGAACACTCAAAAGAATTCCGCTACATTACGGTCTTTGAGGAAAAATCATTTGCAGTTTATTTTAATGATGTTACACAATTTCAAACACATTGTAATTGATATATATCACTAAGGTGCAATACAAGAAGCTTAATATAGAATAGGGTGTGCATAGCACTTATAGTTACTTTCCAGGAACAGTCGAAAGAATTCCGTTACATTAAGTCTATGGAGAAAAATCGTTTGCGGTTTAATTAAATAATGTTTCACAATTTTAAACGCATTGAAATTTATATATATCACTAAGGTGCATTACAAGAGGCTTACTACAGAATATTGTGTGTATAAGCAGTCATCGTTCATTTACAGGGACACACAAAAGAATTCTCTACTGTCTGTAAACAATAATTCCTGGAAGTGCGTTTTAAGTTGCTGAACGCGTTTTTAAATTTAACTCACTTTTTGTCTATTACTTGATGTGTATAAATTCTGTAGATCCTATACAGGGAAGCACAAAAGTTCGCGAACACATTTCAGTTTATTGACAGAAACTCCAGTCGGAGAATTTTAAACTGTGCTATGCGTTTCCTAACTGAACTAAAATTTAGCATCTTATGTAGTATATATACAAATCTATAGGTCATATACAGGGCTGAATAAAAGTATTCGGATATTTTTCCGATTATTGTATATGTTGCAAATATATGTTGGAAATTGCTGAAATTACGTTTTTAAATATGTTATGCGTTTTCCAAATTGTTTACTTAGATGTTATCTTTCAGCTTATTAAACGGCAATGATTTGTAAAATTATTTTGGATGCGTTGGAAAGTGTTACATAATCTATGCTTGACGCATGATTTTTCGCTCGTTTCCTCTCCAAAAAGATTCCTTTTCAAACATAAAAACAGTCACTAATGGGGTCAATGCACTTTGCCCATCTCCTCATCTTCAAATATGCAATAAAAAATTGTGATCATTGCCAATCGCCAGAACAGAATTTTATTTACACGGTCTTTCATTTTTGTTCTGAAGGTGGGAGATGGAGTATAATGCCTCGCAATTGACAACGAAGTTTTTTGAATGGCCAAGGAAGAGCATTTCGGAGTTTGAGATTGCAGGCCATGCTCAGAGTTAAAAAGCTGTAAGTCCACCTCCTTTCTCTTGCTCGAGCAGATGTTGGGGCATAAACAAGCAGTGTCAATGCTCAAAAAAAAAAAAAAAAAAAAAAAAAAAAAAGTTCTTCCTTTTATAACAGAAAAGCCATTGAACTAAATGGGTTCACAGTCCCTTCATATCATTTAACTAAATATTAATTTAAGTATTTATAATAGTTTACTTGATTTATTAATAATTTCATCCATTAAAACCTATGTACAGTAATTTTAATATCAGCCATTTCGTTGTTTTGATTTGATCAAAGAAAAAGCGATGCAATTTTAATGATGCTGATTTATACGAAAGAAAGATAACTTCAAGTTCCAATCAACGTATGTGCTAGATTACAAATATACAATGCACAATATTGTTATCGTATGAAGCATGAAAGAGATGACCAAGTAAATCAATTATAAAAAAACTTGTGATTTCTTAAGATGACCTATTTTGACAAGGCGGTATCTACTATGGTGTATGATATAAGTAAATACAGAACGTCTTCAGCTTCACCGGATTTCTATCTTATTGGTAACAATATCCTTTTTATTTTGTTTATTTACGTTCATCAAGAAAATCATTGCTTTATCTTGGAATGTTGAATGATGAGTGATCCCATTAAATTGAACTTTAAGAATTTTTGACTTTTTATTATGACACTTATCAATGGTCAATGAGGAGTGTATCTCATCAATCAGAGGAATTTGGCTGTAATATAATTTTAACTATGTTATGATGTAATTATTTCAAATTCATAAAATATAAATTTTTTCCAAAATATTTAAATATTATAAATCTATTTATGAACATCATAATCATGTTTTAAACTTTCATTATTATATTGTATGGGATTATTGCACAGTTAGATCTATATTTAATATAGAGCATATTTATGTTAATAAAAATTATTCAGTTGAATGAATAATTGTTCATTTCTTGTGTTATATATATTACTGAACATACAATTTATTGTATTATTTAATATGTGCCTTTTGAAATTTATGAAGTTCAATTGGAAAATAAAGATAAATTAAAAGAATAAATAAATATTGAAAATAGAGAAAAAATAATAATTTATCATTGGTATAATATATTTTGTACAGTAAGACAGAACAACAAGATTTAACATTCCTAACTGAATTGATATTGAATATGACGATTTTCATAGATAAAAAGATTTAAATATTTTACAATATAATTTTGGGCATAGTCTGTATATTTGAATGTTTTCAGAGTAGTTATGTTTATTTCAGGTGAGTAGTATTTTTATACATATTTTACACCATAACTGAAGTATTTATAATTATTAATTAATACATGATGCTTTGTCCCTGTTGTACTTCTACTATTAATTATACTTAGATCACTGGCAATAAATTCATTTTTCTCTCTTATTCTGAAATTCTTAAAATTTAAATATCTATTAATAAATATTCCAAATTATACTTTAACACTATTTTTGATTTAAATATTTCCCCTTTCCTTTTCTTCTCTTCCCCCCCCCTTTACAATATTTTTTAAATAATGAAATTATTAAAACCCTATTTCTTTTCACTACATAACAATCACATAGTAATACTATAAAACCGATTTAAACTTTACTTAATAAGTTTACTAACAATAAAGAATCAACACAGTCAATAAAAAACAAGTTATAAAATATACAAAACATTTATTACATGCAGTTAAAGTACAATTATTCTTGTTCTGGTGGTGGGAAGTTAAATTTAAAGGGACTTACAGAGTTATTTTCTGAAACGTCAGTTTTGTCTGTTTGTTTAGATTTCACAGAAACTTTAACACCTTTAACTTCTTCCTCTTCCTTAAAATCAACTTTCTTTGTTTCTGAAAAAGATGAAATATAATTAAAAAGGCAGAATAACCAAACAGCTCATATGATATGAAACTCCAACGACATTTTAAGTATATAAAACAGCTTACCAATACCATTGGTGTACCATGTTTTAATGACAATAATAAAAATAAGTGTAAAGGTGGATGTAGGCATTTGTCTGTCTGTGATGACTAATAAAATCTAACTGCAAATTTGGTTCCTGATAGACAAAGACAGGTCCCAATGCACCTGAGGCTCAGATTTTTTATTAAAATATTAAATAAAAATCCTCACTGAATACTAATTAATGAGTTTTGATTGTTCTCAGCTGACAGACATCACAATCGCTTCCATGTATGTCCAGGGAAAAAGGGGAAATTCAAGCAAAAAAAAAAAAGAAAATTGTTCTGTTTTTTCCACCACTTAAAATTGTCATCACCTACATCAGAACAAATAAATAAAACATACCAGAAGACAGTGTCCTTGCTAAGTTTATGAGATAAATTACTAAGTTAACGGTAACCCTGTCATTTTCTACTTAGTTTTACCAATTTTATTGGAGCCCAATATTTATTTATATTACTACAAATATCACTATATTTACTGTAGCAAATAAATGTTTATTGTTAAGTGCAAATGAAAACAAGATTGGCGTTAAAAAATATGAAGACATTTATCACACTATATAATGCATTAAATTGTACCATTATTTAATGCATTTAAATAATGTATTGAAATAGATACATTTCATTTAGGTTAATTTTCAATTAGAGAACAGGTAGACTAAGAAATTATTGAGAGTTGTGATTGTATAAAAATAACTAGCAACATATTCTCTAAAAATAAAGCAGAATTTGATTTCAGAAAAACTGAAGTTGAAATAACTGGTAATAATCTAAAAATATTTTCTTGTTAATTAATGTTGGGAAGATTTTGGGTGTTAATTCCCTACAAGGTATCACAAGTTGTTAAAAGAGAAGGAATAGTGGTTAGTACAATTTAGAAGAGCTTTATTGCTTAATCGCCGCGTTGTGAAGACGATAAAAAAAATAAGCAAGCTCCGGTTCGATGTTTTTTAACGCTGATCTAGAATATCTGTGACCGCAAAATAATAATTTAAAAAAAATTACAAAAGGAAAGGGAATGCACTTAATGCATACGATTACAAAGAGAGAAAGTTAAAAATAATGGAAAAAGAGCATCCTAAAATTTTACAAAATAATAACTTTTTATTTTAATTAAGAGGAAGATAGTTAGAGTTGAATTGCTAAAAATGGTTCTCGCAACTCTGAAAGAGAACAAAGACACAAAAATACATAATCTTAATAAACTTATAAATACAGTTTTTTTTGTTAATTTAAATACCTGAAATACCGTTAAGTATTTAAAATAATTACACAAACAAATGTTTTTAAAGAATTTCACAAAAGTCAAAATTACAATTAAAATTCGTGATTTATTTGTATGGTTATTTTTTTAAAATGTACAGACTTGAACCGTACGATGATTTCTCCCGAAACCCCCCTTGGAAAGCAGATCTAGCGGTCAAGCTCAGACTCATCACCGGGAAGAATCCCGGCCTTTTCTCCAATCTGGCAGATTGATCCATCTATGAGTGCCCCTGTTTAATGACGTGCAAGGATGAACAAGGTCCTACATCATGACTAGAGATGAACTTCAATAGAAGAACAATTGGTGAGATACCTCCAAAGTATTTTCCCTGGCTAGCCGACGTGAATAGATTATTAAAATAAAAATTGGTGAATTAACTTAGATTCACATGTTTATTTATAAATTTAAATACTTGGCATATTTGCCTCTAATTTTACAACGATACAATGCTGTGCTGTAAAATAATGATTTTTTTGATAATTAAGTGCTTTAAATTAAAAGGAGTTAGTGTTGAAAATTTGATCTTATAAATTGATATTCTTGAGAAATAAATGTGTTGAATATGATTTGTTATGAATTGATAATTTTGGAGAAATCAATGTGTTCCTATCTTTCCTATTACTTTATTTATTATCTCAGTATATAATTGAATAAAATGATTTTTTTTTAAATAATTTTATCTCTCTATTTTCTTTATCAAAGAGTGTATTATATTCTTTATTTTAGATTTTAAAAAAAAAAAAGGAAAAGCAAATATTTAATTCAAAGAGTTCAATCAGTAAAACTATCCGAACCCCCCTTTACCTTTATTAACAGTGATTCACAACGCCGCTGAAAGGTAAAGATATTCTCGTATCCACTATACACCCCCCCTCGTAAATGTTGGATCCCCCCCCCCCCACTTTTCCTTCCAACATTTGCCTTTTTTTGCCACCCCTCTCGTTCCTCAGAGATTGGCTGGGTCAATTTCTGCAGTGGTCACTCTCTGTAAAAGTGACATTGAGAATGCATACGTGACGCTATCATGAGGTCACCTTTCCCAAAACGACCCGTACATTCCTTTGAACTTTGGTGAATATCAAGAGTTGCTGTTGCTAGGGTGAAAATTGCAAATACCCGCTGATCCAAAATAATAATGTGGAATAAAATTTAGAAAATTATATTAATGGAAAAATAAATAAAATATTGAAATTTAACTATTTAAATGCTTTAAAATGATATCCATATTTATGGATGGAAAATAAAAATTAAAGAAGATATTTAAAAAAAAACTTTAGAAAAAAAACAAAGAAAAAGATTGCTAAAATTAAAAAAAACATTATTAATTACAATAAATTAAACTTAAATAAAGAAATTAAAAAATGTGCCATGTTGATTGTTTATCTCCAACAATTAAATAAGGTATAATGGAGAAACTACCTGTTTAATACACTTCAATACTCTCCTGAATGTCTCAGCAAATAAAAGTGAAAGCCAGATCTGTGTAAATGTGGGAGAGCAGAGAAACAAGTGTCAAATGGACCTTGTGATGGAAGTATGACATGCAAGCAAAGGAAGTGTGTAACTTATACTGATAATTTTGCAAACTTTTACTATTGTTAATTGAAATGATTTAATTTTAATATTTAAAACAATTTTGAATTATTAAATTTAGTAAATGAAGATAAGAGACAAGAAGAGAAAAATTAAGTTTTTTATTTTTTTTTATTTTTCTGTCAGACGAAAAAGATAAGTACAAAAAACTGGGCAATTATGGATACGTCATTGTTGATAATTAAAAAATTACATGACTGAAAATTATTTAAAAGATTGTCAATAATCGCCAATTAAGTTGCAAATTTTAAATAAAAGTTGAAAGCACAGTTTTTTTTTCTATTCAATGAAGTAAAGATTGGAATTATGCAATAATTAGAAGCATATGCAATAAAAGTGAAAGCAATAATGCTTGTTGTGGCAACTAGTGCTATATTTTTCAGCTTAGCATTATTGACTAGATAGCAGGGTAAGCAAAAACCCAGGTTTTTTTAAAGAAAAAAAAATTAAGTTTTTTTTAATACAGATTTAAATGCTTAAGTGATAAAAGTAGAACACAAAAAGGCTTATAAAAACATTTTAATATAATTCTCGACATGTTTCAAATGCACAATCATTATCAAGATCTACATGATAAACAAACTATTCTTGCAAAAATTTTTGAAAATAAGCTTGAAAAACATAAATTACAAGATCATATATGTAATAAAAGCAGGTGCTTAAAAATAACCAACTGTAAATGAGAAAATTAATATTTCCTTAATGCTTTTTTTTAAATTGAACAACACACCATGCCAGATTTTAAGTAATTCAAAAGAGGCTGATTCATTGCATATGTTCTCATTACACATATAGATTTCTATTGATTCATGGATAATAAATGGAAAATAAAGTCTTGAAAGATAAATTATTTTACTATTCTTGAAATCAATTTTTAAAGTCTCGATCCTATGTAATCTTGCCAAAACTGTAGTTCTTCTATCATATTTGATATCTGCCATATGCTCTTTTAATCTTGTTTTAAACTTTCTATAGTTGTCATTTCTATATAAATATAATATTGTAATGTTCCATCTGCTCTGGTGAATGAGATTTCTTAAACACCTGATAGTTGATATGGCTCTATTGTTTGTTTGTTTAAACCATTTATTTATTTATTTATTTATTTATTTTGGAAGAGAGGGGTGGGAGGTTTAAATATCATTTCCCATTATGTGTACATGCATATTTGTTGATAAAAATAAACATTGTTGAATACTAATTAAGTAATAATACTTCATCTAAAGTAATTTAAATTAAATGCTGATAGTCAGTTACGTAGAAAATTCAAATTATTTACAACTAGCAGAACCACCCGGCTTTGCTTGTGTTAATCATGGGGATCTTCTGGTTAAAATAAATTAAAATGTAATAATATGACAATTATAAAGAGCTTTGTGCATCCTTGTCCATAAATCGATAAAAAGACAAAACAGAAAAAAATAACACTACTTTGTCTCAACCATAGTAAAATCCCTCAGCTTTATAAATGAGAACACACGTTTTCTTTGGCACATATAACAGAAAAATGTGCAATTTTTCTAATAATGCAAATAATAATAATCAATTAAATGGTGTAGCACTTTGTGAAATTCGCTCTCATATGGTATCAATCTATATTATAAAACAAAAACATATCTGTGAGTAATGCTGTCATCATATTGATGGTAGCAATGACCTAATCATTAAATTTTGCCTTTACTGGAATTTTTTTAACTACTAAATACTGCACAAATACATTTTTTACACTGTTGATTAGAAAAAAAAATGAACTTTCGAATGCAATTTGTTTGGAAAGTTTAGCTCAATTTACTCAGGGCTCGAAAAATAGCGTTCCTGGGATCCCGGAGAACCCAGAAATCCTTTCGGGGAATGTATTTTTTGCACTCAGGTTCCCGGCCGGGAACCTAAACGGAAGCGGCCGCAAGTCGCCATGGACGCCGCCATCAGCAAATAATTTTTATTCTCTTACAGACCGCAGCGATTTTCAGAAAGGGGGGAGGGGGCAAAGAACGCATGGAGCACCGAGCACACACGGGAGTTGCATTTCCGTGCCTCTGTGTGTGGAGGAGGGGATATATTATAAAATGTAATTTTTAATAATGGTGCATCCAATTCTGTGCAATATAATTGAAATTGGAAAAAAGTTGGAATCTTTAGCATGTATAGTAAATTTGACAATTTAAAAATTAAATATTGTATATATATAAATTATTTGTTCTGTATACGTTTGAATAAATTAGTAAATGCAATATGTAATGCTTAATCTTAGGGAAATGTTGCATTACATTTGCCCACTAAGTTATACATCTATAGGTGCTTTTGGATAGAGAATAGTCAAAACATTAATTGATAAACCATAAAACTAAAATTTTTGTTTATTATTCAAAACTGTGTCTATGTGACACAATATCTTCATTCATCAAGCTCTCAATTTATTAAAAAACTGGGAACACATACATTTTTCTGGGAACCTACACTTTTCATGTAGGTTCACAGCTGGGAACCTTAAAATTTTAGAATTTTAGAGCCCTGAATTTACTGACTTTTTATGGATTTTAAAGCATGTATATTATTAAATCTGTGTCCAACCGAATTACGAAAGATTAACTTATTTGACCTTAAAGCTATACTATAAAGTAAAGACATGGCCGAGAGTAACACTAACATCATATTGGCAGTGGAAACGACCTAGCTCATAAATTTTGCTTTTACTGCAACATTTTTTGCTTGTAAACATCGCACATTCAATTTTTATACATTCGAATAAAAAACAAAAATTACTTTCAATGTGATTTATTTGAAATACTTATCTCAATTTACTGATATGTTAAGGATTTTAAAGTAATTTTCAAGCATGAATATTTTAAAATCTGCATGAGACTCAATTACAAAAGATTAACCCGATTGCTCTTAAAACCAGGGTGTCTATTCCATATCAGGAAGGAATTTCCTTGATATTTCCAGGTTTTCAATACCAATAAAAGCAAAATTTCAGGTATCAAGATTTTGTGATGTTACACACAAAAAATCTTAAAAGTTATCAATTTGAGAGTTAAACTTTCACAAGTGATTCTCAGGCCCTAATTGCTGATTTGTTACATAATTTTTTGAAAAATTTATGAACTGCTGAACTTTTTACATGATAAACATTTTGCAGATACACACTTTCAGCATCAGGTTCTATCCATTTTTCAAATCAGGATGAAATTCTTTATCACAGTCAAAGTTAATTACAGATATTGCTTTAACATATCTTAATACAAATAATAAATATTCAATAAATTAAGCAAACAAATGTTCAGTTCCCACACAAAAATAAGTAAGCAGAGTGAAACACCTAATCAATCCTACAACATTCAGTAGAAAGTTTCAGTGAAAATGGAACTGAAAATCTCCGAGTTACAAAGGAGGACTGAAAGGGGGGTTGACCAAATGGCTTGCGAGAGAGGATGAAATACTCTTTACAGTACTTATGAAGAGCAAAGTTTGATTTTAATGGCGATGAAATTTCAAATCCTTAGTTTTATACATTTTCCTCTTTTTAACACTTTCCAACCTTGTTGAAAAGTGTTTATGACTTCGGTTTGTCTGGCCATCTGCCATATGGCCGTCTGTCCGTGCTCTAACTCCCGTAAATATGCTCAGATTGCTCTGCAATTTTTATATGTTATTGTCGTTATCTATAGCATGTTCCCTATTTCAACCGAAGTGTGTAGCACTTATAGTTTTTTTTACAGGGACACTCAAAAGAATTCCATTACATTGCAGTCTATGGGGAAAAATCATTTGCGGTTTATTTAAATAATGTTTCACTATTTTAAACGCATTGAAATTTATATATATCACTAAGGTGCATTAGAAGAAGCTTAATATGGAATAGGGTGTGCATAGCACTTACAGTTACTTTACAGGGACAGTCAAAAGAGTTCCGTTACATTACGTCTATGAAGAAAAATCGTCTGTGGTTTATTTAAATAATGTTTCACTATTTTAAACGCATTGTAATTTATATATATCACTAAGGTGCATTACAAGAGGCTTACTACAGAATATTGTGTGCATAGCAGTCATCGTTCATTTACAGGGACACACAAAAGAATTCTCTACTGTCTGTTAACAATAATTCCTGGAAGTGCGTTTTAAGTTACTGAACGCGATTTTAATTTTAACTCACTTTTTGTCTATTACGTGGTGTGTATAAATTCTGTAGATCCTATATAGGGAAACACAAAAGTTCGCGAACACATTTCCGTTTATTGACAGAAACTCCAGTCGGAGAATTTTAAACTGTGCTATGCGTTTCCTAACTGAACTAAAATTTAGCATCCTATGTAGTATATATACAAATCTATAGATCGTATACAGGGCTGAATAAAAGTATTCGGATAATTTTCTGAATATTGTATATGTTGGAAATTCCTGAAATTATGTTTTTAAATATGTTATGCGTTTTTCAAATTGTTTACTTTGATGTTATCTTTCAGCTTATTAAACGGTATGACTTGTAAAATTATTTTGGAAGCGTTGGAAAGTGTTACATAATCTATGCTTGACGCATGATTTTTCGTTCTTGTATTTTTTTTTTAAGTTCAAAATTTTCCAACTTTTTCTCAGAATTTTCCTCATTAATGGTTAATTTCCAGGACTTTTCCATGTTTTCCAGGTGGCTAGACACCCTGTAAAACAATGTAAATAATTCAGCATTTATTGGTTTCTGTGTAATATTCCTGTTATAGATTTATATTATTTTAATGTCTTGTTCTTATTTATATTTTTATTGTATATCGTCTGACAACTATTCTAAGTTCCTACATCTGGCAACAGCAGTTGATTATCATTATTATGATTCTATTTCTTCTTTTTCTCGCACCTTGCTGCATTTTTGTCGAGTCATAAATAAATATGTTTTCTTGTTTAATTCACAGTAAATTACTTTTAAATACTACAAACGCCATCTTCAATAACCTTCAATTTCTAATAATTCCTAACTAAACTGCCAAATTAAATTAAAAATTAAGAAAAAAAATAGATAAATTAAACACGAATTTAACAGCTATGTTATCGAGATGGATTGCCTGATTATTTTTAAATGCAAACTTATATTTCCATTCATAAAAAATTAATCTACAACGATTACATGAAAATGACAATTTCAAGATGCTTTTAGTCATGAAGATTTGTTTCAAAAGAGAAACAATTTTTCTAACAAGAAAGGTGCATACTCAAAAATTTTTGAAAAAATTGCTGAATATTCTCCTCATGATGATATATACGTTTATAAAAAATATTGCTGTGGAACCTTGATATAAATCACATAAAAAATCACAAAAATGTCGTGTTTTTGGCGATTTATTGTTGGTTGGCGACACATTGAAATAAACCTGCTCTTTTAAGAAAAACTTTTTCTACTCCTCAAACTGAACTAAGTAAGTTTAAATTAAATAAACAGACTTTTATAACTACTGTTTTGCCATATACATTTATATGTATATATAAAGAAAATTTATGATTGTATTCTAGAGTTTAGAACAAAATTTAAATTGATTAAAAATGATTCAAACAAAATATTAAAGTCTGATTCTGAGAACTGTCAATTTGACTTCAATATTTTTAGTGTGGTAGACTACAAGAGAAAAGTATTGTTGCCATGGAAACAATGACTTATTCAATATTGAAATGTATAATGAGATTTTTCTTAATTGGGCTGTTACTGTTAAAATACACTTAAAACTTATCCAGTTGGCGAAACCATGCAAAATGAATTCTTGAACTTCAGCAATATGCAACTTGTATACATATTATATAGGCTTAGAGAAAAAAAAACTATTTAATCGTTTACGTTTAAATTCATAAAGTACTACGCATTTAAACACTCATTTAAAAAAGCCATTTCTAAATGCATTAAAATTGCTTGCATATAATTAGCAAGAAAAAAGTGTTGCTAGCCAAATTGCGTCTTTTTGCACCAAATACTCAAAAGTATTTTATTTTTTTGCAGATTTTCTGGGATTCCGCAGCTAAATTTAACTGATCTTTTATTATGTACATGAGTAGTTCCATTAGCATTTCTTTCAAAATATTCTGAGTATGCACTGATCTTCCTCTTGTAAGATAACATTTGCTAGGTTTTATTTTCTAATTAATATAAATCATACAAAATGTTACTACTGCATTTAAAATATTAAAACACTTAGCTCAATGGTATAACTAAAGATTTAGCTGTAGTATACAAACAAAATACAAATTAAATCGTAGCAACCATTTGTTTAAAATCCGTTAAGTCATAGTTATTGAAAGTGCATCATATTTAGCATTTTGTTTCTTAAAATGCTTTTATTATAATATATGTTTTAACTTCAAATAAATTTAAATAAAAGTTTTACATCTTTTTAATGCTACAAATATATACTAAATACTATAAAATAAAGTTTTTATTTTATATATGAAAAATGTGCATTTTCCCCATAAATTTCAGAAATTCAAAAATATAGCAAAAAATATAGTGAGCCCTCTGAATTTTTATTGGCTTATAAAAAGAAAATAAGCCTGTTATCAATGTTTTAAATTATGGTTCCACTTTTTAGGGTGTGGCAATAAGAAAGTATAATTGCATCAGAAATTGGAAAAAAGATTTCTGTAATGATAAACTATGGCAGATGTTTGAAAAAGTGGTAAAAGTGGTCTGGAGAAAAAGTTGACAGTATTTTTACTCGTGTTCTAAAACGTACATACATATATATCAAGTTTCGTGCAAATCTGTCAAAAACTGTAGATTTGTATAAGGAATATACATACATACATACCAAGAATGGCTTATATCTATATAGATTCAAACATTATTAATAACAGCTGTGTCTTATGTTCAAAGAATAAGATGCACACAGTTAAAAATTGATATCATGAATCTCTTTGTCAGAAATCCTTTGATAACTAAAATACATAAATATTCAATGTACTTTAATGAATAAAATTAACATTCTACAGTTACTTAAAACATTTTCCTTAAAACTCTTATATCTGGGATGAATGTTTTTTGTCAGAGCATTAAATAAGCAATTATGATCTTTTCTGATTAAATTCAAATATATATATATAAGCCTTTCATGAGGAATTCCCGGAATGATTTGACATTTTACAGTTGAGTCTTTACACTTTCTTTCTACAAGTACTGTGTATTATCACTTGACATTTCTCCTCCGAAAGTGCCAAGTTCCTTAAAACACAGCGACAGTAAAAAAAGTAGAAAAAAATGTATTTACCACCTTTTCGGCTCTACTGAAAATATTGTTCTTGAAATACACAGTAGTTTTACAAAAAGTTGCCATGCATTAAAAGATTTATCCAGCCAGCAGACTTAATTAACGTGTTGTGTATTTTTTATCAAATTATTAAAGGATAATTGTCCCAATCACAAAAATTTTCTTTTACGGCTTCACCAAAATATTTAAGTTCATTTTACGTTAAGAATTGCTGTAAATAATTTGCAATTTTTAAAATGAAAATATTGAATATATTTATCTATTTTAGCTTTGTTAGTTTCACATGTTTATATATGTTGATCATAGTTTAAGACCATCAGATATGTTCATCAACACATGCTAATTTTCGTCCTACACACACACACACACAAACATGACACAAATTCACTACGTATGATTTTGACTACTGAGATAGAATATTAAAAGTAGACTGTATTTACATCTAATGATTTGAAAAGAGAAAATATTATATTAAACAATTTTAAAAAAAATTATCTTTTA
The DNA here is from genome assembly GCA_963931845.1 of Maratus michaelseni. NCBI lineage: Eukaryota > Metazoa > Arthropoda > Arachnida > Araneae > Salticidae > Maratus > Maratus michaelseni. The sequence goes on along the minus strand of OZ007588.1, from coordinate 257,644,117 downwards.
GAGAAAAAAAACCAGTTGGTTAAAACCGTTTGATTTAAACTGTGCTAACCCTGCTAGACAGTAGCCGTCAAAACTTGAGGGTAAAGAACTTAAAGATTCCACTGAAAAAAGGTTCATAACATCATTAAAATGTTAGAAATTTTTACCGAAAATTTGTTAGCAATAGTTAGCAAAAGAAGTAAAAACCTCTCCTTTTATAACCGACCAACTGCATATTAACTCTCTTTACATGGATACAGATAACAGAACATTTTCCAGAGAATTCAGTGTTCAGTTCCAAAAAAATTTTTTTTTCGTAAAAATTTTACAAATAAAGAAATTTTTTAAGTTAAAATTTTATTGGACATTACAATACCAATAGATGGCTATGCATTAAAAGATTTAACCAACCATCAAACTTAATTAACGTATTGGGTATTAAAAATATATATACTGGCAAACAGCTGTTTTGGAGCCCCTAAAGCTCCTTCATCAGTGCCAATTCAAAAGATTAAAACTGATTTAAAATCCTAAGCCATGTCAATTTGCTAGCCTTTCACTTAATTCATTCTCTTCGTTCCCCCCTTCATTTGCCTTCATACTTAAACTCTCTCGGTCTGGCGGAGCATTCCTATTGCTCTCTCCGTCACATGTGTTCTTCTGACTCCGCTGTTGTTTTTGAAGAGTTCGCCGCCATTTCATCTTGGCACGTGCGAAAGATGCAAGCAAATTGACATGGCTTAGGATTTTAAATCGGTTTTAATCTTTTGAATTGCCACTGATGATGGAACTTTAGGGGCTACGAAACAGCTGTTTGCCAATATATATATTTTTAATTTGTGCTGTTTCACATTGTACATTTATTTTTAATATAATGGCACAAAGTTTAATCCACCTTTTTAGGTATTGTGTATTCTTTATCAAATTCTTAAAAGATAATTGCCCCAGTTTGTCCAGGGTTCATACAGCCACTGAATTTGAGTATTACTTTTTCCAAACAGATCTTTGCCTTGTTTAGTCGCACAAAACTATTAAAAATTCTGGAACTCAATAATTCAGGAACCACAGTTTTTTATATACCATAAAATCCCGAATAGAAGCCCTCCCTCCCACTTTTAAGCAATTTTGATTTTTTTTCCATTCCCAAATATAAGCCCCCCCCCCACCTCTCACATACACAAAATTTTTTATGCACAAAAAATTGATTTTAAAAATCTAAGGGAGGGAATTTTCATACTTTTGACATTTTTGGCAGATTTCCACTTATGTTTTTATATGATGTTAATGAAATCCCTCCCCTCACATGAAATGTCGTTACCCTTCTCTGCCCTCTCCAACATTTTTCTACAGCAAAATTTTCATCTTTTTTCTAGTTTGACTGTTCTCCCCTAGATCACATGTATATTTTATGTTTTGAAATAAATATGTTCTCTAAAATAACTCCCCATCCATTAACAAAATATCAGCTGTGAGAACAGCCAAACTACAAAAAGACTAAAATCTTCTCTCTGCTCTTCCCATCCTCCATGTCTAGAAATTCACTCCTTTTTCTGTGGATGGATTATGGAACTTTAAGGGGAGAGTTAGATGATAATTTATTTATTGTTGCTACAAAGTAACAATACAGCATAAAATCTTTAAATAATAGTTTTAAAGTTTGTGGGTTGGGGGGGAGAAGGAGAAGCAAATTTTTTTTTGGTGGGGGGGAGAAGCAATTTAGATAATTATTTAATTATAGTTTCGAGAAAGTTATAAATAGATAAAAAAAAAATTAAAGACTTCAAAGTATGTACTGGGGGGGGGGGAAGGGGACAAAGGAAATATAAAGAGGACTTTTTGGATGGAAGGGGGGGGGAAGGGGACAAAGGAAATAAAGAGGACTTTTTGGATGGGAGGGGGGGGGGGAGAATAATGTAGATCCTTATTTAAATATTGATAGGGGAAAAATCACAAATAAAGCAGAAAATATTAAGAATTTTAAAAATTTTAAATTTTATGAGATTCATTTGGAGTGGAAGATCTTCATGAAATAAGATTGGGGGGGGGGCAGGGGGAGAGAAGCAGATATTTTAGGAGGAGGGGTTAATTTAGGTGGCAGGTTGGAGTTATTTATTTTTAATATAGAGTATTTAATAAGTCTTAAAAGAAGTTTAAAATTAAAAGGTTATAAAGGTTAAACTATGCATTTTTGGTACCAGAGGGGGGGGGGCAAAGGGGGAAACAGTAATTTTGAGAGGAGATTTAGAAGATTGATTATTTATTGTTACAATAAAATAAGAAATTAAGAAAATGATTTTAAAAAAATAATAATTTTTTTGGGGGGTGGGGGGCAGCATTTTAGGGGGGGAGGGGGAATTTTTTATTTATTTATTTATTTATTTTTTTTTTTTTAAATCTGCCGAAATACAGAAGATTCTTGTCCCTTTTTCACTTCTAAATTAATGATAAAAACAGGTTTTTAAATAATTTTTTAAAAAAATCTCGATTATAAGCCCCCCTCCCAAATTTAATCCTTTTTGATTTTGAAAAAGGGGGAGCTTACAATCGGGATTTTACGGTAAGTATTTTTACAGAAACTAATCACCTACTTTTCTTAATGTTTTATTGATCAATTGTAACAAAAAACATACCAAGAATTGCAGACCATTTTATTTATTTAAATCAATAATTACGTGCTAAATTTTATTTTAAAATTTTAAATACAAAATTAGTAATTTTACAAATATCGGGGATGTTAAATTTTACTGAATAATAATGAAGAAAAAACAAATTCTATAACTTTCCCCCCTGAAATAAAATATAATTTACATCACTGAACTGAGTTATCAGAAAAGTAACAATACCAGAGAAACATGTTATGTCAGGAATGGGGTTCAAACCTACCTTCCCTTAGGAAGCCACTCGGCCATCTCAACTTCTCTGAAACAAAAACTGGTTTTCCACTCTGTTTGGCGACAGAAAAGCACAATATGATGCTCATTGCACATTCTTAGACCAGCCAAAATCGGTCTTAACAGTTCAGCTTTGCATTTTAAATATATAGATAGAAGGGTGAACATTTTTGTGCTTAATAATACAGATATAGAACAGACTACAAACATATTTTTTTAATCTAATACTCAAACACAGAATTTAGAATACCATATCACTCTGTGGTACAACAGTTTGTACAGGGTTCACACAGTCCTTGAATTTGAGTACTACTTTTTACAAACAGTACTATTTGCCTTGTATAATCACACAAAGTTATTCAAAATTCTGCAATTCAATAATTAGAAATACTCAAATTAGGACATACAAAACAAACCCTATTTTTAATGAAATATTGAGAATATGCATTTGTGTCATTTTGAAACACAAGTTCCAATATCAAATACTATACAAAATATTAAAAAATAATCATAACATGAATTATAATATATTTGAAAAAATTCATTTTACTTCAATTGGCATATTTTGTTACTACTACAGATGATTAAGGGTAAAATTTAGCAAACCTCCATCAACATGTACTTTTAGAATTATCTTAATTACTTGGATTTTTTTTTTTTTTTTTAAAGACTACTATTAATATTCTGTTTTTAACTTTGATGACTTTTTAATTGTTTTACCATATTTATGCTTTCTTAATAATGTAAAACTAACAAATTTGTTAAATAAATTTTTTTATCATAAATTGTCATTGTTTTTGAACAGTTATGCATTCTTTTAAAATGCAAGACTTTTATTTAAACAATGCTAATTTTATGCAAACTTTTCATTTTAATATTGAAAGCGAAGCAATCCATCCCTAAATTTTAAGCTCACCAAGCTTGGCTCTGAAAATAAAGATTTAGATTTGATTTTGACTTTTGATATGTCCCTATAAAACAATTATCTACAATAAGATGACCATTTTAAAATAAATGGAAATTTTGGGCTCTACTATTTAAAGAAAATTTCACATTTTGAAGAAATTTAAAAGTGTTTATACAGAGATGATGTGTGATAATGCTTTTGAATCCTTTAATTTAATCAAACCTAGAATGAAGTATTTACTTTTGAAACAAATTAACACAAAGGATTATTTAGAATTTGTTTCAAATAAAATTTAAAATTTATCATTTGTTAAATTGCTAGTAAAATTATAATATCTAACCCCCCGTCCCCCTTATTGAAATTTGGCAGTCTAATCCAGTTAAATGACTATAATCTTACACACAACACCATGCCTACTGCATCTCAGAATAAAAAATAAATAATCAAGATTTAAAAAAATATTAACAATAATTATAATGCTGTGCATTATTTATAATTATGTCAACATGAAGCCTTATTAACAAAACTGATATATTTTGTCTATGCCATGCATTTCCTTCCCCCTCCTGAAAATCTATATTATAAAACAAAAGCATGTTTGTGGCAATGACTTAACCAATAATTTTCATTATTACTCCAATTTTTTAACTTTTAAACATAATCACATAATTTTAATTTTTACACCGTCGAATAGAAAAAAAAAATGTACTTTCAAATGAAATTTGTTTGAAAACTATGTCTCAAATTACTGATTTTTTATGTTTAATTCAAACATGAATATCTTTAAATCTGCATGTTCTAATTGTGGAGGATTAACCCATTTGCACTTAAAACAATATAATTCAGCATTTGTTTGTTTTTATGTTTAAAAACTATATTAAAGCTTCACAAATAAATAAAAATAATAAAAACACAAATTAAACAGATATGTAATTAAACTACATGCTTGAACACTGAAATATAACAAAGGCTGCTTATATATAGTAAAATGTTTCGTGATTGACTGCTGACATATGGCTAATACAAAAGCACCACAAATGCCTTTTGGTATAATTTGGCAGGCAATTTAAGAAAATATACTAAATATAAAAAATCTATTACAGTTTTCAATTACAAATGATTTTCATCTATATTCTGTTCACTGGGGCATTATAGCAGTATCTTTAAATTGGGTATACTGGATAAGAACCTTATACAGTTAAAAGAATATTGTTGATAGCATAATTTTTGTTTGATACCGATCTTGCTTGGGGATCTGATTACGGAATATTAGCCATTTTCTCTGAGCGAGAGTATAACATAATAAATTGTTTCATGTCGCATACCACATATTATTTGCAATATTTTAAAATTTTATAAGTTTCAGAAGTTTATTGCTAATTATTGTTTATTTAAAAAATGGGGTGTGCATCATACATGAGTATTTGGTATTTGAATGGCCTCTGCATATATGACTATTGGTCACCATAAAATCACTGGACAGCAATTTTGTATTTATGAAACCATGAAGTAATACTTTGTGAATACTGTGCAGTTTTAATATTAACTGTTAGATTTTAGTGGAATAAATCTGTTTGAAATGACTGCCTTCTATTTTTCATTAGAAGTTTTTCACAAATCATGTTTTAAAAATCAAGGAGTGTATTTTACACAAGGGTGTAGCAGAAAAAAAAATGGTATTATTATAATTTAATAAAATATACAATTATACAACCTTGTTACAAATTACGGATTCTTTTCCTTAATTCCTTAACTATGACAATGTACAGTGTGTTCATGGAAACTATAGTGAATTTCAATTGTCAAGAAGTTAAATTCTATATGGCAGATGATTTTTAAGCAGTATATAAAATTAAAATAGCTAAGAGATATTTATTCAATTGCTGTATTAAAAGTACTATAATACCTAATAAACTATTACAATGCACAATAAATATTACAATGGATATAACAATTATGAACAAATTCAATTCTATATGGCAGATGATTTTTAAGCAGTATATAAAATTAAAATAGCTAAGAAACATATTTATTCAATTGCTGTATTAAAAGTACTATAATACCTAATAAACTATTACAATACACAATAAATATTACAATGTATATAACAATTATGAACAAATTCAATAGAGAAAAACAATTTCTTAAATATTTTATTAGGCAAATACTAATATTGGTAATTAATGTATTCCAAATGAAATAAAATACCTGCAAACTTTAAATAAGGAAAAAAGAAATACACTGTCACAAAATAATTATAGAAAACACATTAAGGAAATATAAGAATGAATGAGAATATTATTCGTTGAGTAATAAAATTATGATTATAGATGAAGTTATTAGTTTATACAAAGACTAGCCAATCTTCGCCCATCTAGCTGGTTGCTTCTATGTGGGCCCCAGATGCCTTCTGCAGCATATAGCCCAGGCTTCCCTTGGGGCCCAGAAAGTTCATTATACTTGCAAACAGAAAATATGAATAAAATACTTTATTTTAAACTATTAGGAAAATAACTAATAATAATATAAAACAGCGTGTAAAGATTTCACAAAATATATATTTTTTTTTCATGAGCCCTCTGACAAAGTATCGCTTGGCCCTGTCTGTGATTATCTAGGGAAAAGGGGGAGCTTTCAGATAAAAAAATAAACAAAACACAAAAATGGGATAGCCTAAGATACATGGCGATCATTGTAAATAAATAAGCACTGTGGATCTCTTGACTGAAACTGCCAATGCTCTACCAACTGAGACATCCCAGTCGAAATTCATCCAGTTAACCTTATTGATCATAGCATCTGGTCTGATATCTGAGTCAGCTCAACAGAATAAATCACAGGTAATTTGAAACTCCAGTAAACGCTGGATATATGATTACATTCAGTTGGTAGAGCATTGGCAGCTACAGCCAAGAGATCCCAGGTTTGAATCCTGGCCCTGATATTTTTCATCCAGTTGGAAAAATTACAACTCATGTGATTTCTTTACCAATTTGAATAATTATGTTAAAATTAATCTAGTATAAAGAGAAATATTCTATTTGATTCTGAAGTCTTTGCACAGTCAGTGTTAGTAACATAAAAGAAGCTGTGGGGGTATTGTTTGTCTATTCTCTCAAAAGTTCCTAACATAATCATGTAATACATTTAGATCTTTTAATTTTAAATACTATTACATTTTTGTTATATGGTGATACAGTGAAAGTATGAATCGATGTAGTAGCACAGGAGTTAAAAACTTTGAAAGAATTTTTTAGTAGAATTTATTTTTAAATTACAATTATTATATGTGAAACTACCATAAATTATTTAAAACAAACATTTACATTTATTAAAAATAATATAACCTAATGTTACACCAAGCAAAAAAAAATTGAGTTCATACAGCATTGAGATATTTGTTTGAACTATAATAATAGAATGGGAGATATGTGTAACTATAATAAAAAATAAATAAATTCTTGTTCTCCAAAATATTAACATAGCTCAAAAATCATAATATTCAACTTATTAAACTGTAGTTCTGGGACAATGATTTAAAAGAATTATAACAATACATACATCATCCAATTTGATTTATAATTTTTGCATGTAAGAAACAGCTAACTAATAAAATTAAGTTTGAAAATGTTACAAGTAGGAGTGTACTGATATTCCTAGTCTTAATCAAGCTTAACAATACAGATAATTTGAAAGTAGCAAAATAAGTAACAAAATTAGAAACTGTATCATAACAGTTGTTAAGTAAAATCTTACATTAAAAGGTCAATAACATTTTTTACAATGCTAACAGCTGTTGCAGTTAAGAGTTGAGTACTTTTATCAATACTTTTTAATTGCTGGGATGCCAAGTGATGATTTGATATATCCATCTCAAATGTATTTTAATCAATATTTACAGAGTGTGATTCATTCACAGAAAGAAGTTACAGCCATCCTAATAAAATTTACAGAATTCCTAGTTGCAACTTCTAAAATAATATTTAAGTGAATGTTTGATGCCAGAAATAAATTAATCAAAGAATGGTCAAAATAGGATTGAAAAAATCTTCAAAGACTTCTGAGTATATAAATATATAATCCATACAGAAAGACTTTCTTCATAAAACCATACAGCAAAATTTTATTTTTTCTAACACTGAAATTTAAAAAATTGAATTTGCAGGAAAATATCACATCCTGTGGACAACTTCAATCAGAGACTATTTAAGGTATCTGCTTATCTTCAAAGTTTATCTACTATCTACTATATATATATAAAACACAAATGGAAATTTTGTTCCGTTCCTTTATAACTCGAGTTCTGCTGAATGGAATTTTATGAAACTTGCACTGTTGGATAGATAATTTTTCAGGGAAGGTTTTAGTATATAACACATAGTTCTACGTAGATTAGTTATAGAATTATGATCGAAAGTTCTGTTATTTTGGACAATAAGGTTACCATAGGTCATTTGTTTGGCGACCATTATCGTTGGCGAAAGAATTGAAACGGCTATATCAGAAAATAATGCAAACACATAGAAAAATAAAAGAAAAAAATCTGCTATTAATTTTATTAAAATCCCCCCACCCCCTCCCCACAAAAAAAAATAAAGAAAGAAAAATAAAGAAAAGAAACTGTTTTAATGAAGCATAATATTTAATTTAAACCCCAAAGGAATGTTTGTAACGCTTAAAAATATTTGCAATGCATGAGATTGCAATTCAGATTAAGTCAATATTTGGGGATTTATTGTTTGCGTCAGGTTAACAAAGATGCATCTGATAATTTAATTTAATAAAATATAAGTAATTTTTTATTCCTTTTTTTTCTGTTAATTTTTTTATATAACTCCCCTATCATGTGTCTTACAGGAGGAACTAGCAAATGTAATTGTAAAAATGACTGCATTTATGAGTTACATGTTATTTGTTTATTTACGGTTCTGATTTTACTTTTGTCGCCAAGCAACGTGATTTTAAGCCAAAAATGCATAAGCGTGACATCAGCTTGAGCGGTATTAGCAATAATAGTGTTTTATCGTGTATACAAGATCCTTTTTGGAATAAATTTTTATATTCAAATGCAAATTATATAAATAGCAGTTATTGTTATGAATATGGGATCAAATATTTAAATTTTAGTGAATGTCTGCCACTCAAACACATATTGTAAAATAATTAAATTTTAGACATTTAAAAATTTACTACGGAAATATGCCGGTTTGTTTTCACCAAACATATTATTTTTATAGCTTCGAACTCAGACCAGCGAATATTGTCTATTCTTTTATTTTTATTTTATTATTTTTTTAATATATCGCCAATTTCACTTATAGAAATATTCACTGTTTCAAAAGTTAGGAACCAAAGAATATTCTTACGGAGATGTGTGCATTTATGCGTTATTACTATCACAAAAGGCTACATTTTGCAATAAAAATTGTTTGCTGAAATAAATTTTCGATGCTCTTTTTGATTTGTCATTTTTTTTTAGCTCACAGACTATCAAAGCCTGAGAGCTAATGTGCCAGCCCGTTCTGTATGTATGTAGGTAACGCGATAACTCTTGACAGAAATAACCGTTTTGCTTCGAATTTTGTTTATAAGTTCCTTGTGATAAGGCACTTCCCTGATTAGTTTTGGGAGTTGATAGGTTAACTATAAAGGGGGGGAACAGGGGGCTAACTCCCCTTAATTTAGATAAATGGTTTTTTTCATGCAGAATTATCCAATTTTCTTCAAATTTTGTATATAGGTTCATGGTGATAAGGTTCTTTCCTGATTAGTTTTGGGGGTTCATAGGTGAAGTGTAAAGGAGTGGAACGGGGACTAACCCCCCCCCCCCCCCTTTAATTTAGATAAATGAATTTTTCATGCAGAATTATCTGATTTTCTTCAAATTTTGTATATAGGTTCATTGTGGTAAGGCGCTTCTCAACGAGGTCAACGAGCGCGACAGGGGTTTGAACCCAGCACTTCCCGTATGCCAGCTTTGAGAGCAGAACATCTCAGCCACTGTTTTGGCGCTTTCAATGTACGGAAAAACTTTGTAATGTCAATGGTGGCGAATGGAATAAATAATATTTGTCGATTAATCATTTCAGACTGGATAAGAAAAAACAAGTGCCTGAAATTCTGATTAGATAATTTTTCGATCATTATAAAGCCTTTTCGAACTACACACAGCCCTACCAGCTAAACCTAGTGAGAAATGAATTTATTTCTGCGTGTTATTATGCTCTTTAGAGAAATAAAAAAAAAAAAAATAAAAAAAAAAAAAAACTTCGGTTTAAGAATTCACCAAAAATAATATTACTAAACATTTTGCATAACTAACATCATTGTCGGTTTTATTTAAGGTACGGAATTTTGTTAATGAAAGATCTATAATTGAATTAACAGTAATTTGACATTATTTAATGGAACATAGCTTGGCAGGTAAATAACTTCGTTTTGTAACTAACTCTGATACATTAATAACCATATCGTTTCAAGCACTTCTAATATTTGATGTCAAACTTGGATATATCAGCAAGATTATGGAAGATTAGGAAAATTTTATTGGATACAAACTAGAGGTTTATTCTTCGACCAGAGTTAATCATTGGGGTTTTTTTTCAGATTAACGGTTACATAAATGCAACTGGTCTAAAAAAATGGAAAGACAGTGAAAATGGCGCCATTTTAATTTTATTCATATTCAGGTTTAATAATTCACTTTTTATGTTTCACCATTTTTTTAATTATGAAAGTTAAATACTGTTCTTTATGTGCAAACAATTTATTACAATTTTCACTGTATTTACTCTGCTGGAATCGAAAGATGACTAACCTAAGTAGACTTGCCGGAAGAAGACGTATATTGCGAAATATAACGTAACATAGAGTGAAATTGTACTTACATTACCAGAATCTCACATGGAGACAAGAAAGAGGAACGCAGTTCAAGAACTTACAGACGAAAATGAATCACCCGAATATTATTTAAGTTCAATGGTCAATCTATGCAATCATTGTAATGCTTTCTCTTTTAGTAGTGTGTTGACTAGAGAACGTGTTAGTTCCTGTTGTCATGATCTCATAATGGCCTCATTTTCCTACCAAACTCTACTATAAATGATCAACTAAATGAGTTGCTTCTTTTAGCCCAAATTCTGTCCAATGTATGATATAATATAACGCAATGTCGTTCGCATCGTTTACAGCAATATTGAATGAAAATCCAGGTGAACGTCCCTATTGCTTTAAAATACATGCTCAAATCCATTGATATAATTCGTTTGATTCAAGGTTCGTTTGAAAATATTTACTAAGGTAGCATCTGTAGGTGAAGATACACATTCCTTTAAAATACAAAGCCATTTCGTTTGATTTAAGGTACATTTAGAAAAATGGCCCAGCGCAGCGGGCGTAGCATGCTAGTATATATATATAATAATAATAAATATACAGGATGTCCTGTAAATACATTCACATTTTTAAAATTCAAAAACTGCTGTATTAAGCAGGCAGCACAAGCAACTTGAAGTCTGTCTTAAGAGGAAAAAACAGGTTGAAACAAAGAAGAAACCTGTTTTTTCTCCTAAGTCGTGTGTGTCAGATGCTTTGTGGCAACAGAAAAAAAGAAGTTTAAATTTTCTTTGAACTATTTTTTGCTACAAAAATTTCCACTATTTACCAAATCTGATAGAGGATTAGAAATTAAGAACTGTAAGTAAGGTGTCAAATGATGCCTACAATTTTTTTTCTAGGTGCCAAATTGCATTTCATGGTTGCAATTTTATGTTGTCATATTTTCTTATTTCTCTTCGCAAACATGTTAACAATAATGTTTCTATTTTTATGTGTTAATCCTTTGTCTACCAGATGGGTCCAATGGACCCGACAGGTAATTCAAAACAACTATTCAAACCAGAATTTGTTTCATAAATAAGTTAAATATAAACTATGGAGAACTAAAGTAAATAAATAAGTTAAATAGTTTTAAATAAAAATTTTGGTGTGAAATGTTTTTTATCAAGGTTGAATAAAATTTCTGGTAGTTCTAGGGCTAAAGGCAAGGAGAGAGGATGGGAGCTGTACATATTAAACACTTTATCTCTGTGTTAATCACTAAAACAAAATAAAAACTGGCTTTTTATAAAAGTGCAAAACTTGATTAAACTACAATATTTGGATTCAAGAAAACTTATTCTTTTTATAAAGCTAATATGCATACAAAATAGATTATCAAGCAATTATGTCCATAGAAAGAAAATTTGAACTTTTAGATACAACCGGGAATAAGCCTAGCTTTTTAAAAAAATCCTAGGGGAGTAATCCCTAAGGTCAATTTTATCAGTCATTGGTTAAACTGAAGTCAACTTAGAGGTGATTGACAGGTACAAGGGAGTCTAAGACACGTCAACTGCCTGATCTTTATCAAAAAAGGTGCTCTTGAAGTACATGCGGCAGGGGATAAAAGTTATATTAAAGTATGAATTATAGTTATATTAAAGCATTTGTTAAACAAAAATTAAAGTGAAAGAAAGCCAGGCATCAAATTTGACAACGAGGCATAATTTTGTGGTCCTGAAATGCAATAATTTAGTTGCATTTGATGACTAATGACCTTTAATTTCTAACCCTGGTCTTATATGTAGTTCAATGTGACAATTTGTTAAATTTCTATGAGTTTTTGAAATGGGTAACAGATTTATGAGATTGTAAAGAAACTATCTTAAGCACTGAAAACCTCTGACCATGAGATGGCATGCGAAATATTTCTGTGTAAGTGGTCTGAGTGATGTGTTCCCATGGAAAGAAATCTTTTATGATCATAATCAATCATAAATTATCTGCCAATTAAAAGGTTTCGGGCAGCTTAAAGTCGCTGATATCTACGTGTGACTTCGTTGATGCTAAGATTCCGGTTTCGGACGTTCAAGAAGGTGGATCTCTTTCAAATGACGGAGTTTAATTTCCCCCTCACCCTGCTACAACCAATGATGATAGAGTTTGGGAATGACATAATTTTCTCATCTTCAGATAGGCCGGGTTTAGTACCTCCTATATTCAATCCCAAGAAATGAATTAAATACAGAAAAGTTTTAAGGGAGAGAGAGAAACCAGTAAAAGTGTAATAGCTCACTGAGGTGCTGATTTATTGTTCCGAAGAAATTCTGGAATGGTGTATTAGCTCGGCATAGAGCTAAAGTAGGGTTCTGGACTGTGAACTCTTGGAGATATTTTTAAATCTTGCGTGATTGAGAAGGGGTTTCAATCTCTTTCACTCAACTTACTCACAAGATACGTGAGTTGAAAGAAGAAAAAAAACAGCGAACTATTTACTTTTTCTGATATCTGTGAGAATCTGTGCTGAACTTTAGTGAACGTGAAACTTTCTATCTCTGTGTCAGCTAACTCGTATCCAAACATTTTCTCATCACTGGAGTGTATTTTGATAAAGCACGAAGACTGGGTCCAGTATCTAAGAAGCTTTGTGTTTCCTTAGTGAACTTGCAATAATAGTCAATGAACTCACGATCTATCTTTTTGCTATATTTCATTTTATTTGCAAAATCCACTTTTTGACAAGTCGTATGGGGGAAACCAAACTCCAATATGACAATTTGTTAATTTTGTATGATTTTTTTAAAAATGTGAATGGACTTATGAACAATATATAAAATAATTTTATATTTTTAAATATTGATTTTTTTGCTCAAAATATTCATAAAATAGCTATAAAATGTCACTTGTGCAAAACATCAAACTCAAATCAAGATATTTTTATTCTGTAAACTTTATTAGGATGGCTGCAACTTCTTTTGGGGAATGAATAACTCTAGTAACATTAGCACAACAATTTAAAAAGTTATACTACTTAAATTTGTAACATACAGAAAAATCTTCAAGATTTATGACAATTCATAACTTATATAAATTTCTTTAAAAAAATTTTTTTAAATACTGTTAATTATAATCATGTGAGAAGTTCCTTCCTTAAGTCAACCCTTTTAGAGTATTTTAACAAAGTTTCATAACATCACATGCACAACTTTTTGTGTTATGATGATAATCATTAAAACAAAATATTAAAAATCAGATTTTGAGAAAAAGCTAAAAAAAAAATAAATAAAAAAAAATAAATCTACTCTGCATTCTACATTTTAAATTACTAACATTCAAGTGTCTGTAACTGAAGTTCTAAGCGAGTTAAAAACAAAATTCAAATGGATATAAAAAGAAGAAATCAGACTAATATTTGATCGAGAACAGAAAATTTTTGACAGAAATTTGTGTTACAAAAATAGGATACTTTAATTTAGGCAAAACTAATTTTGAATTCTATAGTGATTTCTTTATCAAAAAGAAAAAAACCCTAAATCTAAATAAATGCAATTGAAAATCTTTGAATAAAAATTGTGATTATAGTACTTCTTATATTTTCAATGGCGATATTGTTTAACAATTTGTGAAAACAAGTTGTTACACTTAGAAAACCCAGTAAGTTAATAGCAGTGAAAATAACTCCTTACATCTCATACAAAACTGCAAGTAGCATCATCATAATGCAGGGTGGGAAAATTTCAAAAAATCTTACCAGCCAAGGATTTATTTTACAAGCCAGCAAGATACAACATAAAGTTGAAAATTGCTATGACAAAATTTAGTTGACTGCATAAATAATTTATTACCACAATGCAATTTCATAATTTTTTTAAATATAAAATTAAGAAATATATACAACAGAGGAAAGGTTAGTATAGCATAGAATTTGCTGCCATGTTACATTGTGGCAAATGGGAAAGTTATAAAATATGACTAACAAATAAAAATATTAAGTTTTTGGTATATTTTCTATAGCCTGTAATTTTTAAAACTGCCTAAAAATTCACTCGCCCTATCAGAAAATTCACTTGCCAGTGATGAGTAGAATTATTAATTCCCCACTCCTGCTCATATTAAAATAAGCAAGATGAAATATTCTGGTATTATTTCTTAGAAACTATTTTACATGCTAAGAAATAACAAGACAGGATAAAGAAATAAACAGATTAGAACTAAGAAATATATAGATTGGATATAACAAAGAAATTAAAAAATTGGATCTATTTCTTAATCCCAATTTAAATGGATAACACACAAATCAAATAATAAAACTGTGTATAATAAAAAATTATTACCAGATTTAGACTTCTCGAATTCTTCTTTCATTTCTTTTCTATAATCACCACATCCATTTCGCATTACCAATCTCATTTTTGGAAGTGGATTATTCTTATTTTCTAAAGTCTTCAGAGCTATTACAATAGGTTTAACTGAAAAATAAAAATTATAAAAGTTATGAAAAAGACAATAATAATAATAACAAATGAAGATATGAAAAAGACAGAAAAAAAATTAAATAAATAAATAAAGCTACATTTTTCATCAATATAAGAAATATGATTAACAAATTTTTATTGAAAGCAATTTAATTTCTGCTATGCTTTTTACAGTCATACTAAAGAAATACAGTACAACCACAATATCATGAATCTCTGGAACAGAAAAAAAAATTGAGATAAAGTTTTCGACCTATAAAGGTTTTAACACAATAAATAAATATCTCAAATTATTTTTTGGCAGCTAAAAATATGATTCACAAGAAAAATAGGCACAAGCAATAAATTACTTTTCTCAAGGTTTTATTAATTTCTAAATTGTGTTATAATACCACATTTCAAATTAAGAAGAGGTTATACTTCTTTGACCTAAAATTCACGTAATTTTTACGGTTTTGTGTCAGTTACAAAGAAAAGAAATATAACAACTTTCCGCATTATATTTATCGATATTTCACTTGTATATTAAAATTTTTATGTAAAAAGCAAAGCAATGGAGAGTACCTGCAAGTGCATGACAATCGGGCAAACATTTTTCTATGGTCACAAGCAGGGTTGTTTGGTTTAAACCAAATTCTCTCTATTTTTTTTAAACATGCTGTTTTTTTTTTTTTTTTTTTTTTTTTTTTTAACTAATGTTTTCATTTATTTTACACATTATTGAAAAATGCAAAATCCAAGTTATGCAGAAGCTACAAGCAAAGCTTTAGAAAAATGATGAATTAATAAATTTGTAAAGTGACAAACATTTTTAATCAATCCATCTTTTCTTATAAGCTATAAATCTACATGGCAGACAAACTAATTTTTCTAAAATTAGCTGAGGAGAAAAAGACAAGTAGTTAGTTTTCTTTCTTCTTTTTTTTAAGCCTTTTATTTTTAAAAACAGCCAAAATGGCAAATTCTAGCAAAAAATGCACTTTTACTACTTAGAGTACTTGATTAGTTAAGCATCATGCTTCAATGATGACATAACCATAAGCCATTCTCTACATGCAAATGCTGTCAAATTAGTTCTTACTTATAATACTAGATGAAATTCTTTTTCAGAAGCTTTACATGTTTACATTAAAATTGGCCCACTTTACTTGAAATTTGTGATTGTGTGTATTTGAACATAAGACGTGACTTTTATAAATCTAAATAATTACTATTAGCACAGTTTATCTGTTAATAGTTTAAATTTGTATGTATATTATGAAAAATAGTTACTGATTACCAGTGTTAAAACATTATCAACATTAAAGATATTTTAATTGTTGATTCAAATAGATATATGCAATTAGAACTTTACAAAATTACAGAATTCAGAAATAAGTTCTGTAGATAGGAAAATTTAATAAATGGAGGTTACGAAAATATTTCATGAACATCTTACAAAAAGACATTAATTTAAATAAATTCATAAAATATATATTTGCTGTATAGAAATTTACCTAAATTTTTCTAAATTCTAGTATTTCTAAAATTAATGTAAAAGTGAAACCAACAAAATAGTATATTTTACAAAACATTAAGTTCCTTTTAAAAGACATAATTTAATTTATTCAATTAATTAATTTTATACTTTAAAAAATCCTTATGATGGTCAGATAAAAAAAAAAAATTAAAAATTACTTTTTATATTATTAAATTCATTTATGATTTAAGATGAAATGTGGCATGTTAACATGTTGCATTTTAAAGTAAAAAAGTACTATAATGCTTAATGCTTATGTTGTATTGCTTATGATGCCTATACAGCAAGAAAAATATTTTTATTTATATAACATCATTAGAAACAGTAATGCAGGTGCATTATGCAACTTAAAATTGAGTATTAGAAATTTCTTGATAATTATATCCAATAATTTCTTGATAATTATATCACACATATTGTTTATTTTTGCTGATATTTATGAGAAACAATGAAAGAGAAGCAAGTCAAAAGTCGTTGGTCATATAGAATAATTGGTAGAATGTCTGTAATGCCAGGAACTAACTCCTCGCCCGGTCCTATGGGATGAAACATGAAAAGAGTCCATAAGCAAAGAACAGACCTTCCTGCTTTTGGATCAGTGGTCAGGACAAAGAGACATAGAGCTCATAGAAGAGAAATTGGGAAGAAATGTAGAGCCCATGTTCTTTCCTCCCAATATGACAAAGTACCTGCAGCCACTCGATGTGCAAACTTAATTTCTAAACATAAGTAACAGAATTAAATTATCAGGAAGCCATTTAACACCAAAAATTACAAAATTAACGACATAACAAATTTTAGCATAAATACATTGTAATAAACAAATTGCATGACAAATTGTTGGATATCTTGAAAACGGCTCATTTCCGACAGGTAGTTCCATTGAGTGTTTTATTCCCCACAACGAGATCATTCCAATGATATCACTCTCGTCAAAATCGGCGACTAACACTTCTTGCAGTTCCCTAGTTACTTTATTTTTTTGCCTCTTCCTAAATAAAAAATGTTTGTATGCCAATACTTTTTTTAAAAACTGTTCTTTGAGAAAGAAATAGTTATGAGATTAAAAGTAAACTGTTTAACTCAATAATCAAGGGTGGAAAGTTTGCAGAAAAGTTACCAGGCGAAGATTTTTTTTTTTTTTACTTTCCAGCAAGCTGCAACATACAGTTGAAAATTGTTGTGACAAAATTTACATAACTGCAAAAATAATGCATTACAATACACTTTTCTTGTAACATTCAAAAAAAATTTTAGAATAAAATTAAGATGTACAACAGAGGACAGATTGTCTTTTAAATCTACATTTAAGATTTGACTTAGAAGCAACACATGTGTACAATAAATCGAAATATACTGATATACTTTCTAATTCTACAAATCCTAAAGAGCATTCTTTAGCGCCACTTTTGAGGTGCCTCGCATATACAACTAATTCCTCTAATTCTAATTGAATAAAAAAGTTTTTGGTATATTTTCCAGAGTCTGCAGTTTTTAAAACACCCCAAAAGCTCCACTCGTCGCATCAGAAAATCCAGTTCCCAGTGGCAAATAGATTGAAGTAATTCCTGACTACTGTGGATGATTATATAAAAATTTATAGTAGAAAAGATGGGGATCATTTACTATCCTATTGAGAAAAATACTATATTCCACTAGAATAAAGCAACAGTATTTTATAATCATAATCTCAGAAAGATGTTTTTTATTATGTTTAAGCTTATTTTTACCAATGCTTTATGGCAAGATTGAAAAATCTCTTGAAATGTTAGGAATCAAGATAGAAAACTTAGGAGCCAGAAAACATAACATAGTGTAACTGCAAAATATTAACAAAAAATTACACTTAAACGTACTAAAACAAAATTTACATTTGTTTCACATGTCACATTTAAAGCCATAAGCATGTTCATTTAGTTTTATTTTATATACCTAGGGGCCCTGCCGCTAGGAGTTATGCTTGTCAACCCTGCAGTCTCTAAAAACAAGCTAATTTTCTCTATTTTAAAGAGAGGGAGGGGGGGGGGGGGGGGGGGGGAAGGCTGCAAATGTAGAAACTTGCCATTTGAAGAGAAATATTTTAAGAAATGGACTCAGTGAGTGAAATAAGCATTAAAAGCTCTTTTAATTTAATAAAATAATACTACATGCAACACTATTATTGAACAAAATAAAATTTAATCTTGTTTCATATGTCACATTCACAACTATGAACACACTCATTAAGTTTTATTTTACACTAGCTAATCCGCCCGGCATTGCTCGGGCCCGAAATATTAATAATCTGTTCTATACGAATATGACTGAAATCTGTAAGGCTATCGAAATCAAGTCGAATGAGGCAAACTTTGTCGTAATCGGGCTCATAAAACCCAAGATCGGAAAGCGTATCCTGGCGGTCGACAGTGCAGCTAAAATATTTTTTAAAGCTATAGATATCAAGTCGAATGAGCCTAACCCCGTCGTAATCGGGTCCATAGACCCAGATATACTCCTATAGTTCCACTTTCCACCGCCAGAGGGCGCAGTCTGTTCTGGAAGAGGCCTTTTCAGAACACTTGACCCAACCAAATTTCCTAGTAGAATTGAAATTTAACTACAGATAAACATTGCCAAAATAGCGGAAATCGCGAAAGTGGGTTACGTAATCGATCGGTTTCTAAAGGGTTAATGTAGATATCTTTTAAAACCCAACGATGCATTTTGAAGAAAATGAACGTGTCTATGATCTGGAGTCTACTGTTTGTCCGTACTTGCATTTCCCGAGTCGATGCTGATTTTTAAATCTGGACCAAAAAAAGGAAATTCGTGTGAGTGAGTTTTGAAAAGGATTTTTTTTCGGAGGATTAAAATTAAATTTTTTCAAAACGGATACCAGATTTTAAAAAACGAAGGGATATAGATTAGGCACAGTATTTTTAATTTTTCGTATCTTGTTTATAAATGCCAATTCGGATTTTTAAAGATAGGAGAAATAGTTAAAAAAACGAAATTGACTTACGGTTAAAAACGTTTCCGAAAGGATTAACATGATTTATTTTTTAAACTAAATGTTTCTGCCTAAACCCGATAGAACTTAGATGTCTTTAGGTGTGTTTGCTTTTTGTTTGGTTATTTTAGAAAGCCGATGCCAGATTTAATATATAGCAGAAAATCGGAATTCGCAAAAGAGAGTCCTGAGCACGAATTTTTTTTTAAGGGTTAATATTCGTATTTTTCAAAAACAAATACATATGTCGAAAAAGGAATAAATGTAGATATTGTCTGGTATTTTTAGTTTTTTGTACCTGTCTCTGAATCGCCGATGCAAAATTTTAAAAATTGCCAAATTCGCAAAACGGCATACAGAAAATATACTTTTTCGAAGGGTTAATTTTTGTATTTTTTAAAACCAAAGGTGACTTTGAAAAGGACAAAAACAGTTGTTTAATTTGGTGACCTTCATTTTCCCGTATCTTTTGTATTCCGGTAGATGCAAGGCTCGGAAAACGGGAGAAAATAAAAAACACGAATTCGATGCTTTTTGAATATTTTTTTTGAAAGGGTTAAATGTAAAATTTTTTCAAACCAACCAGATCATTCGAGACATAAAAGTATTTTCTTTTAGAATATGTAGACGGTTTTTCTGTATTTCTAGCCGTTTGTCCATGGTGAATTTAGAAATACTTTAAACAAAAACGGAATGTCTTCTGCTTTCTTTCTTCTGTTCCGGAAGATACGGAAATTGGTTTCTGCACATGCGCCAGCTCGCTTCAGAATAATGACTTTTTTATTTGTGATCTTTGATCAGTTTTTAATTAATAACTACTTTAATTTTCAAAATTTTAAAATTCTGAGACTCAGGTATACCAGGAGAGTGTTTGGACTACCTAAATCTAAATTTACAGACTTCTAGGTGCGCTAAATTTTCCTAGCCATCGCCAACAGACACACACACACACACACACAGAGCGAAACTTTCTTTTATTAGTATGGATTACTAGGTGGTCCTGCCCCCTAAGACTACGTTTATCAACCCTGTAGTTTTTAAAAACATGCTAAATTGTTCTGTTTTAAAAAGAAGAAAAATACTTGCTACAAATGTAAAAACTTGTCATTTGAAGATAAATATTATTTTAAGAAATGGACACAGAGAGTTTTGTTTCACATGTCACACAGTTGACCTGATCAACTCTATGTGGGACCCGGGCACACACTCAAGAAAATTGCATTATAAACAATTTTCTTGAGTGCAGTTTAAAACTTAAACCAGTTTTATGAAAAAATATATATATATTATAGACATATGTAAAAATGCATTAAAAAACTATGAGAAGGTTTTTTTTTTTTTTTTTTTTTTTTTTTTACTATACATTATTTAGACAAAGTAAAACTCTAAACCTAAGGGACTGAATAAAATACTGTAATATCTGTTCTCATGATTTCACAGTTTACATTGCATTTCATTGTCTTAATTGAAGAACACTGAGATAGTTTAGTTTACATGAATGGGAAAAATTCCTTTTTTCTATTAACTATAAATGGAAATTTACATTAATTTGTATTTTTAGGGAGTAGACAAAATGCATTTTGGGGCACTCTAGAAATGTGAGCCAGGGGCACATGCCCCGTGTGCCCCTGTGATAATCAGGTTCTGACAGTAAGTGAAATAAGCATTAAAAGTGCTTTTAATTTAATAAAATATCATTGCATGCAATACTATTATTTGGGCTTTTAAAATTTTGCAACAGTAAATAAAACAAGTCGGTATGTGTGATCGAAGATCACTCAAAGGGTTTCGTATAATATTCCTTTCAAACCACTTTATCCTTTCTTTAATAAATCCAAATTAATTTCATTTAGAAACCAAAAAAAAAAATAATAATAAAGTCATGTTTTTTATAAAGTAAAAATTTACTGGTCTATTTTTCTTGTTTTTTCGAATATCTAAACCAGCCCGCTATTATATTCTGTCATAATAATATCTGTCATGTGGACTAAATGCGATATTAAAAAAAAATTAATTTCAAAATTAAACATGTTGTACCCCTTCAAAATGTTAAAATATGCGAATATTTCCATAATCGGGTTTTTATCATGATTCAATACATTCCTCAAACTCATATATTTACTATTCTCTATTACTCATATTGATATTCACTTTGTATTATTCTGAAACATTTGAAAAATCCTTTAAACTTCCGATATGACGTCAGATTTTCTTTTTAATTCTCTAATGACGTGATATTAATCTGTTTTGTGTATATACACATACTCACATACTCCTTGTATTATTGAGAAATTTTTCTGTTTTATTACCACTATGACGTCAATCAATTTTATTTCATATTAATCTTTTTTTCAACTGGTGAAACTATTTATTTCATTTTCATTTTTCACATGAAAATCGTCTGATAGAAAATTAATTATTGTAGAAAGAATTTCATCGTGGATTTTTAATTTTTGGCATCTGCTATAACGAAAAATGTTTAAATTTAATAGGAAAAGGCTGTTAGAATTCTGGTTTTTTATCTCTATTTATTAAAATAATACGAATTTTTCAAATTTTAACATTTTGCGCTCTTTATAGCTAGTATTCGGGTATATACACAAAGTTTCAACTCTGTAAGTTACATAGTTTTTGAGAATGGCTCTGTGACAGACAGACAACGGAGCGGGAGTAATAGGGTTTCGTGAGATGAACAAAACCCTGAAAATGACTATATCAAAATAAGAATTAATTTTCTAGTCAGATAATAAAATTTTGAAAAAAAAAAAAAAAATTAAAGAGTTAAAAAAAAAATGATTAGACACTGCACACCACAATCTAGTCAAGTATGTGTCTACAAAAGACAGTTAAATTAGTTTACATATTTTTATTATATAAAATTTATGTATAACTGAACTTCCTTGACTGAATTCACTGTTAAATAACACTTAAAATAATTCTACAATTTAGAAAACAACAAATTTTGTATAACATATTTTATATTAAAACATATCTATAACAACAGAAAATTGTATTTTTAGTGCCAAAAAACACTGAAAACTCATAAAATTCTGAGTATCATAAATTAGCAAGTTTTGGTTGCACTAAAATGGAGTTTTTACTGTTTTACTTGTTAGAACATGACATGGAAAAAGTTTTTCGAAATATAACTTATAAAACCTAAGGACTGTTATAATAAATATTTAAAATTTGTAGCTTTTTTAATAAATAACTATTTTGACGTAAATGGAACCAAGAATGTTTATAGAATAAAGAACAACATTTGAAACATTTTTGCAAATGGAACTATACCTCTAAAATTAACAATTTAGGAAATAAGTATTAGTCAACAATAAAAAAAGGATACATTGTATGAGAACAATAGAGAAATGATAATTCATTTAAAATGCTTAAAGCTGTTCTAAAATCCAATATGACTATTTTCTGGCAGATTCGCAAATTCATTTTTATTCTTAAATACATAAACTGGCAAATATTCATATTCAAGAACTAAGAAATTGAATAGTATTTTCGACGTTTTGATAAAAGTACTGTCAAAGTTGATGTTTTAAGTCGATTTTTGGAGTGTGACAGCCTGTAAAAGATCACCTTAAGACAGCAAATTAAGACGTATCTACTTAATACATTTATCAAAAAAATGCAAAACACTACTTGATTACAAATCATTTCAATAGCATTTTATGTTTTTATATATAAAAATGACTTTGTGAATGTGTCAGAAAGTTTCACATTGTTAGCAGGGGATGGAAAATATTTTCGAGAACTGTATCTTAAAAAGAAACAAAATCCTCTTTAATAAAAAGGTATGCGTTGCTGACGACTGGGATTTTCGATAATCGTTGCCACAGATTAATCTTGGAAAATGAAACATTTGAAGTTACTGAAAAAATTAATAGCTCGAAAAGTATTTGTCACAAAATTCTTAGACAAACTTTGTTAGAAAAGCAAAAAAATGATTTTTTCTTGATATAAATTTCAAATCTAATGATTATACAGTTTTTCAAATATTGAATTTCAAAAATTACCAAATAAATTTCACAATGGAGTACCATAGCGAAATCTTCACGCGTAAAAAAGATAATGATAACAGCCATGTGGTCCTGACGTATACTGGCCTACAGCACGAGTCACAAATTATAGTAGCCTGCCTTACTATTCTGTTAAAATATAAAAGTGAATTATGATGCCACGAGTGCATGATTTTTATTTAATTTTAATATAATCATCTTAAAAACAAGGTTTTGGAAATTTGTTTCAAATGGGACTAATAAATAGGCCAATACTGTATATTATTTTGAGTTTAAAAGAGATAATGTGGAGGAGCGCTTTATATTATTTAGGTTTCCTCGGGAACTTTTTGTCAGAATTAAAAGTTTAATATATCAAAACGTCAGAAATTAAATCGACATTAAATCGGCAATAACTATAACGACTGTCCTTCAGTTCGAATAGGTGTTCATTCAAAAATATAAAATCATTCAACAGTGATTTTAGGTAGTTTTAAGGCTATTATCACGGCCCCAGGCAACGCTGGGCATGTCAGCTAGTTTTATTCATGATTCACATTTTAAAGAGAAGTTTCGATGCTAGAGACTACACTAAGCATTCGTCATCTCGCCAAATAAAAAACAAAAAAAATCTGAAAGTGCAGATAAAAATACAATTTTGGCGAATGATTATTTAGCCAACAATTGTTTTAGAAGTAGGTACAAATGCCAATAAAATTTCTTTATTTTTCAGATAAACCAAAGGAAAAAGGAATTTTTTTAATTAAATCAAAACTATAACATGAAATGGATTCATAAGACTGAATCCAGTGGGAACTTGAGACCCTATTTGCAACCTATTTAAATAAATTAAATCTTCAAGAGCATCATAATGATGAAAAATCAAAGTTTTTGGGTTAACACTTTTGGAAATTGACAAATGATTTTCAAATTTAGTTAGCAACCTGAATTTTTTATTGTGGTCCCTGGATGTAAATTACAGATTTACTTTTACAAATGTTAAAGTGAATGACAATCTCAAGTTTTACAATTTTAGTAATACAGCAAACACAGTTTATACATTTTGTAAAATAAATAAATTAAAAATACAAATCAAAAATTTAATGCTAAAAATTAACTTCAACATAATAGACATTCAAAAAGTAATTTTAATAGTAAAATTATGTTAATGTGTTTTAAGAAGAGCTTTATTTAAGTGATTACTGACAATTTTTAAATTCAACACATGCAATAGGACATCTAACAACATTGTACATTAGGAATACAACTAATTCATAAATTTAAACAGGTTTTTACCAGCTTTTATATCTTTAGTATCTTTATATTTCGTAGCTAATAAGTGTTGTAATTTCTTCGTGCACCAAGCAATTTCTTCTTCAAACGTAAAGTTGCTCTGTAAAATATAAGAAAACAAAAATGAATTTAATTATTGACTTAAGAAAAAAACTGGTAACTGCTAAATTAATAGTCCGATTAGATAACAAAACATTTCCAAGTTTTAAATAATAAAGATAGTTAAATTACTATGGAGGTAAAAAAATTGCCCTTAGGTATGAATTTAAATTCCGTATCTAACCAAGGTTGGGGAATTGCATCATTTTACTCGCCACTGATGAGTGAATCTTTAATAAACCTTTTAAAAACTGCAAGCTATAGAAGATTTATTTTTTACTTGTTAGCTATATTTTACAACTCTCCAAATTATGCAATGTAAATATGGTACTAAGTTCTATCTTATACTAAACTCGCCTCTGTTATACAGCTTAATTTTATTTTTTTTAAACTTAGGAAAATGTATTGTTGTAGTAATGAATTATTTTTGCAGTCACATAAATTCTGTCATAACAATTTTCAACTATACATTGCTTCTTGCTAGCTGGTAAAATAAATGCTTGGCGGATAAGATTTTCTGAAAATTTCCCACCCCTGCATATAACACTACACATCAGTCATAATACTATATATAGTAGTATAAAATTGGGAATTGTCTGTGAACACAACTCCGTGGTTTATAATTTTAGAAACAGTGTTTTTTAATTTAATATATAATTTGTAAAAACTTTCAATATTTAAGATTAAACAGCAAAAAAAAAAAAAAAATTGTAGAGAGCTGGGTGGATAAAAAAGGAAGTGCAAGTTGTGGGGAAGATACGAGTAATTTAGAAGACTGGTTATGGCCTAAACGTGAGTTGAGGCTCACTGTAGAAAGTTTTGACCTGAAAAGTTTTTGGTTTCCGTCTGTTTGTTCCGCGATAACTGCTGTAAAAATCGTCCTATTAGGTTGATTTTTGGTGGATAGGATTTGGTGGAAGGATTTTTGTTGATGAGGTACCCGGAATCAGATGTATAGTTTTTAGTTACATTTGGCTCATTCATTCGAAAAATATAGAACATTTCTTTTTATGTCATAATGCTTTTCAATGGGAAGTCAGGCAATTTTTTTAATTTTAACATTCACTGAACAGATAATGTTGCATTGGGATAATTGTAAATGCTAAATTAGGGATGCTAAATTTACGAAATGGAGATCTTAATTTAATCCAATCACTTCGAAAATTTTGTTAATATATTTATTAGAATTTCGAAATTAATTGTATAAATTATTGGGAAATTTCATGCATTAATTTGAAAGATGTAAAACATTTTAATTTTTCATTTTTTTACAAAAATTTCCAATGCATTTTTTTTCTTTCTTTCATTAAATGGTTGCTAAGCAACTATATTTCAAAGAATATCAACAAAGGAAAATTCAAGTGAACCACATTATTTTGACGCGAAATTTTATTAACAAAAGCTAATTTTCAGGCGATTTAAGTTTTTAATATGCTTTTTTTAATGAAATAGATGAGAATTTATTTTAACTACTAAAGAAAGATTACCAAATCGGTTTTCCAAATGAAAATAATAAAAACATTGAGTGTGTAAATTGAATATAGGTCACATATAGGAGGAATTTACATTTGTATAAGTATATATTTTATACACAAAATTTTATTCAATTTCAGCAACATATGATGTATAGTTGTTGAAATATAAGTATTCTTTTAAGGATAGGATAAAATCTCTTATACAAAGAGATGGTTATTCTAATGAAATTAAAATAGTAAATACATTCAGACATACTCAAAAAATGAAATAGTGCAGTTTATAGGTGCAGATTCACGGTCACCAGTCTGGATTTTTTTCTTTGGCCACTAACTTTCCATGTTTAAGTCGCCTAAGTCTAAGTGTCCTTACAGGGATGCCCCTTTTCCACCGACTGTTAGATTTCCGCATTTAAAAAAAAAAATTATTTTTTAAATCAATTCTGCACATTTTCTGTGATATTTACCCCTTTTTTACTTTTACTGTTGTTCATAATTAAAAAACATGATTAAGCATGGATACCACATTTCCACAGATCTACAAGTTTCCCGTTTTCTTCTTTAAAAAGAAATTATCCCTGAATGTCAAAAATTGTTAAATTTATTTTATTAAAATCTAAAACTTAAAAGAAAATAAATCTCCATATTTTTTCATATATATTTTTTCTTTTGATTTTTATAGACATACTTTTTGATGCAAATGCCCATGGTGAGCATTTATTTTCAGCTATGAAAAACACTTTGGAGGGGGGAGGGGGGGGGGGCATTTATCTATAGAACAAAAAAGTTACAGAATCGTTTATTTGTGGCCTTACATTATAAATATATATTCCTACAAACTGTATACAATTATGGTTGGAAGATTCTATAAAATCCTGTTGCCCAATTTTAATAAAGAAAAAATAAATCATTTATTTAAGTTTTATGTAAATTTTATTTTAAAATTTACTGTTTATTACTTTTAAGCTTTAATAGTAAACAATAAATCCCATATAGACATATAAATGCTATTGTTTTTATGCGTTTGTTTCACAATGTGGCCACTGGATTTTTTGGGTTTAGGAGCCACTGGCTCCTTACAGATTTTGGGAATCTGCACCTATAGCGCAGTTACTGGACATTGAGAATATAAAATTAAAGTGACAAGGGAGGGTTCAGGGAGGCGGAGCCCGCCTGAAATAATGTATTGTTATTCTGAAAAAAATACAGTAATAAGTAGTTTATCCTATCATTGCATAACATTGTGTTTAATGTGATACTTCTCAAATTTCCAGAACTTACGATAAATTTTATATTCTTATAAATAAATGAATAAAGAACTTTAAAAATTTGAATTTTAGGATACCAATATTATGCAGATAATGTTATAAATTAGTGAGATTAATAAACAATGATTTGTAGAGCTGATGTTGAGGCCTCTGATCTGTAGATTTACTAGTTTATTTATTGTAACAAGAGAACAATACAAGCAGAGATTGTATTTAAACAGATTTTGAATGAGTTTAAATAATTAATGGGGGGGGGGGAGGCAAAGAAGAGAAGCAGACATTTTGGCCCGGACCTGGAAATTTCACCCCTGGCACACCTCTAGGAAGTATAATGTATAGGGCCGGCCTGAGTCTGCAGAAAAAAGTAAGGTTCACATTCAGCAGAGTCTTGTGAATGAAAATTTCCTGGACCCATACAGATCTCTAGAGGAGGAGGGAGTATAGGTGAAAATTGGGAAATTTATTTAGTAGCCAGTGGCCGGTAGACTTAGTTTCATTAGTGGCCACTTTTTAAAGTTAGTGGCCACTATTATGTTTCACACTTTCTTGACATCTAGATAAATTATAATCGTTGTATATAAACACATTTTTCTATGAGTTTTATACCTATTGTATGAGTATGAGTGTATTTCGCATGATTAAACAGTTCGAAACAATCCAACTTGTGAGCAACAATCCAACTTAAAGATACTGAAATGTCCTTAAAATCCACTTGTACCCGGTGGGAAAAAAAGGAATAAATTACTTGAAATGCATGTGGAATCATATTCATAGCTGATGAATATATTTTGCAGAATAAAACTGCATTTCTTGAAAAAATAATCCAACAAAAGAGTAAGCACGCGAGAAAAAGCCGAAATATTGAAAATACAGCTAAGTCATTGAAATCTGTTTGCATCTGGCAGGAAAAAGAATTAACCAGTTCTCTAATTAGATGTAATCAGTGTAGAGACAGGGGTCGATGCAGGGTTTTTTTCTTGGGGCCCATTTTGTGAAAAGTAAAGGTTATTTTTGTGAAATTTATTATATTTTTGTGAAAAATAACATTTTGTAACGAAAGTTGAAATCCAGTTAATCAAATTCGAACCAGGCATTTATAAACAAAAACTTTTTTAAATCCTTTTGCTGAAGTTTTCCTCTCTGGTGAACTTGTTTGTTTACAAATTACACATTTTAAAACATCACAAAATAATAAATAAATAATAAATAGTAAGTTTTAATAGAATAGAACTTTGTGAAGAGGCCCATTTTATCAAATTGATTTTTGTGAAGGGGCCATTCTATCAAATTGATTTTTGTAAAGGGGCCCATTTTATCAAACTGATTTTTGTGAAGGGCCCCATTTTATCAAATTGATTTTTGTGAAGGGGCTTATTTTATTAAATAGATTTTTGTGAAGGGGTCCTAAATAGGCCCCAAATTTTCTCTGGATCGACCCCTGAGAGATACTCATTTCCATGAAAAATTGTGTATTTCACTTGACGATCGATAACAGATTTTTTAATCGCCACTTGGCGAGTGGCGACTGCTAATTTTCACCTATAGGAGGGAGTATAAAATTTAAGATAGAGGGCGTTTGTAATTAATATAGATGGTTGATTATTTACTTATTGTTATACAGAGCAACAAATAAGACAGTAAAACTTTTTAAAATAAAGAAATTTTTTTATTTTTTTGACTGAAATTTTAACTGAAATGGTAGCAAAAGAAGAAGCAATTGTTTTAAGGTTAGATGGATAATTTAAATGACTGTTTATTTATTTAATGTTACTAGAGCACAACAAATAGAGAGCATATTTTTTAAATAAACAATTTTAAACTTTGTATGCTGAGGAGGGAGGAAGAAGTATAACTTTCGGAGAAAAAGAAGCTGTAATTTAGATTATTGATAATTTACTTATTGATACTACAGAGCAACAAGTGGGACACAAGATTTTTTGTTTAATTCTCAAGATTATAAACTTTTTGTGCTAAGGAGGGAGCAGAGAAAAGAAGTGAACATTTCATGTGGGAGGGAGGGGTTCACTGAAATTCTAAAAAAAAATGTGTAGAAATCTACCAAAAGGTCATAAATTCTTACCTTTAAATTTGTTTAATCAATTCTTTGAACAAAAAAAAAAAATTCTTTTATTTGGGAACAGGAAAAAAAATAAAATTACTTAAAAGTGGGTGGGGTGGTTAGAGTCTAATTTTATGTTAATTTAGTTTAACAAGAAAAAAGTAGTTAAGGGTCTACAGGCCCCTGGCTACTAACTAAAAACTTCAATTTTCACGCCTACTGAATTATCAAACTCTCAGACTGCATCCCTGTTGTATATTTTCCAACCAGAAATTACCCACCCCATGAAATCCTTAAATGCTGAGTTAACAAAACTGTAAATGTGCGTTTTTCAAAAATAAATGTCCGTCAGGCCTACAGAAAGAATAATTTAATCAGCAGTACAAATATTTAAAGAATTTTATGGCTAAAACGATAAGCAATGGCAGTAAAACCGGCATCAGTCAGAAACATAAGAGACCAGTTAAAATTCCATTTTAGACAAGGCGCGATGTTCGGTGGTTGCTTTTTCATACCACAGTTTTAAACAAAGAAGGAAAAAATAAAAAAATAAAAAGTTTTTAATTTTTGCATTTGAGTAAGGGTGTTACTTTTTTTTTTATAAAGTTTCTGGTGATGAGGTTTGTTTGTCGTGTGTCGCGTGTGGGTGAGGGGTTACTGTATATAGTGTACTTCAAAATGTTATTGTGTGTAAATAAAATTGTTTGAATTTTATATTGTAATCATTTTTAAAAATATATTATACCGATAAAGGTTATTGTATACGTATTAATGAATTAAAAATGTACGACTATAAATAATTGTCATTATAATGTTAATCTCAAAATGCTATATAAATAACTAAAATTAAAGTTTATGTAAAATATCAGTTATTGTAATAATTTTAACGTTTGCCCAGCCTTGTGGCAAAATTGGGTAACATTTATACTTTGTAAAATTGTAGTTTAACTTGTAATTATTGTAGCTAACGCCAGATAGTAATATTTTTATCTCCCTAGGCTTAGGGGTTCATCCTGGCCATTAGCCAAAAGCTGGTCCCTAGGGTGGGCGCTGTCTATCTGTCTCAGAAATTCGTACTACACACAGTTCGTATAAATGTATTTTTATATTCTTTTTGCAGGGTCCATGACAATTTTCTGTTTGAAGCAGAATTTCTTTATAGACAGATTCAGTTTTCACAGGTTTCATGAAATTAAAAAAACTCAAAACTTGTGTAGAGTGGGATTAAAAAGAAAAAAAAAAGTGGGAAGAGTTGTGCTGGTTGGCGCGATTGGCAAAAAAATCCAAAACGGCGCCAAAAGCGTGTGACATCATGTAGATTTAAAAACTATTCCAGCAAATTGTTAAAAAAACAACCCCAAAAGCTGAAGATCGCATTAGTCTGTGGCAACAACCACATCAAACATTTATCAGCAAAAACAACTCGCCAAAAAAACCAGCACAGGATAAGGAACTCTTCTCAATAAAGCGTTCAAAAATGCTGTACCGTGTAGTATAGGGAAGATGCAATCACCTGATCAATCACTGTATTTCAACTGGAGGTTAGGATAGTTCCACCAATCAGAACTACTTATTTGTACTGTGTGACCTCCAACATGACGTCAATTGCAACTGCCATACATTTTATTGTCAACTTTTAATAAAAAAGATTTTTTTTAACTTTTCAATTGCGACTAATAAATTACATAAAATATATATCATATTCTATGCATTAGAAATATAATATCACAGATGTAAAGGAAAAATGGGAACAGATGCTTTACACTCACGCAGAGATGTTTGGCGACTTTTTGGTTGGCGCGATTTTCAAGCCAAACCAATGACTTAATACAATTGCTAGGTTGCCATTAAAGAAAAAAATCTCTTACATTTGGCGACTTTTTTCCTTTTTATAACCGATTAAAAAAAAAACCTGTGCGTGAGTGTATGACATCATAGCCAAAAAGTAGCTTTTTAAATTCAACATTACGACAAGGCTAAGTTCTTAAAATCGTTCAAGCAAATATAAAAATAAATAAATAAATAAGCATGAACAAAGACGATTGCATGAACTTGTAGCCTACATGTACATGAGAAACTCAATTAGACAAGGTAGGTATTACTATTATTACAGATTACAGTCACATTCCATTGTTATATTTTATATTACAACTTCCTGCCTTTAAAACATATAAATCTTAACCTCATTTTCAGTACTATCTTCACTAGATACAGGAGGAACAGGGGCTGAATTTTTTGCAGACTTTTTTCGCGGCATTTTCAATTTACACCATGAAAATAGTAAATAAAACAAATGCTGCCAAAAATCTAAAAACATTTATTGAAGTAAATTGGCGATTAAAAACACCATCTATAGATGGCATAGAATTTATCCGATAGACGGCGTTAATCGAACCGTACCCTAAACTTGTCTTATTGAAGTAATTTATTGTAAACTCGTTTGAAAATTTTAAATTCGGATTCTTTTTATTTTGTTATCTTCGAATGAAGTAGACAACATTTGTGATTGGTAGCTGAGTAGATTGGGAGCTAGGCTGCAGGTCAACAGGACAGTTGTGATTGGAGGATGAAATGCAATCAGCTAATTCGCGCGCGACCTAGGTTAGGTTAAGCTGGGTTTTCACTGGTCGACCCAACTACCTAAAAATCCCAGCGTCCCAAGACCTTAACCTAAGAGCGTTTTCACTGGTTACAGGGAAGCACTAGCGCTAACCAATCATGAACAAGGTTTTACTGCGCAAGCGTCATATTTACGGATCGATATCAGCTGTGAATGATTATAAACATACACAAATAATTATTTGTTGTCCTTATCTTGTTAATAACAAATGTTTTGCGTGGAAATAATCCAAAGTTTTGGCTAGTTTTCGCTATTAAAGGGTCTTAAATAATGCCACACAAAAATATTAATCTTCCGTTAATAAATCAATGATAACTATTAATTTTTTTGTGGTTTCAAAAAATAAAACATTATATTTTTTTAATAATGACGATCGTAAATCATAAGATTTCGAAGTCACTCAGAATACAGTGAAAGCTCATTTTATCTGAGAATAATTTTTATAGCATATGACTTGTATATCTAAAATTATATTTCTGCTTTTCACAAGTTAAATTAAAAGTCTAAATATGTTTTTGATATTTACTTCAGTGCTATATACAATTTATTTGTACATGCATATATCATTTTTGTGCCAGTGCAGTTATACTTTTGAAACAAATAGTAATATTTATCATTTATTTAAAAACACCTTTCAGGATTGTCATTATACATGAGGCTTCTCCAAGGTACATGCTAATAGCATGTATCAGTTGATCACACTGGCAGCTAGTTTTATCATATAATCACTACAATGTAGAATTATAGAATGTAGTTACATCTACTTTTTGTGACACCCCCAACCCCTCCCCACAAAAACAAAAAAAAAAGTCTTCACAGTAAAATGCAAATTAAATGTATTTAAAATTGTAAATTTTACTGTATGATTGATTTCACATCAAAGTTTGATGCAGATTTTTTTTTCCCATCTCTCTCATGGGTATTTTTTTTTAATTATGTTTTGCGAAAAATAAAATGATGTAACAAAAAGTCAAATCCAGTTACTCTTAAATTCAAACTGATTTATATATATATATATATGTTAAGTTTACCTTTTTGGCGAGCTTATTTTGTTTGCAAATTACACATTTTAAATCCCAACAATTTTTTTTTCTTTTTTAAATGTAAAATCACTTTTATAAAAAAAATAATTTTGTGAAGGTACTTCTTTTAAGAATAATTTTGTGAAGTGGTCCCAATTTTTGTCAGAAGCAGTCACTGATTTTTCAAATAGATCACAAAAAAAGGTACTTTTATGTTCGCTGGGCCAATATTATATTATCTTGCCAATATCTTTTTTTCCCCTCCAGCTATAGCACCGTTTATTTTTCACTTGCTTAGATTAGAAACAATGGCTTGATGTTGAAATAAAATATTTTGGTTTTTTGTATTATTTCATTTATTATTATTATTCTTTTAAATAAATGTACTTTAAATATATGTGATATGTGTATTTTAAATGAAAAATTCATATTTTAAATAAAATGAATGATAAGTCTATATTTCAAAAGAAATTAATAGAATACGAATAATGGTAATAACAACAATATTTAACGATTAATCTCATGTGCTAGGCTGACATAAAGCCAACATTGCATTTGGCAAAGATTCCGATTTTTTGTTGTGATAGTTCGTTAAATTTAAATGGTTTTACAGCATTGTTTTTTAAAATGTATATACATAAATACTTTAAAATGTGAAAAAACAGGGCAGGTATATGAATTTTTATGCAATATTGCTTAAATAAATGCATAATTTAGTCATTTTCGGTGGCATGGATGCTATAAATGGTTGTTTATCGCTCTTTTCTAGCGATCGTGAAAGTGTTACATTGGCGATATGTTTATGGTGGTTTATCGCTCTTTTCTAGCGATCGTGAAAGTGCTACATTGGCGATATGTTTTTGTTTATTTTGTAATTACGATTAATAATGAAGGGCAGATATTTGTATCAATCACACAAGTCAGATGTATGTTCCCAATAAAAAAAATAATAACGAAGGGTAACAAGAGTAACAGAAGAGTAAACAATATTTAATTTGTTCCTAAATGTAAACTTAATATGTCATTTATTTGTATTGTTTTATTTATAACATATTATTTCTTTCGTTTAGATTTTTCACTTGAAAGTTAAATCAGATTTTTTAAATTAATTATCCTTACCAAACTTAATAAGCTTAAAAAGATTGTTATAAAAATAACAATGTTAATAAACTTAAACTGTTAAACTTACATTTATATTATATTAAGCTTAACTGTTTACATTAAACTTTTTCTCCTCATCATTCAAAATATCTTAAACGTTTAATTGTAAAATTTAAAAATAAAGTACAGTTGGAAATTTTTAATTAATAATCAAAATAACTGTTGAAGATTTCAATTACAAATAATATGAAGTTGTGAATCAATATTTTATTTTCAATATTGTCACAATAAAAAATAATTTAGACTAATGAAAAAAAAAAAAATCACTCATTTACATGAAACTATTCCAATGTTCTACTACCAACAACAAATTATAGTGTAAACATTAAAATTTCAAGAATTAGGGATATTACATCAAATATGCTGCAGTCAATCACTTAGTCTTATAGTTTTTTCACTCTAAATAACAAACAATAGAACCTAATACTATACTAATTTGTGCTCTAAATAGCGTCACAAAAAATAGAGTGAACACTAAATTCTGCAAATTTATTCACAGAATAAACATAAAGAAGTATTTTGTTTTCTTATTAACAAAGGTTTTAAAATATTTTAGTATTTGATTTCAATAATAAATAAATAAAAACCCGTTTTTATATTTTTGAATGTAGTTAAAAATAAACATAATTTGAGAATAGTAAATATTTACTGTGTATCGTACTAAATAATGTTACAAGTTTTTGAATGCATCTTTACATATATGTGTCTAAAATATATAATTTTTTTTTCCATACAACTATGGTTGTTGTATTTTTAAATTGTAGTCAGAATAAAATAAGAAATAATGAAAATAAATAAATACTCTATTTTTCGCGAAACCTTGAATGTTAAGTGTGTGTATTTCATAGATTTGACAGCATCAAATTTGTAAACAAACAAACTTCGCCAAGCAAAGGCGCCAAAAGTAAGGGTTAACTTACCGGAAGTAAAAGGCAAATGTTTCTACATTAGTGTCCTCGGCTTGAGGTTTACAGAAAATTCAGTCTATAAATAGCTGTCAACTATTCCACTTTTTTGTTACCAGTACTTCCGAACAGAAGTCTTCGCCTAATCTTGACATGGTTTAATTGCAGAATTTTGCAATTAAATAAGGTCAATATTACTATCCAGATTTAGTAGCAACACAGATAAGGATTAGTTGGCAGCTATGCATATATATAAAGTAAAATCTAATGAATGAACAAATAGCAAAAACATTTATAAAAAAAAATTCAGAAAATCTTACTCGCTAAGCATTTTTTTATCAACCAACAATATAAAACATACACGAATGTCCTGGTAAGTTGTGGTGCACAATATTTATAAGCTCTGGCTATATTTAAGTATTCACTGAAAACAAAGAAGTACCAGAGCTGAGCTCCATCATAAATTAAGCACTGATTGCTAGATATCCAGTATTCACTTATAAAATTCACGTAAAATAAATATTTCAATAATATTGAACACCTGCTCCAATTCAAATCCATCAAAGCAAAATAATCTGATGATTTAAAATTATAAACAAGCATCTTTGACTGCTCAAGTGTACAATTCTTAAAATTAAAAATAACGCTAAGGGGCAATTCAAGTATTACATAAGCAGTAAGGAGGAGTTCAGGGTTTGATTATTTTTGCTGACAGGGAGACGAGGGGAGGGGGGGGGGATTATGACAATTCTTATGAATGCATTAGACAACGCAGCAACAACAAGAAAAAATACATGATGGGAAATGAGTATTCTGTAGTCTGCTCGGAACTTCAAACACGTAACATTTCTAAGATTCCTGTTAAAAATTTTAGTTATGATGACTAATTAAGTTAGGGCCTATTGTTAAGTTTTATTGTTCAATGCGATAAACAACAATATATTAAAACCATTTTGCATTATTTTGATACCACAACCCCTATATATGCCTATTTATATAAATTTGTAAGATTAATAGTGTAAATCAATGGTAACTGTTTTTTCCTGGCAAACAGTGTTGACGTATAAAATGTCAAAATCATACATAAGCAAAAAAAAAAGGAGGGGGGTTACTATTTGCTTATTTTTTCTGATAAGGGAAGGACGGGGTATAAAATTACTAAAAATATGCTTACGGGTATACTTGAACGACCCCCTAAGGTCACTTGAGAGATAACATCACCATATAACTTTTGTTTTATTCATGTTCGACGAAAAATATCTCTTCTCTGTCAGAACCACCAGCAAAAGGGAAAAGGTTGCTAGAATTTACCAGAAAATGCATATCGCCAAAATTTCACAACTTTTCGATTTTTCTTAGCAGGAAAATTTCCCCCCTTTTTTTTTTTTTTTTTTTTTTTTTTTTGCAGACAAAAGCATTAATTTCAAGCTTAAATTGATTATTTTTTTAGATTTGTGTGATAAATGGGCTATATCAATGTATATTTTAAATATTAATACTAGTTGGCGTTGCCCGGGCCCATAATAATAAATTTAAAAAGAAACATCAAGTTTTTATTATTTTATATCTTTAATCAGATTTTGTATGACATATTTTAAAATGAAAAATATTCATATTTAGTGATAAAAGTGCTCATATTCTTGTTTACGTAGGGTTGTTTCTTAGTTTTAAAATAAAAAGTTCTTTTTGTCTGAACTCTTTGAAATCTTTATTGGTGATAAATAAACAGTTTTACAACCCGTGTAAAAATTTTGGGAAACAGCAATAACAAAATAGTCTTCATTTTCAAAACTCTCTGACATTTCAATCGGTTATAAATATAACTGTATCCAAGCTCTCTTTAAAATTTTGTCTGAAATTATATTTTAAAATGAAAAAATTGGCGAAAAAATATTAATATTTATTTAGTGATGTACTCATTTTCTTGTTTACATAGGGTCGTTTCATAGTTTTAAAATAAAAAGTTCTTTTTGTCCGAACTCTTTGAAATCTTTATTGGTGATAAATAAACGGTTTTACAGCCTGTGTAAAAATTTTGTGAAAAAATATTGTTATCTAGTTGTAAAATAAATGTTTTCTTCTCGCTTTTTTTTTGTTTGTTTTCGTGTCGGCTCCTTTAACATAGCAATAAAAAAATTGTTCTCATCTTCCGAACTCTCTGACATTTCAATCCAATATAAATATATAACTTTATCCAAGCTCTCTTTAAAATTTTGCGAAAAATATGCATATTTAGTATTGGAACAATGAGTTCTTAAAAAAAAAAAAGCTTCAGCTTTCAATCTCTGAGCAAAAATATATTAGAAGGTCTATGCTTAATGCAATGGTGAGGTGACTCCATCTGTTTGCAATCAACCCTTTTCAATTATCCTAGGCTAAACAGGTGAGGGCTAATACATCAGGTTTCCCCTTTCTGAGGGGAGAAGCCTTCAAAAAACGTTGGCGCATGTGCAAAGAGACGATATTAGTGTGGAAAATTTGACAGAATGTGCTTTTAATTTTAAAACTAAATATATTGTTGATCACTTTACATAATTTATCATTACAATAGATATTAGACATTAAAAAATGTATGCATGGCTTTTTTCTGTGAGATGTGTGTTGGAGGCGAGTGGGTGCATTCTCTTAAACATTGTGTAAATCTAAGGAGACAAAAAATTTAAAAGATACTTCCTCATTATAGTGGCCTTCACAATTACTATTATCCCACAGTTGTAATGATTTTGCCAATCTTATACAGTAGACTTCCTTAAATCTGTGTAGCTTAAAACCAGAGGTTATGCAGATTTTAGAATTTTGCAGATTTTTGGTCACTGTTTTATTTACATTTTTTAAACAATAATTTGAATTTAATAATGCACTGAAAATTATAATGAATGCTTACAGTAAAATAAAAAAATTAAGAAAATTTAAAAAACATTTAAAATATAAAAGTAAAGGTCAAGTAAATAATTATTAATGCTTAATTAAATATGATAATGATGAGATATTTTTTTCTTAAATTATTCAGTGAAACTCACCTTATAAATGT
Organism: Maratus michaelseni; assembly: GCA_963931845.1. NCBI lineage: Eukaryota > Metazoa > Arthropoda > Arachnida > Araneae > Salticidae > Maratus > Maratus michaelseni. The sequence goes on along the minus strand of OZ007588.1, from coordinate 257,605,601 downwards.
ACACTAATAATTCACATAAAAATCTTAAAATAACAAAGTTTTCTTTCATGTTCAGCCGTGCTTAATAACCAAAAAAGCTTGATTATACAAAAATTATTTGGTAAAAAAAAAAAAAAAAATATTGCAATCGCCACTGATATCAGCAGTATCTAAAATGTTTTCAGAAATAAATTTATACTTTCTTCATGAGAAAACACGAGTTGAATCATATCAAACAGAATTACATATTAAAATGTGTACAGAATGATATAAAATTTTTAAAAAACTAAAATTTTACACTTACATCTTAATTGTAAATTTCATTGTTTACATCAGGAACGATGTGCAGATTTTAAGAATTTGCAGATTTTAGGTTGTGGATTTGAGGAAGTATACTGTATATATGTATATCCTAAATGTACCCAATATATATATATATATATATATATATATATTCATAATATTTATGTCTAAAATATCATATATACATCATAAAATGTTAATATGATTTTAATGTCATATATGTAATATAACTTGGCGATACATTTTAGTCGCCGCTATCTATATCAAGGAAATACCATATTAAATATTTTATTACATTTTAATTAATTTTTTGATAATTATAAAATACTCTGGATAGAAATTACAGACTGCCCAAATGGCGATTTTCTTGTTTCAAACTGAGTGTCCCCCTAAACAGATTTAAGAAAGGACAACACGGACTGAAGCCCCATGAGTTATGTCACAAATTTTAATACAACCTTTTTTTTTTAAGTATCATAAACGTCTTACGGAATATTAATAAAAATGGGATAAATTATTACAATAACAATAAACGCTTACTTTTGGTAAAGCTTTCTCCCTGCTAGATCAGTTGCTGGTGAACACAGCTTTTCCCATTTTACAGTCGAAAAAGCATTGCTGGTGTATACAGTTCAAATTAAGCATCAATATACACCAAGCAATATTTATTCAACTATGCCACAATGCAGCAGTAGTTTTCACCAGAGAATGGCAGCTAGGTAGCATCAGATGAGGTCAATTCTTCCGAGGATGGCTCTTGGGAATGCCATGTCAGTGCTACAGACTTACACAAAAAAGTAGCGGTGTGGAGAGTCCTCTCACTTGGAGGTCCGTAGATAAAAGATAAATGCCAATCAAGCCATGTGGTATCTCGTGAAATAAATTTCACATGTGGGTGAACCCAATTCCTTCAATCACATTGTTAATCACAACTACAGTTGTCCAGGATACAACAGCAAAATTGGCTCTAAAAAGAGAGAAGATTTCAGATTTTAAAAGTTTGGTTGAAGTAAAAATTAGGCTAGAAATATTTTATAAAATTTTCAGTTTAATAATATACACCATATGAAGTATAGATAATGATAATTTGTGAGCTTTTCCAAAATATTGTTCATTAAGTTAAAAATGTCATAAAATATATATTTATATTGGCACAGATGTCATATGCGCACCACCATTGGCACGAATTTTTTCCCGCCAACTTGGCGAATAAAATAAATATTTGTTTATTTGCTTTTATTTTTTATTTCAATTCTATAAATTATTTTTATTATGTATATCAATCAATATGCACCACATTAGCGTGATTCCTCCCCCCAGCAATTTGTCAAAAACTTTGTTTTTGAATATTAATGTTATAATGTATGTTAACGTTTATAACACTAACGTTACAATGTATATTAACGTTATTTTATTTTTACATTGAAATAAAAGATCACGTGCTATTACTGCATGCTATTTGTGACAAAGTTTTTGCCAAATTGGCGGAGGAAAAAAATTGCGCCAATGTGGTGCATATATGACATCTGTGCCTTTATATTTTACAGTTTTTTATTTAAAATTGACTCACTCAAAAAAATTCACTTTTAAATATTAATGATAAATCATAAAATGGTTTCCTAATCTATTATTAAAACAATATTTAATTATCTTTAAACATCTAAAAATTAATGGATTTGTTTTTTCATATTGGTAAGTTCACAGCACTACTGTCAATCTGCAGATAATGAATTTTACCATCTATCTCTCAGACATCATTACACAAGCATAAAATTTCAAATAACAGATGTTGCATAATGCAACACTGTATCAGTTTAAAAAAATTATCACTAGAATATTCACTAAATTTTGTTTTCCTTATTAAAATATAGTAGAAACCTAAACTGACTCAATAACATTTATCAGGATATAACGATCATCTTATAACTGATACAATATAAATATAAAACTATTTGTAAAATGCAGTAGAAAATGTTACATAAGACTAAAATAAATACAGCAAACTACGTCTAAAACAGAATCGACCAGGACCGAGAAAATTTTCTATCATAAAGAATATTCTACCTTAGACAGTGTATAACTCTATTTATAATGGGGACTGGGGACTTTAAAATCTTTTTGCATTACACAAAGTTTATTGTACACATAAAAGGTCTAACCTAAATCATAAAGTGGTTTCTGTTATTCTAATGCTAATTTGTGAAAGATTACCATTAAAAAATATTTTAAACATTATTTGCAATGTGCCAGTTTGTTTATTTAAGCTTAGCATGCTATTAAACATTATTTTTTAAAGTTACATGCCTTATAAATGTTTGTTTATTTCCAATCTAATTCTTAAAATTTTCCTAAAGAAAAAGATAAACACAGACTTGGAACTAAATTTCTCCTTTTTTCTACATTCATAATTAAGAAAATAATAAGACTGAAGAGTAATCAAAGAATCAAAATCTAATAACTTGTTTATAATATTAAACCTGCTGCTTTCTTGTTGACCAAATAAAGTACATATAACAAATTCAATGGGATAACTCTCAGATTCGTTACTCCTCACTTAGAGAATACAGAATATTTTTTACACAAAAAGAGCATTAATTCTGATCAAAGTTACAGGATTTGTGGATTAAACTATGGTGAAATAAAAGTTAAATGCCATTCGAATTGAAATATCACATGAAAACATTGCTCAATTAATAACACATCATACATGATAATGTGTGCCAATTCTTAGAGATGTCTATTTAAAAAAGTTGTATATGATTGCAATTGAATTAAATTTTATACAAAGTTTTAAATCTTCATAAAAGTTTCAGCATGAATGGAATAACAAAAAAGATTAAACTCAAATATAGTACATCTGCAGCTGAAATGCATAAAAAAAGAAAAATTAAACAACAGAACAGCAGAGTTTTCTTTATATAGCAAAGCTAACAAGTAAATCTCTGAAAAGGCAAACTGTTTTGAAATTAGTAATACATATTTCACCTTTAAAAGAGAACATGATAATACAAAATACACTGTCTTATTTAATTTAGAGAAAGTTTGTTTACATGCTTGAATAAACATGAATGTTCAAGTATTAACAAAACTGGATTGACGTTTGTCTTTAACTAATTTTCAATTTAAATATCAATGGGCTGGGCTACAGTAAACAAATCTTTATTAATACTTATAATTATTTTAAATGAGAAAAAGAAATTTAATTCTAAATTACCGAAAAACACATTATCAAATAAGGATATGTAATAAATTAAAATCAATGAAACAAGTATATTTAATTCATTATGAGAGAGAAATATCCATAATCATAATATATAATATTTTTATTTACTTTTTTTTTATTGCTAACATTCAATCATAATAAAATAATTTTGAGAACTGCACTTTATGTATCCATTATTACATCAGAAACTAAATCCTTAAACGAACTATATATTTAGTATTTTAATATTAATAAAAAGCATCTGATTCATTACCAAAAACAGAGATATTTATCGTACAAAATAAGTGCAACAATAAATCTATACTGGATTGCTATTTACTAAACGGAAAGACATTAATAAAAGATATAAATTTGTTAAGAAAACTCACTATTTTGCTTCAATCACAAAAAATTGAATTTCTTTTTGCAAAAGCTGAATAATTCCAAAATAAATATTTATCCGCCGCCATTATGTATGAAAAAGCTCTTTTCTAATTGGCTGAGCTTGGGTTAGATGGGCTTAGGATTGAGTACTGATCAAACCTTCAAAATCGCTACCTAACTGCCTAAAATCTTGGGTTTAGGTCGAAAGTTGGGTAAGTTAGGCCTTGGGTCGACCAGTGAAAACGCAGCTTCAGACACAGCTGTGCATAGTTGCGTTTTCACTGGTCGACCCAACTACCTAAAAATCCCAGCGACCCAAGACCTTAACCTAAGAGCGTTTTCACTGGTTACAGGGAAGCACTAGCGCTAACCAATCATGAACAAGGTTTTACTGCGCAAGCGTCATATTTACGGATCGATATCAGCTGTGAATGATTATAAACATACACAAATAATTATTTGTTGTCCTTATCTTGTTAATAACAAATGTTTTGCGTGGAAATAATCCAAAGTTTTGGCTAGTTTTCGCTATTAAAGGGTCTTAAATAATGCCACACAAAAATATTAATCTTCCGTTAATAAATCAATGATAACTATTAATTTGTTTGTGGTTTCAAAAAATAAAACATTATATTTTTTCGTTAGCCTCGCTTGTAAACCGACGCTAACGAAAAAGAAAGGCTACCGCGGTGCTTTAATCATATCTTTTTTTACAGACCGCCGTCGTCACGTGATGCTCGAATGCACCAATGAAGGTTTACAAAAAGAGCAACACATCACTCTAGCGGTCTGTAAAAAAAGTTAAGTGGAATGCACCGCGGTAGCCTGTCTTTTTCGTTAGCCTAGTGCATGACGTTTTAAACGTCATATGGAGTGGATCATTTTTACACGGCGATTGGTGCAAAACGGTTGGTGCGCCGCTTTGCACCAATCACCGTGTAAAAACAATCCACTTCGGATCTATTGGGGAGACGACTTTCATATACGATCCTTAATTGTTCTATTACGTGTATTTGCAAATAAAAATACTGACATCATTATTTCAGTTTGAACTTTGAACTTTGAAGGGATGTGGGATTTGAGACCTATAGCTACAAGGCTGTCGTCTCGAATGATCCATATACATTTATTTATTATTCACAGAAACATATACATGAATTCTACAATTACATACATCTTGACGAGATAGTACAAGGAAACATGACAACACAAGAGACACAACCTGGGGGTTCCACACAAAGTGTGTGTGCAATGGAACCAGTGGGAATTGAACCCTCAACCTGCTACACTCGCAAGCGATGAGCGGCGTGGTGCCTTAACCACTCGGCCACGGAGGCCCCCAGTTTTAACTTATCAGATTTATTTTCATGGATCAAACTTTTAAGATCCAAACAAAAACTAAAAACTTTTTAATGTTGCCAAATTTGAAAAGCAAAATTACATAAATTGTGAATTAGATAAATATAATACAATGAGCTAAACATAATATGATCTACGTATAAAGACTATAAAGCATGCCACAACAGTACTCTCCCCCCCAGTAACAAAGTTACGGTACAATCTATATACAGAAAAAAGTAAATTAAAAATTAATCTTGAAATCGCACAGGAAGTTTAATCGTTCGTCCGGTACGTGACTGTTTTTCAGGAAATTTTTGAACTTGAGGAGGTTTTGTTTGTTTTATTTGTTTATTGAGAACATACATCTGACTTGTGTGCTTGACATCAAGTGCCCGCTTATAAGTCATCGTCAATTTACAGGGACGAGATAGCCACAAGGAGTTACATCCGGAAGCTCCACAAAGTGTGTGCAATGGAGCTGGCGGGAGTAGAACCTGCCGACCTGACTCCTACGCTCTCAAGCGATTAGCGGAATGGTGTCTTAACCACTCGGCCACGGAGGCTCCAACTTGAGGAGGTAAATCCTGTTTAGGTTTCGCAGATTGTTTTGTTTTTGTTGGATTTTTTGTAGGAAGTTCTGGTGTTTGCAAGAAATACGCCGGCTTTAATCTATCAATAGATACAGTGACAGTTTTGTCTTTGATTTTGAGTGTGAAATATTTTTCATGTCTGTCGATGACTTGAAAGGGACCTTCGTATGGGGGTTCCAGTTGATTTTTAACTCTGTCCTTGCGAATAAATACATGTGACGTGGTTTTTAATGTTGTGGTGAGTACAACTCAACCCTTGTAGACAAGCGACAACGACAACTCAACTCTACTTTTTTACTGTTTTTTTTACTGTGTTACTTTTTTACTGTGTGTAGCTCGCGTAAGCAACGTGACGTGATTAAATTATAAAGTTAACACTGCTTGCAGCCCTTTTTGATTTATATTTATCTTTGCATAATTAGCTTTTTGTTAATCTGTTGGTAACCATTACGGGTTATGGGCTCAGCATGTTTTAAAACTGTGTGAAGTAATCTGAATTATTTTGAAAAGCTAACTAACTTAGGCCTAACCGCGTGACGCAAGCATGGCTGAACTTAATGTGCAAATTGATAAATTGGAAGGTGCTGAAAATTGGAGCAAGTGAAGTGGCAAATGAAAATGCATTTTGAACAGTATGATCTCACTTCGATTATTGAAGGAACTCGTGTGTGTCCGGTCGCTGTAAGTGACGATGCCGATTCGAATAAAAAGGTGACTGAATGGCGGCGTGATAACGCTAAAGCAGCCGCTCTCATTGCAAGTACGTTGAGCCACTCGGTTGCTGATTTGGTAATGACTTACACTAATGCAAAGGACATTTGGGATAAATTAGTCAGTGTTTTTGAACAAAGTAGCATTCAAAGACTTAAATTACTTAAGACCCAATTTTTCCAATTTTGTAAAGATCCAAATGACAATGTTGCAACTCATGCTGCCAAAGTTGAACGGATTTATACAGAAATGAACAATGAACTTGCTCGTATTGGCTCAAGTTCCATTCCACCAGAGTTGTTACATGGAAAAATTTCTTCTGACTGTGGGTCCAGAGTACCAATGCTGGTGATTTACAGACAGATCCTACTAAAGGCCGGTTACACCTGTCAATAAAAGTCTATCACTATACATAAAGAAAATAAGGTGTAGGGTGAACCTTTGCCATCACTCATTAATTATCTATAGGGGCTTCTGATTGCAGAAGACTCCGTGATCGTCGCCTAATTAGATACTAAAGAAATAAATTATTCATCTAAAGAAAATTAATTGTTGCGTTGTGTTCGATGAGTATCTAATATATGGCCCCTTTTTTTTGATTGGAGTGTATGGAGTTCCAAAAAATAATTACCAAAACACCCTAAAGATAATTTTAAATAAAAAACATTCTAAGATCCAAGTTAAGAAAATTAAAGAAAAGTATTTAGGTTTTTTTTTAAACTATTAAGCAAACACTACAATTAAGACAACATCTTTTTTAAACAAAAAAACAATTACTTTATTTACATTAAAGAAATAAACATTTCGAAAACATAGTAGAGATATATAAATCAACTTTTTATTACAATTTAATTTAATCCTTAAACATTCTCAGTTACGGAATGACACGTTCTCCTGCCGTAAAAAAAAACACTTATATTCGAGCGGTACACATACATTGTAGGTTGGTAATTTTATAGTAATTCATCATACCTGAATTATAAAAGACGAACTCAACTCCAGGCATTAGGGGATTGACTGATCCTAGTGGCGTACACTGGTGAAGGCTAGTTGAAAGGCCTCTTTTTGGGGTTAACTTCATCAAAAGCCCTGTAGCACATTTTATTGGGACTATAGATCAGTTTCAACCACGTGATCACCAGCCCACCAAAAGTTATCAACCAATCATAATCGTGGATTTGTAGCCTGTATTACGAGCCAACCAATCACAATCCACCATTTTTGATGGGCAAACAAAAAACAAATCTAGTTGCTAAGGTGGATGCTAGGGTGTGACGTCAGTTGAAACTGATCTATACGCAGCACACTTTCACATTTTTTCCACGACCGCACTGGTCCACTTTTTTCCTTCCACACTCTCTTTGACAAATTCTTTTTTCAACCGCACTCATTCACCTTTTTTTATCAACTGTCCTTTTCTCCAAGTTCTAGCTTTTTACCAGTCGGCGGTGGCACCTCCCACTCTACTTGAATTTTTTACAACGTTGTGCCTCAATGGCCCAGTGTGTCAATCACCACACCCACCTTCGATGCTCATTGGAGAATTGTCCAGCCAATGGCCACAAACTTTTGGCCCCCTTAATTTAACCAGGCACCTCTATGTCTACCCTGAGTCCCCTAGCTTCGAAACTCAAGGTACCACACACGAAGCGTAATTGTCAACCCCCATAAATTTACAGTCATAAAGATTTCAAAAGTGGCTCCAGTGCACCTTTAGCGCCAGACAGCGCAGTCATTTTGATAGTGAAATTTATACCAACCATTGTACCGCTCTGATGTCTAGATAATTACAGTGTAGCATAAAAATGTATATAAAAAACACAGTAATTACTAATTATACTTATATATATATAAATGCAAGGAGAAATATTTACTTGTACTAATTATAGAATTAAAAAAAGAACACTCAATATATACATGTAAATTTCTAAGTGTATAACACAAAAAGGTGGTGAACACTTTCCACCAACCAAGAGTTCAACAATGTTTGGGAGTCATTAGACTCAGAAAAACGTACTACAAAAATTTAGTTGAAAAACTATGCACGATTGAGCAGCGTATCAAATCTACTACTGCTGTGGACTATGGTGCATTTGCAGCTCGTGTTCCTGTTTCTGGACAAAAAGCTGTGAGGAATAGGGAAAATATTTCTGAAACTGTTCCTGGAGGTAATATTAGACCTAGTAAGCAAAAGAATTGTTTTAAATGTGGATCAAGTGCACAATACCAAGTAAGTACAGTAAAGACTGTCCAAAGAAAAAAAATCAACGATAAATACCTGCCATCAAAGAATAACAAAGGTGCATTTAGTGCTAGTGAAAGTTTTGTCCAGCCAGATATTTGAATTTGTGACTATGGCGCTTCTCACCACATGACTGCAAATAAACTGTATTTTGTAACTTATAAACATTTTCCTGTGCCCATTGAAATTTCACTTGCTGACAAAAATAAGATCTATTCATATGGATCTGGTAAAATAAATATTGAAGTTTGTAGCCATGGTAAGTGGTATGATGCTCATATGGAAAACGTATGGTATGTTCCTGATGTGCGAAGGCACCTATTTTCTGTTCAACAAGCTGCCAAGCATGGTGTTGAAGTAAAAATGACTGACAAGTATGTTGAATTTGTAACGAACTTGTTGCTGTTGGATCATGGGCAGATGGTACATATGTTATGTCCATGAGAGTCGTTATTCCAGCATGTCCAGCTGAAATAAGTATTGCTACAGAATCTGAAACGCTGCAGTTGTGGCATGAACGCCTTTGTTACCAAAACAAACGTCATGTTCGGAAATTATTAAATGACATGCAGTAACAAATGAGTTCTGTGGTGGATGTGCTCTTGGCAAAGCACATAGAAAACCTTTCAAATCACGCCCTTACAGAGCCATGCCAGTTGGTGAAAGCATTAATGCTGATTTAAATGGAACTATGTCTGTGGGATCCTTCAGTGGTGCACGATATTTTTTGAATTTCAAGGATGACTATAGTAAATATCGTAGAATATTCTTTCTAAAAAAGAAAAGTGAAGTGAGTTCCTGCTTGCGTATATTTCTCAATGAAGCTACCAATCATGGTCATGTTGTGAAGGAATTGCGTTGTGATGGAGGGGGTGAATTTGACTGTGGTGAAGTTCGACAAATCCTTGCTGAAAGAGGTGCAGTTCTGACTCCATGGATACCGTACACACCTGAACAAAATGGAGCGTCAGAACGTGAAAACAGGACAACTGTTGAACTTTCTCGCTCTATGCTCTCTACATGTGGATTACCTCGATCTCTGTGGGTCGCCAATCCATCTGAAACAGCGGTGTATCTACTAAATCATACTGGGGTATCACCAGAAGAAAACAAGAGTTCTCATGAGCTTTGGACTGGTCAACAAACATCTAAACTGCATCATTTGCGAGTGCTCGGAACTGAATGTTATGCCCACATTCCAAAAAAAAATTTAGACGTAAGTTTGACAACAAAAGTGTACTTGCTCATCTTGTGGGCTATGTCAACAGAGATGGCTATAAAGTCTATTTACCTTCTCAAAATAAAATCATAAAATCTCGTGATGTATATTTTAAACCTGAACGTCTATGTACCACTCCTGTTACAGTGGAGGTGGAGAAAGACTCATCTGAGAACTGTGAAGAAATTCAGAATGAAGACAGCAATCAATCAGAAGAAAAACAAGAACTTAGAAAATCTGACAGGCAGCGAAGCATGCCTACATGGATGAAGTCCGGAGAATTTCTTCTTGCACACGTATCTGCTGTAGGAGAAACTGAAAGTCCCTCTACATATACTGAAGCTATTTCCTCGAGTGAAAGTGACTTGTGGCTTAATGCCACGAAAGAGGAAATGTCTGTCTTGCCTAAAGGTTCCACAGTCATCAACTGTCGATGGGTTCTGAAAAAGAAATTCAATCTTGATGGTACTGTTGAAAGATATCGAGCACGTCTTGTAGCAAAGGGGTATGCCCAAAAAGCTGGTATTGACTTTGATGAGACATTCAGCCCTGTCGCAAGATACGACACTGTAAGATCCATTTTGGCTGTAACTGCAAAAGAACAACTGCACTTAAAACAGTTTGATGTAAAGACTGCATTTTTATATGGAATACTGCAGGAGGAAGTCTTCATAACACAGCCAGAAGGTTTTAAAGATAATAGTGGGAGAGTCTGTCTACTACACAAAAGTTTATATGGACTTAAACAAGCCCCTCGTTGTTGGAACCAGTGTTTTGTAAACTTTATGAAGGAACATAAACTGGAGGTTAGTACTGCTGATCCTTGTTTGTTTGTCAGACATAGAGATAAAAATAAACTTTTTGTTGTTATCTATGTAGATGATGATCTTGTTGTTGGTTCTGATGAAGTTGAAGTGGAGGAATTTATGAGTCAACTTGCTCAATCCTTTAAGATCACAATAGGTTGTTTGAATCAATTTCTGGGTATGAATATTACAAAATTTGATGATGGTTCAATTTTTGTAAACCAATGTGTCTATGCAAAGAAAATACTCGCAAGATTCAATATGGACTGTGCAAATCCGGTATCAACTCCAAGTGATAAAAGCTATGTCTCTGATGACGAAGGTAATAAACTGATAGGAAAAGAAATTCCTTATCGGCAGGCTGTTGGCAGCCTCATGTACCTTGCCATTGCCACAAGACCTGATTTATCATATGCTATTAGTACAGTCTCTGAAAATCTCGAAAATCCTAGATCATCAGATTGGTGTGCTGTTAAGCGAATTTTCAAATATCTGAAAGGAACTGTCTACTTTGGTTTGTCGTATAAAGCTAAGTGTCATGCCAATGAGCTTCAAGTATATAGTGATGCTGATTATGCAGGGGATATGAAAACTCAAGGACTGAAATGATTTCTAAATTTTCAGGAGGTGCCATTTCATGGATGAGCCAGAAGCAAAGGAGTGTGGTGTTATCTACAACAGAGGCAGAGCATGTTGCTGCAAGTGAGAGTGCCAAAGAGTTAATTTGGCTGAAGAGTTTGTTAAGTGACATAACAATTTTAGAAACTCCTTCCCTATTCGTGGATAATGCCAGTGGTGTTAAGTTCACCAAGAATCCAGAATTCCACAAAAGAACAAAACATGTTGATGTGCGGTACCATTTTGTACGTGAAAAATTCATTAACGGTGAACTGCATATTAAACATGTTCCTGGAAAGATGCATCTAGCTGACATTATGACGAAATCTCTGACCTGTGTCAGGTTCAAAGAACTTTGTGTTTTGTTAGGACTAGTTCCATTTAATTGAGATAATATTTAAGTTAATGATATGTAAGTTGTGGCTTGTGGAGGAAGTGTTGTGGTGAGTACAACTCAACCCTTGTAGACAACGACAACTCAACTCTACTTTTTTTTACTGTGTTGTCATGCTGTTCTATAGCTCGCGTGAGCAACGTCACGTGATTAAAGTATGAAGTTAACACTGCTTGCAGCCCTTTTGGATTTATATTTATCTTTGCATAATTAGCTTTTTGTTACACTACTGGACATTAAAAATGCTACACCATGAAGGAATGCAAATAACAGAATGATATTTATTGGACAAATACATTATAATGAGAAGGACAAGTGATTACATTTTCAGAAAATTTGAAGGTATAGATCCCGAGAAAACACTACCCAAAGCAGCCACCTCATGCCTCAATAACAGCATTTATCTGCCTAGCCATGGAATCGAACAGAGATTGGATGTCATGTACGGGTACATCAGTCCATGCAGCTTCAACACTATGCCACAGTTCATCAACCGTAGTGACGGGCGTGTGGTGGCGGGCCAATCGCTCAGAAGCCATTGACAGGACATTTTCAATTGGTGAAAAATCATGAGAACGTGCCGGCCAGGGCAACAGTCGAACATGTTCTGTATCAAGGAAGGTCAGGATAGTACCAGAAACATGCGGTCGTGCATTGTCCTGCTAAAACGTAGAGTTGCGGAGGCATCGAATATAAGGCAGAACCACGGACCGTAACACATCAGAAATGTAACGGCTGCTCTTGAAATTGCCGGCAATGCAAACAAGAGGTTACCGAGACGTGTATGCATTGGCACTTCATACCGTCACTCCAAGTGATATGACAGTATGACTTTTCGAATGCAAGCTGGCAATCTGCGTTTTCCACGATGCTGCCAAACATGGATGTTAGCATCATGATGCTGCATACAGAACCTGGATTCATCAAAGACGACGTGAGACGCCATTCCTGCTTCATATACAGCATCATGATGCCAGCATCCATATTTCGCGGCAACGTGGAAAAAGCACATTGCCAGCTTGCATTCGAATCGTCATAGTGTCATATCACTTGGAGTGACGGTATGAAGTGCCAATGGATACACGTCTCGATAACCTTTTGTTCGCATTGCCGGCAATTTCAACAGCAGCCGTTACATTTCTGATGTGTTACGGCTCGCGGTTCTGCCTTATCTTCGATGCCTCCGCAACTCTACGTTTTAGAAGGACAATGCACGACCGCATGTTGCTCGTACTATCCTGACCTTCCTTGATACAGAACATGTCCGACTGTTGCCCTGGCCGGTACGTTCTCCTGATTTGTCACCAATTGAAAATGTCCTGTCAAAGGCTTCTGAGCGACTGGCCCGCCACCACTCGCCCGTTACTACGGTTGATGAACTGTGGCATAGTGTTGAAGCTGCGTGGAGTGATGTACCCGTACATGACATCCAATCTCTGTTCGACTCCATGGATATGCAGATAAATGCTGTTATACGGCCAGAGGTTGCTGCTTTGGGTAGTGTTTTCTCAGGATCTATACCTCCAAATTTTATGAAAATGTAATCAATTGTCCTTTCCATTATAATGTATTTGCCCAATAAATATCATTCTATTATTTGCATTCCTTCATGGTGTAGCATTTTTAATGGCCAGTAGTGTATGTTGGTAACCATTACATTTTAATCTTTGGGAACAAATATTTTTTAAACATATTTTTTGACACAGTTCTTGGTCCAACTTCTTTCATTACTTGTTGAAGTTGTTTTGCAAAAGTATCACGTGTTGTTTGACTTGTACTTTCGTGTAAAAATTCTCCAGGTAATCGTATTTTTGTCCATAGACCACCTGGGCAATGGTGTATTCCGAATCTTCCTGCATGGCAGTGCGTAGACCAAGAAGAACAGTTGGCAGTGTTTCGCTCCAGGTCAGGCTATTGTGTGCCATTAGTGCGGTCTTTAAAGAGCTGTGAAGCCGCTCGACTTTTCCATTGGCCTGGGGGTGATAGGCAGTCGTGGGATGCAATTTTATTCCACACATTTTCAACAGAGTGTTCAACATCTCTGACCTAAACTGTGCACCACAATCCGTGACGAGTTTGCATGGGGTTCCAAATCTAGAAATCCAATTACCGTAAAATGCTTTAGCAACTGTTTCGGCTGAAATGTTGTTCAGCGGAATTACTTCCATCCAGCTAGTATACCGGTCGATGCAGGCCAGGCAGTAGATTTTCCGTTCGTTGGTGGTAAAGGTCCTATCAGGTCAACATGGATGTCACTGAACCTTTCCGATGGCGGTTGAAATTCACCGAAACTTGATTTGGTGTGCCGATTAATTTTGCTTTTTTGGCAAGCCATGTAAGATCGGGTCCATAGCTGTACATCTTTTCGGATACTTCGCCAGATGAATTTTGATGTCAGGAGTTTCACAGATGATTTAATTCCAGGATGGGATACTCCATGCATTTGATGAAAAATTTTCATGCAATGGAATTCAGGAATGCAAAGGTTAAGGGTTTGTGGTCTGTATAGATCGTGAATTTTCTTCTTTCTAGTAAATGCTTGAAGTGTTTAATGGAGAGGTAAATACCAAGTAATTCTCTATCGTAAGTACTGTAGTTCTTTTGTGCATCATTTAGTTTTTTAGAATAAAATGCGATATGTTTCCATCCATTATCTCCATACTGTTCAATTACTGCTCCAATCGCCGAATCTGAAGCGTCAGTACATAGTGACAGAGGTAGTTTAGACTTTGGAAATGATAAGAGTACAGTATTGACTAAATCATATTTGCATTGTTGAAACTGTTCTTTCGCTTTATCTGTCCAAGAAATTTTTCGTCTATCTTTCTTTTTTGCTCCTTTGAGGTAATCATGTAATGTAAGAGAGATTGATGTTTTGAAGCGTTCTTTAAATAACGACGATGACAGTTAATCATGCCAAGGAATGTTCTAAGTTCGTGGATAGTTGTAGGAAGTTTGTAGTTAACGATGGCTTGACCTTTGTCAGGTAAAGGACGTGAGCCTTTAGGGGTAATTAAATATCCCAAAAATTCTATTTCTTGTGTTCCCATGACAGATTTGGAAACGTTAATGCGAAGTCCGAAATCATTTAATCTTTCAAACACTAATTTGAGGTGATTCTTGTGTTGTTCTTCACTTGTAGATGCGATAAGAATATCCTCTAAATAGGCGAAGACAAAATCTAGTCCTGAAAAAATTTCATTAACAAATCTTTGAAATGTTGCTGGTGCATTCTTCAAACCGAAACTCATTACATTGAACTGGTACAAAACAAATGGAGTAATAATTGCTGTTTTACACCTATCTTCTTCGGCAATGGGCACTTGGTAGTAGGCTTTAAATAAATCAATTTCAGAATATATAGTTGTATCTTTCAAAATATGATGGAAATCTTCAATTCGAGGGATAGGATATCTACCAGGAACAGTTCTGGCATTGAGTTGTCTGTAATCTCCACATGGGCGAAAAGTACCATCTTTTTTGTAACCATATGAAGAGGACTTGACCATTGAGAACTGCAAGGTCTTATTATATTATTATTGAGTAGGAATTGGAATTTTTGTTTCGCTGTTGCAAGTCATTGATGATTTAATTGTCTCGCTTTAGAATGGACAGGTTGACCTTGTTGATGTTGAACATTATGTTTTACACTTGATAAAAATAAATTTGGTTTGGTTATCTCGGGATATTGTTTTAACAGGTTATAAAATTTATTGGTATTATTTACAGTACCGACATCACTATCTTCACTGACGGCAGCAACTTCGCCAGTTATAGTTAGCTGAGTTACTCCGTCAATCAGTTTCTTATTATGCAAATCAATTAACAAGTTAATTTTTTTTAGAAAATCAGCTCCCAAAATGCCTTTATTGATTTTTGCAACGATAAAAGGAAATTGAAATTCCCGTCGAAGTCCTAAATCAAGTGTTAGCATCTTTATACCATATGTTTCAATTTCTGTACCATTTGCTGCATACAGTTTATAATCCACGGATTGTTTATCTTGATTAGAAGCTAGTAAAATACTGACATCTGCACCGCTATCTACCAAAAATCGCACTTTCGATTTTTTTATCTTTAACAAATAAGCGAAATTTGCGACAATCCGTAAAATTATTTGTAGAAGCGCATGCCGCATTATCTACTGCATTTTGGCGTTTCTCTGGTTTGGTGAATAATCAGTTGACCAACTACACGGCGGAGTACATTTATCTTGATGACATTTGGCACCATAACGGAAATGATAAAAACAGTATTTTCCTCGAAGATTATATCTATTTTTAGAATTGCTTCGAGATCTTCTGCCAGAAGCAGAGTTATTCCGTAATCGTGGTCGCGATATATGATCAACACTTAATTGGGCAATCTGCTGTTCAAGGGATTTGATTTTTGATAGTAATTCGGTTTTCGAGCAATTACAAGTAGAAGATGCGCTGCAAATATCATTAGAAGGTGTCATATCGGCAATCTTGTCAGCCATAATCGACAGCTTTGGTAGCGCTTCATCACTAACAAGCATTATATTTCGCATAGAATCTGGTAATTTTTCTAGCCAGAAGGTTTTTATTAAATTTTCAGATATATCTGATGTTGCGACTGATTTCAGTTTCTGTAATTATTGACTGGGTTTTAAATTACCTAAATCAATTCCGGTAATTATTTTTTTAATACGAGTGCTTTCACTGTTTTTAAACAAGTCTAAAAGTCTTGCTTTAGATTCCGTGTACTTCGTATCGGTATCTTTTGTTACAATATCCCATATATTCTCAACCTAATTCGGTTCCAATTGCGATACTAAATAATTAAATTTGGTTTCATCAGAAAAATTCCGCTTATCTTAAACTGCGCCTCTACTTGAAAAAACAAAATTTCAGGACGATCAATCCAAAAAGGAGGCATTTTAACAGTCACCTTACATAGTTCTTGCGTAGGATCCTTTGATTTTTCGTCGTCTGCAGGCATATTTACTTAAAGATAGATTGATACAGTTATTGAGCAATGTTTATTTAGAAATCCGGGTCACCAGTTGTTGGGGAGACGACTTTCATATACGATCCTTAATTGTTCTATTACGTGTATTTGCAAATAAAAATACTGACATCATTATTTCAGTTTTAACTTATCAGATTTATTTTCATGAAGCAAACTTTTAAGATGCAAACAAAAACTAAAAACTTTTGAATGTTGCCAATTTTGAAAAGCAAAATTACATAAAATTGTGAATTAGATAAATATAATACAATGAGCTAAACATAATATGATGTATGTATAAAGACTATAAATTATGCCACAACAGATCCACTTCATGTGACGTTTTAAACGTCATGCACCGGCCGTGTATAACGTAGGTCGCGATTCGCGATTTTACAATCCATCATTGATAGCGCGATTAAGAGCAATGTCAAATGATGATTGGCTGAAACATGATTATGTAGAGTCTGGGGAAGGAAGGTTTTATCTTCAATGTTTGTATTATTTATGGTATTTTGAATAGTTTTACAACTTATATTTAAATACAGAGAAAGCGGAGGAAAGGCAGTTGCATTGTGTCCTTTTAGGAACCAATTTCGCATATATAAAGTATGTAATAATCTAAATTCCTTCTGTTTGTAAAAACAATATTTTGTACATATGCATAACTAACAGTTTTTTAAACATTGGAAATATTCTTTCTTATGTATTCGTATGCATGAATTCTTTAAAATTATAATTAAAAAAAACAAAGTATTTATTGTTAAATATGAATTTAAATCATGAAGATTTTTGAATTATTATTTAATTCAGAAAACTATACATAAAATTGAAATAAAATTTTATGTTACACTGATATTTACTTCTGATTAAATATTTTTTTCAATTTTGTGTATAAGTGATTACATTAAGTTAATAATAATGCGGGAAAATTAATGTGTAATAGTTAGGAGTTTATATGAAGTTGAAAAGTGGTTTACTATCTGGAGGCACGGCAGTGCCTCCGCCAAGTCTTGAGAGGACAGCCGTAAGCATACTTTTCTGGAAGCAACTCAGGGCACTTTTGACCCCCCCATATCTCCGCGCTGGAGTATCCCAAAAATTTTAAACTTCAATTATAGAGAGTATTTGGCCCACAGGACCAAAATTTAAAATTACAACTTTCTGTCTTTTCTAGTTCAGGCGATATATGAACTCAAACATTCGATTTTTTGTCACTTCTTACTCACTCGTTCACGCGTCATCAAAAAGATTGGGTAGATCCCGTAGCCCCAGAAACTTGACATTTGGAAAAAAGGTAGTGTTTAGGATACAAAGAAAGGAAAAATTATAAAATCCAGAAAATTCGAAAAAAAAACATTCGAAAATTCAACAAATTCCATCAAAATTGAAAATTGAAAATAATACGATCTTGTAGTCTTGGAAACTTAAGATTTGGTGTGAAGGTAGTGTTTAACATCCAGAAAAAGAAAACATCAAAAACACCAAAAAATCGAAAGCAAAATTGAAAAAATCGAAGAAATTGAAAAAAACCGAAAATTTGAAGACAATCCGATTTTGTTGCGCTAGAAAATTCAAATTAGGAATAGAGGTAGTATTTAGGATACAGAAAAAGGAAAATTAAAAAAATCCAGAAAATTCGAAAAAAAAATAAAAAAATTCGAAAAAAATTGAAAAAATGAAAATAATTTGATACGATAACGCTCGTATTTATAAATTAATTTGGACGAAACTAATTGTGTGTATTAAGCTCACCAATGCCTCGACCGAGTTCGTTGGCCAGCTTGGTCCGCCATCTTGTTTCAAGATGGCGGCCACGGAAAATTTTAAAACTAAAATAAATATACAAAAAAGTTAAAAAATCAAGTTTATTTTTTAATTAGGTGTTAGGACTTGATACAAGGATTCCAGAGCATTTTTTGTTTTACCTGTATCTTAAAAATTGGCTGAGATAGAGCAGTTTAAAATTCTAGGGTGGCTGACATTTTGAAACAAAACAACACATTACAAAAAAACAAAGATAAATTTATGGTCAATAATGGTCAAGCAGGTGCAATCCCGAATGAATACTCCGTGTCATTATAACTGTAACTTTGACTTCGAAATTTTGATACGTTGCATTTTCTATTTGTTGATATTTTTGAACTATGATTTACGCTAAGTGAAATGTTGTTGTTGAAGAGGGATTTTCCATGTAAATCCGAAACGTCCAATTTTAATATGTTTTTAATGTTTTATGAAAGTGTATTGTAATGTCTTTAATTTTAATGATTTTAATATAAATTTATAAGTTTTAGTGAACGCGATTTCTCGCAAATTATTTTCTTTCATTGTTGTAATCATTTTCCCAATCATACGCATAAAACTATATATTCATATCCATTAGCGCCAAATTCTCGCCAAACTTGGCGACAATCGGCGAAATCTCGCCAAATTTGGCGACAAAAATAAGTCTTCATAAATGAAGCCAACTTGGCTATAGCTCAATAATTTGGCGAATTTCTTATTCAAATTCAGTGTAAACGAATCTTTTGTAAACGGTTTCTTTGCATTTTAACTTGCTGTTTTCGAGTAAGATTAGCTAAAATTTTAAAACGAAGATATAGGAAAGCTACCTTTTCCTGCCGGTACAGGCCGGAGGCCTTTTGTATGAGTTGTCGGATGCAATCTATGTTTTGCATTAAATAAAGTAAAACATTGAAAAACAAATCCCACAGGATGGGGATAGTTTGTTTTAGATAGATTTTAAGATAATTGTCCTATTAGCTAGTACACCTTCCGTTATTGTTTTGTGTTATTTTCCCCGGATTATGCTTTTCTTTTCTTTTGTTTACGAATTTTGTAATACAAAAGTTCCGCTATAGACCTTTTTTTTATAGACAGGTTCATTTTCTTTCACAGGCTTTACTCTATTTAATTTATATATGAAATATTTGTTGTTAAAAGATGTTTGTCGCACAAAAATTTTCACATCTCTCCCTCCCTCCCGACATTACTGGTTGGTTATGGCTTGATAGTCCTTTCTAAATAAAATCATGGTGATTCTAAGATTCTCTTGATTTATCTCTAAATTGAACATAAACGATCCTAAGAAAACGGATCAATGAATTACTATATTGGCATGAGGAAATTTAGTTGCAGAAAAATGGAGCATATAGATAACATTAAGTCTAATAGGAAAACCACAGCCTTGGCAAGATTGTATTAACAAGAAACCATCCAAATACATTTTTATGAAAGTAATATAATTTTCCCCTCGAATCTATACAAACCATGTATTATAAGAAAAACCGGTACTTCTCTATTATCCCGTCGACCACTTTTCATAACAAAAAACATCGCCAAACTGTAAGATTAAACGCCAAAAATGCAGTCCCATTTACTTGATGTCAGAAGTATTACACGTGTTTGTTATTTCATCAAGTGCTTTTTAATTCGACATTTGCGTGTATTTTTCATTATGTTTTACTGATTTATTAGTTATTTCCTTAATTAAAATAACAATTGTGTCCTTAAATTCTTACATTATATTTATTTATTTATTTTGATACTATAATGGCAAAGTTCTCCCGTTTATTTGGCGTTACAGTTTGGTAGTAGCTTTTTGTTATGAAAAGTGGTCGACGGGATAATAGAGAAGTACCGAAAAACCATAGAGTTTGTAACACGTAAAAATACAATGTGTAAACGATAAACATAATTTAATTTATGAAAATTGTGGCTCGATGTACTCCATGGTTACAAATATGGAAATAAACATCCAAGTACAAATAAAAAATAACGTGCGTAGTTTTAATCATTATGTGAAAAATTAAATGGTATCGTTTCAAATAATAACTTCATTAGACCGTGCAATTATATAATCTGGAGGCACGGCAGTGCCTCCGCCAAGTCGAGAGAGGACATCCGTAAGCATACTTTACTGGAAGCAACTCAGGGCACTTTTGACCCCCCCCCCCCCCCATATCTCCGCGCTGGAGTATTCAAAAAATTTGAAACTTCGTTTTTCTAGAGTATTTGGCACACAGGACCAAAATTTAAAATTACAACTTTCTGTCTTTTCTAGTTCAGACGATATATGAACTCAAACATTCGATTTTTTGTCACTCACTCACTCGTTCACGCGTCATCAAAAAGATTAGGTAGATCCCGTAGTCCTAGAAATTTGACATTTGGAAAAACGGTAATGTTTAGGATACAAAGAAAGGAAAAATTATAAAATACGGAAAATTCGAAAAAAAAAAAACATTCGAAAATTCAGCAAATTCCATCAAAATTGAAAATTGAAAATAATACGATCTTGTAGTCTTAGAAACTTAAGATTCGGTGTGAAGGTAGTGTTTAGTATCCAGAAAAAGAAAACATCAAAAACACAAAAAAAATCGAAAGCAAAATTGAAAAAATCGAAAAATCGAAAAAAATCGAAAATTTTCAAATAATCCGATTTTGTTGCGCTAGAAACTTGGAACTCGGAATAAAGGAAGTATTTAGGATGCAAAATAAGGAAAAATTAAAAATTCCGGAAAATTCGAAAAAAATTTTCAAAAATTCGAAAAATTCGCAAAAAAATTAAAAAAATTAAAATAATTTGATTGTTTAGCCTTAGAAGCTTAAAATTCGCATTAAAGATAGTGTTTAGGATTCAGAATAAGTTAAAATAAAAAACGCAATAAAATTCGAAAATAAAATCAAAAAATCGAAAAAAATCGAAAAATAAGGAAAATTTGAAAATAATTCGATTTTATAGCGCTAGAAACTTGAAATTTGGAATAAAGGTAATATTTAAGATACTAAATAAGGAAAAATTAAAAAATATGGATAATTAAAAAAATACCCATAAATTAGTGCAGACGATATATGAACTCAAAGTTTCGATTTTTTGTCACTCACACACTCACTCCATCTCGCGTCATCAAAAAGAATGGGTAGATCCCGCAGCCACAGAAACTTAAAATTTGGAATAAAGCTAGTGTTTCGGATACAAAGAAAGAAAGAATTATAAAATCCGGAAAAAAAAACATTCGAAAATTCAAAAAAATCGAACAAAATTGAAAATTGAAAATAACACGATCTTGTAGTCTTAAAAACTTAAAATTTGGTTTGAAGGTAGTGTTTAGAATTCAGAAAAATAAAACGTCAAAAACACAAATTTTTTTAAAAAATAAAATCGAAAAATCGATAAAAATCGAAAAATTTCAAATAATTCAATTTTGTTGCGCTAGAAACTTGGAATTCGGAATAAAGGTAGTATTTAGGATGCAAAATAAGGAAAAATTAAGAAATCCAGAAAATTCGAAAAAAAAAAAAATCAAAAATTCGAAAAATTCGAAAAAATTAAAAAAAAAAAATTAGAATAATTTGATCTTTTAGCCTTAGAAACTTAAAATTCGCGGTAAAGATAGTGTTTAGGATTCAGAATAAGTTAAAATAAAAACGCAATAAAATTGGAAAATAAAATAAAAAAATCGAAAAATAAGGAAATTTTGAAAATAATTCGATTTCATATAGCGCTAGAAACTTGAAATTTGGAATAAAGGTAATATTTAAGATACTAAATAAGGAAACATTAAAAAATATGGATAATTGAAAAAAAAAATCGAAAATTTAAAAAAATAAAATAAATAAATAAAAAATAGAAAGAAAGAAAGAAAAGGAGATAAATTGAAAATAATATGATCTCGTAGTCTTAGAAACTGAAAATTTGCTGTAAAGATAGTGTCTAGGATTCAGAAAAAGAAAAAATTAAAAACACAACAAAAATTGAAAATAAAATAAAAAAATCGAAAAAAAACGAAAATTAAAAAAAAATTCGATTTTGTAAAGCTAGAAACTTAAAATTTGGATTAAAGGTAGTATTTAGGATACAAAAAAAGAAATAAATAAAAAATCTGTAAAATTCGAAAAAAAAATTAGAAAAATTGAAAAAAATTCGATTTTGTAGCTTTAGAACTTAAAATTCGGCGAAAACTTATTGTTTAGGATAGAGAAAAAGGAAACATTAAATCACAATAAATTCGAAAATAGAATAAAAAACTCGAAAATAATCGGAAATTTCAAAATAATTCGATTTTGTAGCGCTAGAAACTTGAAATTTGTAATAAAGATACAAAATAAGAAAAAATTAAAAAATCCAGAAAATTATAAAACAAAAATTCGAAAAAATAAAAAATTGAAAATAATTTTATCTTGTAGTCTTAGAAACTTAAAACTTGGTCTAAAGGTAGTATTTACTATTCAATAAAAGGAACAATTAAAATATTCGTTAAATTCGAAAATAAAATCGAAAAATCGAAATATCTTTAAGAAATCGAATATTCGAAAACAATTTGATTTTCTACTGCTAGAAACATTAGTTTTAAGATAATTGTCCTATTAGCTAGTACAACGCCCCTAATTGTTTTATGTTATTTCTCCCGGATTATGGTTTTCTTTTCTTTCGTTTACGAATTTCGTTATAGAAAAGTTCCGCTATAGACTGGCTACGATATAGGCGATTTCTTTATAGACAGGTTTGTTTTCTTTCACAGGTTGTACTCTATTTACTTCACGTATGAAATATGGATTGTTAAATGATGTTAGCCCCACAAAAATTTTCACAGCTCCCCCTAACCCCCCCCCCCCCCCCGATATTACTGGCTCGTTATGGCTTGATAGTCCTTTCTAAATAAAATCATGGTGACTCTAAGATTCACTTGATTTATCTCTAAATTGAACCTAAATGATCCTAAGAAGACGGATCAAATAATTACTATATTGGCATGACAATCAGGTAACTTAGAATTAAAATCGAAAAATCAATAAATTTATAAAAAGTCGAAAATTTGAAAATAATTCGATTTTATTGTCCTAGAAGCTTGACATTTGGCAGAAAGGCAGGGTTTAGTACACAAAGTAAGGAAAAATTAAAAAATCCGTAAATAATAAAAAAAAAGACTAAAAAAAAAAAACGTAAAAAAAACATCGAAAAAAGGAATATAGTTTGATTTATTGGAAATTTCCGGAAATTTTAATTTTGGCTTTCTTTTTATACTAAAAAGTTCTTTTATGTTAAATATCAAGTATCTAGGGCTGCGAGTAATATCTCAGATGGATAGCACCTATCCTGGAAGCAATTGAGAGTACTTTTGACACTCCCCCTCCCATAACTTAGGGCTTGCCTAGGAACCTGAAATCTCTTTTTATCTACAGTACTTTGCAAACGAAACTAAAGCTTCAAATTTTTGATACCTGTAAATAATAGGGACAGAGTGTGAGCTTAGCGAAAATCAGTGGATGATCTCCAAAAAGAACCCAAAATCAAGAAAAGCAGGATTACTTACAAAAAGAAGTGAAATCTCATCAAAAAGTCACCTGTAAAAAAAGCAGCCAAGTCTCGTAACTCATTTACCGTAAAAAGTACTGAGATCGTATAAAGCCAAGTTTAACTATCTTATTAACTCTGAAATTTTCATTCACAAATCACTCCTAGTCTCTACATCTTTAGTTAATTATTATTTTGTGACTTGGCAATTACACAGCACAGGAAAGTTATTACACCTTACTATGTCATGGGATGGGATTTTAACTAAAGCAAATTATATACGCACAGGGAAGTTATTACACTTTAATATGTTATAGTATTATTTGATTAAGACTAACTATATACAACACATTCTTGTGCTACGTAATTGCCAAGTCACAAAATAATAATTAACTAAAGATGTAGAGACTAGGAGTGATTTGTGAATGAAAATTTCAAAGTTAATAAGATAGTTAAACTTGGCTTTATACGATCTCAGTACTTTTTACGGTAAATGAGTTACGAGACTTGGCTGCTTTTTTTACAGGTGACTTTTTGATGAGATTTGATTTCACTTAATATATGTTTAATTTTTAGTTGGATGGGGGGGGGGGGGGTGAGGTTATAGAAACAAAAGTTTTTTTCTTTTTTTGGGGGTGGGGTGGGGTGAGGGGGGTTGTAGGTGGTATTAGCTTTTACTGGATACAGCTGTATGAAATACACCAAACCTTATTACTGCTTACTGCTTCAATTTTGATTTTAAAAAAAGTTCTAATGCAATATATTTTTAGAATCCGTATTTGTTCTTATGTTGAATTTTATTAATAGATGGCGAAACCATACAGTAAAGGGTTTAATTATTGAATACTGGCTAGGTCATGCAATTAGTTGATTAAATTATTTCAAAAACTGATTTTAATTATATATTGTGCTTTGTAATATTTTTTAATGCAAGGAATTTTTTTAATTTAGTTAATTACCGAATAAGTTTTATTTCACATTAATTTTTTTCTGTGAATATATGGAAAAAAACTACAATGTTTTACTTGTTGTGAAACCAAAAAATAATATTTAAAAAAAAAATTATATGACAAATTTTGTATTTTATGCATTTTTGATTTAAAGCGATGGTTTAAAAAAACCTTTGACTTAAACCCCCAGCTCCTCCCCCTTAAAGATAAAAGTATAAAGCTGCATCATTTATATGCCAATTTAACTATATGTCAGTTTTATGAAACAATTCAAAAAGTTAATAACAATTTGGTAAATTTATCTCTACTTTTACTTTAATTATAATTATGACAAAAACATTTATAATTTTTTCGTGCCTTACTTAATTTTATTCTTGTGTAATACTAGTTTATTATGTTGATTTAAGTTTAATCCTTTACTTTCAGCTAATTACAGCAAATTCTATAAATAAAATTCAAAATAAGAGCTGCTTCTACAGAAAAAAATTAATTATGTAAATTTTATTTAAAATTTATTACTATGCAAAAAAAAAATATATATATCTATTTATTTTTTTAAAACTTTATACAAGGTTTGTTACATGTCACTAAATTATCCTAAATGAATAGCTTTTTCCCCTTTAAAAAATACACAAGTTGCTACAAATTTAAATTATTTTTCATTCACGATTTCTGTTAAATTATTAGTTTTCTTTTTCTTAAAAAAAGATAACACAAGAGGTGAAGTATTTGCAAATTCAACCTGTTTCATATTAAACGATACTTGTACATATGGATTATTTTCTTCAAAATGAATTCTTAGCTGAGATTTTGATATTTTTTTCGATAAGGAAAAACTACAGTTGTACATCCGCATTGATATAGTATTGATTTACAGAAATCTTTTGTATATTTGTAAGTTTATACTCATTTTATTTTACAGTTTAAAGGATTCAACTATTGCATATAAAAACATGTTTTATAGAAAAATTAGATTCTAAAAAAAAAAAAAAAAAATAAAAAATAATAATAACTTTGAACAATTATTTTAGTGATCAAGTCGTTACCTACAATCATTCTTAATGCTACGGACATTTTAAAAAATGGCAATGAAATTTATTAAACTAACTTTTAATTTTTTTCTTTCTTAAAAAAGTTTACACTTATTGCTTCCTATTTTAATCTCTTTATTCAATATGATATGTTTCACAAGTTTCATATAATTTATGTTCAGTGTAATGTTTTTAACAAATTCAATAAACATTAAAAATTCCAATGCAAATATAAAAAATTCCGTATTATTTAACAAGTTTAATTTTGAAGGATTTGTACTTCTTTATTATTATTGACCTTTAATGATGCTAATTAAAAACAGTAATATATGATGAATCTTTTATTATAATCAATTGATATTTTATGACCAAATTTTTGGGATTTTCACATTTGGAAAATATTTTTAAGAATATTTCTAAAAGATGCTTTGCTTTGTTTAAAACCACAAAAATTGCAATGTTCGATTTTCACGGACATAAGCAAGAATATCTGAAAATGGTATCCATTTAATGGCCGATTTGCAGTGATAAAAAAATGATTTCATAAATGAATCAGAAAGTAACAAGCTTGGATTCAACCTCTTCAGACCTGAGGTACACAAATCTGTACCTCTATTGTTTACTCCATAAAAACTAAACTGTTTGATTTTTTTTTCTTTTTACATTTTGATTTCACTCCTATATAGCTGAATATTTTTGCTTTAAAACCAAACCAATAAATGGAAGTATCCATGCTGATTTCCTCATAAAATAATTGTTATTGTCATCTGAGTTTTCAAAATTCTTTAAAGACACTGTGGCCAAGAAAGTAAGTAACTTTCATGATTATTTAACTTAAATACTTAACAATATTTTTTTTTTTTTTTTTGAGAATTTGTAGATTACAAATTCTCAAACAAGTGAATTCACTTGTTGAATTGTAAGTGAATTTCTTAAACAAGTGAATTTACTTGTTTAAAGCCCTTAAATTTGTTATTGTGTGAATTTAGGTTATTTTGATAATTAAATTGAAATTTTGGGAGACTAGTAATATTAGATCGTTATTTAAAAACCTAAATTACCAGCCCCTTAAAGTATCAATTTCAGTATTGTTTTAGCTTCAAGTCTCAAAATGTTAAGAACAATCGTAATAACATTTTATATATATATATATATATATATAAAAAAACTTTTATAACGATTTTTGTTTAAAAATAAATAATGAAAAATATCAAAAATCCCTAACTGCTCGGCCTACAGGCTCAGGTAGATTTCGAAGACGCAGACTGTGGGGCGCCTGTTTATTGAGAATTGCAGAAGAAATGAACTTTTTGCCATGATGCGACAGTTGGGACCGCCCACTTCGAAATCTACATGTGTTTGTAGGAGGAGCCGGTGGAGATTTTTTTAAAAATTTTTTTTGTAAGAATTGGTCCTATAAAAAACTTGTCAATATCAAAGCTGTAGATAATATTAAGATGATTTATAATAAATTTAAGCGGATTTGATATCTTGTGAATTAACGAAGTTATGATTTTTTTTCTTCTTAAACCCTTATCCCCCACCCCTTGAGGCTATTTTTAATGATATCAAAAATCTGTCATACATAAATTTTCGGCCCTTTTCCTAGAAGTAATAATACCTTTAAACGAATTCCATACCTATCATAATTAAGGAGTTATGTTTTTTTCCTGTTTTCACAAACCCCCCCCCCCATTCCCCCTCTTGGTTCGATTTTGCCCATTAAGACCGACATTTTATGCCCCTTGATTTTATGTATCAGTTTGGAAGAGATTTGTGCAGAATTATTGAAGTGATCATGTCCATAAAAAAGTTATATATATATATAACTGGTTAATATGGTTATATATATATATATATATATATATATATAACCTATATATATATATATAACCATAAATGAAACATTACTATAACACCAACTTAAACTATGAAATAATGATTAAGTATGTAATAATTAGTTGACAATGAAAGTATTCCCCAACACACTGAATATAGATACCAAAAACTTATTTAAAAGAAGAAGAAATTAACTTTAAAATTGAATAAATGAAATTGAATGAATGAATTGAAATTCGTGGAATTTAGACAGAATTATCAAGTCCCAAATGCCTAAATACCACAAATAAAATGAGTGGTTTCATCATCATATTAGCCATAACATTGCTAAAGAATATGATTTTGGGACTACCACTCATAAACAATGAATCAAACCTGTGAAAAAATAAAAAATAAATACAATATTAAAAAGGAAAGAAACCAAACCTATAATATACAGATAAAACTTGAAATAGAGTCATAAAGTACATAATCCATTTGGATTAAAAAAGATACCTGTGCACCACATGAACCACACATGAACACAACCAAACAGAGGGAATGAATTACAAAAAATCATTACATGTTGCCAAATTTAATTTTAGAAAATGATTTACCATGTTGCCAGAATAGATCTTAGAATAATATGAAATAGCTGTGCCAAAAATGCAACATCACAAAAATTAAATTACACTAAAATACTAAATATTTGAATTAAGATACAAAGGATTTAAAATTAATAATAATTAAATATTGAAATTAATTATTAACATATAATATGTTTCTTCATACAAAGTTAAAAATTAAATACTCTTGATATAAGTGGTAAGGGTAGAACGTTTAATAAAAATTAAAACATGTATTATATTAACACTTTAGAAAAGTATACATTATATTAGAAGTTAATATGATATTGTCCACCGTAGGCATTAATCTAAATGCATTAGATCAAAAACATTCTTAATATTAATGAATATAAATTCATTTAAATTAATTAAATAATGAATATGTAAATATAACTAAATTAATATACATATAAAAATATCACATCACAGTCCATTATAAAATGTGTAATATCAAACGTGTGTGTAAATCAAAATGCCCCTTTTATTTATTTATTTTATTTTATTTTATTAAAAATAAATTTTATTAAATATAAATTAACCATGCGTTTTTTCCATACAACTCCGCCACACACCTCCTCAATCCAACATCTACCCACCCAACCGTCCTATTATATATATATATATATATATATATATATATATATATATATATATATTACTATTTTCTAAGATTATATGTTTTTTATACATTTTTTAACGCATGTGTTAATTTGGTTGCAAAGATCATTTAAGTACTAATTATATATTAAAGAATATATGAATTTTTTTGGAAAATCATGTTGTAATGCATCATAGATAAGTTTTTTAATATTGTTGTTAATTAGTTGAGAAGAACATAAACTTTTTATTCTATAAATATGATTAAGGAGTATATTGCGATATACAGAATTATGAAGACATGATTTAAAACTAGTAAATGAATTAACTTTAAATTTAAATTCTTTACGTTTATCAAACAGATCAATTATTGTTTTGTTTTCTTTAAGTGTAATTTTAAGATCTAAAAAGTTAATAGTATTGTTATACAAAGGATGTTTTCCGTTAATTCTAAATTAGTAGGATAATCAACTGGAAATATAGAAATATTAGTGTGATCAGTGGCAATTAAAATTATGTCATCAATATAACGATATAAATGTATATTACTGTTAATAAAAGTACGTTCATAGTGATACAAGTATAAGTCTGATAGTATACTAGATGTACATCCCCCTTGTGGTGTACGGACTTTCTGTAAATATAACGTGTTATCATGCATTATATAATTATTATATATAATGAAATTTGTTAAAGTTTTAAAATAAGCTGCATCTATATGAATTGGTAAATTTAGTGAATGATGATACTTATTAAATAATGCATTTATAATATTATGTAGATCTAATAAATCTATATTATTAAATAGATCTTTGAAATCATATGTCATTATATTGTTAACACATTTAAGATTTTTCAAAATATTGACGAGTTGATAGCTATTTTTTATACAATATGTATTATCAGTGGATGTTGTCAGTGTATAAATTTAATTGACATTTTTTAATAGATGTTTATTGGCTATATTATTATATGTATTGCATCCTATAGTTATAGTCCTAAATTTAATTGGATTTTTATGAAATTTGGGTATAAGAACTAAATAAGGATAATTAAAGTTAGTAGAAGAAATATTTAATAATTTATAATAACTGTGAATTTTACGATTGTTTACAATTACATTTTCATTAGTTTTTTTAAAAGAATTGTTAGTAGAAATACAGGATGTAAGTAGTTGGTGATAATAAGCTTTACATATGATTGCATAATTATTAGGGGATTTGTCAATGTATGTGATTACATAGTTTTTTTGTAATTTAGTAATTTGCTGGAACAAATGTTTTGTGTTAATTTTAACCATATGCGATAAATTATGTTTTAAAAACATAGTTAATTTTTCAATAACTAGTATTTTCCATTGATTAAAATATTCAATAGGTTTACTATATGATATTGAAATTTTATAAATAAAAATATCTATATCGTATGTAAACTGTTTAATAATAAAATTTACATTAAATTTAGAAGGAAGTCTATATTTAGTACCATAACCCATTAGTTTTTGTAGTTTAAAATCATTCACAATATTAAGATTACCAGTGATTTTATGTCCATGATCATTATTAATGTATTTTTTTAGAGTGGGGTCATTACATTTACACGGAAAAGTACTAGCATCAGATGTATTTTTTGAAAATGCATTATAATTAAAAATCTTTTTCCGATTGTATTAGGATATTTAAACGTTTTTGAAAGTTGAAGATTATTAATAGGAAAATAACAGTTTTTATCATTAATTATAGAATTAATCTTAATTTTATTAAAGATTTGATTTGAAAAAAGTTATAATCATTTGAGTATTAGTGTTTTGAATTTTTTGTTTTTTATGTAAATTAATGTTGAAAAGATTAGCTCTTGTCATAATTAGATCATAAAAAATATCAGAGAAATGATTTGAGTCAGATTTAATATATATATATATATATATATATGTGTAAAGTTTTGAATTGGGGGTGGTTTTAAATTCTTGGGGGTGGTCATGATCGGCGTAGATCTACAAAATATTTTCAGAAATTCCAACATAGGGAGAATGTAACAGGTAACATCTCTTGCGAAAACTAGCTAAAAAAGAACGCAGCCGGTAGGATTCGAACCTACGCGGGGAAACCCCAATGGATTTCGAGTCCATCGCCTTAACCACTCGGCCACGACTGCACATATGATATTTTCTCTTTGTTGTTCTATTCTCGTGAACATCTGCAGTGTAATGATCTTTCTTCATTATTTATTTGCTCATCTGTTAAATAAAAATCTGGAAATGACACCACTCGACTTTCCTTTATAAAATACTGAGCGTAAATAAATATAGTTATAGAAAAAAATCATTATTCCTGTTACACATGTGGTAACGTTTATTGCGGCGATTGTCCCAATTCTCAACCGTGATTTTTAGAAGATTTTTTAAAATTAAATTCATCTTTTTTGAAATTGATGTTTTAAAAATTCGTTTTTGGACAGTGTTTGAATCCTGAAATTAGCCTTCGTGGCAATAAAAAGCAAAATTGTTACGATGAAATGTTCCGATTGATGACACATTTATTGAAATTATTAAGAAACATTTTTTAAAAATATATGCGCGTGTTTCCAAGATTACTATAGAACAGAATATCTCATTCTGAAAATTAAGGAGTTTTTATACAGCAATTGAATATTCTAAAAACTATCGCTAGAAGAAATAAAGAATTTTCTGAAAACTTTTAGAACAATAATTTCAGAAAGAGAAACAAAAATTTTGTGGCGCTACAAAGTTTAGGGATCTTGGTCTACAGTGCCCAATTATGTTTTCTTGATCATGGGCCTTGAGGCAGCATATGTCACTATCAGGTGGTTAACCTAACGCGGAACCCCTAGTGTTTAGTTCCCAAGCAAACTTGGTATTCCTTTTATTGACCCCGAAAGGATGAAAGGTTGAATGAACCTTGCCCAGCCCACATTCGAACTGTGGACGTGTAGCGTGGTAATGCGATGCGCGAAGCTTATAATAAGAAAGAGAAACACTTGAAAAAATATGCATGGATTTTTAAGTAGCACTTGCATTTTTTCTGATACAATGGAATCAGCTGGATTCTAATCCAGGATTTTCGGCTTTGAATCTGTAGTCGCTACAAGCTACAGGTGACTCCTTACAGCATTGCAACACTTGTCAACTTTCCTCGCTCACATTTCTATTGTGATTTTCCTTAGAATTGGTTACAATTGGGGACAAAATTATTTAAAAAGGGTTAAGATACCTAACCCGTTAGTTAATTGTCCAAAAATCTATACATTTCTTATACAATTTTTCCGACAGTGGCCTATAATTTGAGCTCAACCCAAAACACCGTTTAGACCCAACGTGATCCCTCTCTATCTCGCACGCATATATATTAGGGCTGGAGGATATCAGAAATTTAATAACGCAATATATCAACGAGTTAATATTGATACTGTGATGATATATCGCGATAACTACATTAAAGTGTGTGTGAATAGAATAAATACTAATTTTGAAAGATAAATGTGTGATATAAATGCAATATAAGTACAAACAGATGTAGAAAGCAACGAATCAATGTTTTATACCTATTTGCTCACACAGCATCTTTTAAATATATGATGTGTCGATTACTCTGACTTATAAGAGTAGGCGAAGTTTCGATTGAGAACGTAGTTTTTGTCCATTAACAGTCAATGTGCGTAAAAGTATTATTAAGGATATATTTCTTTAACTTTCGATAAATGAGTGGGAAAACCTCGGAACTTGTGAATTTTCTCTCCGTTTCGATAATTATGCAAATTTCTGCATCTAGTCAATCGATATAGCAGTACTTAAGCATTGGCACGCGCTGGGTAAGTGAAACTTTGGTTCGAGTTCTTCCTCTGTGTGGTTCTCTGAGATCTGTCCAGTTGACTCAACTATCTGCATTAGAGAAGGAGTATCGTCCGTTGGTAAGATTAGATTTACCTTGTTTTTTGTGCTAATAACGAGTTTTGGTGCTCACGGGTTGCCGACTTCAGAACTGTCATAGGTGGACATTTTAGAAGTTGGAATTGGACCAGCTTGGATAGTGAAAGTTAGATATTTCTGAAAACATCTTAATCGATGTTTTGACGCTCGTCCAAGTCGTAAGTGACATTTTGAAGTTATCTCTTTATTGATATTTGAAACTTCATTTTCTTGGATGAAGTGTTTTTGGGAATTGATTTTCTTTCGGCCAAAGGCAAATTAAGCAGAGCTTTCTCAAGTCCTTTTCTTTTTTTAAGATTTTAAATAAAATTTGTTTGATTTTACTTACTCTGGTGCTCATTTTGACTTAGCTAGCATTAATCATAATGATTGACAGCGACCTGGCTGTTACAGATGGCGCCCAACGAAATGGGTTAGGTGGCCGTTAAAATAGTTCACGACATCCGAATGTCGGTTTAGCTGGCGGTGCCTTTGAAGATGATTCACAACCGAGAGACATTATCCCGAGAGTTTATTTTACAAGAGATTCAGATGTGAATGATTTTTTGAGTAAACTAAATGATTACATATCATTCAATAGTATCACGGATAAAAACAAATATATAGTATTGAAGTGTTCTTTAAAGGGGGAGACTTTATTATGACTAGAGAATATAGGTCGATTTCTGGTAACCAATGATTCAAAACGATTTGAACAAACTTGTGCAGAGTTAATTAAAGCATTCTTGAACGAACGCAACAGGACTGATTTGAGACGAGAGTTTTATTGTAAACGTCAATCTATATACGAGAAAGCATCTGTATTTTTCTTGAGAAAGTTAGAAATCAAAACTAATTGGAACTCGACCTCCCTAATAGTGATCTATTAGACATTATTCTTCCTTTATTTTCTTGTCAATACAAGATTACGTTGAATTACGTGCTCCATCGAACTCAGCAGAGCTATATCAGCTTTTACACAAATATGAAGCATGTCATGAGGTTGGGGATCACTCAAGGCGGAGACCTACGCGGGAGTTCAGTAATGAGGGATAGAGGAATGAGTTTGGATTTTTTTAAACGGGCATTTTAGGTTAATAATTAGAACTTGTGCAAATGAGACATCATCCATAACAATAGATTTAACTGAGTCTGGTTTAAAAGAGGGGTAGATAAGTAAGTTTAATAAGTTTTTGGAAGATTTTAACGAGGTATTTTCTGAGAAACCTGGTCTAACACATGTATCTTAGCACGAAATTGATATTGGTTTGAACGCGCCAGTTGCGAGTAAACCATATAGGTATGACAAAGTTAAACAGCAAATAATAAATTATCACACAGATAAAATGCTCCGAGATGACCAGCAATGGTTAGCAATCGCAGAGCGTTTAGTGTCACAATTTTTAGCATAGTTTTTATGTTCCTCCAAGCGGACCTTAAGAGGTCGCTTAATTTGTCCCAAGCGGACCTTAAGAGGTCCTCTTAAGGTCCGCTTGGAGAAACATAAAAACTATGTTAAAAATTGTGACATTATTTTCTTTGCGATTGCTCTGCGGATCTGCTCTGTGGATCTCTTACTCTGCGATTGCCAACGATTGCTGATCAAACAATCGCAGTTTTCACTTTTCAGAAGCGTCAATTATTCAGAAGAGCTCATCTATTTACGACCTTGATTTTTGGGAAGCTTATCATATATGGAAGAATCAAGGCAACTTAGTTAATGATATGTCTAGTACACCAAATTTTTCAAATGTCTGGCTACCTTTCGTTTAATTATTTCTCTTCAATTCCCACTCCTGCCCCTTTCTCCTACGTACTTAAACTCGTCCAGACTGGCCGAGCTCTTCTGATTGGTCTCCTACGTCACATGTGACTCCTGACTCCGCTGTTGTTTCTAAAAACTCACAGCCATTACATCTTGGTCGCGAGCGGAGACGCAAGCATACTTACATGGCTTAAACTTTTAAATCAGTTTTTAATCTTTTAAAATTTGGCGCTAATGATGGAGCTTTAGAAGCTCCAAAACAGATGTTTGCTATTTTATATATTTTTATTTGTGCTATTTTTATGTTGATCATTTATTTTAATGTTAAGGCTGTTCGTCACTGAACTTCCCGATTCCTCTCGCTAATGTTAAACCTGAGGATGTAGAATGCATTCGAATATTTAAAATATCTCCTCGGGAAATTAATATTTTTAACTTCTGTTTTTTTTTGTACTGTTAGGATGCCTCTTTTTTTTTAGTTATCAAAATATTTCTAAAATACGTTCTTAATTTATAATTGTATCTGTTAAACTCTTAGCGAAACTGAATAAGATTTTAACACTTCACATAAAATTAAATATATATTTAAAAAAAAAAAAATTCACAACTAAGAAAAAAAGAGACTTGCTCTAAGAAGTATACACAGAAAACAGAAATTAAAAATATTAATTTCCTGAGGAGACATTTTAAATATATACGAATGCATCCTACGCCCATAGGTTTAACATTAGCGAGCGGAATCGGGAAGTTCAGTGACGAACAGCCTTAACATGTTTAAAGCGAAAAAGTTTTTTTACATCGTAAAGTGAAAAAAAAATGAATATATATATATATATATATATATATATATATATATAATCCAGCAAAAACATGATAAACAAACCAAATCCGTTATTCAGTACAAAATCCAGATTCGTTCCACGTCGGAGATTATATAATTTATAGTATAGTTAGTTATGAAACAATAGTAACCGAATAGTTATGAAATAGCAAGGAAAATAAAAAGTGATAATATACATTCAATCCAAACTTATGATTTCGAAAATTTATTTACAAATATCACTATTAATAGCTTAAAGGAAGCACTTTTAAAGACAGCTGAGTTGGTTTTAGATGTCTACTTTATTTTTCAAATTATGTCATTTCTGTCTTTATAACAATTATGTTTATACAGGTTCCAAAATATACTCTCAAATCAATGGTATCGGGATGGGTACGAGTTATTTATCTACGGCCGCTAATTTATTTTTATTTTATTATGAGTTTCAATATAATATCAATACAGCTGATGTTCGATTTATTGCATACAGATACATAGATGATTTAATAGTTTTAAATTTCGATGGGGATTTTGGAGTGATTTCTCAAGAAATTTACCCTTACTCTTTAATATTAAAGAAAACTAATGATGATAACAAGCTCGCTAATTATCTTGATCTAAAAATTTTGATTAAAAATGGTTTACAAATTTCAGTTTTTGATAAACGTACCAGTTTTCCGTTTACTGTGAATCAATTAATTCATTGGTCTTCAAATATTCACAAACGTATATATATAAATATTATAATTGATCAAATTTACCGTTTTTACAGAATTTGTTCAAATAAAAACCTGTTTAACAAGGAACTATTTTATTTTATCAGTCATTTATATTATAAAAACAATATCCCTCTAAAATTTATCAAAAAATATTCAGATTTTGCAGACTGCCTCCATTATTGAAAGATTGCTTACATTCAACAGTAAATGACTCGTAATTCCTAAAGCCTGAAAAGGACGGTTTTATGATGATGGCTGTGTTTGTTGGCATCCGACGTGGAACGAATCTGGATTGTGTACTGAATAACGGATTTGGTTTGTTTATCGTGTTTTACTTTTTTAGTTGTGGCAACGTGGCTGAATTGGTTGTGTGTATTTTCGAAGAGACATTTGTTTCAACTATGGTGATTCAGTATTGTGATATTGGTACAGCATTCGCTTATATTGTGGCGTAGGGTACGGTGGGGGAAGCGTCTGTTAAGTAGTATTCAAATATGTTTCTGTACATTTTGAATTTTTTGCTACGCAGCGCTCTGGCCGAAACCCACTGCCACTAATTGTTAATCTTTTTATTCGGATGCTTGGCTGCCTTTGAATTTACCCACTGCTGATGAGGCCGCAGCTTGTTTCTGTTTATTTTTACATATATTTTCTACAGTGTTTTCTTGTGTTGTCTTGTTTCTGGTGAGGGGGGTGGTGCTAGTTCAGGCCAAAATCATGTTTTTGCTGGATTATATTGAATTTGTGTGTTCTAATATGCAGCTTCTGGCGCTGTTCACACGAATATATAGCTGTTTTGTTTGTGATGTGATGGTTACTGCTTATATATATATATATATATATATATAGTCAAATTTTATACAAACGTGTTTGCTGTTACAAAAATAAGTTTGAAGAGATTAGAAAATAGTTCTTATTTTGAAGTAGATGTCAAGTAAAATTTTGGAAGAAATCCGAAAACTACCAAAGAAAATCAACCAAAGCTGTAGTAAAAATACTTTATGATTAAATATAGTGTATACCTCTTTATATTCAAGTGTTTCATCATAGGTATTACTAACAAGGGGACCGCCAAACATGATGCACACAGATTTTGATGATTTTAATGTATGTTGTAGGGTTCATACCCCTAACTATTCAGGTCAAAGTTTTCCTTCAAATGGGCTTTAGTTTTCGAGAAATTTCGGGTTAAAGTTCCGCATGTTTTTAAAAAACTCTTTAGTTTGACTCTCTGAGCAAGGTCTCTGTGGTGCAGAGCTAGCGTTCGCAATTCAAGATTTGCAGCTGAGAGTTCTGTCCTCTCATGTACCTTTAATCTTTTTTAAATTAATTCTATATATTTGACACGTTACAAGTTTTATTCAGCATTATGAATTCTGTATCTTTGAACTTTCTGGGTTTGGTTGGGTTGATTATTGACGGCCAATTATCTACACTTGGGATATAGGCCCAGGGGGAGTGCCCTTCGTGGGGGTCTTTCAAAGGGAACCTAAGCCGTATTTACGCATGGATAAATCCACGGCTCCACGAAAACTCCGAACGATTAGGCCGACGGGCGCGATTGGGATCGAACCCAGCACCTCCCGTCTACCAGCTTCGAGAGCAGAACCTCTCAGCCACTGGTGGGGCTTGAACTTTCTGATATTTTTCTAATAAATTCTATTTACATTTTCGAATTTTTCGTGCAATTTTTAATCTAATATTTCTGTTTATGAAAATCCAAACGTCATGATATCTAGTCTTTTTAAAACAATTATTGTTTACATTATTGTTTACATGTCTATTTATTTATTTATCATATTTATGAAATAATGTATATTTTTTTATTTGAAGTTTCTATTTAAAAAAAAATTATATGATTAAGAAAAAAAAATAAAAAAGTAATATATCCTTTTAAAATTTGATTTGTTCTAAATATATTGCAATATGTTAACTGGTGAAATACTAAAATATTTACCATCACCGACATCGACATTTTTAGTTTATTAAATATGGAATTAATTGTGTGATACATATCGTAAAAATATTCAAAACAAAATATCGCAGTAAAAAACACTATTAAATAATTTCTTTACGTAAATTCTTTTAACAATAGTGGCTGAATAGATAAATTAACATACTATATATCCTTTAAATACTTAAATTTTGATAAATATATTTAAAAAATGCATTAAAAGTTGAAAAATAAATTACTTCAAACGTGGTAATTCTCTGCAAAGGAAGCTTAACGAAATGATTAAAAAGAAAATTTTACTTATTCTGAAATTATCTCAAAAGTCATTGCAGACAATTTTTATTCAGATATTTTTTACATGTATTGTAATTTATAGACGATTTTTCATTTCTAGTTGAATTTTGCTGTATGGCATCGACTTGTTAAAATGAAAAAAAAAAACAATATTGTAATATATTATTTTTTTTTTATTTGTGTAAAAAAAAACAAAAAAACACGTTGAGTTTGAACTTTACGGTCAAATGTATTTAGATAAAATAAAATAATTATATAACTGGTTAAAACTTCCATATAAGCGTTACTGCTTTAATATTTTATTACTCCTTTCAAGATATGCTATTGAAATTACCTAATAATACATACGTTTAGAAGATTTGAGATAAGAAATATTTTCTATAAGTTATAGAAAATGATAAATTTTCATTTAAAATTCCATAAAGTTTAAAAAAAAGTATAATTTCATAACGGTTATTAAAATATAAAAGGTAAATAATAATAAATTTTAAACAAAATTTAGATAAGAATTAATTTGGAAATTCGTCAATAAAAATATTAATTTTAAAATTGCGAAAAAGAAATTGTAGGTTTTCACGAAAAAATCGAAAGATGTAAATGGAATTTATTAGGAAAATATCAAAAAGTTCAAAGAGGCAGAATTCACAATTCTGCATAAAACTTGTAATGCGTCGAATATATAGAATTAAATAAGAAATATAAAAGGCACATGAGAGGACTGAACCCTCACCTGCTAATCTCGAAGTGCGAACGTTAGCTCTGCGCCACAGAGACCTTGCTCAGACAATCAAACTAATGGGTTTTTGAAACACATGCGGAACTTTAAGCCGAAATTTCTCGAACACTAAAGCCCATTTGACCTGAATAGTTAGGGGTATGGCGCCTACAACATACTTTAAAATCATCAAAATCTGTGCGCATTATGTTTGGCGGTCTCCTTGTAAGTATTTCCCAAAAGTGTTATTTCGTTTCCAATAATTAATTTTAAAAGGAATTTTCAACGTTTGTGACGATAAGAATTGTTATATTTTGTGAGGATTAAAATTTTGAAATCTTATAAGAAGAAATATATATATTTTAAAAACTACAATCAATTTCGACTGTTTATGTCCCAAATTATGAATTAAGTTAAATACAACCTCAATAGCTTTATTTATTAATATATGAAGATAGACTAGATAATTTATACAAAAACAATAGACATTTAGAAAAGGTTCATTCATTAACACTGACTTAGAATTTGAATAATTATTGGCATATTTGAAAATTAATTATAAGAATACTTAGATTAAATAACAGATAATACAATTGAGATGCTATATGTTTTATGCGATGAACATTATAGCGGTATTTCAGTTTCTAGTATGTAGAAATGCGCATTTATTTTATTTAGGTTATTAATTAAAAATATGTACGTTGATCTATTTTTTAATTTGAATACTCAACAAGGGGTGCTGTTGCGCTGTTCCTTTTCTTCTTCTTCTTCTTCTTCTTTTTTTTTCATTCACTGATCATTGTCAGCCGCGTTAGTTTGAAATAATTGCACTATATAAAAAAAATTCATGGGTTGTAAAGAAATTCCTTATGGAAAAAACAAAATTAAAATGTAACGGATAAACAGATAAATTTTATTTAAAATAGTTAAGTAATAGTTTTGAGAAAAGTGCCTTTAAAATTTTATTTAGAGGTTTAATTTGTTTATACAGTGGCGGGAAAAAATATTTGAACAAGCAATGTTTTCATTATAATTTTTTAAATAATTACAATTTTGAGAGAAAATTCTAGCAAAATAAATGCACATTACTCAAAAAATCAAATAATATAAAAAATAAGCAATTATTTAGTGATAACGTTTAAGGAGACTCGACACCTTACAAATATCGAAATTTTGTAAAAATTGTGATTTTCAGATTTTTATCTTGTTACATACCACATACGTAGGACTACATCCTGACAAAATTTCAGGCTGATATTCCCTATACAACAACAGTTACGGTTGATTTAACAAACATCTGTTGTCATTTTGTCTCTTTAAATACCATGATAACCTCTTTACAAATGAAATCTTTAAACCCATGTATCCAAATTTGTGTTTTTCAGATTTTTCTTGTTTTAAAAATGCTAAGGCTTTTCCAGATATGAATGAAAGTGCTTGAATTTTTTTCTTAGTTGAACATCATACTTTATGTAAGAGATTTAGGAATTCAATTTTTAATATTTTGACAATTTTTTTTTTTTTTTTTAAATCATATATGCAAAAACTAGTAATTTTTTCCCGCTTTTTTCCACTGGTATTTAGTTAATATTTTTTTTCTCTAAAGCAATTGATATAAAAAAATCCGATCCTTAACCCTTACAGGGTCAAAGCACTTACATTGCTAAAATATTGAAATGAATGAATGACACCGGAATTTAAGAACAAATTAATTTGGAAATAAGAAAAAGGTATATTTCACATACATAATAAACGGAAATTTTTATACCAACAGTCTGGTGTCATTGTTGCATTTGGGAATTAAAATTAAGTGTTTTCATAAACATACCACCGCCCTTGAAAGGGTTAAATCTATTCAATATATCATTGATGACCTGCACAAAAAATAACTGAAAATTAAAATAAATAAATAAATAAATAAAATACTAGTAGCGTTTTGAAATATGTGGTTAAAATTGATTTTTGTTTTCAATTGTGTCGATTTTTTTTTTTTTTTTTTTTTTTTAATTCAAATTACTTAACATTTGCATAATAATATACAAAAATATTTTTTTTTAAAATTGATAATATATATATATATATATATATATATATATATATTTACTTTGAGTTCCGAGTCCTCTCAATATAGAAAATATACAAATTTTTGTGAGATAAAAAGTATTTGAATATTTATACAGTCATCTATAACTTTTTTTTTTCAAAATCAATCTTTAATGTTTTGGAAACAATACATTATTGTTTATAACTGATACGGAATATAGTCTGCTTTGAATTCATCCTACAACATTTTCTTGTTAAATTTCAATGTATATCTTTCTTTTTTCTTAGAACAGTGTTTTGAAATTAAAATTTGTTATAAAAAATATTTTCTTGATCAAGCAATGGCTATATCACACGGAACGAAAAATCCCGGGACTCCCAATAAATGGCAGCATGAACCAAATATCCATATAACTTTTAGAAAGTACCAACATTAGAAAGATCATGTCAAAATTTCCTGACAATTCGGCCATTTTTTTTTGGAGCTGCAATCGTGAAAATGACGCTACTTTTGCTTTTGTGAAAAAAAACAGACCAAAAAGAGTTAGTGCTTTGATTAAACGTTGTTTTTTGTCGCCGAAAAATACCGTCAAAATCCAATAATAGCTTGCAAAGCATTACCGCACATCTTCTGTGTCGGAAACACCCATTTGAATGTTTATCACAAGATTATTTATTTTGTGGGGTAATAAGTCTTTCTTATGTAAATAAATAAATATATATGAGGCGTTCAGAACTAAAGTGGATCAAGTCCATAAATTATAGTTTTGAGATAATCAAAGTTAAAGTTTACTAACACTAGTTGTATCCTAAAGTGATTTAGAGGATAATTTTCTTTTTACTGTTGTAGTATGGACACTAACTTAAATATGGGTCATAATATGAAAATTCAAGAACAATAATTAAGGTGGCAATTCAATTTTAAATCAGAATTTATTGGAATTGATCCACTTTGGCCCAGAAATATTTTTTAAATAAAGTCAATCAAATGAATACGACACAGTGAAAATGGGACTTGGTTCACTATGGATTTGAAAATATATACCATTAACAAGTATTAATCTGCAGCAGATATTTTTTTTTAAGCTTTTGGACCTGATCCACTCTGGCTCTGAACGATCCATATATTTATTTATTTTAAACCATGCTTGAGTATGAGGGAAAAAAGTACACCTTTTTTCAAACATTAAAAACAGGTGTTCACTTGTTAATGTCTGTACATTTACTATTTGTACATTTTACCAATTTTTCTTTCAGACATTATTTAAAAAAGCATGGTTAAAAATTCTTACTAAAATCGTCCCCCATTTAAAAAATGTAAAAACAGTCTCCAATAAAAATCGCCACAACTTCAC
This sequence comes from Maratus michaelseni, assembly GCA_963931845.1. Classification (NCBI taxonomy): domain Eukaryota; kingdom Metazoa; phylum Arthropoda; class Arachnida; order Araneae; family Salticidae; genus Maratus; species Maratus michaelseni. The sequence continues at coordinate 257,562,929 of OZ007588.1, read as the reverse complement.
AAAAGAGCTTTCACCCCCCGCTAGGGCATCATCAGTTGTGATCTTCAACTCCCTTCCTCTCCATTAAGCAGTCATATATATAATGGAGAGACAGAGAATATTGAATGCCGATAGAGGGAGCTCTTCAACCAGCAGTCATATATATAATGGAGAGGAATAAGACTCCTATAATAGGAGCTGACGCATATCCATTTTGTTTCGGATTATTGGTGCTCATTTCAGAATCAATCTACCGCAGCCGGAATTGGGGTTGCCTAAGACTCGGTTCTGATTGGCTGAACCGGTTCTGATTAGCTTGGTTTTCGACTGAACTTCAATTTAAGCCCCAAATCTGCGAGGATGCGTCAGCCTCTATTATAGGGAGTTGAAGATCACAACTGATGATGCCCTAGCGGGGGGTGAAAGCGCTTTTGTGAAGTGGTAGAGATTTTTATTGGAGACTGTTTTTACATTTTTTAAATGGGGGACTTTTTAGTAAGAATTTTTAACCTTGTTTTTTTAAATAATGTCTGAAAGAAAAATTGGTAAAATGTACAAATACTTTTTTCAAACGTCTACCATTTTGCCAAATTTAGTTTAATTTAATTTAAAATAGGTTCATGCCCCCCCCTCCCCCAATTCATTATATTTTCTGAAATTCATTATATTTTCTACATTGCGCAGGGTGATACGCGTACGGCATACCCATGTGCGAGTGATAATATCTCCACCAATTTTAATATTTTTTCTATAATACAAACATTTTTAAATTCTTACTATTAGCTCACACTCTCTCTATATATATCTTGTTCAAATTTTCAATCGTTAATAAAATATTTTCTATTCATCCACTCAAGTTCAAATAATTTTTTTTTAATTTGTAGTGGATGACACTTTATGTTAATACAGTTTTTTCAAATATTAATTCATTAATTAAATTTAATTAATCAATTTTAGTTTTAAATGAGAGAAAAAAATTCCTCCCATTGTTTTCATAAATGAAATGAAAGATTTATCTCAAATTAGTGATGCCACAGAAATAAAATACCGCAACGATGATTATAAAATAATGTTCAATAAAGATAACGTGGGGAGTGGGGACATTAATGCTGCACGGGTTTATTTTATATATTTATGATTAAAAAGTAGGAATTGACTTAATTTTTTTTATATTACTTGTTTTATATTAAAAACTATGAATAATAAGTAGATATATTCAGTTTTTGTGTTAATTTACTTTTTCTATGAAAAAAAAAATCAATTTGATCCACTTTTCGGGTCGATGAAAGGTACACCACTCCTTAAAACTTGTTACGGATTGAAATGATAATAAAAATAATAATTATAATCAATGCCCTTTTGATATCCCTAGATAGCGTAACCAATTAATGCAAAAATTGAAAGATCTCATTTGTAGTTGACTGTTAAAAATTAAAAAAATGTAAAGATTAAAAAAGTAAGTCACCGCAGCCGGTAGGATTCGAACATACGCTGGGAAACCCCAATGGATTTCAAATCCATCGCCTTAACCGCTCGGCCACGACTGCACATGCAAATCTTTTATTTTGTTATTCTGTTGTCGTGAATGTTCAAACACCTGCTGCGTAATAATCTTTCTACAACTTTTATTTATTCATCTGTTAAACAGAAATATGGAGTGACCCCACTCACACACGTTATAGAATTCTGAGCCATTCAAAACATCCATAAATTTTTACACAGATTAGATTGCTATTCTTCCTTTCATATGTATGGTTGGTTGGTTGATTTATGACGGCCGATTATCTACTCCAGGGATATAGTAGTCCAGGCATTAGGGGATAAAAAAGAGCAAATAAAGGAAAGTTTTGGTGTAGTTTTTTTTTTGTGGGGGGGGGTCCCTTTATGTTTTTTGGGTCGCTGAACACGAATCCGAGGTTTTCCAACAAATTTTTTTTCGGGAAATATGTTTTTTTTACAAAAAACGTGTAAAAAAACGGACTTTTTTCCGTTTTTTGAAAATAATTTTAAAATTGTGCATTTTACGTGAAAGTCGGCAATATATGAATTAAAGAAAATAAAATTTCCTATATTTTATGTAATGAAAGTTTTTTTCTCTGATCAATGGTTTAGCCGTGAGAGTGCCGCAAAAAAGGGGTGTTAAAAACAAAAAACTGTAAAAAAAACGGGAATTACGGTAGTGTATGTCGATGTAACATAAAAATAACCATTTTACGCAAACGGTAACCATTAATGATACTAAAGATTATATGTTTGACTGTATTTTATGCATTTGAGGTAGAGGAAAAGTGCGGATCCTGCGCCAGGGGAAGGTGGGAGCAGTGGAGCAGTTCCATCTTCTCTCATGAGTCGAAGGTGCTCCTCCGCCGGAGTGCTCATACTGTAAAATTGGGAGGTGTAAAAGACAAAAAACTGTAAAAAACGGGGATTACGACTCTGTATGTCGATGTAACATGTATTCACAATATTGAAAAAAACCAATATTTTTCGGCACTTTTTTCGATTTTTCTTAAAAAACTCAAGTTTAGTGCATTTTACAGAAAAAAGCACTTTACCATTTTGTAAAGCATAAAATTCTCTACAACATGCAGTATTCAGGTTTGCAAATTGTCCAAATAGGGGGTAAGATACGGAGCCGGGAACATAGGGTAAAATTTGCAAAAATCCACTAAAGACATTAGTTTTTGCTTAATAACCTACTTTTAATGCGTTTTACAGACAAAAGCACTTTCACCATTTTGTAGAGCATAAAATTCTCTACAACATGCAGTATTCATATTTGTAAATTGTCCAAATAGGGGGTAAGCTACGGAGCCAGGAAAATAGTGTTAAATTTGGAAAAAATGTAAAAATCCACAAATTACGTAAGTTTTTGCTTAATAATCTACTTTTAGTACGTTTTAGAGACAAAAGCACTTTCACCATTTTGTAGAGCATAAAATTCTTTACAACATGCAGTATTCATGTTTGTAAATTGTCCAAATAGGGGGTAAGATACGGAGCCGAGAAATAGGGTTAAATTTGGAAAAAAATGTAAAAATCCACAAATGACGTTAGTTTTTGCTATAACTTACCCCCTATTTGGACAATTTACAAACATGAATACTGCATGTTGTAGAGAATTTTATGTTCTACAAAATGGTGAAAGTGTTTTTGTCTCTAAAACGCACTAAAAGTAGGTTATTAAGCAAAAACTAACGTCATTTGTGGATTTTTACATTTTTTCCAAATTTAACCCTATTTTCCCGGCTCCATATCTTACCCCCTATTTGGACAATTTACAAATATGAATACTGCATGTTGTAAAGAATTTTATGCTTACAAAATGTTGAAAGTGCTTTTGTCTCTAAAACGCACTAAAAGTAAGTTATTAAGCAAAAACTAACGTCATTTGTGGATTTTTACATTTTTTTCCAAATTTAACCTTATTTCTCGGCTCCATATCTTACCCCCTATTTGGACAATTTACAAACCGGAATACTGCATGTTGTAGAGAATTTTCTGCTCTACAAAATGTTGAAAGTGCTTTTGTCTCTAAAACGCACTAAAAGTAGGTTATTAAGCAAAAACTAACGTCATTTGTGAATTTTTACATTTTTTCCAAATTTTACCCTATTTTCCTGGCTCCGTATCTTACCCCGTATTTGGACAATTTACAAACCTGAATACTGCATGTTGTAGAGAATTTTATGCTCTACAAAATGGTAACTCTGCTTTTGTCTGTAAAATGCACTAAAATTGAGTTATTTAAGAAAAATAAAAAAAGTGCCGAAAACTATTGGTTTTTCCAATATTGTGAAAAACGCACAAGGTCTAGAAGGTCGAAAACTTGGTTTTTTATTAGAGGGTCAACCTTTACAACATACCCAAAAATCAGAACTACCCGAATTTTTGTAAGGTAAAATGCTATTTCTACTGGACTACAATGTTACCGCCTCTTAGAATACGAGCTCTCCGGAGAAGTAGCAACTTTGACTCATGAGAGTAGCTGGATCTGCCCCACTGCTCTCACCTTCCCCTGGTGTCGGATCCGCACTTTTCCTCTACCTCAAATGCATAAAATATAGTCAAACATATAATCTTTAGTAACATTAATAGTTAACATTTGCGTAAAAGGATTAGTTTCTATGTTACATTGACATACAGTACCGTAATTCCCGTTTTTTTACAGTTTTTTGTTTTTTCCACCCATTTTTGAGGCACTCTCACGGCTAAACTATTGATCAGAGAAAAAAACTTTCAATACATAAAATGTAAGAAATTTTATTTTCTTTAATTCATATATTGCCGACTTTCACGTAAAATGTATAATTTTGGAATTATTTTGAAAAAACGGAAAAAAGTCCGTTTTTTTACACGTTTTTTCTAAAAAAAACATATTTCCCGAAAAAAATTTTGTTGGAAAACTTCGGATTCGTGTTCAGCGACCCGAAAAACATAAAGGGACCCCACAAAAAAAACTACACGAAAACTTTCCTTTATTTTCTACCAAATGCCTGGACTATAGGCCCTAGGAGGGAAGGAGAGTGCCCTCCGTGGGGTTCTTTCACAGGGGTCCTAAAAAGTATTTACGGCAAGGTTCGAAGAAAACCACGGAAAACTCCGAGCGGTTAGGTCGACGAGCGTGACAGGGGTTTGGACCCAGCACCTCCCGTCTACCAGCTTTGAGAGCAGGAGCTTTCAGCCACTGGTGGGTCTATTATATGTATGGAAATATGAATTGTCCCCAATTAACGTAATTTTTTAAAGTGTTTTTTACAAAGTATTTTATACCCATTCTTCCCGCTTAAAATTCGAGTTTTTCAAATTCGTTCTTAAGCAGCATTTGAATACTAAAAGTTATAAAATTACCACTGAATTAATTACTTTCAACAGTCTATTATTAAAGCCGCACACACACAAACACACACATATATATTACTTGAATTAGTGTTGCCTGTAGAAAATTGCCTGATAATTGGAGTGTCATCGTTCGTCAGATTTGTTTATAGTATTTTTTTTATTATTCAGGGCCCTTCCCTAAACTGTGACAAACAGTCACAGATATCAAAAAGGGACACAGACATCAATTCTGTTAATTTTTTGATTTTCCCTATTGGAGTTTAAAAAATATTTATTTATTTTGGGAGTGGGAGAGGCGGAACTCAAGAAGTTCATATTATTTCCGCATCATGTGAATCAATCTATTAAGTGTTTTTGAAAAGTAATACGTAAGCATCTGTAATATTTCTAGCCGTTTGTCTACATTTTAAACTTGAGAGTTATGTGTCGTGTCATTGTTTCCTACATGAAATGAAGATTTTAATAATCGGGTATTATACATCATCTACAGCTTCATGAAATATTGTAATTTCATAGTTTTGATTGTTTGAGTGAGAGGTAACTCTTTTGGGTACATATATGTTATATAAAAAATTTATTTCGCATTATTCTTTTAAATTAATCTAAATTCTGACATAGTCATTATTTCCTTAATTCTGAATAATATTTATTCCTATTTAATATCCTTTTAAAAGTTATACGTATATTAATAATTGTCTTATTCCAAATCTTAATCTTAAACTTTAAGTTCATTCGTAACTTTTATCAACTCCCCAATCTATAAAATTCTGAGAGACACTTGTTGTCATTTCGAATGTTTTTAAAAGCCATTTTTTAAAATTTTTTTATTCCATGCTGTGCTTTGCGCGCTGGGTATTTTTCACGCCAAAATCAATGCGCAGCTATGATAGGGGTTCCTTCGTGTTAAATCTTCTCCATCGCACCTCATTCGCTTAGCTTAATTTCGTCTGTCACTCATTGGTTCCTTCATACGTTACGTCGTTTTTAGTAACTCTACGCGCCGTTAACAAAACTGGCTTGCAAGCTTTTGGAGAGCAGATTTTTGTTGTGTTTGGAAGTGCTGACCAAATCGTTATCTGGTGTTTTGCGACTTAGAATTTCACAACAGCCTCTTAAGATCTATTAAATGATGTAGTTAGTTATCGTAGAGCCTGAGGGCTATAAGTTTATACCTGATATTGTGGGAACTGTTACTGCCATCGTTCCTGGTCGTTAATAAACAGTTTTTTCTGGAAATTGGCTGTCATTATTGAAGAAATTCTTATGGTGTTTCATCATTGCCTAACCTTCTCGCCATGATTCTTGATTACGACTGCAATAATTCACCATACACACACACACACACACACACACATATATATATATATATATATATATATTGTAAAGTTATAGATAAGCATCTTTACTATTTTAAGATTCTTTTATTTATTTTTTGCTCTGGAATTCATTTTATAAGTATATAGTAAATATTTACATTATATGTTTGCATTATACTAATTTTTCTTAAGATGAAATTTAAATATGCACTATTGAGCCTTTTTGGACAATTTTTTAGACTATTTCGAATTTTAGAATATTACTATGCACTCGTTATTTCAATGTGTATAAATTACGAAAAAAAAACTGTTTAAAATGACTTTAAAATTCAAAGAATGTAACATAAGCTATACTGAATTAAAATTCATTTTTATTTTATCGAATATTTATGTATAGGCTTATTAAATAACATATACTTTGTAAAAATACTTAATAAAATACCATCGGAATTTTCACCTTTATTAATTATCCCGACCCTTCTCTTTTACTTCTTCTGTTAACTAGGTAAGAAATCTTATTACTAAATAATTTATATTTTAAAATATAAATATATATAACGTTACAAAAATTTCGCGACGAAAATCGCCGAGAGCAATGAATTGAAGTTCTACATTTAAAATAAACTCAGATCGAAAATAATGTCCAATATAATTGCTTATCTTATAAAAATTTTATTAGAAATAGTAACCTCATCCGAGAAATTAAATACAAAAAACCTACTTTTCATTTCCTCTTGCAATGGGGAAAAATAAAAAGACCTTGATCATCTATAAAGAGAAGATATAGCGTCAAGTAATCAACAATTCTTTCAACGCCTAGTTAATTACAAAATAAGATTAATGGCCACTCAAATTCAAGTAAATGATCAAAAACTTTTCTAAATTGATGAACTGTAATTATGTGAAATATGTTAAAGATATTGGAACAATAATTATAGCAGGAAGTAAAAACATTATTAGTCCGATTACATTCTTACGCAAAAGCTTTGTGCAACATATGTAATTTCCACTGAAGTAAGAATGAAGTAATGAAAAACTCTGAACTCTGAACTTATGACTTTAATTCTTTAGTCACGTATTAAGATGTAACCAGAACATGGGTGAGCTCCAGGGCTCCAATCAAATATAATATTATGCTTTATACTTTAAATTTAAATTAAATGTAAATGTTAATCCCTGTAACGTCCAAATGCCCTAAAATACTTATTCAATAATATATATATATAATCAAGATTGAGAAAGATGTGTCGATTATTTGCCTCCTACTAATACATTAATTAGTTTTCAGCAAAAAAGTGATTTATGCAATGTGAACGACTTCAACTGTGGATACTAATTTTATAAGGATATACCGTTTGTTACAGCCAATAATATATGGATATACCAATGGATTACACGGTGAGAACACCTTCAGAAAAGGTAAGATAATTTTATCTTATCCTTTTTTCAAGAACTTTGAACTTTTGAGATAATTCGCGTTGCACGAACTCCTCCTTCAAATTTAATTATCTGTTCGAACTTTAATATATAGATGCCCCCAAACCTTAATTAATGCACGCCATTTCATAGTAAAAAAATATTCCCAATCGATTCGTACTGATATGAATTTTTATGATGATTTGCAGCAGATTGAATGAGAGTGGTGTGTATCGGGGGGGGGGGGGGGGTTCTTGTTTCAGGACTGCATAATAATGTTTGACGGACTTTAGTCTTAAATATTTCGTCTTTCGATTAAGTAAACATTTGCTCTCCAAACTATCTGTTATAAGCTGAACTTCAAGATGAGTTTTACTAAATTTCTTATTGAAGGAATGTCCGTAAAAAAATATGTTGGTAATTTGTCAGATTTACATGATTTATTTCAAACTTTATGCTTTTTTTTTTATTAAACATAAATTCACAATAAAAGCACACAAATAAACAAATTACAAAACATAATAGTTTAATGGAAATATTGTGTTTATTTGATTGTTTATATGAAATGATTAAAGAAATAATTCTCTTGACATATTATTTGCATTATTTTTATTTCAGTAAAAGCAAAAGAAACTATTTAAGTAACATCTAATCACAGTCCTCTGTTATCTTTCCGTTTTTATAGTAATGACTGTACGATTTTATTGTATTACATTAAATTTAAAAGGAATGAAAATCCAAATTATTTCATCTATTTAAATAACATCCATTGACATTGGTCTGTCTTTTAATTCTTTTTACTTAAATTACGTATAAGTACCCTATTATATTATGCTTTTTTATTAAACATAAATTCACAATAATAGCACACAAATAAACAAATTACAAAAAAATAATAATAGTTTAATGGAAATAATGTGTTTATTTGATTGTTTATATGAAATGATTAAAGAAAATGATGAAGAAATAATTCTCTTGACATATTACTTGCATTATTTTTATTTCAGTAACAGCAAATTAAACTATTTAAGTAACATCTAATCACAGTCCTCTGTTATCTTTCCGTTTTTTTAGTAATGACTGCACGGTTTTGTTGCATTACATTAAATTTAAAAGGAATGAAAACCCAAATTATTTCATCTATTTAAATAACATCCATTGACATTGGTCTGTTTTTTAATTCTTTTTACTTAAATTACGTATACGTATCCTATTATATAAAACACAATACATTTTTATTGCACTGCAAAAAATTTAAATGTAACTGAAAATAAAACTCACTATTTTGATCTGTTAAGTAACATCTAGTTGCAGAACACTGTTGTTAATCCATTTCTGTAATTTAAATTACAATATTGATATTCTATAGAAAATAGTACACGGTCATTTGGCAGGTTTATCACTCTTTTTGCGTAATTGTTAGTTACAGTGTTCATTAATAGTTTTTTGCAAATTAAAGATAGAAATTTTATTTTTTTGAAACTGAACTGAATAAAAGCACATAGCTTAAATACATACCTGTCTGAAAATTCAATCCTATTATTTATGCCTTCATGTTGTTTTATAAATTGAACTGACGAAAAGTACAAAATAGTTCATTTCAAGTAACTTCACGGAAATTAAAAAAAAATATGTTTCCTTGTTTGCAATACATTTACAAATCTATGTTTGGCCTCAAATTAAATAAATTAAACATAAGATTCTTCTACTTTCCGTTTCCTTTTTAAGCGATGTGTGGTTCCTTTTGTATCTGATATTTTACGGTGTCATGTTTGGACGAATTAACACGGATAAATTATTTTCTGTATAATAAGTAGTAAGCGGTCTGATGATTGCTCCTTGGCATTTGTTAGTTTGGCGGGCTTAGTTTTTTTAAACCTTGGCGTGGCAGAACGATAGTTCTGCTTGACAAGTATAGTCTATAGCAGGGGTCGGCAAGTAATTTTAAGTAGGGTCCGAATACTTTTGAAATTTTTTATCGAGGTCCAGAGAAAAAACGCATAAGTAATATTAGTACATTTTAATTTTAAATTGTTATTTTTACACATACATACATACACTATAGAATAGAAAAATCAGGTATTTGTTATGAAAAATTACTATATACACAAGTATACGTTCTGAAAAATTTTATATGCACATTATGAAATAGAAAAAGCAGATAATTGTTGAAAAATTAGTGTGAAAAATTACACTTGCGGTCTTGGGCTAGTTTTTTATAATTTGGTTCACGTGGTGAACAGCTAATTCGAAGAGTGTCTTCAAGGTGTGCGTCCGTTAACCTCGAGCGATATTTGTTCTTCGTTTTGGAGAAAGTTGTTTCACAATGATATGTAGAACCAAACATAGTAGCCAGGTAAATAGCCAGTTTTTTACAATTTTCATATTTATCTGAAACATGTTTACCCCAAAATTCTTCAGGGGATGCAGTTTTATACATTTGCAAGGAAATATCTTCTTGCAAATCAATTATTTCTATTTGAAGTAAAGGTTTTTCAAATATAAGAAACAATGATAAGGCTATCGTTCGAACGTATCTATTATATGTAAATTTTAATAAACTATTTATTCAAATTGAAAATTTTTGGTAGTCCATGATTTGACCTTCCGCGGTCCGGATGTGGACCGCGGCCCGCCAATTGCCGACCGTTGGTCTATAGCGTTCCATTGCACCTACAGGAACCACCGCTGTTACCTAATGGACTTTATACCCCACGCAGTTAACATTAAATTTTTTACATTGATTAAAATATATTTAATAATTTTTATATGATGGTATGGATCATAATAATATATAGACATATGATTGCAAAAATGTAAGTGTGACCCTTACGCTCACTTCTCTACCAGATTTTAGTTCTTATATAAATTTGAGGGAATATCATGTGTTACAGCATGTGGAATCATTATCACCTATTCCTGCGTTTGTAGTGATCTAATATGAAACAAAAAAGATCTTCAAAAGAAGCTTAAAAAATCTTATGAATAAGTAACTGATTACACGATAAATACATGATCTAATAGTTGTAACTCATGAAAATTGTCCTTGGTACAGAAAAGTACTACACATAAGTTTACCGTTTCTCACGTGAGTACACTGTAAAAAAAGACAAATGTTTCTTAATCTGGGAAAATACAATGCAACTACGAACGAAAACATATAATAACCTCTTACGTGTTACCCACGATTCCGAAAAACGTTCTTTATCTTTCAGTGCCTGATTTACGACAGGGCATTCGGGGCACGGGCCCAGGGTCCCCAATTTTCAGGAGCCCCCAAATGCTACTAAAGATTTTTCAATTATTGGCCAAAACAGTTTTAACTGTCAAAAAAAAAAATAAATTGGAAAAATCTGTTTGCCACAGATTGTCTATATGATATGTTAAAGTAACTTCATTTTTTCTTGATTGTCTTTTAACAATTTATGTGCAGTAATGTACAGAACTCCGTTTTTGAAATCGCCATATTATTTCATTTTTATTTATTTTACATGTAAGGCCCTCATGGTTAACATAGACAAATCCGTGTGGTTCTACTGGTTACTTATGTAAATTTAGTTTTTTTTTTCTTTTCATACAAAGCTTGTATTTGAAAGAAAAAGTTGTTTGATTAATAGGATATGCTAATATTTTAAATAATTATACCTTGGTACTGCGATAAATTTATTATTAGTTGTTGCATACTTTATCATTCTAGATATATGGACTTGCATAGAGAAAGGTAATCAGCACCGCACAGTTTATTAAAAAACTCAATTAAAAATTCATAATTATCAAATAATTATTTAAAAGTAAATTCATGATTATCAAATTTAATTTTTAATTAATATTTTAAAGAAATTATGAAAGTTAATAGTGGTTATCTTAATAAGTATTGCTTTCGATATTATATTTTTTTATTCAAAGAATCTGTGCGAGGGGAGCCCCCATACGCATCTGTGCCCAGAGCCCCCCATATTTCTAAATCGGTCCCTGATCTTTATAAACCCCAGAAAAGATATATTTTTGAGATTTAAAGTAGCATTTGTTAAAAAAGGATGTTTGGCTACCACTGATTTTTGGAAATATTTCCGAGTAGTTTTTACAGTGTATTAATCAGTTTTCGCAACTCAGAATATAGGGTTTTGGGATACTATCAATTCTCAAGTTAATATTTTCATGTTCGAGAAACATATTTTACAGACAAACATGATAAATTAACAGCATTAACATTATCATTAAAATTAATATTATTCTGCTATTCTTGCATCTATATACAGGGGCGTGCGAAGAGGGGCGCGGAAATTGAGGGGGCGCCAAATTTATACTACCAACCACGGTTTAATTTATTAATTTATTCATTTTTTGGTCATCGATCATTTTCTGGGGAATTTATTTTTCTCTCTTCGCCATTCTTTTTTTTTTCTGTCGCAAAATATGATGTACTCTTCAATAAATAAGTGCAATTTTCTCTTATGCTATTTAGTTGTTTGCAATTTCTGAATTAAAATTAAACCTTTTAAAGTTCCAAAATAAACTCGAAATGTTTATTCAATAGAATTTATTTCCGTTTCTGTACTTTATCAGTTTTGTTTTACCTGTCACAAAAAGAAGGGGCCAAAAAGAAGGGGGGGGGACGCCAAATTGTAACTTTGCCCCGGGCACAGTTTCCTCTTCGCACGGTCCTGTATGTATATTACGCAACTGAAAATCCTTAATTGAGAATGGATAGCATCCGAAAAACCAATATTTCGATTTGAGAAAACCAATTAATACACTAGAAAACATACTCGGTAACGTTTCTGAAAATCAGTGCAGCAAAAGAAACTTTGTTTTTTTAAATATTTCTTTAAATCTCGAAAATATATTAGTTTATGAGGTTCCTAAAGATATTGAATGCTTTTAGGAATCATGGGTAACTCGAAAGAGGTTATTGTGTATTTCCGTTCGTGGTTATATTATATTTTCGTAGAATAAGAAACATTTGTCTTTTAAACACGTTCTCCTATCGTTACAATAAGAAAGTATTGGATTCATGAAAATTTTCGACTTCTGGTTTTCGACGGATTTATACGTTTTAGAAGGTCCTGAACACGGTTTGACTGTTTTTAGAGAACGTCTGTCTGTGAGTCTGTCTGTCTGTCTGTATGTGACACAAATTTTGTGGGCGCTCTATCTCAAGAACTAATGCTCGAAATTTAATAAAACTTTATATTCAGTTAGTCCCTGATATAAATTTGGTGCTGATTAGTTTTTGGTGAAAATCGCCCAACAGATGGCGCTGCTATGCTGCATTTTTCGGAATTTCCGTAATAGCTATATCTAAAGAACTAATGCACTCATTTTCATCAAACATCAGATTCAGTTAGACCTTGACATAAATAGATGCTGATTACGTTTTGGTGTAGATATCCCAACAGGTGGCGCAACCAAACCACTTTTCTCATGATTTTTACGAAAGCTATATCTCAAGAACTAATGCACGGATTTTCATCAAACTTCAGATTCAGTTAGACGTTGACATAAGTTGTTATTGATTAGGTTTTGATCTAAATCTACCAAAAAGTGGCGCTGCTATGCTGTATTTTGCAGGATTTACACGATTTTAACAATAGTCATATCTCAAGAACTAATGCACGGAATTTAATAAAACTTTATATTCAGTTAGACTGTGATATAAATTGGTGCTGATTCTTTTTAGTGTATGCGAAACCTGTGTGAGATAGAAGAAAGTTTTGGGATTGACACATCCGACTAGTTTTACAGTGTAAGGATGCAATGAAAAAGCCAAGCTTTATGTTTTAACTGCTCGCTAAGAAAATAATTTTATCATGCCAAAAATAGTATTTCCAATGATTCATTAAATAATTCACAATCCGCTTTTATTTCACTGTTACATACAAAGATGTTTTATTAAATTTTTTTGAAACATTTTATTATTAAGATAAATAAGGATTTACAGTCCTGGAAAAAAAAAGTATTCAGCCCATAATTATTCCACTGCAAATAATCGCTTAAAAAGGTAACAGTAGACTGCGAATAATGTCTATTATCCCATTCTGTGCATAAATGTGCTTCGGGGGTTGTCTACATATTAAAAATTGTACCAATTTGTATTTTTCAAATGATCTTACACGGAAAAACACAACGTCATTCAATTGTTAAATAGAAAATTATGAAAAAAAAAAAAACAACAACAAAAAAACAATTCTAAAGATAAAATAAACTAAAATCATATAAAATAAATTTCGCACACAATTATCCGGTTACTTTCAAAGATTATCTTTTCTGTGGATGACAGTGATTGCAGGAGACGATCCCGTTAGACCAGCCATACCCAACCTGCGGCCCGGCGACCTTTTGTGTGTGGCCCGAGGCACATAATCATATTAATCCATATTTATAAAATTAATTGATATGTGCATAAAAAAGTATTTAAGACATTCACTGTCGTTTTATATATTTTCACGGGAAGACGAAATATGTCCTGTTATTTCTAATTAATTTAAAATTATGTAAAACATCTTAAATGCCGTTTACTTAGTCAAAAGTTACTTTTTCATGTGGTTCAATTTGTGTGATACATTTCTAAATCTTCAACACTAATCAAACATATTCCAAATTAGTTGAATTTGTGTGTTTTTTTTTCTGCAAGAAAAAAAAATAAAAAGTTTTTGCACTGAGCAAAAGACTGATATATTAGAGAAAATCGCCCAATTTTCCCCTTTAGAACTTGTAAATTCTGCCTTGTTTATTTCGTTTTATGATTATGGCCCTGTATTATGATTATGGCTCTGTGGCTAATATTTCTTTTTAGGGTTGAATGTTTGTCGAGGAAATCATTGGCACCAAACAATTTGTACACCATTATTTCTAAATAACAAACTTCGCGATCTATTTCTACAACATTTGCAATAAAAATATACTACAAAGTTTATTGTTTGGAAATAGTGGTGTTAAAATTTTTTGGTAACATATCTTCCGCGAAAAACGTTCAACCCTACTGATAATGCGAATTCTGTTATATTGCTTTTCTATACTGCTTAAATTATCTTATTATTTTATTTACCCTTTTTGTAAGTGTGTTGCGGCCCGCCAAACATCGCAAACCTTTGTTTGTGGCCCGCGAGGAAAACTAGTCGTTGGGGGCCACCGTAATACTTACCCATCATGGATATGCATAATGTAAAATATTAAAATAAAAAATGTGTAAACTACTTATAAAATGCATTGCAATTCGAATAAAATCGTGGCTTGATGACGTCACAAACTTTAAAGGCTCGATTACTGAATTGCTTGAAAGAAACATCCTTATAACTCCAAAAATAATAATCCTATTAACTAGCGGTTTATTGCATCTGATTAAGCGTCAAATTTCCAATTAAAATATATCTTTGAAATGAAATTTGGATGAAATACAGGGTCATGAAAAATCGAAGAGTGTGGAAAATAGGATTCCAAATATTTTGACAACTAATTATCCGACCGACTTAATGCTTTATGCAAAATTTATGTTTTTTTATTGTCTTTTATATTCATTTCTTAAAATAACCAATTTCGAAAATTTTTGTATACCTTTTATCAGAACAAATATTTCGAGAGTCCGAAAAAAATAGTTCCGGTTAATCGAGGTTATTGAAATGAAATAGACTTCTTCCCATTATTACATACTAAGTACATACCAAATTGCAAGTCTCTATCTCAATTTTTTCGGGAGATAGAGCGTTTACAGACACACAGACACACAGCAAATTTTTTTTCTAAAAATATGTTTTTCGGAATCTCCAGTGTCTGAAACGTGTAAATCCGTCAAAATTTTTTTTTAGATTTTCAAAACGATTACAAGACTTACCCTATACTACGTATGATGGGTAAGTAAAAAGGTTGAGCATGGTTGCATTAGACCGTCAAAAAATGAATGAGCTTCAAATTAACAAAGTGGAGTTTTTGATGATACTGGTTCTTTTAATGTAAAAATGAATATTTGTCATAAATGATAATTTTTTAAATACGAATTAGTGAATTTATGCAATATTAATTAATATATCCACTAAGACATCCATAATGCTGTTTCTTTTCACTTTACACACAAAAATCTTTCATTACCCTGTTAAAAATGTTTGTTTCGGGTTGAATCAACTTTTAGTGCTGCGGTAACTGTAACCATACGATGGTGAAATCTCGTTTCAACATTTGGAGCTCATAGTGATCATTTTCAAAAAAGAAAAGACAGGTATCAATATTAGAAACATGAGTTTTGTCATACAAAATCATGCTCCTTTAAAAAAGTAATGTTAAAGAACAATCTTTACCATATTTGTCCTTTGTAAGGTAGATACTTGCATAATGTGAGGCTTTAGCTCGTAAATTATAGGCTTTTTCTTGCCTTTCTGAAAATTTCGTTCGTGGTATATAAAATCTGACCCTCTCTCTTCTTTTTAATCAAAATCTCTTCCAGAACTGTTTTCTACACTGAAAATGATTACATTTTCCAATTTTAAATGTTTAAAGAAAGAAAAGAAAAGAAAAAAAAAAAACTTGTCATAGATGTATAAAGTGATTTTTCTCAACGTTAATTGTTCATTTGAAAACTCAAGATTACATAAAAATTTTTCTAGCTGCTATTTTGTTGAAATTAGAATAAACTGTAGGGAGGTGCATTTAATATTTTAAAGTAATTTGTGATCAAATTGATAAAAATAATTATTTATAATATAAGCATATTAATTTTCACAAAATTAGCATTTTTTATCAATTTTTATACGGTTCTATCCGTTAATATATGTGAAAAATATTTTTAATTCTGAATTCTCATTTTGTTTCTACATACAATCAGAATTGGTTAGTATAACTTTCCAACTGTTTGAAATAAATTGAGATTAAAAGTAAATTCCTATTTGCTCTTTTTATTCAACACAAAAATATATTTGATGTTTGTAAATTATAGCAATCGTTCCATCCCTTTGCCAAAAAAAAAAAAAAAAAAAAAACAAGTAATATAATTTTTTTTTAAAAAGTCAATTCCTACTTTTTAATCATAAATATATAAAATAAACCCGTGCAGCATTAATGTCCCACGTTATATTTATTGAACATTTTTTTATAATCATCGTTGCGGTATTTTATTTTTGTGACATCACTAATTTGAAGAAAATCTTTCATTTCATTTATGAAAACAATGGAAGAAATTTTTTTCTCCCTTATAAAACTAAAATTAATTAAATTTAATTAATAAATTAATATTTGAAAAAACAGTATTAACATCAATTGTCATCCACTACAAGTTTAAAAAAAAATTATTTGAACTTGAGTGGATGAATAGAAAGTATTTTATTAACGATTGAAAATTTGAACAAGATATATAAATATATAGAGAGTGTGAGCTAATAATAGGAATTGAACAAAAACAAAAACTATTGAATTTGTATTTTATAATTTCATTTATTAATCATGCATTCATAAAACAAAATTTACAAGCACTGTAGATATTTTATACTTGGAAAACAAATCACATTTTTGACAATTTTCAGCTTATAATGCACAGTTCCTTTATAACATTTCACCATCTTTAAGCATATTATTTTAAACTTTTTGTTAAATTTTCCCTTATTTCTTCCAAAACATAATCATTCCAGAGAATAGTACTGCAGACGTTTCTTTCTGTAAAATGATACAAAATTTCTTAAAATTCCTAAATATCAATATGGAAAAGCATTATATCAGACATATAAGTATATAAAGTATAAAGTATCAGACATATAAAGTATATCAGGTGATGCAATAACCTCGTTACGTTGCACAGTGCTATTAGTTGCGACAAAAGAACACTGTCTAATGCCATCGATAATAAAATTTTTAATTTACTGCAGTAATTTTAATAATATTATATAGAATGATTTATTTGTTCATTACAATAAATACTAATGAAAAATACAAAAATTAACTTTATGTTTACTGTATTCTCTGTATATAAATATATCAGGAAAAGTAGAAATTTTCTTTTTTAAACTTTTTTAAACAAAATATTTATATGTGTGTAATATTTTACCAAATGTAAATTCCCAACTCGACTAAAATGTAAGGAAACGAAAACTAACCATCCCATACGCAGCAAATAGAAATATAGCATGATTTATCTTCATTAATTAAAATTGTTACTGGCAGTATTAACTTATATTGGTAATTCAACTTTATTGATATTGGTAGCATCACTGCTATATAATTACGAATCTTAAAAAATAAAAAAATATTTAATATATTTTGATAACTGATCACCATTATTGATTACCAATATATATATATATATATATATAAAGGATTCGCCAAAATTCTTAACCAACTCTCTCTATCTCGGGAACGGGTTCGAATTTCGTAAAACTGTGAAACACGTGTCCAACCAATTTGAAGGGGACCACATTTGGATAAACAAATTTTGGCAGGGTGTAGATAGGGGCCCTCCGGAGGGTACAACTTAAAATTTTTTTAAAACTAACACCTGGTTTTTAGATCAGATTTGGATTTTTCGGCAACTTTTACTTCAGGATACCAAACGGGAAGTCACTCGATGAACCAGTATTTTAGGAATTATGCACATTTAAAATTTTGAACTCCTAACTTTAAATTAATTTTTAACCGTTGCAAAACAGATTGCAATCCGGGTAGCTTTTAAAGATAACTCAAATACTACTTGAAGGAATGAGCTGTAATATTTTGAATTCCCATCTTTAAAGATTCTAGTAATCGATTTATGTTAAAAAAATCACTGCTTTAATTAATATGTTTCTGAAAATTAATTTCAAAATACAGGGTAAATCAAAATGAATATAGCGATTACAAATTGATATAACTATTTAATGGAAAATAATTTATCGATAAGATTAACACAGAATGTAGACGGAACTTCAAAATTTTGTATACTTACGTCATAGATGTTCTATGTGACTTCCCTTGGTCACACGGACAACATCTAGGCGGAAGTCCATTTCACGCCATACATTCTGAAGCATTTGTTCAGTCACAGACGCAAGCGCATTACAAATGCGTACTTTGAGTTCTTCAATTGTTTTGGGTATGGGAGGCACGTCTTTCACATAACCCCATAGAAAAAAATCGGAGGGTGTCAAATCCGGAGATCTCGGTTGCCAAGAGCAGAAGACACCCTCGGCATCTCCACTTCGATCGATCTATGGGGTTATGTGTATAAGAAAGGGTATGTGCCTCCCATGCCCAAAACAATTGAAGAACTCAAAGCATTTATAATGCGCTTGCGTCGGTGACTGAACAAATACTTCAGAATGTATGGCGTGAAATGGACTACCGCCAAGATGTTGTCCGTGTGACTACGGGAAGTCACATAGTAATACAAAATTTTGAAGTTCCGTCTACATTCTGTGTTAATCTTATCGATAAATTATTTTCCATTAAATAGTTATAGCCGTTTGTAATCGCTATATTCATTTTGACTTACCCTGTATATATAGTTTCGAAATTAATTTTCTAAAAACTATATGAATTGTAGCCTACGAATTTTTTAACAGAAATTGATTTCTAGAAGCTTCAAATATGGAATCCAAAATTACAGCTAAATTACAGCTAATTACAAGTAGTTTTTATGTTATACTAAACTAATGCATTAAACGTTTTTAATAAGAAAAATGTAATTTAAAGTATTCTTCTTAATGTTCATTATATGCAAGCCATGCTTGTATGCATTGAAATAGAAGAGTTTATAAAAATCCCTATTATTTCTATGCATAATTTATACCTATTTTTTAATTCAAAACGGAGGTAAATTTTCTCTACACATTATAATGATAATTTTTTAATAGAGTAAAGTTATTTTTTAAAAAGTTGATCTAATATTCTAAAAATTTTAAAATCTGCAAAACATTAGGCCCCATTCTGTACGGTTTGCGCAAATATAAATAACCTTATGTATATAAGTACATATGTAAGAAGTATTTTTTACTTTTACAGTTGTTCTCTATAAAGTAATTTCATCATACTGTTTAATAATGTAACTCTGAGCACAGGTTCCTTAATATTTATGCAAAACACATGTTTAATTCAAATTTAATTTATTTCAGATCATTATCACGGTGACTCCGATAATTAATTAATTAATTAATTAAGATTTTCTCTTTTGGGGAACTTTCTGAAAACAAATGGGAGAGCTCAAGAGACTATTTTGACAACTGCCAACAGCAAAAATTCAATTTTCCTTTTCTAAAATATAAATTTGGATTAAACTCTGCAAGTCAGTGCAAATATATACTCACTGAAAAGTTGATAATTTTGTCGAATTGCAGATCGGCCTAACTCAGAAGAATTTGTCGAGTATTTCAGTACATATGCTCAATCCAGTATCAGCCATAGCTCATGCATGATTTTAAGCCCAATTTACAAGCTAGTGATTGTGTTAAAATTAGAGGGAGAATGTATGTTTTTCCAGATCTGTAACTGACTTTTTTATATGGGAATTTAATGGGAATACATAATATTTCGTATTTAAAAACTTCAGAACACATTTTCAAATAAAAAGTAATTTAGCACAGTTTGCGTTTTCTCTCTCAATTTATGTCTTTTTTTTTTTTTTTTTTTTTAAATTATGAATAATTAAAATTAATGTAATATCCATTATTTAGAAAAAAAAAGACTTAAAGCTTTGTAAACACAGCACAAACGATACTAATTTTTTTATTTTTAAAAATATTTTCTTAATTTCTAAATATATATATATTTTCTTTTACAATTAAAATATCTGATTCCAGAAGCTGAAAAAATAGTATATCAATACATTTAGAAAAGGAAAATTATCTAAACTAAATATCTTCGCTAATAAAATATTTAAATAAAATTTTCAAAAAACTTTACAGGAAATGGACTAACTGAATGATTTATATAGATTAATTATGGTATTAGAGAAAGTTATTTTTCTGAAATATTTCGCAGCGTTACTGTAACTAGATGTTTTGTTTAATACGAAAAATTAAAATAAAAATTATCCTGAACTGGATATTTATATTTAATGTTTATTATTTTCAAACATTTTTGTGTAAACATTTAGAAACATTTAAAATACATTGAATAAAATTAGTGTTGCCAAATTAGGGAATTTTTTAATTCCAAATATCTACCAGTATCCAATGGTTGGAGTATCATAGTTGAGAATTTTTCCTACAGAGTGAAAATATGCCGGGACCAGGACTCGAACCTGGGTACTTTGGTTTGCCGTACCAAAGTACCCAGGTTACCAAAGTAAAAACTAGGTTTGCCCTAGTTGAATATACTTTCCTCTGTTCATTATATCTACCAGTATTTCGGAGTAGTAACCGTCTCTTTATTTAATAACAGGCATTCCGTAATAAAAATGTAAGGAATTATCATCTACCTCTTCATGATTAGAGAAGGCTATGAAGAGTCAGAAAAAATGTCGCAGCGGTGTAGTAGTAGTATACTTGTTTGGAAACCAAACGACTGCGGTTCGAACCGCGGCTTCTACGTAAACTCCAGAAAAATAAACCGAAAATTATTAGCCAGAAAATGTGGTAGGTATTTTGAATAACATAATTCTCTAATATGATAACACTGAATAAAACTGTGATGATACATTTCGCAAGCATATCATTTTCAAAAGTACTGTTTTTTAAAAGAATCGTATTGTGAAGTAGCCTGTACTAAGTAGAAAAAAGTACTAACATATAGCAAAATGAATATTTCAGAAAATTACTTAAATGGAATTAAATGTGTTTTTATATCAGTTTAAAAAGCCTTACAAGGTAGATTTTATACAAGGAAACATACAAAATGCCTAAAAATACTCACTTGTAAAAAGTTTCTAAAATACTATTTTCTCTAAGAAAGGAGATTGCATTCTTCCCCTGATACAAACACCAGCAGCGGAATTGCATCTGAATCCACTTGGGCAGCAATGAACCCCATCAGAGCAGCAAACGGCATTTGTGAGTGGGCAGCAACCTGCACCACATTGAGTCATATAACCGGGACATAGAGATATGTCGGTTTTCTCAGTGGCATCTAGTTATAAAGTGGAATAAAAAGGAAATATATAAATAATCATTCATCAGTTAAAACCCATTTTTGCTAATTCTGAGCAACAGAGTTACAAACTAATAAAACGTTAACGAAAATTTCCAACCTGTGTAAACATTTATTAAACAGAAGTTTATGTGTATGTAATATATCTATTACAGTCTGTTACAAAATTATAACACCACTCAGAATTTCACCTTTTTAAAACAAAGAAAATATTAGTTTGAACTTAAAAATAGTTGTTTGAAAATAAATAACTCTATAATATTTATTTAGCTTATGGAAAAAAAAAGAATAATTTTTTGTTCCATGCCAAACGATTTTACGCAAATCCGCTGTTTCATAAATATAAGACCACTCTTATATTATTAATAAAGCAGACGATTTTATATTGAAATCAGATTTTAACTGTAACCTAAACAATCTGTAAAATTTGAAAAGAATAATAAAATGCAGAAATTCTGAATTGTATTTGATTCTTTGAATTTATTAGTAAAAGGCCTCGTCGGGGTGAGCTGTCTGAAATAGAAGTGAGAAGAGTGTGGTTCTACAAAGGAAAATGAAAGTCTGAACGTCAAATAAGTAAGATTCTTAATCGTTCTAAAACTGCGATTCATAATGTTTTAAGTAAAAAAGAATTGTATGGAACGCATAAATGATCTGGTCGTAAAAAGAAGTTATCAGAACGTGATAATAGGCGAATTGTCAAAATGGCAATGAAAAAATACCAGTCGACTCGTAAAATAGCACAACATAAAAGTAAAAAGGTATCACATGCAACCGTGTGGCGAAGTTTGAAATCTAATGCTGGTGTTATTCGTCGCAAATTAAAAAGTAAACCACTACTACTGAAATGTCACAAAGAAGCTCGTCTTAAGTGGGCAAATAATGTCATGTCCTGGAAGTCTGCATGGAGAAATATATTGTTTTCAGACGAGAAAAAAATTCAAGCTTGATGGTCCAGACGGCAATAATTACTACAGGCATGATTTAACCCCTTGGGGACGAGCGACACGTATGCTCAGAATCCTCGATTATTCCCACCAGTTAATTTTTATTGTAAGATTTGCCTTATTTTATGATAGAATTTTTGCGATTCAATTAGACGACAATTTCTGTTTTTAAAAACCGGTGGAAAAAGATTAAAAGTTCTGTAAATGATACTCGTCGCGAAGGGGTTAAGGCAAAGATCTCGCGAGTTCTTCAGTAGGCAGATGGGAGGCGGTTCCGTTATGGGGGTGTGGGGCGCATTTTCATGTGCAGGAAATGCGATCTCCAAAGAGTTGAAGGGAAAATGAACTCAGACAGTTACCAACGGATGCTGTTTCGAAGTCTGATACCCTTCGGAGCACTTTTAGGAGGTGAAAAATGGAAGTTTCAACAAGATAATGCTCCCAGTCATTCATCGAAATCAACAAAAGAGTGGATTAAAAGAGAACAGATTGATGTTTTTCCTTGGTTAAGTCGAAGCCCTGACCTAAACCCCATAGAAAACTTGTGGGGTTATTTGCCTCGCCAAGTGTATGACAATAACAAACGATATCGATCAACATATGAATTAGAAATGGCCATTATGGAGAAATGGGATAATATTCCTTTATTGTTCCTTAAAAAATTAATTAACTCTATGCCAAATCATGTGTTTTAAGTTATTCAGAGAAATGGTGGAGCAACATGTTACTAAATTTGAGAAAACTGTCTTTCCCACATGTGGTTCTATAATTTTGTAACAGTTCTTTTTGACACTTTTTTGTTATATTGACGTTTTTTTTTTTCCGAATTAGATTCATTTGTGTAAGTTGCTACATTTTACTAAAAATTTGATGTACTAACATAGAATATTCTTTATTTTGATTTAAATATTCCTTTAATTACCTAAATAGCAAAATATGTTGTGGTCTTATAATTTTGTAAACGACTGTATTTTTTTTTCAGAAAGAGTTAATTTAATTTGAAAAGTAGTTGTCCTTACACTTAAGTGGTAACAAACAACACTAAAAGAACACTGACAACGAAGAACTAACAACATTAACTAACGAACTACGAACATACACACAAAAAAATGCTAGCTTTAAAACACATAAAAGTAATTGTCACTAATTTAAACGAAATGTAAAATTAATATATTGATCTCATCTTTATTATGAGCACAATATCGTAAGTTAACGAATAAAATGTACGAAGATAATCATAATTATCTTCGTCATAATATTTAATTCAACTAAACATTACATTTCGTGTTATAGTATACTTCTGTCAAAATGCAATAGGATAAAGTGGAGATAAAATCGCATACTTTATTTTTACTTGTTTCTTGAAGTAGAATTTCCAACAGAATTTAATGTAACTTTGAGTACATACTTTTCTGTTTTACCATGCCGGTTGGAGTAAAATCTCATGGATATGTTAATCTTACAAGAAATGAAAAAGTTTTGACTTTCTTTTAAAAAGAAACAAAATATTTTACTTTACAACTTTAATTAAAACTAAACTAATAATATTTCATTTCTAAGTCTAATGATTTAATATTTTAAGACAAAAATATAATCATATTTTCATCACAATTTGAAATATAGCAGAACAGAAATCTACTTCTTTATCAGCTTTATAAAAATCGTAATCACTCTTGCCCATGTATTTGACTCCTTTTTCTTTAAACAATGTTTACGGTAAATTAAATTATTGTTTTCCAATATCCTTTTTATCCCACTTAAGATATCCAGTTTTATCCCAACTGAATGAGGGCCGCAAAGCAAGTCATAAAATATCAAATCATAAATGATAGTAACAGTTTCATTGTGGGAAATAACTTCTTATTAAATATACTACACACAATAATCTAAAAAGTTTCAATAACTTTAAATATGTTCATATTTAAAACTTTTAAAACTGGCAAACATTAAAACAAGACTTGATTAAGTAAATTTTCTAACACGTAAATTATACAAATGCCAGTATGGAGATACTGTAATGGCTGCTTCTTCTTCTTGTTTAGAGCTAAGTATTTCAACCATTAACCGTAACAGTTCTGCTGACATTGATTCAAACTGAGGTATCCGTTTTTGTAATGTACTATACGGCTTCCCAACATTCCCTTAATTATAGTAATAAAACTGAAAAATCATTTTCATATTTTCAATATCTTGTTTTCGATTTATTTGCATTTTCTTACATTTTAATACTAACATTTAAAATTTTTGATTCGTGTATGAAAATAAAAATAACATGTGAACACATTTTAAAAATTCTTCCTGAAGTAATTTCTAAATTAATTGAACTATATGTTAGTCATATTTATTTTTATATGATTTTATCACAGACATTTTTGTCAAATCAAATTATTTCCAATTTTAAGAGTTACTTAATTATTTCATATAGGCTGTTGTTTAAAAAATTATCACATGAATTATTTTTACACAACTTATTTACTTTTAACTTTGGTACATTTTCACACTTATTTTTCTTTTGTTTGACAGCTTAATGATGCGTTTTAACTGTAAGTAATATTATCACGTTTTTCTGCAAATTTACTTTTCCGTCTTTTTGCAGTTGCACAAATACGAATTTATATCAAAATTAAATACAGTTGCATAAATATAAATCCATGAAATTAGGAATTCATCTTTGAAATTCTCAATAATTTATGGGAACATTACTTAAAATTAAAAATCACGTTTTACTTACGTGGTTTTGGATCGTCCATGGCACAATATACAGCTGCAAACAGAGCAATGAACAGCAATGGTCTTAAACATGCCATATTTCCTGAAAATAATTAAAATTGCTAAAATGTTTAAAACAAACTAAAAACTTTTCAAATTTCTTTAGACATTATTGAAAAATTTAATTTCCTATATATAGAATAGGTGAAAAAATCAGAACAGTAGCCGTAATTTAAATTGTAAAACTCAAAGGAATCAGCTGTTTGCACAAATTTTTTGTTTATGATTACCTATTACTTCTGTTATGTTTAAGAATTTTTGATTATGATAACCTGTCCAGGATGTTTCTTGAAAATAAGTATAAAAGTAAGAATAGTTTTTAAAAAAACACTCTTTTATAAGCATTCAACATTTATCTTGAAGATCACGCCTTATTTCGTGACTGCAATTCATAATATTTAAAAAAAAAATTAAAATTAAAATTGAAATTAAAACCGTTAAAATACGTTTATTTGGCATAGGCGGCACCGAACACGGTTATGAAAAATTCACCCTTTTTTTAACGTTTGATAGAAAGCGCAAGCTGGTGAATTTATTAAAAAAATATATAATTTTCGCTTTTTTTTTTAAAGTGGCAACAGGAAAGACAAAAGCATTAGTTAAAAAATTTATTTTTAGTTAAATTATGCTTTATAGAAAACTTATTTAGGATTTCTAAATTGATTTCTCAAGGTTTAATCTTAATTTAATTAATATGAAACTATTAATTGATTAAAGCGTATCTTAAAAAAATATATATATTACACTCTTCTTTTTTATTTCTATTTTCTACGTTTTAGCGTTTAAAATATTTCGTGTTGTAGCTTTACAGCCAGTTGGCCTTTTATGGCGAGCGTGGTTTGATGCATCCATAGTTGTTGTAACTCGTATGCAATCGTAACCATAAATAATATTTGACTATTTATACCCTATGGCGGGCTAACGAAAAACTGTCTTAAACTTACCACTTTATAAATAATTTCTAAACACAATAAAATGTTGTATTGTCATCGCAAACACACCTTTGTACGTAATTTTTATAATTCTAGCATATCAGAAAATGAGTGAAAAATCGATTGCAAAATTCCGTCTTTACATGCAAAAACAAAGTCGAGTTAAATAAAAAAGCGTAAAAAAATAGATTTTCAGCAGTCGCCAAGCTTTCGGACCACATGAACAATTTAATTAATATTTTAAATTCCGCGGATCACAACCCCTTAAATATTTATATACAGCAATAAGAGCTCCTATTTTATTAATATGGTATTGCACATATTTAATATAACAACAATATACAATACATGCATGTTTAATAATAAAAAAAGATGTAAATGCTTATTTATGCATAATAAAGATTTTTAAAGGCTAATGTAACAAAATTAGTAAAATTAATTTAATTATTGCAAAATAATTGAAGCATACTTAAGCATCACACATTTTTAATATGACTTTTGTACTTGATATTTGTATGAAATTAGTTCATGGATTTTTGGTTCCAATGATATTGAAATGATTGATCTACGTTTTAGCGTTTAAAATATTTCGTGTTGTAGCTTTACAGCCAGTTGGCCTTTTATGGCGAGCGTGGATTGATGCATCCATTGTTGTTGTAACTCGTATGCAATCGTAACCATAAATAATATTTGACTATTTATACCCTATGGCGGGCTAACGAAAAACTGTCTTAAACTTACCACTTTATAAATAATTTTTTCCAATGATTGATTTCCAATGAATGTAAGATATTTTTTTATTTCAAGACGTGATTGACATCGAGTTTCAATTGCTGTGAGAAGTGAAAATGTGTTTTCACACAAATATGTTTTAAAAATTAAATAAAAACAATTTCGCAAAATGTTTTTCTTTTCTTTACTTTTTTTTTTTTTTGTTAACATTCAGTAATAGGTATTCCCCTTTTATGGAGAGCCAAAAAAAAAAATTACCTATTTTACAATTAAATAACACGTAACATACAATAACATAATTATGAATCCATACTATAATTACCAATTTCAAAACTAAACAACTAGAATTTCATAAATAAAAGAAAAATTTAGAATATTATTTTTGTTCTATTATTATAATGAAACATAAACAAGTGGGTAAGTGTAATCGAAGATCGCTCAAAGGGTTTCGTTTAATATTCCTTTCAAAACACTTTATCCTTTCTTTAATAAATTCAAACAAATTTCATTTAGCAACAACAACAACAAAAAAAAGTCATGTTTTTCTATAAAGTAAAAATTTACCGGTCTATTTTTTCGTTTTTTCGAATATCTAAACCAGCCGGATAGCGGGCCAAGCCCGCTATTATATTCTGTCATAATAATATCCGTCATACGGACTAAATGCAATATTTAAAAAAATAATTTGAAAATTAAACAAATTGTACACCTTCAAAATGTTGAAATATGCGAATATTTCCATAATCGGATTTTTATCACGATTCAATATGTTTCTCAATCTCATATATTTACTTTTCGCTATTATTTATATTGATACTCGCTTTGTATTATTCTCAAACATTTGAAAAATTCGTTAAACTTCCCATATGACGTCAGATTTTCTTTTTAATTCTCTAATGACGTGATATTAATCTGCTTTGTGTACTTACACATACTCATACTCCTTGTATTATTGAGAAATCTTAGACATTTTCCGTTTTATTACGACTATGACGTCAATCAATTTTATTTCATATTTATCTTTTTTTCAATTGGTGAAACTTTTTATTTCATTTTCATTTTTTCACGTGGAAATCGTCTGATAGCAAATTAATTATCGTAGAAAGAATTTCATTGTGGATTTTAAATCTTTGGCATCTGCTATAACGAAACATGTTTAAATTTAATAGAAAAGGCTGTTAGAATTTTGGTTTTTTATCTCTATTTATTAAATTAATACGAATTTTTCAAATTTTAATATTTTGAGCTCTTTACAGCTGGTATTCTTCTATATACACGAAGTTTAAACTCTGTAAGTTATGTAGTTTTCGAGAATGGCTCTGTGACGGACAGACAACGGAGCGGGAGTAATAGGGTTTCGTGAGATGAACGAAACCCTAAAAATGCAAATAATGTCCGGATTTTTCTGCAAACCGCTGGCGGTCCACGGACCATCGGTTGTCGACACCTAGAATGCTAAGCAGTTAAGTTTATTTATTTATTTTTTAATTTTTTTTTTCAGGAGGAGGTTACATATTTATTTCTGTGTGAACTTTGAAAATCTGAATTAAAGTTGAAATAATCCAGCTATCCAGTATTTATTTCAACTTAAATATCTTTAAATTTTCTTCTTTTGTGACTTCCATAGCTTTTGGCCTCTTTAAAATAATCAAAGGGAATTAAATATTTGCTGTTATACTGCTCAGGGAAAACGGTTCGTTGGTTGAAACCAATCCAGCATTTGTTCAGGTTTGCATAATGTACCTAAACTTTTGAAACAGTGGTTTTTTAGTAAAAAATATAAAAAGTGGTATTTTGTAAATAAATAATGATGATGAAACCATTATAATATATCTACTATGTTTCATTTCAATCACATTTTGAATATTTATTATGAAATTATTCCATATACCTTTCCTTTTAATTTTATTATCACACTTTATTGTGCGCCTAAACTTTTGAGACAGATTGTATAAGCAACATACAATTATTAAGAACATTTATATTAATTAAAACGGTAATTTTTTTTGCTTTCATTATAAAACTGAAGTTATAACTATAGTACGGATTTTATTCCTATTGTGCATTCTTTAGTTACAACAACAAATGTCCAAAGAATATTTTATTTATTTATTTTTTAATTTTTAAAAATAATTTTCTTTTTCTTTTTCAGTTTTGTAATTTTAATTTCTTTTGCGCTTTTCTTCGTTAGTTTGAGTAATAAAAAGATAAAGTAGGTTTATTTATTGTTTTTGAAAATGATAATTTTTTTAATGCATGATATCACATCCATATTGAAGAAGATGCAATCACTTTAGGAAACAGAAAGTACAATGGATATTTAAAAAGAAGTTTTAAATGTATTAAAAAAAATCAAAGTATAAACATTGCTCGAAAAATGTATTAAAAATTTTTACTAAACCTTTATATATATTTTTAGAAAATAAAAAATACTTTTCTTCATTAGTTTATCATAAATGTGGGAAAAGTAACAATGAGTAACAGCAACAATTGTATGAACTCAATGAAATAATAATAAACACGAGCTGAAACAAAGGCAAGCACAAATATAAACTCACTATATACAAGAATGAACGCGCGCAAGCATGAACGCGAGTTCCATAGATTTGAGGAAAGCAGTTGGTTTATTTTTGACGAAATGCTCAGAGGAGCTTGCAAAGTATGTATTTATTGAAATACGGAAGTTGTTATTGTTCATGAATAATAATATAGTTATATGTTGAACCTTCAGTTGTATACGTTGTTATTTTATTAAACCTTATTGTTCATATTTATATTTGAAGAATCTTTTGTTGTGTTGAAACTACATATTAATCATCCTAATCTCACATAAATGTTTTTCAGTAATATTAAATTATCAGTCCAACATTTAATGAAATAATATGTTGATAAAAAGGTGGTAGTAAATTACTTTATATATTTTTTAAATTAAAAATATATTTACCATTTATTTGTATTACTTGTTAAAGTACTATTCATTACTTCTTTAAATATATAAATATTTTGCACTATCCTTCTTCATTTTATTACTTTTTTACTACATTTTTATTTGCTTCGCATAATTATGGTGTCTTAATCGGAAAACTAATAAAAAATTTGCATCAAAATGTTCCCATGATTTCTTTTACTTTATTTTTTTTTAAAGTAATTTTCTTTTGTATCCTTACAGCCAATTATTAGCAATTTAAAAGGTAAGGATTAAAAAAGAATTTATATATCATATATGTAAAATATTTAAATAAAAATTATTTAGTTAAAATTGCTTCTTTAATATAAACGGAAAATATTATACGAATATATCATTATAATTATTTAAAAAATGTCAGAATACATGATTTCTGTTTCTTTTTTTTTAAGTTAGTGTTAAAATTTTGAAGTTCTGTTGAAATCAAACTTTATACTGTTTATTACTAAAAAGTATTTCTTAGCATTTTTTTCTTTGTTTGAATCTTCTTAGAATAAAAAATAAATCTATCCGCCAAAAAAAATAAAAAAAATTCTTTTTCAAAAATAAACTTATCATTTCTTTCACTATGGGATTTTTAAAAATTCTTCTTTTTCAGTTTTTTTAGTTTCTATCCGATTGTTCGACATTTTTTCATCACATAAGAAATTCAGAATGAGACATTGAAAAAATTTTCATTCTTTAAAACTCTTGACAAAATGTTTAACTTCCCTACATAAAAAATACAAACTTTTATTATACTTAAAAGAAAAAAAAAACTAAAAAAGAAGTGGAAACTTTTTATAATATAACAGAAAGGCTAAATTCACCCTTTATTTAGAACGTATAACAAGTTTTATTAATTGTATAATATCATAAAAATCATGTATATGTAATCTTTGTGCGAAAGCATAATACTCAGAAACTGAAAAAGGGGAAATGTATTAGAGGAAAGAGAATAAAAAGAACTGCTGTTTAAACAATTCACTCTATTCATCACTAAATCTGTTCGAACAATAGTAAATAAAATTTCAGTGACCTTATATTCTCTGTTATACTGACTGGTTTATTAGTGTGAAAGTGCTGGAACATTCTTAAAATTTTACCATATTCATTATTTATGTAAAAAAATATTTTAAATAGATTAATATTTTTAGTTTAGTAGACGTCGTTTTTTAAGCATTCGTATGCAAAGTATCATTGTTACTTTGCTAATAACATTAATTTGAAATATTTTTTTTTCCATTGTATGGTGTAATTTTGTTTCACCATTTAGAGTTGCATAACGAAATCTATGTTCGTAAAAATTTTGTATCAAATGTTTTAAATTAGCAATAATAAACAAAAAGAATAAACAGGGTGTTCATAAATTATTGTAAGGGATTTTCTTACTTCATAACGTTTTATTTAAGAACATGACGAAAAATATTATTACATATTCGTAAAGTACAGCTCAAAATTTTTTTTCATAACACAAACAAAGCTACATATGAGTAAAGTTGCAGCTTAAAACATTATTAATAAAATAACGATTATAATAAAATAATAAATAATATAAACATTTTATCAAATTTATCAAAAAGTTATTAATGAATTATAAGCTCAAAGTCTGCTAGTTTTTATCGTCCCTGTTTGATGAATTTGATAAACTTTTAGTAATTATTTTTATTTGATTATAATTGTTATTTGATTAACAGCGTTTTGAGTTGCAATTTTACGCACATGTAACTTTGTTTGTATTATTAAATTTTTCTTTGTGTTGTACTTTGCGAATATGTAATAAATATTGTTAGTCGTATTCTTTAATCAAAAGTTATGACACAAGGAAAGCCTGGCCATAATTTATAAGCACCTTGTATAAAAAAGAAAATATGTACTTCTTAGAAATAGTTGGATTAGTTACGTTTCGGACATGCGGCATGTAAAACGTATTCTTTTCAGGAAAATAATGGCTTCACTGGTAAATGTTTAGTATAGAATATGAACTGTATACACGCAACAGGTTATCTCCAACGAAAATTACTCAAAATTCGAGAAAACCTCACTAGTTAAACAAAGTTTAACTACGGTACTATTCTACTATTTTTTAAGTACTGAAGACCGCTACTGATGCCTTTAATATATAAAAAAATAAGTAACTGATGTAAAATTATTACTAATAAAAATTCATTTCTTCAAATTAGAATTTCAAATAAGATCAATTATAACTAATTTTATGAAAACTACTATGAGTAAAAATAAAATAAGAAAATTAATTATCACAAGGTAAATAAATACTAATCTTGAATCGTAATAAAACTAAATGGGATTCCTTATTTAAGAAATTATTGTTATTAAAAAAAGGACTTTGTATTTATAAAGAAAAGGTTACCAAGTTATTTATAATATCACTTGTGATAGAAATTTATATTAGCTTTCTTTTTTGAAATACATTAAACTCTTTCTCGTGAAAAACAATGCCTTTAAAAGTAAAACAAATATTGTCAAATAAATTGCATGAAAAATATATAATCCAAAATCTCACGACCTGCAACAGCAGTCAAATATTTCAAAAGGTGATGCATCAAAGAAAAAATGTATTACTCATTGAGTGTAAATTAGTTAAGTTGTGATAGTTCCATGTGTTAAATATATTCTTTCGAAAGGATAAATGGTTTTAATGCTATATGTTTACTAGAATTTAAACAATATTCACATTACTTCAAAAGAAAATTATTCGAAGCTTGAATAAAGCTAGTCTAATTAATCCAAAATTGAATATGGGACGATGCAAGTAGATTTAAAGGTTTTAGCAGAGTTATCATTAAATGGAAGAAATTAATATAAAAATATTATTAATAGACATAGACAATTCATTCGTTCAAAATTACAACATTGTTAAATAATGCTAAACATAAATAATTTATAAAAACTATTATGAGTAAAAAGAAAATCAGAAAATTACTTACCACAAAGTAAAGAAGTTACTAATCTTGAGCTTAATAAAACTGAATAGGATTTCTTATTCCAGAAATTATTGTTATTTTCAAACAAGATACTTTGTATTTATAAAGAAATTGTTATCAAGTTATCCGCAGTAATCACTTCTGATATAATCTTATATTAGCTTTCTTATTTGTAATACACTACACTTTTTCTCATGAAGAACAATACCTTTAAAAGTGAAACTAATATTGTGAAATAAATTGCATGAAAATATTGAAATAAAAAATCTCGTGATCTGCAGCAAGAGGCAAGATTTTCAATATATGATTGGTTACTTACAAATATTTTTGTTTACCTTCTGTTGTTGTGCTGATAAATCATAAGGAAAACGAAAGTACTCGAAAAGAAATCATTGTTAAGTCCCTACATATGTTTAAAGCGAAAGAAGTTTTTTTTTTACATCCTAAAGTAAAAAAAAAATGATTTGAAGTACTTTCCTTTTTTTTTTCATATTTATCTAGTTTTATCTAAACTTGCTTCCTGTTTTCGCTCTTATAAAAATAAAGTTAAAAGATTAGAAAAAATGTTCTATTTTGAATTAAATATGAATTAAATTGTTAAAACAAGTAATATAAAAACTTTTTTTAAAGTCAATTCCTACTTAGGTCAAATAGAAATTTTTTTCCAGCGATCTACACGCTTCGCCACTGACGGTATTTATTCCTAAATTTATATCCTGCTAAATATCTTACATAAGAGAAATTTTTGAAATGTATTAAAAATTAAATACAAAATAAATAGCTAAAATACCAAAAATTAATAGCTCGAAAAGTATTTCTCACAAAATTGTTAGACAAACTGCGTGAGAAAGATAAAAAAATTGTATTTTTCTTGATATAAATTTAAAATCTAATGATTATGCCGTTTTCCAAATATTGAATTTCAAAAATTACCAAACTTCACAATAAAGTGCCATAGCGATGTTACAGTTAGCGATGATACAGTTTTTTCAAATATTAATTAGTTAATTAAATTTTATTATTAAATTTTAGTTTTATACTTCATTTCTGTTCAAAAGTATAGACTCACTCCACATTTATAGTCTCCTTCGCCCGCGAGCAGCCTGATCTTCGTCCGTGAACAGCCCCATTATCTTTTTACGTGTAAAGGTGAGACTATAAATATGGAGTGAGTCATTTCTTTTGAACAGAAATGAAATATAAAATTAAAATTAATTAATTAAATTTAATTAATGAATTAATATTTGAAAAAACTGTATTAACATCAATTGTCATCCAGTACAAGTTTAAAAAAATTTATTTGAACTTGAATGGATGAATAGAAAATATTTTATTAACGATTGAAAATTCCAACAAGATATATATAGAGAGAGTGTGAGCTAATAGTAGGAATTTAATAAATCCGAAAACTATCTAAGAAACTAACAAAGCTGTACTGAAAGTAAAACAAAAATATGGTTTAAAATATTACATATTTTGTTGTGTTCGTGTGTTTCATAACAGTTACTTGTTAGTTCGCGCATTGTTACAAAATTTCTCCAAAAAAAGCTTTTTCATTACCAATACACAATTTTGAAAGTGAAGACTTGGAATCTTCAAAATATTAAATTTTGTGCACATTAAAATTTTATTCTTATAACAAGAAACATTGTTTTAAAAATTACAACCAATTTTAAATATCTACTGATTTGTTTTTTAATCCTATTTTTCCCCCAAATCCCAATAAGTATATAATATTCAAGATATCTCACAAGTATTTCACTATGACATCGCACAGGTGTTCATAACGGAATAAGTAATGTTTTAAAATTAAGGGGGGGGGGGGGAGATGACGGTCTAACGCACTTTAAGATAATTTTTATAAGTTTTGGGAGTTTTACATAAGTTTTAACATAAAAAAATTGTCAGTTTATTTTCAAACGGAAATCACGATTAGATTAGAAAAAATTTAAACAACTGTTTAAATTTTTCATATAAGTAAAATTAATTATATATTTACTTTATATAATTATATTATATATAATATAAATATTATATATTTATTTAAGACGTTGTTCTCCATCGCAGGATCCTTTGAGTGGTGGGTGCTGCTGTTTGGTAACTGTGTTTCTAAAAAAAAAAAAAAAAAAAAAAAAAAAAAAGTGGTTTAAGCATTTTAAGCTAAATGTAGAAATCTGAAAAAACATTCATTTTTACAATATACACACATATATATATACAGGGTGTCCCAAAAACATTGATCTTGGCTTCTATTTCTTAAATATTGATCATAGACATATATTATAAATTAAAAAGTTACGAAAAAGGGTACAGAATTTTATGAAATCGGTTAAAATTTTCCTGGGATTAAATTTGAAGAAATACAAAATTAAAATTT
Organism: Maratus michaelseni; assembly: GCA_963931845.1. NCBI lineage: Eukaryota > Metazoa > Arthropoda > Arachnida > Araneae > Salticidae > Maratus > Maratus michaelseni. The sequence continues at coordinate 257,527,693 of OZ007588.1, read as the reverse complement.
TTATACGGCCCCTTAAAAAAAATCTCCATATGGTTAAAATGTACCCCATACACTAATAAAGTCATGTACAAAATATCAGCATTTAATCTTAAAAAGTCGCCTGAGATATGAAACTGAGGAATGAATATGGCCCTCTGTCGTCTACCAGCTACGCTCGTCAACCCCCGTCCAGACCCCGCAGGCTGTAAAAACATACTAATTTTCCCTGTTTTTAAAATATTATACTATTATAACTGATTGAATATTATCACGACCAGTGGGAGATCTTTTGCAATCGTGTTGCCATGAATTTATCTTTGATTGAGGGAATTTTTCGGTTCCCAAGGCCGTATCTATACAACTGTCGCGACAGCTGGCGACTTTTTCGTGATTGATTAAGTAAGATTAATTACACATTTGAAAACCAGTTTGTATAAAATGGTTAAGTAAAATCTTTCTTTTTCAATATTCACGTGCAAATATATTTTTAAATTGGAAAGTGCTTGTAAATATTATTATTTGGGCTTTTTAAAACCTGGTAACAGTAGGTGAAAAAAGATTATTTCAAACTATGAATTAAATCTATATTCAGATAATGAAATTTTAAATAACAAAATTGAAAAAAAAACTGAAAAAAATCAGATAAATTAAAAAAATGACTGTACACTGCACACCACAATTTAGTCAAGTATGTGCCTGAAAAATAGGGTTAAATTGCTATGCATAATTTTTGATCCTATAAAACTTTTTTAATTGAACTACTTTGACCAGCAATTTCAACATTAAATAGCGCTTAAAATAATTCTTCGATTTAAAAACTGTATGCTTCAGTATATTTATCATACACATCTCTATAAAATTACCATTTTTCGAGTTTTTATACATAATATTTTTTTTTTAATTACGAGCCGAGAAAGGGTAAACATCACAATAAATTGAATCACGGCAGCGGCGGCAGTGGCCTTGGCAACTGCAGCATTAAGTTATTTTTTTTTTTTTTTTTTTTTTTTTTTTTTTTTAGAATAGAGAGATTTCAATGGGATTTCTAATCGGGTGTTCAAGCCGCGGGGGTCTGAATTTCCCCCCAAAGTGGTGAAGATTTGTGATATGTACATATCAATAAATTTTGTTTAAAAGCCTCGTAAATCTGGCCGAAAGTTCATAAATTCGTGTTTGAGTTGGCTTTCCATAATGAAGCCAAGCTGTTTTGCTAGACTTTTATGATTTCATCTGGTGAGATGTCCATTGAATAAAGAGATAACCGTTTAAATACTATTAAAAATTATAAAACCTTTATAAATTTATCAACAGTTATTCACTGTATATATTTGGCTTTATAATTTAATACAGAGTCTATTGTTACAAAATTTTAAATTTAGATAATTTCGAACAGACTTTTCTAAATTTCTCTACGACGCAACGTCAGTAGTTTCAAATGTGCTAATATGTAGCAGACTTGAGCGCGTATGTGTGTGCATATTCTACCACACTTTTTTCGGTAAAAGAAATGTTAATGTTACATTTTTTTTCTATTTGTTTAGAGAAGATGCTTTTGAACCAATTTTTAGCTCACAGGCTATCAAAGCCTGAGAGCTAATGTGCCCGCCGGTTCTGTATGTACGTATGTATGTACGTATGTACGTAACGCGATAACTCTTGACAGAAATAACCGTTTTGCTTCAAATTTTGTTTATAGGTTCATTGTGATAAGGCGCTTCCCTGATTAGTTTTGGGGGTTCATTGGTTAAGTACAAAGGGGGAAACGGGGAGCTAACCCCCCTTAATTTAGATAAATGGGTTTTTCATGCAGAATTATCCGATTTTCTTCAAATTTTTTATATAGGTTCATTGTGATAAGGCGCTTCCCTGATTAGTTTAGAGGGTTCAATGGTTAAGTATAAAAGGGGGTGCGGCTAACCCCCCCCTTAATTTAGATAAATGGGTTTTTCATGCAGAAATATCAATTTTTTTTCAAATTTTGTATATAAGTTCATTATGATAAGGCGCTTCCCTGATTAGTTTTGGGAGTTCATTGGTTAAGTATAAAGGGGGATACGGGGGGGGGGCTAATCCCCCTTAATTTATATAAATGAGTTTTTCATGCAGAATTATCTGATTTTCTTCAAATTTTGTATATATGTTCATTGTAGTAAGGCGCTTCTGTGATTAGCAATGGGAGTTCATTGGTTAATTATAAGGGGGAACGGGGGGATGAGCCCCCCCCTTAATATATTGTCGATTTGTTTATTTTGCGAGGGGCTTATTTCAAATCTTTTGAGACAAGAGTATAATATACAATTTGTATGTGAATGGCCTGTGAGCTTAACGCCCATCAGTTTAACTGGGCAGTTTTCTTTTTATTATATTGTTGTTTATGTAATGTCAACGCCTTAATGAAAAGTCTCCACCTAACAAAACTGAAATTTACAATCAGATATAATTTTTTTTTTTTTCAAATTAACAACGTTGATTTGAAAATTTCATTTACATAAATTGGCTTTATGTCCCATATTTGAGAAATTTCTCATCTTTTTTAAAGTAATTTTATTTTTCGTTAATTCACAGTAAAATAACTGTTCATAGAATCATTCATTCGTTTTTGCTAGTAACTTCAAAATTTAATGAAACCATTTTATATGTATTTTCTTAACAATAAAAAAATTGGAAAGATGGTGTAATTTCTGGATTAGTAGCAGATGTGAAAAAGTATATACATACACATCTATATATATATATAGGGTTTCATAAAACGGGAAAAAAAAAAGACGCAGCCGGTAGGATTCGAACCTACGCGGGGAAACCCCAATGGATTTCAAGTCCATCGCCTTAACCACTCGGCCACGACTGCACGCGATTTTAATCTTATCTTTGATATTATCTTGTAATGCAATATTTAAACACCTGCAGCGTTCAGGAACAAAGTTTTACAAAACAGTTTACTATTGGTCTTATGTTACAGGCAACTTTAGATTTAATTAACTCATCCTGCGTATATTTTCTTAAGGCATTACATCTAGAGGCGTCAAACAAGTATTATTTTATTTTATTTTATTTTAGGTAAAAAGTATTATCAATTAAAATTTACCTAATCATGTAATAAGATCACTAATAATAATTAAAATATAGATAAATGCTTAAGTGATACAAACAGATCACAAAAAGGCTTATATAAAGATCGACATATGTTTCAACGCTCAAACGGCGTCATTATCAAGAACTACAACGATAAACAAACTATTCTCGCAAATTTTTGAAAATAAACTTGAAAAACATAAATCACGAGATCATATATGTAAAAAAAAATAGCAGGTGCTTAAAATAGTCAACTGTAAAACGTGAAAATTAATATTTTTTTATTGCTTTTTTAAAACTGAAAAATACTTCGTGCCAAATTTTTGGTAAATCAAATGAGGCTGATTCGTTGCAAATATTCTCGTTACGCATATAGATTTCTATTTGATTCACGGATAATAGATGGGAAATAAACTCTTGATGGATAAATTATTTTACTATTTTTAAAATCAATTTTTAAAGTCTCGGTTTTATGTAGTCTTGCCAATGCTGTAGTACTTCTGTCGTGTTTGATATCTGCCATATGCTCTTTTAATCTTGTTTTAAACTTTCTAGTTGTCATTCCTATATAATATTGTAACGTTACATCTACTCTTATAAACGGGATTTCATAAAAACCTGATAGTTGTTATGGCTCTATTAGGCCTATTTTCTTACAAACTACACTTTTTAATTTTATGGATGGTTTTGTGATAAGGCATATATTGAATTTGCTAAGTTTATAATTCAATATTTCATTATAAAGTAGATAACGCTGAATTTTGTTTATTTAAGTGTTTATTCTCCTTCTTCTCCATGCTCGTCATTACTTTATTAATAGTGTTTTCTTTATATCCGTTGTCTCTTGCTATTTCATGTATTTTATTTATGATATAAATAATAGTTATACGTGATTAAATTAAAAAGTCTCTGAATGGGAGACACAGAATTGTGAATGATAATAATTATAATAATAATAAACGCCTTTCTTGACGTAATGTAACCACTTAGAAATATGTAGTTTAGTATAAGAGATGGAATTTTTTTAAAGGATTATTAAAAAAATAAGACCCGCAGCCGGTAGGATTCGAACCTACGCGGGGAATCCCCAATGGATTTCGAGTCCATCGCCTTAACCACTCGGCCACGACTGCTGCAAGATATATAACTTTCTTTGTGATTTATTTACTCATCTCTTAAATAAAAAACAAGTGATGAAAAATAGTGTCTTCGTACAAGCCTTTATCAAACTTAAAAAGCTTTCCGAAAATCCTTTGTTAATTCAAGCAGAAAATAAAATCTAGAAAACTATTTTATGACACATTTTTAAACAATTCGATTATGTACATGGATATATACAATGACAAACAATATAATCTTTATTTAAAAATTCTATAACCGAAAATAATCATATAATTTTTATTTAAAAAAATTAAATACAGTGAACAATAAGTTACAAAAAATTCAATATATTATACATGAGAATTATCATTAAGTGCCAAATTTCAGTAACCAAGTGACGCAGAAACAACACAATTAAAATAGTTGCACATGTGTAGTTTTACTTTAGTCACAAATAGACTATAGTTTAATCGAAAGCACATAAAGTGGTCTCGAAGAAAATATTTTTCTTAAAATGATAATTCTGCAGAAAAACATTTCACTGTCCACATGAACCACATATTTAAAATTTCTTGAGTTTGAAAATTTTAAAGTTATCTACCCTATATATATAAAATCCTAATGAAACGAATCTGTGAAACGATTTTATGAAACGAATTTATGAAACGATTTTATGAAACGACTGATTAAACAACTGATTATGTTTCAGGGCTATTTTTAATACAATATTAAACGCTTGATGGTGAAATTAATACCAACTGTCCATAAAAATCCGCGGATGTCAAAACTGGTAATAGAATTTTGAAATTGAAATTAGTTTTCGAGATATTAATTTTTTTCTAATTTTAATGACATTTCTGTAATGATGGCAACTAATTACTCAGTTTTTTTGTGACAAAAAAGGGGAAAAAATTGAAAAAGATCCCGATAGGGATTATTGATTTCTTTTTATTCGTCATTTTCAAATTGAAATCTACCCTATATATAAAATCCTAATGAAACGAATCTGTGAAACGATTTTATGAAACGAATTTATGAAACGACTGATTAAACAACTGATTTTGTTTCAGGGCTATTTTTAATACAATATTAAACGCTTGATGGTGAAATTAATACCAACTGTCCATAAAAATCCGCGGATGTCAAAACTGGTAATAGAATTTTGAAAATGGAATTAGTTTTCGAGATATTAATTTTTTTCTAATTTTAATGACATTTCTGTAATGATGGCAACTAATTACTCAGTTTTTTTGTGACAAAAAAGGGAAAAAAATTGAAAAAGATCCCGATAGGGATTATTGATTTCTTTTTATTCGTCATTTTCAAATTGAAATTGAATTTATATTTTAGTTCAATCGATAATGAAGACAAGATTGTGATTAAATTGTGTTTTTCAGGAAAATTTGAAAAAAAAAATCACATTTCTATCGTCAGGATTCAATTGTCTGTCAGTATTTAATTTAATTTATAAATTGAAAATATTTTGAATAAATTCATCCAAATGACGTCATTTATGTAAACGCAAAAGAGAGGGGGGGGGGGGAAAGGAATTAATAGTAATTATTATTTATTGATATCATTTTGTTATTTTTTTTTGTAAAATTTAATTAAACGAATTTATAAAATCACTAATTCGGATATTTGAAACAAATATATAAAATAATAATTGCCCAACTGAACGGAAGGAGAATAAAATATCCTGCTTGGTTTTCTATCCTGCTTGGTTTCTTCCGCCAAGCTTTTTAAAAAAGCGTCAAGACCCCTATAATAGAAAAGCACCAAACGTTCATTGGGTTTGTTTTCATAACTTTTGGCAACAAATCTATGTATATTAACGAATCTATACCTTTTTGAAGATCGAATTACGCCAAACCTAAAAGCAAAGGATCCTATACTGAAAAGTACCCGATTTTCTTATGGACAATATTCAAGTGACATAACATGGTGTAAAATCATCGCGGATAGCAAGTTTGTTTAACTATCTCATCAATTGATGCCGAATAAATGCAGGCATGCATGCACAAAATATTTAATTAATTTTGTATGATAATGAATTATTAGAAAATTCATATATACATATTAATTAAAATAAATAATTTGCATATTTAAAATAACATGAAAATAACACATGGGCTGATAAGTTACCGGTCTGGCACACAGATGGCGTTGCAATCGCTGGAACGATGTTTTTTTAGTAAATACTAACCTTTAAAAAGTAGTAGAAAAAATTCCATGACGATTCGCCGTGTGGATAAAACGTTAGAGTGGTTTTAGTTGAACGACATTGTTGATAAACAAAAAAATGGATAAAAAGAATTTCAAGAATTGTTATTTGATGGGGGAAAAAATACCGTTCAAACAAAAGCTTGGCTAGATATGCGTTATCCGGACACTGCACCAGGTAAATCAACCATTGTTGACTGGTTTGCTGAATTTAAACGTGGTCGTACGGACACCAGTGATGCACCACGCAAAAGAGGTGGTTACTATGGAAAACATAAAAAAAGTCCACAAAATCGTTTTGGGGAACCGTAAAGTGAAGTTGCAGGAGATAGCTCAAACTCTGAAGATATCCAAGGAACGTGTAGGTTTTATTTTGAATGAACATTTGTCTATGAAAAAGCTGTTGTCAAAGTGGCTGCCGCGCGTGTTGACTTTTGACCAAAAACAACAACGAGTTCTGAGCACTGTTTCGAGCTTTTTCGTTATGAAATTATGCTATTTATTATTAAAGTATTATTATTAATCATTTATTAAATTATTATTATAAAATTATCATTATGAAATTATTTTTAAAATTATCATTATTAAATTATTATTATAAAATTATTATTTTAAATTATTATTATTATTATTAAATTATTATTATAAAATTATTATTTTTAAATTATTATTATTATTATTAAATTATTATTATTTATTATTAAAGTTATGTTATTTATTAAAGTTATAAAGTCATAAAGTTATAAAGCTTTGTTAAAAAGTTGTGTTTTCTTTATTAGAACGGGAACTTATCAGCCCATGTGTTATGCATGATGGTGCACTAAAATAGAGAGAAAATTAAAACCTGTTATTGAAAATGTCTATAACATAGTACTTTTCAATACCGTGGTTCTTAATGTTATTCACAAGCAGATGGATTTTTTCTCATCCTTAAACGCAAAGGAAGAATAGAATAAAGATTGTTGTTATAAAAGTCCGAGAGGTAGCCACAATTTAATATTAATTTAACCATTTTATACAAGCTGGTTTTCAAGTTGTAATTGATTTTACTTATCAATCCCGAAAACAGTCGTCAGTTGTCGCAACAGCTGTGTATGAGGCCATGATAATAAAAAAATGCCCCATTAAAACGTTAAAAGCATGGCAACCTAATTCCAGATTTACCAATATTTTTAAAATGAAGCACGCTGTCATGTTTTTAGAGGCCTCGAAGTCTGAGCGGGGGTTGGCGAGCGTAGCTCGCAGGGGGTAGGCCCCCTAGTTTGAATATAATTAAAAAATGTAATGTATATAGTTTAAACAATATACATTACATTTTTAAATTATATTCAAATAACTTTATAAGTACACTATAATGTTGTACTGTAATTAAAGTAAAGTGATGTATCATAGGCATTACAGAGCGCACCAAAGATGTTCTTTACGCTGAACGCCATAGACGTTGCAAAGCTAGGCCACATAGATGACATCTCATCAATACGATATCTCATAGACGTCCTGTGCGATGTGCTGTAGACGTTACAACGCAACGTCGCATAGATGTCACAATGCAGTATCTCAGAGATGTTATGTGCGATGTACTGTAGAAATTACAACAACGAAACGTCCGTCACTGGCCACGGACATTCGTGCATTGCCAGAACGTCAGACGATCAGTGGGACATCAAAACGTCGCAGTGCGACGTACGTGTGATGTCCTAGAGATGAAAGTATGTTCTGTGGGTTGTTATAGCGTTTTATTCTTTTTTTCTTTTTTTTGATACTGTAAAATGTTTGTTGCTGTCATTGATAGCATATAACATGCAATATTTCATTTTTACATCATTTTATATGTCAGTGGAAAGATATATAAATTTGTCAAGTTCTTTATTCAAATAAAAACTATACATCTCAATTTAATATTAAGTATAAAATATTGTCAAAGTCAAACATCAATGTAAATTTTCTAATTTTTTTTTATTATTAAATATTGGACTCCGAATTCAAAACCGGAAAGAATTCTTTCCTTATTTTCCTTATTTTTATGATTTCAAATATTTTTATTGTAACCTAAGCTTTACAACGTGAACTTTACTTTTTCTTTATGTGAATTCATTTAATCAGATTTTGATCGAGTTTATATCTTAAAGATTACGGACAGTTACATTTGGCTTTTTTACGTGTACTTTGACACGATCTAGCAATGAACATATATTTAAAATTTGATATTCCAATTAATTTTCAAATAAAATGCTCATTATGTGTCTAATTTCAAATTTTTAAACATGTCAGAAATAGTATATAGAAGTTTTGATGGTGATTTTTAAAACTTTCCAACATAGTTGAAAAGCATTTATGAAATCGGTTTGTCTGTGTGTCCGTCTGTCTACCTGTCTGTCTGTTTGTCTGTATTCTAACTCGCGTAAACATACTCGAATTGCAATGTAATTGTCTGAACGAAGCTTAGAGTAATATACAACGCGATATTCTGCTTTGGGGCATATATATAATCTTAGTTAGATGTTAAAACCTTTCGTTAAATATAATAATAAAAAAATATTTGACGGATTTCGTTCTAATTTTCATAGATGGTACCTATGAGAATGGCAACTATTTTGACAAATTTTCACAAATAACTTTCAAACCGTTTGGAAATTATATTAAAAACATTGATGAAAAATCACAATTAAAGTACATACGTCACGAAAGTTTATTGCAAAAGAAAAAGTGTATTTCAAAGGTTTTAGATTTTCGTAGACAGCTCATGGGGTAAATAAAATACGAATGATTTAGTATTAAAGTACAATGAAACATATTTCAATTTAAACAAACGGGAAAATAAATCTCGATTTATTTTCAATTTGAAAGAAACAAAACCCTTAATAATTTAGTAGTAAACATTTGGCGCAAATCTCGCCAATACCATATTTGAAATCGACAATAGGAACTTTTATATTTCACGTGTGTAAATTAGAAACAGGTTTTTGATGTTGAAATAAAATGTTTTGGTTTTAGGTTATTATTTCTTTTTCTTTTTTCTTTATTATTTTAAATGAAATTAGTGTGAAAAGCGTTTATTTTAAATGAAATGAGTGAAAGGTGTATATTTTAAATAAAATTAACGCGATATGAAAATGGTATGAGATGGTATAATTTTTGACGATTTATCAACTGCGCCTGACTAACATAAAAGTACCAATATTGCAAATAGAATGTGGTACGCGAAATTAAATAATTAATTATGTTATACCACACTTTGTATAAGAAAAATAGCTAATATTCCACATTCAGATACACAGGCAAGGTTGGCGTCAAAGAAGAGTAATTCTAGCAACAATATTGTTTTAAATGTATGAGAGTTATAATAACGATATTAAATGCGCCAATTGGCTATGGACACGATTACGGAAGTTTCTCCTATAGAAAACAACCAGAGAAGAAGTCTTTTACATTTGTTTCAAGTGAAGCTCGGTAAACAGGCTACGGATTAGTTATATAAACAACAGTTACTTGTGAAAGGATTCTTTTTCTTGTTTTTCCTCTATCTCGCCAAAGCACCTAAACATAGAGAGCTACCGGCCTAATTTTGATAGATATTTTTTTTTTCAGCTTCAGTAATCTAGAGATTTTATGGAAGGAATCTTTATTTTAATGCATGCTGATGCTAGACGTAATACAGCTCGACCTGTGGAGAATATGTTTGAAAGGGAAAAATACAGTGTATGGAATGGCCAGCATGCTCTCCTCACTTAAATCCAATGGAACATGTCTGGGGCACACTCAGACGAAAAATTGCAGCGAGAGCAATGCCTCTGTTAACTGTTAGGGACTTTAAGATAGTACTTTTTGAAGAGAGGAACAGAATTCCCCAAACTTTTGTCGACAACCTCATGGCATACATGGAAAACAGATGTGAAACAGTCTTAACTGTTCGAAAGGATCACAGACCATATGAAAAAATTTTCATTATCTTCTAACAACACAGGTTTTGTCAATAACAAATACTGAAATTGATGCTGGAGAGTATCTTCATTTTCTTTACATAATTTCAAAAAGTTTAAATTAATTCTGATAAACGAAGTTTATCTGTTTTCCCTTTAATATATGTGTACTTCCAGTTTTATACCCACGCATGACTGTCTTGCATGACTCTCTCTTCTGTGTATTTGCTCTCCTAATTTTTTTTAATAGTGTATATGTATTTATATGTGGTATTTTTTAATTCTACTATTTAATTTGTCCATTTTCCTCTTTTGAATTTGCGCCCTTATTTAATTAATGAACGATAGCATCTCATTTTGTCATAAATTACTTTTATTACTGTCAGAAGTTATTTTTAAATCTATGTTCTCAGCAATATCGCTGAGACTAATCCTTTTGAGGGAAGTCCTAGTTGATATATGTTATTGAATGTTATTATGACATATCTGGTATTGAAAATGAAATATGTAGTATTTATAGTTCGTTTACAGGGACACTCAAAATAATAGTTATATTTAATAATTGTTATATTTAATAATTGTTATATTTAATAATTGTTATATTTAATAATTATTACATTATAGTCTGTGGGGAACTATTGTTGGCATTGTATTTTAATAATGTTACACTATTACAAACATAGTGTAATTGATTTACATCTCTTAGCTGCACTACAAGATGCTTACTGTAGAATATGGTGCAAATCATTTATCGTTCATGTAAAAGGTTGCACAAAAGGATTCGGTTACAGTATTGCCTATGAGTGATAATTGCAGGTTCGTTTTCAGTTGTGATATGCTTTTTTAAATTTAACTAATTTTTTGAATATCATTTGTTGTATGTCAATTCTAGAGATCATTTACAGGGTTGTCAAAATATTTCACTCCCTTCTATTGACGAAAATTGCTGAGTTGGAATTTTAAACTGTATTATAAGTTTCCTAATTTAACAAAATTTAGAATATATGCAAATTTTTAGATCATATACAGAGCTTCACAAAATAATTTGAATACTTTTCCGATTATAGATGGTAATTACTGAATTTGGGTTTTCAAATGTGTTATGCGTTTTTCAAATTGTTTACTTAAATATCACCATTTAACTTATCAAACGGGAAAATTTCGCGTTGGATGTTTTGGAAGTGCCTCCTAACTATGCTTGAAGCATGAATTATCTTTCTTGTTTAAATCTGTTAGATAGTGACTACCAAAATCAGCGAGTTTTTAAATTATCTATGCGAATTGTTTAAAAAATAAGTATATGAAAACTTTTGCTGTGCAAGAATGATAATAATCTTTTTACTTTATAAAGAAATTATCTTAATTGCTCCCTGGGCTAGAAATGGAATGAGAGGATGGGTCAAAAGTGTTTCGCGTAGATTCGTATAAACAGAATGCATTATATACGACTAATGCTTGAATGCTATGTTGTGCGCTATATGATTATAAATGTGAAACGTTTTATAACAAGCTTATTCTCTTCTAAACTTCCCACTGTTTTTCGATATGTTTTTCTCTAACTATCCAGACTACCGTAAAAATTTACATAATCTATATTTAAAAAATTCTCTCATTGGCACTCAAAATGTTAAAAAAGTATAAAAGAATCATTCATAAAGAAAATTTTTGTTTGAAAATAAATTCCTCTATCCTCGCAGGATTTTTGCACGCCTTTTTTTACCCACATAGAAACACATTTTAATTCAAATAGATTTGTTTCTTCAAACAAGATGCTGAACAGAAAAGTAAATTTCATAATAATTAATAATTTGCTCAAATCTACGAGACTTTATGTCATGTTATTTTTAAATGCTGTCATACAAATTTAACAAGAATCATTTTGACTAGCAGAATGCGTAATATATGTAATGAAGAATAAAGTGAAAAAAGATGATATTCACAGATAGTTAGATGATAATTATTTATTGTTCTTTCTTATATGATGTGTGACTTTCATCGCTCTTTCCCTTTTACACCAATCTTCAACTGTATTTTTCCAATGGACTTGCATCACTCTTTCCTCTCTTCGCCCTTTATACATATCTTCAAATGTGTTTTTCAAAGGATTACCTCAATTTTTGTCTCGATCCAAGGTTTCCAAATCATAGCACGTCCCTCTATCTAACAGATGACACTGTCATCTTAAATTTCATAAAACAGTGGACACATCGTTTTCTTTTCTGATCAATTCCATTTATTAATACAGAAACATAATAACTGTCAGCATTGGGTAAAACAGTGAAAAATTTGTGTCGAGTTTAATTTGATTTTTTTTTCGTGTTACTGTATAATAAATGATGTATTGAAAAAAAGAAGGGTGGTTTTAAAGATTTTCAATGACCTCAAAAATATTTCAAAAATTATTTATTTCATTTCCATCAAAAATTCCTGTTTTTACTATATAATGTTTACATCTGAATTCATAATTGTTTTTAAATGTTATGTCTGCTCCCACGCCTATAATGTTTGTAATCGGTGCATTTTTTCTAAAAAAAAAAAAAAAAATAAAATAAAAAAATAAAAAAATGTTTAGGTTTCATTCTCAGTTTGACTCAAGAAAGTTACCATTTCAGCGGTTTGTCTTTGAGACATTTCAGTTCGGTATAGCTGTAGACTTATTTGTAGTATTAGTTCTGTGTATCTGCAACCCGACAATCAAAGATTATGGTATCCAAAGATCTCGTTTTTTTTTCTTTTTTTTAAATAAAACAAACAGCGTTCATAGTGAATTTAAATATAAACATCTTTGTTGTTAACAAACTATTAATGTAATGTAACAGATTGCGTGAATATTCACAGTACTTTTGAAGCTCGTGTAATTTAATAGCGCGAATTCCAAAATGTTGAAAATTTTATTTTCACTCTTTAGATTCATAAAATTTTAAGGGGTACACGTACCCTTGCTTCCACCAGAAAAAAAAAAAACACATTGACAAGGAAGAATCATTTAATTCAAAACATTCATAACAATGTGCGTTTAACACATTCCTACATAGTGGAAAAGTGTTTATAAGAAATTCAGTTTGTCTGTCTGGCCGTGTTCTAACTTGCGTAAATATACTCGGATTGCCATATAATTCATATATGTTACTGAGGTTGAAAAGTGTTTATGAATTTGGTTTGTCTGTTTGTCTGCCTGTCTGTTCATTCGTCTATCTATGTGTTCATCTATCTGCCTTCTGTCCACTTTCTAACTCGCGTAAATATACTCGGATTGCCATGCAATTGATATATATTTTTGAGGTTTACTATGGCATGTTCGGTATTTAAAAGGAAGTGTATAGCATTTATAGTTCGTTTACAGGGACATTCAAAAGAATTCCATTACGTTATGGTCTATGGGGGAAAATCATTTGCAGTGTATTTTAATAATGTTACGCTATTTCATACATATTGAAATTGATATACATCACTAAGGTGCACTGTAAGATGCTTACTGTAGAATATAGTGTACATAGCATTTATCGTACATGTACAGGGACACCAAAAATAATTCGGTTACAGTATGTAACTATGTCTATAAGCGACAATTGCTGGAAGTGCGTTTTCAGCTGTGATATATATATTTTTAAAATTTTACTATTTTTTTTAAATATTAGTTGTGTGGAAATTCATTAGATCATATATAATGGTATAAAAAAGAATTAATTTCCGTTTATTGACACAATTGCTAAAGTTGTATTTTCAACTGTGTTATGCGTTTCCTAATTGAACTAAATTTTAGCATGCTTTGTAGCTATGTTAGCATGCTATTCATTCAAATCTATAAATCATATACAGGACTTCACAAAAGAATTTGAATACTTTTACTACTATAGATGGTAATTGCTGAAACTGGGTTTTAAAATATGTTATGCGTTTTTGAAATTGTTTACTTAAATATCTTCTTATCAAACGGGGAAGTTTTTTTTCACAGTTTTTTGAAAGTGATGGAAAGTGGTTCATAATCTCTGTTTGACGGATGATTTTTCTTTCTTGTTCGAATTGCAACCGAGAAAAAGTAGCAAGTCAAATGCTGATATTTTTTTATCCCCTTTTTCTTCTACAAGTTAAAACAAGTGTGTCCAATTGTTGGGATTTTATTATCAGAAATGTAAAATTTTAATAGGCATTTGCATAATCTCTATGCTTGCTTTTGGAGATTCGTAGAGAGATGATTCAGACTGATGTAATCTTGAATTTAGAAATGTGCTAAAGTAAATGAAGTATTGCAAAGTTATTTAAAAGTCTAAATTATCTGCACATTTTCTTTGACCATTTACTTGACTTGACTGATGACTTGATTTTCCCCCAATGATTAAAAATCAGACAAAGCTGATAAATAACACTTTATTTACAAATAAATACACAAGTGAAATAAATTAACAAGAAAATTTACTGAATTCAAAAGGACGTTTAAGAATAATTCCAGATTATTAACCAGCTTGGGCAGCAAATCGAGAATCATGTCCAGTGATTCTGCCGCCAACCAAATTGGCTCCAAAATAGACGACGCCTTGTGGAAACCTGTATCCAGCGCCTAAGATATTGCTATGGAGCAATCCTCCGGTATAATTCGGTCCGTAAGCGGGCTTTTTTTCGTCATGTTCATCGATGGAGAATTTGTGAAAATCATGAAGAGTAGCTGAAAACATATGCAAATTATTATAACAATTTGATAATTACACGAATTCAATAGTGAGATTAGACCATTCAAATTGAAAACACTACATTTTTTTTTCAGTTTGTGGAGAAGGAATATATTAAACACTTGATGGAAATCACGAAGAGTAGCCGAAAAAATATACTTATCATTACATTTATTTTGATAAACTACGGGGATCTGACCCCAACGAGCTATGCTCTCCGACCCCCGTCTAGAACCCGTAGTCTCTAAAAATACGTTAATTTGCTCTGATTTAAAAAAGATTACCCAATTACGGAAGATTGAATGACACTATCATGGTCAGTGGCGATCTTCTGTAATCAGATTTCCATTCATTTCCCATTGCCCGGGGAATCGTTGGTACCAAAGACCGTAATTGATTAAGTAAGGTAATTACAAATTTAAAAATAAGCTTGTATAAAATGCCTACGGAAAAATGTAGCTGCTTCCCGGACTTTTATAACAAAGTTATAATAAAATCGTTTTAAATATGGCGTTTTAAAAGTACCGTTTTAAATATGACGTAATTTTCAGCATTTTGCATGTAAGAATTTAATTGTTTTATAGTTTTCTTTCTTTGTTTTAATATTCTCGTGTATTTTTCAATATATGTTTCAATACAGTTTTCAATTGAAAAGTGTTTGTAAATAATATTATCTGTTTTTTTTTTTTAAATGTAGCAACAGTAGGTAAAAAAAGGCTATTAAATAGTTAATCAGATAGTGAAATTAAAAAAATAAAATAAAACAAACCCTTAAATATTTAGACAAATAAAAAAAAAAATATTGGACATTGCAGACCACAAGTACGTTTCGCAAAATATGGTTAAACTGCTATGTCTGGTTTTCTATCCTATAAAACATTTAACTCAACTATCTTGGCCGATTTCAACATTAAATACCACTTAAAATAATTCTTCGATTCAAAAACTGTCTGCTTCAGCGGGATTATCAAACATTTCTCTATAAAACTACAAGTTTTCATGTTTTTATAGGCAATAGGTTTTGCAGTATAAGCCGAGAAAATGAAGAGATTAAAATAAATTCAATTATGGCGGCAACATCAGCAGCATCATAAGTTTTCTTTTTTTCAGAATAGAGAGATACAAAATTTCAACAACTTAATTTTTTAGAAAATTATACATCTCAGTTATTTTTTCTTTCTTTATCTTTTTTTGACAATATTAGGTTAAACACTTGTTTAGAAAAATGAAGAGTACCTGAAAACATTAGACTATTACTATATCTAATTTGATAAATGCACAAATTCAATAATATGGACAGAGTGTTCTTTAGAAAATTATATATCCAAGATGCATTCACTCCTTGGAATGGAGTGTATGCACCTTGGATATCAAGAACTCCTTGGAAGGAGTCTGGAACCACTATTGAAATTTATTTAATATTTCAGTTAGAGACTTGGTAATCCCCTCATTTAATTGAAGAATTGTAAAATTTTTCTGCGATTAAATAAGACGAAAAATTCTATTAAAAATTGTGCTAAAATTGTATGCACAACGTAACTCCCAACTAAATTAAAAAAATCGTTAGAATTTTGATGAAAATCGGAAGAATAGCTAAAAAAATATTGCAAAATTATAATATATATATATATATATATACATACTGCACTCGTAGGGTGAGATGAAAACAGCGCGATATGATCGAGAACATAATAGTTACGAGATGATATCCTAAATCTATCGGCAAATTAAAATTGTTATAGTAACACTAATGATCAGGGCTTGACAAATGCGGTCACCAGGTCGTCGCTGGCGAACAAGTGTTTTCATTTGATGACCAAGTTATTTAATCTGGCGCGTTTTTTTAATATTAAAATTTACCTAAGGAATGAACACAAACGGCATTTTTTCTCTCCTTCCAATATTAAGAAATAAACCTAGAAACTATATTCAAACAAAAAGTATTTTTTACTTTTATTTTTAATTTGGCAAAAATGAGTTGCTCATAAACTGCAAATTTTAAAATAATAAAATCAGAATAATTTGTCTGACTTCGACAGGAAAATAAGCAAAAAATTGTTTTCCTGCTTCGCTAATTTATCAATGACCCCTCATCAGATATGGATTTTGTAGCTCTCGAGTATTCGAACATTTGAAGCATTTGGCAATCAGCATTTTCCAACATGCCAGCTAATTCAGCCTTTACAGTATTTCTTTTTATATTTTATCTTTCTTTTTATTCTTTTTTTTAAGAGACATAATTTTGATCAGAAAACTTAGATATTATTTTTCCAGTGTTATACCGGTGCCGGTATTATACCGTAAAATCAACAATTTTTTTTTCATTGTACTCGGACAATGATCGTGAATCGACGATAACATAGTACAATTTTTTTTAAATACTCCCAGAAAAACTACGTTAGTCACAATGACTTCAATTTCGAGAAATGCAGGTTTCCCTTGATAAGTGCTGTTAATTGATCCCTGGGCCTGATAAACGCCTAGGAAAACTTTTATTACTTTTTTATTAAAAGAAAAATCGCCTTATTTAATCACACATTTCTATAATTAAATAAAGTAAAATATCCTTTTAACACTTGATGGAAGTTTGTCTAGACCAGTGGTTCCCAACCTTTTTTTAGCCGCGCCCCACCAAAACATCTCTAAAATGATGATGCCCCCCTTCCCCCTATAACATATAATTCTTATAAAATTTTAAAAGAATTTACTCCTGATAGAGTAAAAAACATTTAACATTGATCCTGAAACGTGCCGAAGGTAATGGATGAATCAAATATTTTTTATAATCGTCTAATACTCCTCGTAGTTTACTGGCACACGGTCGCCACGTATGCGTGATGCATAGAGTGCTCAGAATCCTTGATTAGAAAAATCAATAATTTTGAATAAAACATTTTTGTCTTATTTAATAACAGAATTTCTGCGATTAAATTACGCAACAATTTCTAATCAGAATAAAACGTGATAAAAGATTCTGTAAAGGAAGGTCGTCAAGTAATTGTTAAATATACACTTGAATAGTTTCATGTGTAAAATTGATTTTCATGTGACATATTGCAGTGCGACTCATTCAATAAATAATGGAAAAAGTTGTTTAAAATTCTAAAATACTTACAAGTCAGAAAAATTATAAAGAATTTTTAAATATATAAAAGGTATCTAAATATCTTTAAAAGTTTTATCTATAATTATTCTGGTAGAAGTGTATTTAAAACTTTTGAATAGATATTTTTTACAAACTGAATAAAAAACTTTTTTAAATTGTGTTTTTGAAATTTGAATGTGTAACTTTTATTTTCAGTCTACAACATTACTATTAGAAAAAACAATTGAGAAGGTATGGGTTCACAGAAATTCCAAATTGTCCCCTTGAAAAGTCAAATTGCGCCCCTGAAAAGTCAAATTGCCCCCCTGTGGGGCGTACGCCCCCCGTTGGGAACCACTGGTCTAGACGGTAACCAGGCCCCGGGATCAAGTAATAGTAGGAAACCTGTATATAACACATTTCATCTCATTAACAACAAACAGCTATCGGAATATTTTGTTAAAAATAGAGGAAGGTAAACCGAATGTATAGAAAGGCCAGACAAAGACATTCATAAATTCACGTGGAAAATGTTCATTAAAAAAAATCTTTACACCCCAAAAGTGTGTGTAAAGATGCAACTTTATAAAAAATTAATTTATTATCCTGTGTGCATCTCATTTTTTTTATTCGATAGAAAAAGTGTAGTGTTATCAAAAACGGTTACTCTATAAATTCCACTATTATGACAAGAGATTTAAATATTTAAGAAATTACCACATTTGATGCCTATATTTTCAGCTAAACAATAAAAAAATACTGAACCCTTGTAGTAACCAATAGTAGTTATGTTGGAGTCCAATATTACGTCAGTATTGCAGTCATCGGAAATGCTTTCTATAAAATACCAATATTAATTAAATATTGACTTTTCATTGGAATTATTTGATATCTCTAGGTTCTTTTGGATGGATTTTAGTTTAAAAATATAAAATCATACAAATTCGAGGGTGAACGTTGCTGAAGGCAGTGCCTCCCCTCCCCCTAACATTAGTTTCATTTGTAAGATTTTCATTTAAAAATATAAAATCACTCAGCACTGATTTTAGGTATATTTATACGAGTTATAATCCTGAGCCTTGACAACACCGTGCAAGTCTGCTAGTTTGCAATAAAATAGAGAAATATTTATTGGCAAGATTAGTGGAATATTGGCATAATGTGAACAGACCCAATGTTGGAACAATACCTGTATTCCCAATGTTGTCCAATATATAGGCAAGATAAAAGCGAATATAAATAATATTGGCCCAATATTGTTTTGCTATTAGAATAAGTTCTCATGAAATGAAGAAAAACTACTTACGAAATCCTTTTTTGCCATCAGATATATCAAGAGCAGGAACGTAAGGCACGTTTGGTCGAGAGTTGTAAGGTAACCCGGCTCCTTGAGCGTAGGGATCATTAGAAGATAACTTTACAGATGCGGGATTTTGATTTGATGTTCCTGGTTCATTTGTGCGAATTCTTGCTTTAAATCCTCCTTTGTCAGCTATGTATTCAACTTCCCGACGAATACCTTTATTGTCGTAGAATCCGTAACTTCCTTTGACAGTTCCTTGCCCATCTCCTTCTTCATCGCGATGTTGGACTCCTTCCTTGTCCTTAATAACATAGCCGAAACTATATGGTTGAGGTTTGTGATGTTCCTAAATAACAATATAATAGTTTTATTTTAAATTATGAATATTTTACACATTTGCGACCGCATGTTTTCGTTATTTTAATAGTAACCTCCGATTATGGGCGTTACTCTTGCGTGTTGCTTATTTAGCAAAAAATCTTTCTGTATTCCTGTTTATATTACATATAGATATATACAAAAATTATACTGTTCGTAATTTAGGTATTTATATTCATAATACACTGATTGTATAAATATGAATATTGTGCATACTCTTGGGAAATAGTGTAACACATACAGTGCAAAAGTAACACCTCCTAGGCGGAATCAGAGATATCCAAGTGACGTTAATTCACGCCAGTGGTCACGAATATGTTAATGGTTTGTTTGATATAAAATAAAAATATTTCGTACATGGTTTACATTATGGGTGAGTTTGTTTTTGAAACGCTAAGAATAGCACACGATCCACTAAGAATAGCACACGAGTGCCAAAAAGACTGAGAAATCCAGCCCAAATAGGATTTAGAAAAACTATAGACATATGAACTTGAACCTAGAGCCTCTTGATTTGAACGTAGCGATCTAATCATTAGTAACATAGGTGGGTGGTTGCATTCCAAAATTAAAATGAAAGGGAATTGCAAAAATAAATTGAAATAACTAAAATTACAAAGGACTAATTACTAATTAATTTTGTGGTGTAATTAATTAACTACTTCCTATTTTCTTTTTGTGCCAAATTAAAAAATCATTTGCATGGAGATTCTTGAATATTCTGTAAAATATCTATATATTATTTTGCTCACTAAAATGCTTTAGGAATGACTTGTTTTTCCGGAAAACAATACTGAGTTATTTCACTCCAAATTGTGATTTAATCTTTATTTGGATGACACCGTTTATAATATTTTTGACTAAGTTATACTGCAAATAATATTCGATTTTTTAAAATTAAAATTAAAATTAAAATTTGTATTTTAAACGAATATACAAACCATATATGTAGAAACACATATATCTACTATACTTTTATTACCATATGACTTATGGTAATAAAAATTACACACATATAACTAGCATAAATGTCACAGAAATATTTTTTTATAATGACGTATTTAAAAAAAATTTCGGTAAGATTTTCACAAACAGCGGTATTAAAAATGGAAACTGGAGCAATCATGCATAGGTAAAGATGTGTTTCAAATTTTCCGTCTGTGCTCATTAAATTCCTCAAAGCTATACAGTGTATAATATTTTTTAATTATTAGAAAAATATGTAATCGAAATAATTAAAATTACAAACTGTAAATGAGTTTCAAGAAAAAATATCAGAATTATAAATTTATGCCTTCAATGTGTTAGACCTTTCTGTTGACCAAATGTTGAAATCACCTTAACTTGCATTGTGTTTTACTGTGAAATTTCACGTGATGTTGAGAAATTGAACTGTTTGTCTTTTTCCCTAATCTTTTTCTTATCATCTAAAAAGCACGTATCCAAACTTTTATCTGCGCAATTTTCTTAAAAATATCACCAGGAGCCATTGTATAAGATCAATAAATATAACCACCCTGCATAAAAACCTGTGAAATGCTAAATCCATAAGCATGTTTGAGAAACCATTAAATTAAAATTAGAGAACAGCATTTTATATGACTACACAACGTTAATATATAACATAACAACAACAAGCATTTTCTCTTTCAATCTTATCTTTTGGCGTTTATAGAACTTACAGACCGTGAAATAAATTCGTAAATGTATCCTAATAACTTGTAAATCAATTTAACAATATTCTAACGCATGATTGCATTTTCCAAAATTTGTTTAGCCGCTTGATCTTACTGCAGATTAATTTTTGAAAGTAGACCACATGCATGGCACTACACCAACGGAAAATTATATCATTGTAATGATGTATAGAATATGAATGAAGGAGAAATAAAAAGCAATGTACTGTGAATGAGGTTTATTACACTGTAAAAGTAAAAAGAATCTCAATTCAAAGATTTTGCAAATTTTTAATGAAATCCTAAAATTTTAATTATATTTAAGATATCTGCACCAAAATCTTAAATGTCGAATTTTCACAAGGAGTGTATTAAAGAAATGTAAAATACCATACAGTAGAAACTGTGTAAATTGATCACCAGCAGTGAAATAAATTTTCAAAGATATTAAATTTATAAAAAAGCCGTATTTGGTGAATTCTTAAAGAAGTATACTACCCTGCGTAAAAACCTATAACGTGGCTAGCTAAAAACCCAAAACATGTTTGCGAAAGCATCAAGTTCAAATTGCAGAAATGCGTTTTGTATGACCATTCAAAGTTAATATATTACATAAGAACAACAGGGATTTTCTGTTTAAGTCTTAATCATCGGACAATATACAAAGGTGGTCACTTTAACAGATTTTACTGTATTAAAATAATTTGTAAGGTCTGCTGATATTTAGTAAACCCCACAGTCTATAACAAGGAAACCTTTCACGCTCAAGTGCCACATCAATAGCTTCTTAAAATTCAACGGGGCAACCTATATTTCAGTTAAATAGCATAGAGAAGAAATTTATATACGTATAGATTAGAACATCAAGTTCGGTTTGCATATAGGCACTGTGGAACTACAGAATTCTCGTTTCCTTATTGATTTATAAAAAAATTGGCAATTTTATTTATTTATATTTTCTCACAAATTTTTATTTAAAAACCAGAAATTCTATACAAGTATATGATTTAGTATTAGTAATAATATTGCACAGATGCATCTAATAATACGGATAATACTAAAAAGACGCTAGCACGTATTGACTGCAGTATCATAATAATACATGAGAAAACATAAATGGATCGGGATTTGTTAGAATAAAGTGGTACTATCAGTCTTAAAAAGTTCTAGATTCTTACATACTGAAAAGAGCGGATTCACTTCGCCGACATTTGAGTTGATGTGGAGAAATATTGCGTGCGCGTGTAACCGAATGGCTTTTTCCTTTTTTAAAAATCACTTTTAATCTAAATTAGAGCTTTGTTATAGCTATCAAATTTTATAATTCTTTATAAGTAAAAATTTCTGGTTCAAATAGTAAATGAAATCAAATAACTGCCATATAGGTGCAAAAAACAGTTCATAAAAAAAATTTCTGGTTCAAAAACTAGTTTATTTGATGGAAAAAGAAAGAAAGAAAGAAAGAAAGCGCAAAAACTGGCAGCTATGGATTTGCACTAATAAAACTCTTCGGAACTCTTTAGATGTGGCTAAAAACTTCTCGTTTGTAATATTCGAAATAACACGGTGGGCCACTAAAATACCCTTTGACGGACCACTCGTGGCCTGTAGGAAATGTGTTGAAGGCCCACAGCTTAATGGTACAATGGAGTGCAATGGGCAAAACATTGGTCTCGAGTGAGAGAGATTCCGCTTTTAATTCCGGCCAGTGTTTGGATGCGGGCTGTTGAAACTACATAAAAAAATTTAAATCTATGTAAACACTTCCATCACATGTTATATAGTTTTCTAAAACAGAATAAAATCACTGAACCTCATGTAAGAACAAAATAGTATACTTTGATGGTGATCTATGAAAGACATTTCAATATACTTTTAATAGATTTAGTTGTATTATATGTACAAAAAATTTAAGATGAAAAATCCAGTTTAAATTAAATTATTATTAAAGCAATTTTTGTCATTTCGAGTTATTTTTAATGAGTGAATACATAACTTTTATTCGATAATCTAATACATACTTTTAAATTAATAAAATTAATCAGAAATAAAATAATCATTTACCTCCTGATTATATCCACCGTGTTTTTCACGGTAATATCTACCTTCTGCAAGGGCAAACACAAAGTACGCTAGAGCAACATAAAATTTCATTCTGAAATAAAATGACTTTTTTTAATGTAACATTTAAAATACTGTGTTTCACACAAAGAAAAAAAACTCAGAATAATATGTTAAGGTTAATCTTATTAGATTAATCTAGATTAATCTTATTTTATCTCTGAAAAGAGTTCAAATAAAACGCGCATAAATAGAGTTAGCTGCAAAGTGCTTTAAATTATTACAGACACATAGATTTTTTTTCCGTTTTGAATCAGTCATCTAAATATTCATAGTTTTCAAACTGAATCTAATATGTGACTTGAAATATTATGGAAAAGTAAATCGAATATTTCTCGAAATATTATGCAAGAAATCCCATAAGCAAAATAATAGCAGTTCATTCTTGAGCCAAAATCGAATTTTTAACGTTTAATTCGAAAAAATTCTATTATACCTTTTAATAACACATAAAAAATATTTTCAACCTTTCCAATCTTTGTTATATTTCCAAAGTTAAATATTTAAGCTCCAACTACAGCGCCTAGAATACGTGTGGAAACCGGCTATCCGTGTAATACTTTAAAAAGTGCTAAAAAGTTGTAGCCTATAAATATGCAACGGTGCTCCTACTATAATAAGCTCTAATGACATCGTATTTAGCTGCTTACGAGCAGGGAAGACCGAGCTATGCTCGGTCAAAATTAAATTTGAGTTCAAATATCATGACCCATGACCAAACTGACCCACTAATTGAATTTTCTCGAACATGAGACTTAGCCCAACAGTCTTCTCGTGCCGGAAAACCATAGGATGCAAAATTTAGTGTAAATTGAGCCGTTGTTTAGATCTTGACCCACAGTGACCCAGAAATGACCCACTAATCGAATTTTCTCGGACATGCGACCTAGCTCAATGCTTTTATCGTGCTCGAAACTCGTAGGACACAAAATTTAATCAAAATCGTTGGAGCCGTTTTTTAGATAAAATTAATTTGACCCGCGTTGACCCAAAAATGACCCACTAATCGAAAGTTCTCGAACATGTGACCCAGCCCAATTGAATTCTCATGCCCGAAAATGGTCGGATACAAAATTTCGTCAAAATGGTTTGAACCGTTTTTTAGATACAATTAGCTTGACCATGACCCAAAATGACCCAAAATGACCCACTAATTGAATTTTCTCGAACATGTGACCTAGACCAACAGTCTTCTCGTGCCCGGAAACCATTGGATGCAAAATTTAGTGTAAATTGAGCCGCTTTTTAGATCTTGATCCACAATGACCCAGAAATGACCCACTAATCGAATTTTCTCGGACATGCGACCTAGCCCAATGCTTTTATCGTGCTCGAAACTCGTAGGACACAAAATTTCATCAAAATCGTTAGAGCCGTTTTTTAGATAAAATTAATTTGACCCGCGTTGACCCAAAAATGACCCACTAATCGAAAATTCTCGAACATGTGACCCAGCCCAATTGACTTCTCATGCCCGAAAATGGTCGGATACAAAATTTCGTCAAAATCGTTTGAACCGTTTTTTAGATACAATTAGCTAGATCATGACCCAAAATGACCCAAAATGACCCAGTAATCGAATTTTCTCGAGCATGTGACCTAGCCCAATGGTTTTCTGGTGCCCCAAAAAGGTAGGATACGAAATTTCGTCAAAATCGTTAGAGCCGTTTTTAAGATAATTTTTGCATATATATATATATATATATATATATATATAACCACCTACAAGATTTGCTCGTATTAGAATATATGATAAGCTAGCAGATGGCGCTGCGATCTCATCGTTATCTTTTCAGCAACGTTGTACATTTATTGGATTCAATTTTTAGTACTATTTTGTAGCAGATTCCACACTATGTATTCTAGGTGCTGTAGCTCCAACATAACAATGCTTCAAAACGCTGTCTGTATTCATTCACTTCGCTGGGTTTTCAGCATACGGTGTAATGTAATAATTAGCACTCTAATAATTAAAATCAACTAAATAAGGTCTATTTATCTGTAGTCTGTTAAAATATAGGAAAAACACTCGAAAAAGAAAACTAAAGCTATTGTTTTTTTTTTTTTTTTTTTTTTTTTTTTTTGGGAATTACTGGAAATATTTTAAGTATTCTCAATTACCTGATGTTCACGAGATTAAGCGTATATAGAAAACCGAAATCACTGGATAGTCGTGAGGGAAGTAATATCAGATACATTTTCCAATTGTACAAACTTTAAAATACAATTAAAATATTACAAATGAAATATTACAAATGCTACTTCATAAAGTAACATAAATAACTGTTATCATAAAACAAATATTATGAATTAAAATAAGGAAAATTTAAGGAAAAAAATCTGTAATTACATATTTTTCAATTCCTACTATTAGTTCACACTCTCCCTGTATTTATATATCTTGTTCAAATTTTCAATCGTTAATAAAATACTTTTTATTCATCCACTGAAGTTCAAATACATTTTTTTAAAGTTGTAGTGGGTGACACTTGATGTTAATACAGTTTTTTCAAATATTAATTCATTAATTAAATTAAATTAATTAATTTTAGTTTTTGCATCATAAAAAGCGACTAAAAAAAAAGTAGCAACGCTTAAGACCGCGGAATATCTAGTCATGGCGTAGAGGTCGGGACGTCCAGTTTAGTATACGGAAGATTGCGGGTTCGATTCTCATCGTGGTAAGGTTTTGTTATTTACACAAAATATACTCAGAAATGTGAAAAAAGAAAAGGTTGTATATAAGTAAGAATTGACTTATTATTATTATTTTTATATTACTTGTTTACTTTTAGTCATAAATAAAAGTAACACAATTTTAAGACAAAAGTCAATGAAACGTTTTCGTTTTCTCTTTAATTGTAATTTGTTTGTAGCAAAATTTCAGATTTTATACAATAAAGCACCCGTGTTACATCTGCTCTCCTTCCTGTTTTCAAGCTATTTTTGTAGCCAAGAGGAATTACCATATGCAGGAAGGTAGGCATATTGGTAGGAGTCCCGCTGGATTTTGGAAACATTTCGATCTATTTTAAATGAATATTCTGACAAATTTATGCATTATTTAATAAAAATTTGCAATGTATTGAAATAATTTAATAGCATTTTAACCATTCATTAGACTTTTAATCATGTTTAAAGCTTTATATGATTGTTTATAACTTAAAACATTATAGATTTTCGACTGAAATTTTGAAATAAAGTCACCAGTACTCTTATGATGTGTATGTGTTCAACCAAGTGTGTTGTATAATCGAGCGTCGGATAATATGGAATCTACTATATATTTGAAAATAAGACTGAAACTTTTTCTATAATGAAAATATATCTCGGTATTTTAGACTACATCTTTAATATATTTTTTTCAAAATTCATATTAGCCTCGTCAGCATTTTTCATGTATGTGTCTTAGTGATATCCTTTTTCTCTAAAACTTTTCTTCCGATACATGGGGGTTAAAATATCACTACCTATTGGAGATGGGCGTTACGTTATTCTCTCAATAAAAAACTTTATCTTATTTTTTTTTACATAAGACAAGTAAGTAAAATGTGTGAAATAATTGTCCTTTTACGTGGTGCAGTTTGTTTATGATGATAAAATATACAGTAAATATTCAAGATGATGTTTTCTGCCACAATGACTTACATCTTTATCATACTAGTGTTGTACAAAATAAATAAATAAATAAATAAAATAAATAAAAATACGCACACTTTCAAACTTCCTTACACGTAGTTCACAATTAACCAAAGCTGTCACAAGCACATTATTTATCTTCATTATTGCTACTGTTTCTAGAATCGTCACAAGCACAGTTTTTATCTTCATATCATCTTCACTTCCAACGTTCCAACCATCATATTTGATATTCTTGTCACTTTTAAACTTTACAGAGCCTTAATTTCCTCCTTTCACAGATTTTTATACTTACTAATATTATTATGTTTTCAGCGTTGATAAATATTTTCAAACTTAGTTTTTAATGGTAGAAAGTATGTATTGCAAAATATACGAGAAACAATAAGAAAATTTAGGATGGAGATTTTTTCCTTTTTTTGTGAGTCAGGATTGTTACCATTTTTTTTTTCAAATTTCCAATTATACACGATACATATTATTTTTAATTTTTCACAAGGAAAAACAGGTGTGCATCGTACACAAGTGCGCACTATACATGAGTAAATACGCTAATAGAAGTTAGTATCAAGATATCCAAAACTCATCGGAAAATCCAATCAGTATTTTTTCATTTATAGTAATTAAGATATCAACAAAGTTAAATTAAAATGTATTATATATATTAAATTCACTTACTTTCTAGTTTAGACTTGTAAAATTGATAACCAAGTGATAAAATCTCGTTATGTTGAAAAGTTTTTTTTCCCAAAGCTTTTATACTTTACAAAGTTTCATATTCAAATAATTGCCGGATGATAACCTCTTTTCATTCCTTTTGGTTGTAAAGGTCATGAAATGACATCTTTTTCTCAACACATATTTTTGTATGACAAATTAACTTCCTGCATTTAAGAAGCTTAGAAAATATACGCATGAATGATTAGTCACAGTATATCTGTTATAAAAAGATAAAATTGATGTATTAAGATAAATAAAAAAATTAAATCAACAACTATGAAAGTAAATCAAAGGCAGTTTGAATTTTTTATTTATTTAAATATATATGTGTTAGAAGATAAATACATAAATCCATTAAATCTAAGTGGATTAATGAATATTCTGGCGATTAAATAATAAATTCAAGAAAACCTTGAATTTTAATGTCAATATCACTACATTAGAAAAATTGAAACAAAAGTTATTTTTCATACAAATATTCAAATTTCATTATACAGATAGTACCGTCTTAATAACTAGGTGAGCTAGGCTCATGCATCACTTTTTCAGGATTCCGGGATTAGCAAAATCAGTGTTATTAGTAAAAAGTAAAAATAAAATAAAATGAAGAAAATCACAATGATTAAATGAATATATCGAATAAATAACTGAAGCTTTTTTTTTAACGTTTGTTGGTATAACATTATAGCATTTTGTTCAATATCATAATTTGTATCACATAATAGCTAAAGTTTATGTCTATAGCAATAATTTCGCGTACGTCAATAAAATCTATTTAAAACACGAGCCTCCAATTTAGAAACAAGACATATTGTATGAGTTTCGACTGCATTCTATAAGTTGTATTCCATTGTATTTCAATTATATTTTATTTCCATTATATTTGTATTATGTATAAATTTCCTTTACACAGCATCCGGTTTATGTATATCTATATGAAATGGAACCACCTTCTTCGGCTTCGAAGCTCCGAAGGGGTATGTATTAAAAAAAATGTTTTAAAATGTCTAACCACGAACTAAAATATTGTCAGCATGTTAAATAACACATAAAAATAACTATAAATATACAAAATACTGAATTATTGTATCAACATGTATCTTCTATATTCTAATATCCTTCTTTTTCTTATGTGTTGATACCATTCATTGCATTTGCATTCGGGTCTTGCACCAAAGTACAAGGGACAGAACTTTCTCATCGACTTCTATGATTTGGAGATACATTTTGAAAATTGCAACCGTATAATTTGAAAATAGGTTTTATAATGTCTGGCACTGAAAAAAAAGTTTAGCAATGTGTTAAAGGATAACTATAAATATAACTATAATTACTTAAAATGCTACATTTTTGTATCAATACCTACCTTAGATATTTTAATGCTATTCTTTGTGTTTTGTGTTGATCCGTTCATCCCATTTGCTAGCGGCTCTTGCAGGTATAAAGGGACAGAACTTCCGTCTTCAATTTCGATGATTCTAAGGAACATAAATTAAAAAAGTATTTTTGTAATGCCTAGTTCTAAAAAAAAACAAAAAAACAAAAAACAAGCTAACCAGCGTGTTAAATCATCATCATAATAATAATTAAAATAACTATAATTATTTAAAATAAAATAAATTTTTGTATCAACATCTAACTCAAATATTTTAATGCTCTTCTTTCTGTTCTGTGTTGATCAAGTTCATTCCATTTGCGTTCGGCGCTTGCATATAAAGGACAGAAATTCCTTCTTCGAATTAGATGATTCAAAGGGTATATATTTAAAAAATTCATTTTATAATGTCTAGCCCTGAAATAAAAATTTAACAACGTGTTAAATAATAATAATAATAATAATAATAAATAACTATAATTACTTAAAATAATAAACTATTGTATAAATGCAAACCTCCAATATTACAATGCTCTTCTTTTTTTTTTATGTGTTGATCCCTTTCATATTCTTTACATTCGGATATTGCATCGACAAGAAGCAGAATTTCCTTCTCTAACTTCGATGATTCGGATGGATATACATTTAAAAAATTCCTTTTATAATGTCTAGCCATGAAATAAAATTTTAACAACGTGTTAAATAATAATAATAATAAAAATAAATAAGTATAATTACTTAAAACAATAAACTATTGTTTAAATGCCTATCTCCAATATTCTAATGCTCTTCTTTTTTTTATGTGTTGATCCTATTCATCTCCTTTACATTCGGATATTGCATCAACAAGAGGCAGAACTTCCCCCTCTGACTTCGATGATTTGGAGGGATATACATTTTAAAAAATCATTTTATAATATCTAGCCCTGAAATAAAATTTTAACAATTATTTAAAAAAAAGGGTTAAATAATAATAATAATAAAAATAAATAACTATAATTACTTAAAATGATAAACTATTGTATAAATGCCTACCTCCAATATTCTAATGCTCTTCTTTTTTTTATGTGTTGATCCCGTTCATCTCCTTTACATTCGGATATTGCATCGAAGAGAGGCAGAACTTCCTTCTCTGACTTCGATGATTCGGAGGGATATACATTTTAAAAATTCATTTTATAATGTCTAGCCCTGAAATAAAATTTTAACAACGTGTTAAATAATAATAATAATAAAAATAAATAATTATAATTACTTAAAATAATAAACTATTGTATAAATTCCTACCTCCAATATTCTAATGATCTTCTTTATTTTTATGTGTTGATCTCATTCATCTCCTCTGCATTTGGATATTGCATCTACAAGAGGCAGAACTTCCTTCTCTGACTTCGATGATTCGGAGAGATATACATTTAAAAAATTCATTTTATAATGTCTAGCCCTGAAATAAAATTTTAACAATGTGTTAAATAATAATAATACTACTAATAATAATAATAATAAAATAATAATAAATAACTATAATTTCTTAAAATGATAAACTATTGTATAAATTCCTACCTCCAATATTCTAATGCTCTTCTTTATTTTTATGTGTTGATCTCATTCATCTCCTCTGCATTTGGATATTGCATCTACAAGAGGCAGAACTTCCTTCTCTGACTTCGATGATTCGGAGAGATATACATTTAAAAAATTCATTTTATAATGTCTAGCCCTGAAATAAAATTTTAACAATGTGTTAAATAATAATAATAATAATAATAATAATAATAATAAAATAATAATAAATAACTATAATTTCTTAAAATGATAAACTATTGTATAAATTCCTACCTCCAATATTATAATACTCTTCTTTATTTTTATGTGTTGATCTCATTCATCTCCTCTGCATTTGGATATTGCATCTACAAGAGGCAGAACTTCCTTCTCTGACTTCGATGATTCGGAGAGATATACATTTAAAAAAATTCATTTTATAATGTCTAGCCCTGAAATAAAATTTTAACAATGTGTTAAATAATAATAATAATAATAATAATAATAATAATAATAATAATAATAAAATAATAATAAATAACTATAATTTCTTAAAATGATAAACTATTGTATAAATTCCTACCTCCAATATTCTAATACTCTTCTTTATTTTTATGTGTTGATCTCATTCATCTCCTCTGCATTTGGATATTGCATCTACAAGAGGCAGAACTTCCTTCTCTGACTTCGATGATTCGGAGAGATATACATTTAAAAAAATTCATTTTATAATGTCTAGCCCTGAAATAAAATTTTAACAATGTGTTAAATAATAATAATAATAATAATAATAATAATAATAATAATAATAATAATAATAATAAAATAATAATAAATAACTATAATTTCTTAAAATGATAAACTATTGTATAAATTCCTACCTCCAATATTCTAATGCTCTTCTTTATTTTTATGTGTTGATCTCATTCATCTCCTCTGCATTTGGATATTGCATCGACAAGAGGCAGAACTTCCTTCTCTGACTTCGAAGATTCGGAGAGATATACATTTAAAAAATTCATTTTATAATGTCTAGCCCTAAAATAAAATTTTAACAATGTGTTAAATAATAATAATAATAATAATAATAATAATAATAATAATAATAATAATAATAATAATAATAATAATAAATAACTATAATTACTTAAAATGATAAACTATTGTATAAATGCCTACCTCCAATATTCTAATGCTCTTCTTTTTTTTATGTGTTGATCCCATTCATCTCCTCTGCATTTGGATATTGCATCGACAAGATACAGAACTTCCTTCTCTGACTTCGATGATTCGGAGGGATATACATTTTAAAAATTCATTTTATAATGTCTAGCCCTGAAATAAAATTTTAACAACGTGTTAAATAATAACAATAATAAAAATAAATAACTATAATTACTTAAAATAATAAATTATTGTATAAATGTCTACCTCCAATATTCTAATGCTCTTCTTTTTTTTATGTGTTGATCCCATTCATCTCCTCTGTATTTTGATATTGCATCGACAAGAGGCATTACTTCCTTCTCTGACTTCGATGATTCGGAAGGATATACATTTTAAAAATTCCTTTTATAATGTCTAGCCCTGAAATAAAATTTTAACAATGTGTTAAATAATAATAATAATAATAAAAAGAAATAACTCTAATTACTTAAAATAATAAACTATTCTATAAATGCCTACCTCCAATATTCTAATGCTCTTCTTTTTTTTTATGTGTTGATCTCATTCATCTCCTCTGCATTTGGATATTGCATCGACAAGAGGCAGAACTTCCTTCTCTGACTTCGATGATTAAGAGAGATATACATTTTAAAAATTCATTTTATAATGTCTAGCTCTGAAATAAAATTTTAACAATGTGTTAAATAATAATAGTAATAATAATAATAATAATAATAATAATAATAATAATAATAATAATAATAATAATAATAATATTAATAATAAATAAATTTAATTACTTAAAATGATAAACTATTGTATAAATGCCTACCTCCAATATTCTAATGCTCTTCTTTTTTTATGTGTTGATCCCATTCATCTCCTCTGCATTTGGATATTGCATCGACAAGAGGCAGAACTTCCTTCTCTGACTTCGATGATTCGGAGAGATATACATTTTAAAATTCATTTTATAATGTCTAGCCCTGAAATAAAATTTTAACAATGTGTTAAATAATAATAATAATAATAATAATAATAATAATAATAATAATAAATAACTATAATTACTTAAAATGATAAACTATTGTATAAATGCCTACCTCCAATATTCTAATGATCTTCTTTTTTTTATGTGTTGATCCCATTCATCTCCTCTGCATTTGGATATTGCATCGACAAGAGACAGAACTTCCTTCTCTGACTTCGATGATTCGGAGGGATATACATTTTAAAAATTCATTTTATAATGTCTAGCCCTGAAATAAAATTTTAACAACGTGTTAAATAATAACAATAATAAAAATAAATAACTATAATTACTTAAAATAATAAACTATTGTATAAATGCCTACCTCCAATATTCTAATGCTCTTCTTTTTTTATGTGTTGATCCCATTCATATCCTCTGTATTTTGATATTGCATCGACAAGAGGTATTACTTCCTTCTCTGACTTCGATGATTCGGAGGGATATACATTTTAAAAATTCCTTTTATAATGTCTAGCCCTGAAATAAAATTTTAACGACGTGACAAATAATAATAATAACAGAAATAAATAACTATAATTACTTAAAATAATAAACTATTGTATAAATGCCTACCTCCGATATTCTAAGGCTCTTCTTTTTTTATGTGTTGATCCCTTTCATTTCCTTTACATTCGAATATTGCATCGACAAGAGGCAGAACTTCCTTCTCTGACTTCAATGATTAGGAGGGATATACATTTTAAAAATTCATTTTATAATGTTTAGCCCTGAAATAAAATTTTAATAATGTGTTAAATAATAATAATAATAATAATAATAATAATAATAATTACACTAATAATAGTAAATAGCTATAATGTCTTAAAATACTAAATTATTCTATCAACACTTACCTCCAATTTTCCACTGTTTTTCTTTTTTTTATGTGTTGATACCATTCATACCCTTTGCATTCGGATTTTGGATCTATAAGGGGCAGAATGTCCTTCCCTGACTTCGATGATAATTATAATAATAATAATGATAATAATAATAATAAATATAATTACTTAAAATACTAAATTATTGTTCCAATGCCTACCTCCGATATTTAATGCTCTTCTCTTTTTTATGTGTTGATCCCATTCATCTCATTTGCATTCGTATTTTACATCTACAAGGGGCATAAATTCCTTGCCCTGGAATAAAATTTTAGCAGTAATAATAATAATAATAATAATAATAATTATAATTACTTTAAATTCTCAATTATGGTATGAACACATACCTCCGATATTTTAATGTTTTTTTTTTCTTTTATGTGTTGATCTCATTAGTCGCCATTGCATTCAGATATTGCATCTACAAGGGGCAGAATGTCCTTCTCTGACTTCGATGATTCGAAGGGATATACATTAAAAAAATTCCTTTTATAATGTCTAGCCCTGAAATAAAATTTTAACAATGTGTTAACTAATAATAATAATAATAATAATAATAATAATAATAATAATAAACAGCTATAATGTCTTAAAATACTAAATTATTGTATCAGCACCTACCTCCGATTTTCTGTTTTTCGATTTGATGTTTTTATTTCTTTTATGTGTTGATCCCATTCATTTCCTTTGCATTCGGATTTTTGATCTATAAGGGCCAGAATGCCCTTCTCTGACTTCGATGATTCGGAAGGATATACATTTAATAAATTCGTTTTATAAGGTTTAGCCCTGAAATAAGATTTTAGAAATGTGTTGAACGGTAACATTGATGATAATAATAATAAATATCGATGATTATTTTAAATACTAAATTATTGTTCCAGCGCCTACCTCCGATATTTTATGCTTTTCTTTCTTTTAAGTGTTGATCCCACTCATCTCCTTTGTATTCGGTTATTGCATCTACAAGGGGCTAATATTCCTTGCCCTGAAATAAAATTTTAGTAATAATAATAGTAATAATAATAATCTTATAATAAATCCCAGTATAAGGATTCATGTCCGAACCCATCCAAACAATGAATGAAAACAAGGAATTACTTTCCATTATTACAGAGAAAAGAGAAATGATAAAACATATTCAAACACGTGGATTTTTTGGACATTTTTTAATTTTCAGATTAAATTTCCATACACATATTTCTACACGTGTATTTTGTAAATTTAAAAGTTTTTTTTTTTACGAAGATAGTTTCCCTTTCGAAAACGGTTTCGAAAGTAAAAGTATCTTCGTAAAAAAAATCCACAAAGAAAATCGAAAAAATAATCAACGGCGGAAATAGAGATTGATCTCTGCTATCTAATGGAAAAAAATCGTTTATATTGAAATGCAAACGAGATATTAGAAAAAAAATGCCCCATAGGATTAACATTAGTGAGCGTGTGTTTTCGCGGGAGGAGAGAGGACCCTTATATAGGGGTTAAATTTGCCTCTTTCGGGCAAATTGGAAACATTGATTCTCATATTTCTAATTTAGTGTAGTTTTAATTTATTATTGAGATAGACTAATTTTAAAGAAACTTTTTGCTATATATTTCTTTTTCCGAGCATGAATCGCTGAGTATGACATAAATACAGGACAGATATGACGTATATATGACATATTAGACGTAAATATTACGTAAATATGATGCATATGTAATCTTGGCGAAGTCATACCTGCTACCTTGGCGCAATCGCAAATGTGGGGACCGCTATAACAAATAAGTACCCAATGAAGTTTGGACAATATGTCAAAAACAATTAATAAAACACGATACTTTTATTTCTTACTAATTACTAATGAGCATTTAAAAGTTATATTTAAAAATGTATTCACTTTTAAAGTCTACCCTTTATAATTTTTTTTTAAAATGCAACAGTAGGGTAGATGTGCCAGTAATGGACACTCTTAAGGAATTTCTTTAAAAATTATTTTTTAATTAATAGTTATAATTGTTATATTCCACATTTATTAATATTATATTAATCTACCAACAATATTTAACCCTGCTCATAGTCACATTTCCCAATGTGAATATAAATTTAATTGTAAATATAGTATTTTAAGTACTTAGATTAAAGAAATTAAAGCAGCAGCATTATTAATTAGTCGAGGTGGACTTTAAAGAACTTTAATTTACATACTATCACAAACACGTACATCGAACACAATACAACTTACAGATACATTTTACACATAACATTAAACAAACTTTTTTACCGGTAATTAACAGAATTTCCGCAGTGGTGCTGCCATCTATTACTTACATTTGTAACTAAACATCACACACTCTCCCCTCCTTATTTTTGAACTTACATGGAGCTTTTCTTTTCCTGGTGGATCTTCTAGGTACCTGTAGGGAAGAAGAAGAATTAGTATTTAAAGTATCTGTAGCATGATCACTAGAAGTATTGGACACCATGGGTTTTGGAGCTGAAGGTATCCCTTTAGAGTCTACTGGAGCCGGACTTGGAGTATTTGGGAGGACACAGTCATCTGGTTTAGGATTTGGAGTAGATGGAACAACAGAGTCATCTGGTTGAGGATTTGGAGCAGATGAGACAACTGAGTCAGCTGGTCGAGGATCTGGAGTACTAGGAGGCATTAGCTGAGAATCATGTTGATTAACAACTGCATTATCACTTTTGTGACTTTCTGTACCACTCTCTTCAGAATTTGAATCATTAGTTAGATGTATCTTCGAACCGACATTAGTTATCTGATCAACATGCCTTTTCCAAATATTCGAACCAACTTGAATTCTATAATGCACGTGTAATGCCCTCTCTTGCAATAATGCGACCAATTTTCCACTTGGATTCTGGAGTATAATTTCTTACAGCCACTTTCTGGTTAATTTGAAATTCGTTTACTTTAGAATTGGCCTTTCTCGCATCTTGTTTATCATGCACAAAATTTGTAACGCTTGGAATTATCAAATCTATTTTCGTTCTTATATTTCTCTTTCGAAATAGAGATGCAGGACTTTCCCCCGTAGTAACATGAGGCATCTTTCTATATTGTAAAAGAAAGTTATTTATTTTCATCTGTAAAGTACCAGATTCTGAAGATAAGGCTTTTAACCCTTTTTTAAGAATCTGCACATATCTCTCTGCCTGACCATTTGTAGCTGGATGGTATGGAGCACTAAACCTATGTTTAACCCCATGATTCTTCAAAAATCTCTCAAATTCTTCAGAAGTAAATTGTTTTGTGTTATCAGATACCAGAGATATAGGATACCCGTATCTGGCAAAAAGAGAAGAAAGACAAGTAATTGTATGTTCTGACGTTGTATTAGGGACAATAAAAACTTCAGGCCATTTGCTATGAGCATGAACCACAAGCAAAAGCATTTTACCCATCACAGGACCAAAATAATCTATGTGAATTCTTTGCCATGGAGCTGTAGGCCATTCCCAATGATGAGTATCTACCTTAGGAGGATTATTTTTTAAATTGACACAAGTAGTGCAATTTCGTGCAAGATCTTCAATATCTTGGTCAATTCCTGGCCACCAAACAAAACTGCGATCTAAGGACTTCATTTTCACTATACCAAAATGTCCATAGTGCAAATCACGTAAAATTTGTTTACGGTGAACTTCTGTGATAATTACTCTACATCCTTTTAAAATACAACTATGTTGAAGAGTAAATTCTTCTTGTTTGCCACCAAAAAGTAAATTTTTAGGAATTGGAGAACCAGAAATTAGATGATGAAAAAGTTGACGTAATAAAGGATAAGATTTTGTAGCTACAGCAATTGATTTGGCGTTTAAAGGCAATGTAGAAATTTGGTTAATTTGAAAAAATTCAGATTCATCAATTACATTACTTGAATTTAATTGTGGGGGTAAATCTTCACTACGTAATGGAAGTCGTGAAAGAGCATCGACATTTCCATGTTCGGATGTTTTCTTATAGCGAATATCATATTTAAACGCTTGTAAGTATAATGCATATCTTTGCATCCGAGCAGCTGAAAGGACAGGAATACTTTTATTTGGAGAAAATATGGACACAAGTGGTTTGCTATCTGTAAATAAAGTAAACCTATTACCATATAAATATTGAAAAAATTTCTTTACTCCAAAAATAATAGCTAGTGCTTCCTTATCCACCTGGCTATATATATTTTTTCTGCATTCGTAAGCGTTCTGGACACAAAACCAATTGGTTTTTCCACGTTATCTCGCATCACATACGAAAGAACTGCAGAGATACCATATGGAGAAGCATCTGTTGCTAACACTAAAGGAAATCTCATCAAAAAGTCACCTGTAAAAAATGCAGCCAAGTCTCGTAACTCATTTACCGTAAAAAGTACTGAGATCGTATAAAGCCAAGTTTAATTATCTTATTAACTCTGAAATTTTCATTCACAAATCACTCCTAGTCTCTACATCTTTAGTTAATTATTATTTTGTGACTTGGCAATTACGCAGCACAGGAAAGTTATTACACCTTACTATGTCATGGGATGGGATGGGATAATTTAACTAAAGCAAATTATATACGGACAGGGAAGCTATTACACCTTAATATGTTATAGTACTATTTGATTAAGACTAACTATATACATTACATTCTCGTGCTACGTAATTGCCAAGTCACAAAATAATAATTAACTAAAGATGTAGAAACTAGGAGTGATTTGTGAATGAAAATTTCAGAGTTAATAAGATAATTAAACTTGGCTTTATACGATCTCAGTACTTTTTACGGTAAATGAGTTACGAGACTTGGCTGCATTTTTTACAGGTGACTTTTTGATGAGATTTCACTTCTTTTTGTAAGTAATCCTCCTTTTCTTGATTTTGGGCTCTTTTTGGAGATCATCCACTGATTTTCGAAGAAGTTACCTTAAAGAAATTTCAGGTAACTAGGCAAGCACTAAGTTATGGGAGAGGGGAGTCAAAAGTACTCTCAATTGCTTCCAGGAAAGATGCTATCCATCTGAGATATTACTTGCAGCCTAGATACTTGATATTTAGCACAAAAGTACTGTTTAGGATAAAAAGAAAGCTAAAATTAAAATTCCCGGAAATTTTCAATAAAACAAACTCTTTTCGATTTTTCGAAGTTTTTTTTTTCGTTTTTTTTTTTTTTTTTTTGTCTCTTTTTCCGGCTTTTTAAATTCTTCCTTACTTTGTATCCTAAACCCACCCTACCTTTCTGCCAAATGTCAAGCTGGTAGGACTACAAAATCGAATTATTTCCAAACCTTCGACTTTTTATAAATTTATTGATTTTTCGATTTTACTTCTAAGTTTCCTGATTGTAATGCCAATATAGTATTTCTTTGATCCGTCTTCTTAGGATCATTTAGGTTCAATTTAAAGATAAATCAAGGTAATCTTAGAGTCACCATGATTTTATTTAGAAAGGACTATCAAGCCGTAACCAGCCAGTAATGTCGGGAGGAGAGAGGGAGCTGTGAAGATTTTTTTGGTGCTAACATCATTTAACAATCCATATTTCATATGCAAATTAAATAGAGTATAACCTGTGAAAGAAAACAAACATGTCTATAAAGAAACCGCTCATAACGCAGCCGGTCTATAGCGGAACTTTTCTATACCGAAATTCGTAAAAAAAAAGAAAAAAGGCATAATCCGGGGAAAAAAACATAAAACAATTAGAGGCGGTGTACTAGCTAATAGGACAATTACCTTAAAACTCATGTTTCTAGAACTACAAAGTCGAATTGTTTTCAAATTTTCGATTTTTTACAGATATTTCGATATTTCAATTTTATTTTCGAATTTTACAAATTTTTAAAAGTTTCTTTTTTGAATCGTAAATACTACCTTTACACTACATTTTCAGTCTCTACGACTGCAAGATCGAATTATTTTCAATTTTTAATTTTTTTCGATTTTTTTTCGAATTTTCCAGATTTTTTAATTTTTTCTTTCTTTGTGTTCTTTATTCCATATTTCAAGTTTCTAGCGCTACAAAATCGAATTATTTTCAAATTTTCGATCTTTTTCGACTTTTTTTAAATTTTATTTTCGAATTTATTGTGTTTTAATTTTTCACTTTTCTCTATAACACTACCTTTACGCTGAATTTTTAGTTTTTAAAGCTACAAGATCAATTATTTTTCAATTTTTCGAATTTTCCAGATTTTTTTTAATTTTTCCCTTTTTTTTCTATCCTAAATACTACCTTTATTCCAAATTTCCAGTTTTTAGCTCTAAAAAATCGATTTTTTTTTTCAAATTTTCGTTTTTTTCGATTTTTTCGATTTTTTAATTTTATTTTCGCTTTTTGTTGTGTTTTTAATTTTTTTTTTTCTCAATCCCTTTACACAAATTTTCTGTTTCGAAGACTACGAGACCGAATTATTTTCAATTTCTCATTTTTTTTTTCGAATTTTGCGGATTTTTTCTTTCGAATTTTTCGTGTTTTTAATTTTTTTCTTAAATAGCATCCTAAATCTTACCTTTATTCCAAATTTCAAGTTTCTAGCGCTATAAAATCGGATTATTTTCAAATTTTCCTTATTTTTCAATTTTTTCAATTTTATTTTCGAATTTTATTGTATTTTTCATTTTACCTTATTCCGAAACCTAAACACTATCTTTACGCCGAATTTTAAGTTTCTAAGGCTAAAAGATCAAATTATTTTAAATTTTTCAGACTTTTTCGAATTTTTGAATTTTCCGGATTTTTGAATTTTTCCTTATTTTGTATCCTAAATACTACCTTTATTCCTAATTTGGAGTTTCTAGCGCAACAAAATCGGATTGTCTTCAAATTTTCGGTTTTTTTCAATTTCTTCGATTTTTTCAATTTTGCTTTCGATTTTTTTGGTGTTTTTGATGTTTTCTTTTTCTGGATGTTAAACACTACCTTCACACCAAATCTTAAGTTTCCAAGACTACAAGATCGTATTATTTTCAATTTTCAATTTTGATGGAATTTGTTAAATTTTCGAATGCTTTTTTTTTCGAATTTTCTGGATTTTATAATTTTTTATTTCTTTGTATCCTAAACACCACCTTCATTCCAAATTTCAAGTTTCTAGGCCTACGAGATCTACCCAATCTTTTTGATGACGCGTGAACGAGCGAGTAAGAAGTGACAAAAAATCGAATGTTTGAGTTCATATATCGCCTGAACTAGAAAAGACAGAAAGTTGTAATTTTAAATTTTGGTCCTGTGGGCCAAATACTCTCTATAATTGAAGTTTAAAATTTTTGGGATACTCCAGGGCGGAGATATGGGGGGGGCGTCAAAAGTGCCCTGAGTTGCATCCAGAAAAGGATGCTTAGGGATGTGCTCTCTCGACTTGGCGGAGCACTGCCGTGCCTCCAGATACAAAATTAAAAATTCAGGAAAATTCCAACAAATCAATCTAATTTCAATTTTTTTCGAATTTTTCGAATTTTTGAATGTTTTTTTTTCAAATTTTCTGGATTTGTTTAATTTTTTCTTTTTTGTATCCTAAATACTACCTTTATTCAAAATTTCAAGTTTTTAGCGCTACAAAATCGAATTATTTCAAATTTTCGATGTTTTTCGATTTTTCCGATTTTTAAATTTTATTTTCGATTTTTATTGTGTTTTTAATTTTTCCTTATTCTGAATTCCAAACACTACCTTTACGCCGAATTTTAAGTTTCTAAGGTTAAAAAATCAATATTTTTCATTTTTTCAATTTTTTTCGAATTTTTCGAATTTTTGAATTTTGTTTTTCGATTTTTCTGGATTTTTTCAATTTCTTCTTTTTTTGTATCCTAGATACTACCTTTATTCCAATTTTGAAGTTTCTAGCGCAACAAAATCGGACTGTCTTCCAATTTTCGTTTTTTTTTTCAATTTTTTCGATTTTTTCAATTTTGCTTTCGATTTTTTTTGTGTTTTTGATGTTTTCTTTTTCTGTATGCTAAATACTACCTTCACACCAAATTTTAAGTTTCTAAGACTACAAGATCGTATTATTTTCGATTTTCAATTTTGATGGAATTCGTTGAATTTTCGAATGTTTTTCTTTCGAATTTTCCGGATTTTATAATTTTTCCTTTCTTTGTATCCTAAACACTACCCTTTTTCCAAATGTCAACTTTCTAGGGCT
The DNA here is from genome assembly GCA_963931845.1 of Maratus michaelseni. Classification (NCBI taxonomy): domain Eukaryota; kingdom Metazoa; phylum Arthropoda; class Arachnida; order Araneae; family Salticidae; genus Maratus; species Maratus michaelseni. Next base: position 257,485,678 of record OZ007588.1, on the reverse strand, counting down.
ACGGAATCTACCTAATCTTTTTGATGACGCGTGAATGAGTGAGTGAGTGAGTGACAAAAAATCGAATGTTTGAGTTCATATATCGTCTGAACTAGAAAAGACAGAAAGTTGTAATTTTAAATTTTGGTCTTATTTGCCACATTCTCTAGAAAAACGAAGTTCCAGACTTTTGGGAAACTTTAGCGCAGAGATATGGGGGGGTCAAAAGTGCCCTGAATTGCTTCCAGAAAAGTATGCTTACGGCTGTCCTCTCTCGACTTGGCGGAGGCACTGCCGTGCCTCCAGATCTTGCCAAGGCTGTGGTTTTCCTATTAGACTTAATGTTAGCTATATGCTCCATTTTTCTGCAACTAAATTTCCTCATGCCAATATAGTAATTCATTGATCCGTTTTCTTAGGATCGTTTATGTTCAATTTAGAGATAAATCAAGAGAATCTTAGAATCACCATGATTTTATTTATAAAGGACTATCAAGCCATAACCAACCAGTAATGTCGGGAGGGAGGGAGAAATGTGAAAATTTTTGTGCGAACAACATCTTTTAACAACAAATATTTCATATATAAATTAAATAGAGTAAAGCCTGTGAAAGAAAATGAAACTGTCTATAAAAAAAAAGGGTCTATAACGTAGCCAGTCTATAGCGGAACTTTTCTATTACAAAATTCGTAAACAAAAGAAAAGCATAATCCGGGGAAAATAACACAAAACAATAACGGAAGGTGTACTAGCTAATAGGACAATTATCTTAAAATCTATCTAAAACAAACTATCCCCATCCTGTGGGATTTGTTTTTCAATGTTTTACTTGATTTAATGCAAAACATAGATTGCATCCGACAACTCATAAAAAAGTCCTCCGGCCTGTACCGGCAGGAAAAGGTAGCTTTCCTATATCTTCGTTTTAAAATTTTAGCTAATGTTACTCGAAAACAGCAAGTTAAAATGCAAAGAAACCGTTTACAAAAGATTCGTTTACACTGAATTTGAATAAGAAATTCGCCAAATTATTGAGCTATAGCCAAGTTGGCTTCATTTATGAAAACTTATTTTTGTCGCCAAATTTGGCGAGATTTCGCCAATTGTCGCCAAGTTTGGCGAGAATTTGGCGCTAATGGATATGAATATATAGTTTTATGCGTATGATTGGGAAAATGATTACAACAATGAAAGAAAATAATTTGCGAGAAATCCCGTTCACTAAAACTTATAAATTTGTATTAAAATCATTAAAATTACAGACATTACAATACACTTTCATAAAACATTAAAAACATATTAAAATTGGACGTTTCGGATTTACATGGAAAATCCCTCTTCAACAACAACATTTCACTTAGCGTAAATCATAGTTCAAAAATATCAACAAATAGAAAATGCAACGTATCAAAATTTCGAAGTCAAAGTTACAGTTATACACGGATACAGTTATACAGTTATACACGGAGTATTCATTCGGGATTGCACCTGCTTGACCATTATTGACCATAAATTTATCGTTGTTTTTTTGTAATGTGCTGTTTTGTTTCAAAATGTCAGCCACCCTAGAATTTCAAACTGCTCTATCTCAGCCAATTTTTACGATAGAGGTAAAACAAAAAATGCTCTGGAATCCTTGTATCAAGTCCTAACACCTAATTAAAAAATAAACTTGATTTTTTAACTTTTTTGTATATTTATTTTAGTTTTAAAATTTTCCGTGGCCGCCATCTTGAAACAAGATGGCGGACCAAGCTGGCCAACGAACTCGGTCGAGGCATTGGTGAGCTTAATACACACAATTAGTTTCATCCAAATTAATTTATAAATACGAGCGTTATCGTATCAAATTATTTTCATTTTTTCAATTTTTTTCGAATTTTTTTATTTTTTTTTCGAATTTTCTTGATTTTTTTAATTTTTCTTTTTCTGTATCCTAAATACTACCTTTATTCCTAATTTGAATTTTCTAGCGCAACAAAATCGGATTGTCTTCAAATTTTCGGCTTTTTTCAATTTCTTCGATTTTTTTCAATTTTGCTTTCGATTTTTTTGGTGTTTTTGATGTTTTCTTTTTCTGGATGTTAAACACTACCTTCACACCAAATCTTAAGTTTCCAAGACTACAAGATCGTATTATTTTCAATTTTCAATTTTGATGGAATTTGTTGAATTTTCGAATGTTTTTTTTTTCGAATTTTCTGGATTTTATAATTTTTCCTTTCTTTGTATCCTAAACACTACCTTTTTTCCAAATGTCAAGTTTCTGGGGCTACGGGATCTAACCAATCTTTTTGATGACGCGTGAACGAGTGAGTAAGAAGTGACAAAAAATCGAATGTTTGAGTTCATATATCGCCTGAACTAGAAAAGACAGAAAGTTGTAATTTTAAATTTTGGTCCTGTGGGCCAAATACTCTCTATAATTGAAGTTTAAAATTTTTGGGATACTCCAGCGCGGAGATATGGGGGGATCAAAAGTGACCTGAGTTGCTTCCAGAAAAGTATGCTTACGGCTGTCCTCTCTCGACTTGGCGGAGGCACTGCCGTGCCTCCAGATTTAGGCTTGAAATGAGTAAGAACTCTTTCTGAAATAATTTCATTTTTTATATTTCTAAATGCTTGTTCACAAACAGGAGACCAAATAAATTTTACATTCTTTTTGAGTAAGTGATTTAAAGGATGAGCAATTGTAGATAAATTTGGTACAAATTTAGAATAATATGTGACTAAGCCTAAAAAAGCTTTAACTTGTGACACATTAATTGGTCTAGGAGCATTGACAATAGCCTCAATTTTATCTTGCGTTTTATGAATACCTTGCTTATCAATTTTATTACCACAATATGTAATATGGTCAGCCAGAAAAATTGATTTATCTTTATTTATCCTAATATTATATTCACGTAATCTTTCTAAGACTTGTTTTAGTCTTTTTAAATGAATTTCATCAGTTTCCCCTGTAACACCAATATCATCAATGAACACAGTGACACCATCAATACCACTTAATATTTGTTCAATCGATCTTTGCCAAATTGCTGGAGAGCTAGTAAGACCCATTGGTAACTTTAAAAATTGAAATAAGCCCTTCGGAGTATTTATAGTTAAAAATTCCTGTGATTTTTCGTCTACAGGTAACTGAAGATAAGCTTGATTTAAATCTATTTTCGTAAAATGTAAACCACCACCTAAAGTAGCTAACATGTCCTCTACCCTAGTTAAAGGATATTTTTCCACCTTCAAAAATTTATTTACTGTAACATTAAAATCTCCGCATAACCGAATTTTACCATTTGGTTTTACCACTGGAACTATAGGAGTTGCCCACTTACTACTGGTGACAGGTTTAATAATACCCTCATCCTGTAACCTTTGGATTTCATCATTTACTGCATTACGTAGAGCATACGTGACTGTTCTAGCCTTACAAAATATGGGCGTAGAACCTTTTTCTAGATGAAGTTCTGCTTTCAAACCTTTTATTTCCACTACTTTATCCGAAAATAAATCAGAAAAATCATTTAATAATGTTTTCAATTGATCCGTAGAATTTGCAATTTCATTTACATACACAGATTTAAAGTTAGTAGGAAACAAATTAAATGCAGCTACCCAGTCTCTGCCAAATAAAAGCGGGAAATTATCTTCTTTAATCAAATACAATTTAAGATTTTTAGTAATATTTGCATAAGAAACGTCTACTGTTACATACCCCACAGGTGTAAACACCTCACCCGTTGCAGTTCTCAACTGAACGTCTGGCGGAAAAATTTTATTATTCGGAAAAATTCTCCGAAAACGATTTACAGGTACCGCAGAAATTCCTGAGCCCTTGTCTACCTCCATTTCAGCTTTAGCTTTATTTTCAATTAAAACCCACACTTTTATAGGAGTAGAACTCTTATCATGACTCACGGATAAAATATCAACCGTCTGCAATACATTTGTTTGTTTCTGAGAACTACTTTTACATACTTTACCAAGGTGACCTCTTTTTTTATAAATTTTACAAATAGTGTTGATATGCTTACACTTATTGGCAAGATGAGAAGAATTTCCACATCTATAACATTGTAATTTATTTTTATTTACTTCAAAATTTCCCTTATTTACACTGTTTATTTTCGGTTTCTGGAAATTATTTGAAATTTTATTCGGCTGAACATTTTTAGAATATGCCAATTTATTAAAATTTACATTTTTGTTTTTCAATTCAGAAATATCATGTTCGTTATTTTGCAAAATAATTGCTTTTTCAATAGCTTTCTCAAAAGATAAATCATCTATTTGTGAAAGTAATTTACTTTGGATACTTTCATTTTTTAAACCTCGTAAAAATTGTTCTAACAAATTTTCATTAAGTGTTTCACCAGCAAACGCACAGAATGTAGTTAACTTCTTTAATTTTGAAACAAAATCTTGTATCGATTCGTTTTCATTTTGATAAGAATTACGGAATTTAATTCTAGAATAAAATTTATTAGGGGCGGGGCTTAAGTGCTTTAACAGAATATCAACTATTTCCTCATATTTCAGTGCTTCAGGATTTTTCGGAAATGTTAAATCTGACAGCAAATTATACAATTTAGTCCCCATACATGAGATAATTGCAGGTACCTTTTTTTTTCCTCAACATCATGTAATAAAAAACTCTGTTCCAACCTCTTAACATATGATTGGAACGTTTCAATTGAATCGTTAAATTCTTTAAAATTAGCAAACATTATGAACTTTTATTTATTGCAGAGAAGAAAAAAAAATGTCAGCACTTACCACCCTCGAAATGATGTGCGCATTCAAAATATTAGTACAGCATATTCTCTTGTAGATGCAAAACACGAAATGTCGCCATTTTGCGAATCATTTGGAATTTCTTTTCAATTGAATTCCGGTAAGAAACTTGATTTTCTCGTCGCCATTATATAGTATTTTAAGTACTTATATTAAAGAAATTAAAGCAGTTGCATTATTAATTAGTCGAGGTGGACTTTAAAGAACTTTAATTTACATACTATCACAAACACGTACATCGAACACAATACAAGTTACAGATACATTTTACACATAACATTAAACAAACTTTTTTACCGGTAATTAACAGAATTTCCGCAGTGGTGCTGCCATTTATTACTTACATTTGTAACTAAACATCACAGTAAATAACAGAAATAAATCAAAACACCCTAAATTCCAGTAATGGACACCCCACAAAAAGTAATAGATAATTGATAGTATGATTGTATTTAAAACTAGAATTTAAAGAAAGCATATTAATGAAATAAATAAAAAAGAAAACTGCCCAGTTAAACTGAGGGCATTGAGCTCACAGGCTATTCCCACTAATTGTATATTATGCTATTTTTTCAAAGAATAATGCCACTCGAAAAATAAAGAAATCAACAATATATTGAGGGGGGGGGATAAGCACCCGTTCCCAACTTTTATACTTAACCAATAAACCCCCAAAATCTAATCAGGCAAGCGCCTTACCAAAATGAGTTTATACACAAAATTTGAAAAAAATCGGATAATTTTGCTTGAAAAACCCATTTATCTAAATTAAGGGAGGTAAGCCCCCCCCGTTCCCCCTTTATACTTAACAAAGGAAAACCCAAAACTAATCAGGCAAGCGCCTTACCACAATGAATCTATATACAAAATTTGAAAAAAATCGGATAATTCTGCATGAAAAACCCATTTATCTAAATTAAGGGGGATTAGCCCCGTTTACCCCCCCTTTATACTTAACTAATGAACTCCCAAAAATAATCAGGGAATCACCTTATCACAATGAACCTATATACGAAATTTGAAGAAAATCGGATAATTCTGCATGAAAAACCCATTTATCTAAATTAAGGGGGTTAGCCCCCCGTTCCCCCCCTTTATACTTAACTAATGAACTCCCAAAAATAATCAGGGAATCACCTTATCACAATGAACCTATATACGAAATTTGAAGAAAAACGGATACTTCTGCATGAAAAACCCATTTATCTAAATTAAGGGGGAGTTAGCCCCCTCTTTCCCCCCTTTATACTTAACCAATGAACTCCCAAAACTAATCAGGGAAGCGCCTTATTAGAATGAACCTGTAAACAAAATTTGAAGCAAAACGGATAATTCTATCACGAGTTATCGCGTTACGTACATACATACATACATACATACATACATACGTACATACAGAACGGGCGGGCACATTAGCTCTCAGGCTTTGATAGCCTGTGAGCTAAAAAAGCTGAATTTTTATTGGTTATTTTTTTATAAACCAAAAATATTGAAGGTGGCCCATTACTGGAAGGCGGTCCATTACTGGCACATCTACCCTATATTGCAAAATATATTTTAATTCACATAGCATGAAAGAAAACAATTAGATTAAAAAAAATAAACATTTGTGTTAAAAATAGAGAAAAACGCTTACCTATTCCACTCTCTATTAAACTGCCATAACACTAAAAGTTTTCCCTTTAAAATTGAAAATTGAAATGTTCTTAATTTATAAAAATATTATTCTGAAATGAATTATTGAAATTTAATTACAATATTGTTAGACATTTCATTGTTGCAGAAAAGTTTTAGTGTTATAAAATCCATTGTTGTGAAATTTCAAACATAGCATATTGTTGTCATACATTGTTACAAAAATTTAAATGTAAACAAAAGAGAACCCCAACCTTGGAGGAATTCAATATTTCAATTTAATAAATTACTTTAAAACCCATTCTTAATAACTTTAAAGGGATTCAATATTTTCAGTTGAAGAAATCAATTAAAAATCCCCTTCATTTTTAATAACTTTAGAGGGATTCAATATTTCCAGTTGAATAAATCATTTAAAAACCTTTTACATTCTTAATAACCTTGGAGAAATTCAATAGTTCCAATGGAATAAATCACTATACATTGTGGTACACTCTTCCATTAATAACGTTGGAGAGTTTCAATATTTTAATTGAATAAATCACTTTGAAACACTATTCATCCTTAAAAATCTTGGATGGTTTCAATATTTTCAATTGAATAAATCAATTTAAAACTGCTTCTATTCTTAATAATCTTGGAGGGTTTCTATATTTTCAATTGAATAAATCACTTTAAAACTTCTTCCATTCTTAATAATCTTGGAGGGTTTCTATATTTTCAATTCAATAAATCACTCTAAAACTCCTTCCATTTTTAATAATCCTTGAGAGTTTCTATATTTTGAATTGAATAAATCACTTTAAAACTCCTTCCATTCTTAATAATCTTGGAGGGTTTCTATATTTTCAATTGAATAAATCACTTAAAAACTCTTTCCATTCTTAATAATCTTGGAGGGTTTCTATATTTTCAATTGAAAAAATCACTTTAAAACTCCTTCCATTCTTAATAATCTTGGAGGGTTTCAATATTTTTATCTGAATAAATCACTTTAAAACTTCTTCCAAAGATGTTTATCAGTTATGAAGACAGAAAATTGTTTTATAAAATTTAATAAAATGTCATATTTAGTAATGTAAAGTTAAGATTGGAAAATATGCTAAAAATAATAAATAAAGCTCCATACTTTTATTTCATACTAAATATTAATAAACTAATATCCAAAACCTTTTAAACCACAGTCCGCACGTTTCCCTAAAAACAGAAAAATGAGATTTTTGTGCTGGAAAGCTTCAAAACTTCATAAAATTTAAAGTATTATAACGAGGTGAAATTTGGTCGTAGTAGAATGGGAATTTTACTGTTTTACTTGTCAGATCAGGCAGAAAATGTTTGTAATATAACGCTCAGGACCTAGAAATCGTATAAGAATTAAAAAAGTGTAACTTTTTGAAAATCAATGGCAGGACTATTCATCAACATAATGTTAAATCCTACATTATTTGGAACACTTTTGCAATTTACATTACCTATATAACCCCAAAAGCTAGAAAAATTAAAGCGTTTCAATCTTTTTGGAATACTCTGTATACCAGTGTAATTGAAAACCTCCATTCTTGGAAATCGGTTAAAAATAGTAAAAAAAAAAAAATAAAATAAAACGCGTACCTATTTCATTCTCTAAAAATTTGCTGTGAGGCTGTGAATTTTCACTTTTAAATTAAAATTTTGAAATCTAATTTATCAGAAAGTGAATTTAATGCAAATAGTTAAAATTACATGTTACTGACAGAATAAAACAAATTATTGAAATTTAATAATTGTACTGTTAGCCATTTTATTGTTGCAAAAGAGCTTTACTCTGTTAAAATATATTGTTGCGCGAACTGTGAATCAGTGGCATATTGTTGACACGCATTGTTAGAAATATTTAAATGTAAAATAAAAAAGAATTGATATATTGGACGGTTTCGATAAATTGAATAAATCAATTTAAAACTCCTTTCATTTGAAACCCGATAACAGTTGCGCATTTCCAAGGTGCGTATCCTTTTTATTTTGTCACCAATATTTCCAAGTAATAATCGTCGCTTTATTTAATCGCAGATAGTTTTTATAAATTCTGCGATAATATAAGGCGACGATTACTATTCAAAAATAGTGGTTACAAATATAGATCCGTACGCACTCAGGTAAGTCACATCATGCTTGACTGTTCCCGTGTTAATAAAGATATTTATCTGTTAGGAAGACAGACTGTTCAATTGTAAAGCAACTTAAGGCTGTTCTCAAATCCAAAGGAGCTACTTTCAGATACATTTTTGTATAATTAATTTTTCTTCAAGAACACATGAAATGGGTAGGTGTTGTTATTCAGAAACTTTGTAATCAAAATACACTTTGTTAAAGGTAGAAGATCTTTCAGAAAATACTGTCAAAGTCGGTGTTTTGAACCGAATTCCGATGCTTCAGCACTAGAAGGGAGAAAAACATGTTGCCACGTGAAACGAATCGCTTATAACTCGACAGGTAATTTATTTATCAAAAAATGAAAAATTCATTTCGAATCCAAATAGATTCAATAGTCAGGCCTGCCAATTTTATGCTTTTGCATTTAAAAATGAGTCAGAAAGTTTCGCTTTATTGAGCAGGTCATTGGAGAACCACTTTAATAAAGTATCAAATTCGTAATATAGAGTTATGTTTGTAAAATATGTTAAAAGCAATTCATGAAGATCGATGCTTTTATGTATTACTAATTACTGATGAACACTTAATTAGAAAAGTTTAAAATTCACATTTTATTTTGAAAAAATAAATTTTTAACTTTATAAAGTTAAACTTTTTAATTGTAAAAATAACAATAAAAAATATAATAACTTCTGAAGTCTATCAATTACAGCCACATTTTAAAATATTGTGACAGTATACAAAAAATGCATTTTTATTAAGATTTAATGAAAGAAAACAATTAAATTCTAACATTTGTATTAAAAACAGAGAAAAACGCTTACCGATTTCACTCTCTGATAAATTTCTATAAGACTACTAATTTTCATTTTTAAATTAAAAAAGAAATTAAAAATTAAATGTTCATAATTTGTCAAAATATGAATTCAGTGCAGGTAGATAAAAGGCAGTACACGTTAATCAGCAAAATAAAACAAATTATTGAAGTTTAATCAATGTATTGTTAGACATTTAATTATTGTGCAGAATTTTTTTTTTATCTGTGACAAAATATATTATTGTGAGCTGTGAAACAATATGTTAGCCCTATGTCTATATTTTTGGACCTTGAAACTTCTACATAATGTCACCTTTTCGTACTTGCCTAATTTTTCATTCAATCCTGTATTAATTTTCTTCAGTCGATATCGTTTTCCATCTCTAGCATCGTTCAAATCTTTCTTTTCGTTTTTCAACTCGCCGATAATGTTTACTGTTCGTTTCGATATCGTTCACCACATCGACCATCGTTTTCTCAGCCTTTTTCCGAATTCAGTTGCAACCGCCAGCTTCGATATCGTTTCAATCGTAATAGTATAGGGGAGCATGCGCCCAGTCGCCGTGCCACAGTCTTCAAAGGCACTCTAGATTACTTTGCCGATGGGCAGTTTGAGAACTTCTCAACTTAGCACATCAGAAAGGGGGCATTTTCGGAAAGCGGTATGTTGATGTTGTTTAAAAGGGATGGAAAGGCAGTTTTGAATGGCGAGAGTGAGGCAGCTTTGGTAAAATGATATTGGTAGATGCCAGAAGAAACAATATCAGTGGCGGCGTAAAGTTTTTATGAGTGCAATGATGGTGTTAAACGTTTTTTTAGTGTTTGTTTATTTCGGCTGTTGAAGTTGCGGTTTTTCTTTCTTCTGTTGGTGATGTACGTTCATTTCAAGGATTAATAGTGTGTGTGGACTGTTCTTCAACTCATTTTCTTCACATCAATGCCATGGTGACTAATAAAATAAAAGGCCTGTTTTAATTTGTGTCATCACGTTCAATTAATTATCATGTAAGTTAAAATGAACTTTTCTACAAGTATACTTTGAAGGCTTCATTTAAATTACTCCATGCTATATTATTTTGCCACCTTTTGTTTTTGTTGCCATATGCTATTATATTTTTATTTAATTAAATTGTCTGTCATGTTTTGATCTTTATTTTATTTTGTGATATATCAAATAAACGTTAGTTTAATTTAAACCTAAAAACTGTTTTATCAATGTGTATTATCTACATTCAACACTTCTAGTCACTACCTTGCCAATTTCAGCTATCAAACTTCCACGTACTCTGTTTTTCAATTTAATTACATTTTTTACACTGGTCCCTGTATCCGGACCCCGATCACGGTTATGGGCCCGGCTTATTTAAGCCATATTAACCCTTTAATGGCCGTAACCTTTGTCAAGGGTTAGCTGACGAGTGTTAGTAGATGGCGGCAATTAGACCCACTAGTGAATTTTAGTGGGGGGGGGGGCGCATTTACATAAAAAATTTCATAAATTTCAGTATGACAGTTAAAATTAAGATATTTATTTTTATGAAATTTTGTTGAAAAATTTAATTTTTTTTGGTACCTTTTTGTACCTTTTTTTTTTTGAAAAAAAATTCTTCCTTGGCAATGGCTAACATACAGGTGAGCATAAACAAGCTAAATTTCCATAATCATGGAAACTGGTCAGCTGACATCAAGTTCCTTCTATTGGACAAAAATGCCTGGGGCATTGTTAATGGAACAGAGGCTGTGCCTGATACAAGTGATGCAGCAGCATACAAGGACTATCAATCCAGAGTTCGTTCAGCACTGTCCATAATCTATCTGAATGTCGAGCCTGATTTTCGTCGAATAATTGAGAACATTGACGATCCTAAAGATGCATGGGCAAAGCTCCGATCCCATTTTCAACCTGATAATAGAGCCCGCCACATGCAGTTATTTTCAGAGTTGTTGGCATGCAAAATAGCACCAGAGGAGTCGATAGATATGTACGCTGCTCGCCTCAACCGAATCGCTGACCAACTGAAAGCAATGAATGAGCCAATTAAGGAAATCTATCTGTCGTTCCAACTACTCAGATGGCTCCCTCAAAAATATGACAGTCTAGTCCAGAACATACTTCGTTGGCCAGATTCAAAGTTTGTGTTTTCTGACATCCTGACTGAACTAGTCGCCGAGGAGTCTCGTCTTAAGCTCAGGTCAGAGGACAAAAACCAACTTGCCGTCCAGTCCCACTTTTCTAGAAGTCGTCGTCCACCAAATAACACGAGTTACCGACGAAAATTTAAAGGCAGATGCCACAAGTGCGGAAAAATTGGACACAGCAAAAATCAGTGTAAGGCACCTTCTCCAGCCACGTCAGGTCCCGAGTCCTCAGTTGGCACCAGTGCCAGAGAGTCTTCTACATCCAGAGGTAGCCCTGTCCATCATCAGAACAGAAATGGAGCTCCTAGATCCAGACCGAGCCGAAAGCATCAAAGTGTCTCCCATAGTCAGGTAAACTTCCTCATTCAATCAAATCTTAGCAAAGTTAAGGGGGAAGACGATGCCTGGGTGTTTGACACTGGTGCCTCGCACCACTTTTGCAAAGACCGAGGACTTTATGTGTGTCTTTTCAGCCTCTTCATAACCACGAACTTGCCGTTGCTGTCGATGGAGCAACTTTCCCGATTGAAGGGACTGGTACTGTTAATCTTAATTTAAATGGATCAACTTTGTGTCTAGGGGATGTAATGTATTGTCCTAATTTAAGACGTAATCTTATTTCTGGCTCTCGCCTTGATGATAGAGGCGCAACATTCAAAGGAGGGAAAGGGAGAGTTAAAGCATACACAAATGATAAAACACTATTTAGGGCTACCCTTAAAAATGGAATTTATTACATCCACCCCGATGCCAATTCTAAAAGTAAAAGTAAACCTAGCAACAAACAACGTAAAATTTAAACAGGTCCGTTTTGAGGCCTCGACAGTACAAAAAGATGATTTCAGATTATGGCATCGTAGGCTAGGTCACCTCAGTCCCACACTAATAGAACATACACAGAGGTGTAATGGCGTAAAAGGCTTACCACACATTAAAGACCGAGACTTTCATTGCGAAACATGCAAATTGAATAAACATAAACGCACATCTTTTAAACCACTAAATCAAATCCGGTCCAAGAAGCCACTTGAACTTTTACACACAGATTTGTGGGGACCTACTACAGTAACTGGGAGAGGTGGAGAGAAATACTTTTTAACAATAACGGATGATTTTTCTCGTAAGGCATCAGTTTATCCATTATGTAGTAAATCACAAGTCTTTAGAGTTTTCACAAACCATGTCAAAAGGGCCGAACGTTTTCTAAACACGAAACTTAAACATGTACGTAGTGACAATGGGCGGGAGTTTTCAAATGAAGCTTTTAAAAGATATTTTGAGGAAAATGGTATAAAACACGAGTTCACGAACACATATACTCCAGAACAAAATGGCGTCTCGGAACGGCTCAATCAAACCATTGTAGACGGGGCACGTTCTATACTACATGAAAGTAAACTAAGTCTGAAGTTTTGGCCAGAAGCCATTTTGTATTTTACTTACACTCTGAACCGTGTTTGTCACAAATCACATAAGAAAACACCATTTGAATATTATTGTGGAAACAAACCGTCCATAAGACACTTACGTCCTTTTGGCACAGTTGCATATGTGGGAGTGCCCAGACAACTCCGAAGTACAAAATTTGAGCCTAAGGCTAGAAAGGGGATTTTAGTAGGATATGCAATGTCTACAAAAGGGTATAGAATTTGGTTGCCAGACACAAATAAGATCATCGAAACAATTAACGTAAGATTCAGTGAAGAAGCAACCGTACCCAAAGACACCTACGTTGGAACTGAACAAGGCCCTATTTATTCTTTAGGCACAGACCCTTTTGCTAGTTTAGAGCAGCACAACGGAAGCGATCTGGGACCCACTTACACACTATCATCTGAACCTCCCGAAATTGACCCACTAACAGAAATTCAACCTGACAAATTCCATAAGTCTGTAATTCCACCAATAGAACCAATCACCTCAGGTTTTTCTGCTTCCGCCGCCGGACGGATGAGAGTGAGGAGGAGGGCGAGGAGCTTTCAAGAACTTTGAGGGAAGTTACCTGGTTTAGAAAACCTGTAACAAGGCCTGATGGAAGGCGTACAGACATTTATTATTATGAATTTGGAGGGACACAGAGGTTAAGGTCAATTAGAGAGGTCCGTGACTACTGTCTAAAAAATGGAATTAAATTCAATCCAACTATCTTTTGTTTTAGAGGAGCAGACAAACATGAAGGTATTGTACATGGACACTCACGATGCTCAAGCGCTAGTTCTAGTCCAGGCAGTACACCCCCACATTTCTCCATTTTAGAATCCAACAACTCCGATGCATGACTAGACCAGGCTGTACCCAATACATACAAACAGGCTTTAAAATCACCTCAATGGGAGCTCTGGAAACAAGCAATGGGGGAGTAGTTAGCAGTAATTAACAACAGAAAGGTATGGGTCTTAACTAACCTTCCACCCAATAAAGAACCTCTCGGTAGTAGGTGGGTTTTCACCATTAAGCGTAATGATAAAGGGCACATAGCAAGATACAAAGCAAGACTAGTAGCACAGGGCTACAAACAAATAAAGGGCTAGACTTATGATGAAACTTTTTCACCGGTAGTCAATTTTAGTTTAATTCGCTTTTTCTTTGCAGCTTTAGTGTCCTGTCACAGGTGGACTCACTTACAATGTGACGTGAAGGGAGCGTACTTATACCCCCCATTAACTGATGAGATCTATATGAAACAGCTCCTGGTTTTGAAATAAAAATTAAAGAACACCTGGTCTGTAAACTTCAAAGAGCATTATATGGGTTACATCAGAGCGGGAGAGTGTGGTTCTACGAACAGCATAAAATTTTAATTTCTCTTGGTTTTAAAAAGTTAGATTGGTGCAATTGTGTTTATACATTTTCTGATTACATTGTTTTATTATTATATGTTGACGATTTTGTCATTTTAAGCAGACATCAAGAATACATTGACAAGGTTTTAACTCTTTTAACTAAGCATTTCGATATAAAAATCTTGGGCAAAACCCGTAAGTTGCTTGGGGTGGAGTTTGAGGAAGATGAGGCAGGTGTAGTCTCTATACATCAAATGCAATACATTAAAGAAATTTGCACACGTTTTGAGGAGTATAACTTTCCCATTTCTTCACTCCCGATTAGTAAAGGGGTCGTTTATTCGAAATTACAGTGCCCTCAAACAGATGCAGAAATTAAAGAAATGCTTAACTACACATATAGAAGTGTGTTAGGGTGCCTATCCTTTCTAACAAGCAGAACACGCCCTGATATTGCTTATGCAGTAAACATATTCAGCCAATTCCAAAGCAATCCGGGGATAGCTCACTGGGTCGGCCTCTTAAAACTTCTGGGTTACGTTAACTATACAAAGCACTATAAATTAAATTTACCTTGTCATAAAATTAACCTGATCACATATACAGATGCGGATTTTGCAGCCAATCGTGATGACAGGACATCTATGGGTGGTCAATTACTTATGCTAGACAAAGCTCCGATAACATGGAGAGCTTTTAAACAAAAATCAATATGCTTGTCTACTATGGAATCTGAATTCGTGGCCTTAAAGAGCTTCTTTGGTTCAGCCGTATTATCACAGAATGTTATAATAAACACATATTTTCAGGTCCACAAACTAAACCAATTTTATTAGTAGATAATATAGCAGCAATAGATTTCATTAAATCCCCCATAGAAAACTATAGGACAAAACATATAGATGTTAAACTTTTCTTTGTACGCGATTTATTAAACCAAAAGATATTTTTAGTAAAACACGTTAATAGTAAATCCAATCTTTCTGACATCTTTACAAAACCACTTACAAAAGCTGCTCTACTAAAGTTCATTGAGGCTATATTTATTTTTGGCTCTTAAAAAATTAAAATGTACACTTAAAACTAGAAAAAAAAAAAACTCTCCTCTCCTTTTGAATTGTTGAAAATTTTTTTGTTTAAAATTTTTTCTAGTTAAACATTCAAAGTTTAACTTTATCTCTTTTGAATTTCTGAATGATGAAACTTGCATGTTTCATGTGTCTTTTATATATTAATGTTCGAACCTTGTGATTATACATATAAAACTTTTCTGTAATAGCATCGTGTTTATACCTTGTTTTAATTTTTATTTCAGAAGGATCCTTCATAATTAAATTTTTGATGCTATATTTTTTGAGTACCCTCATTTCCAATGGCATGGACATTTTAACTCCCGCTGGAACGTGATCAGACCTCATGTTGGTTCATCCTCCGGGGTTACGAGCAGCCTCAAGAAGCGTCTCGCAGAGGTGACAATGTAATTGCCAGAGTGACCTGCAGGGGGTAGCGACCTTCGTGAGTGCTCTGGTCACTGGAAGGCCTGTCGCGGGCATCTTATTTTTCTTTTTGTAAGTCCCTCGTTTTTATTAATGGAACTGCCACTTTTGTCCCGTTCGTGCTATTGGAAATCGAGTTGTAACAAGTATTTTTCAATCCTATTATGCAAATGTTTATCAAATAGCTCTATAAATATTGTATAAAAATTATTTTTTTTGTGTGTGCACACATATATCTTTTTATTTTTAAGTGAGCTCACTGAAATTTGAATATTTGAAATACATATGTGTATTTATTTCTTGTCTAAGAAAAATTAGGTGTTGGTAAATGTAGCCATATGTTAGTATGGTGAGGTATAAGTTATGATATAAGCAAGAAACAAGAACTTTCTTTGTGTGTTTGAAAAGAAATTCCTTTTTAAAAGGTTCAGCTGTTTTTTGTGAAAGTCACGTAAGTGTGTACGTTTCATGTAAGTGTGTTCCCTCAAAGTAGTGAGGATCAATGTTGTATTTTTATTTTATATAAGTGTTTATATTAATATACCTAGATATTTACTTGTTATAATTGTGTAATTATTGTTGAATTGTGTTTATATTGTTGAATGTATATATATTGTAATATATTGTGAATATATTAAACAAATTTTTACTGATTAACTATGAATGTTTCTAACTGTTATATTATCAGATAATTTCAGTATAAGTGTCAAGGGGGGGGGCAAATGTTAGCCCTATGTATATATTTTTGGACCTTGAAACTTCTACATAATGTCACCTTTTCGTACTTGCCTAATTTTTCATTCAATCCTGTATTAATTTTCTTCAGTCGATATCGTTTTCCATCTCTAGTATCGTTCAAATCTTTCTTTTCGCTTTTCAACTCGCCGATAATGTTTACTGTTCGTTTCGATATCGTTCACCACCACATCGACCATCGTTTTCTCAGCCTTTTTCCGAATTCAGTTGCAACCGCCAGCTTCGATATCGTTTCAATCGTAATAGTATAGGGGAGCATGCGCCCAGACGCCGTGCCACAGTCTTCAAAGGCACTCTAGATTACTTTGCCGATGGGCAGTTTGAGAACTTCTCAACTTAGCACATCAGAAAGGGGGCGTTTTCGGAAAGCGGTATGTTGATGTTGTTTAAAAGGGTTGGAAAGGCAGTTTTGAATGGCGAGAGTGAGGCAGCTTTGGTAAAATGATATTGGTAGATGCCAGAAGAAACAATATCAGTGGCGGCGTAAAGTTTTTATGAGTGCAATGATGGTGTTAAACGTTTTTTTAGTGTTTGTTTATTTCGGCTGTTGAAGTTGCGGTCTTTCTTTCTTCTGTTGGTGATGTACGTTCATTTCAAGGATTAATAGTGTGTGTGGACTGTTCTTCAACTCATTTTCTTCACATCAATGCCATGGTGACTAATAAAATAAAAGGCCTGTTTTAATTTGTGTCATCACGTTCAATTAATTATCATGTAAGTTAAAATGAACTTTTCTACAAGTATACTTTGAAGGCTTCATTTAAATTACTCCATGCTATATTATTTTGCCACCTTTTTGTTTTTGTTGCCATATGCCATTATATTTTTACTAGCCGCCACTGGCGACCAGTTTGGTCTCCCTTAAATGTATGTTAAGCAATGCAAAAGGTTACATTTATTCAAAATTTAATTTTCCCTTAATCCTTCGCCAAATCGGAAGATTCTAATAGACAAATCATGAACTTTTGCGATCATGGTAGCATTTTGCATATTTTTTGGGCACAGGTGTCACATACGCACGTTGGCGCGATCCCCCCCCCCCCGCGCCAATTTGTCGAAAACTTTGTTATGGAAATTGTTGTTTATTTACTTTTTTTTTTAGTTCTATAAATTATTTTTGATATGTATATCAATATTTATTTACATCAAACTATCATTTATTTATTTTTATTTCCTTTTTTAATTATGAGTATTTTTGTTAGCCGGGAGCAGATGATAAATCGCGAAATATTGTTCCCATCACCATCATTCATACTACATTAATTTAATTTTAAATTATAAGCCTGTCACTCATTTCATTTAAAATACTTAACTTTAATCTAAAATGCTATTACATTAATTTAAAATACTTCACACTTTTCATGTAAATAGAAAATAAATAAATAAATAAAAAATAATATCATAAATCAAAACATTTTATTTCAAAATCAAAGTATCGTTTCTAATTTGTACACGCGATAAATAAAAGCTGTATTAGCGATTTTAAAAATGCTAAAAATCTGATTCATTAAACATTATTACATGAGTTCAATTTACGTCAAGAAAAGGTGAAGTTGAGTTGTATAGCACATAATTATGGTAAACTTTGATTGTCTCACTGGTGCGAATTATTTTTTTGACGCGAGGCAGCGGTCCAAAAATTCATTCGCGGAGAACTTGCTTTGCGAACGATTACCTCTATGATTTAATATTTTAAATGTTCACGACGAATCAATCTTTTTTTGTTTACTTTCACGAATAGAGAATTTGAACTGCGAACCCAATTTTGACTGAAGTTATTGCAGAATATATGCATAATTGAACGCAAGTCATCTCTCAAATATTAATTTATTTTGAACGATCTTTCTTAAAATGTAACTTTTATGCAGTTTATTCGAAAAAATAATTTTGAATAAAAATGGCCGCCTGGCATATAAAAAAGTGAAACGGCCATCCCGGAACTGTTGATGACAGTCACATGACTTACGCTTTTATTTTAGAAGATTTAATTAAATTGTCTGTCATGTTTTGATCTTTATTTTATTTTGTGATATATCAAATAAACGTTAGTTTAATTTAAACCTAAAAACTGTTTTATCAATGTGTATTATCTACATTCAACACTTCTAGTGACTACCTTGTCAATTTCAGCTGTCAAACTTCCACGTACTCTGTTTTTCAATTTAATTACATTTTTTAGACCGGTCCCTGTATCCGGACCCCGATCACAATAGGATATTTTTGTTATACATTCTTACGAAAAAAAGGTTTCAATATTTCAATTAGATTTTACATCCCTTTAAACAACTTCTATCCTTAATAAACCTTAATAAAGTTTTTATCTTTTAAAACTGTTTCGATTGTATAATACTAGAGGATTCAACCTAGGTTTCTTTGGTTAGAAAATATAGGTAAAAAATATTTTCTTAAAGTGAAAACTTTAAATAGATCATTTAATATATTTCATAAATTACTCACTGACAAAACCAAAAAGGATTTTTACATGAAAACTATCAATTATGGTTTCAAATAAAGCTTTGAATTTTTTTAAAAGCGACACTTTTATATCACCCGCATTCCAGTAGTTAATAGGCGAAGAAATCGTCAAAGATTTCGCTACTTAAAGTAGCTTTTTCATTTTCATATTTTCAGTGTTTTAAGCACGTAGTGCGATCGCATGTCTTTTAAATTTGCGGTTTATTTATAATATTTTATGATTTTATTTATTTATGGAAGAAATTTTAATTTCGGTATGGAATATTATCCGGAAACATATACTACACTATTTATATTATTTTAAGAGCAAACCTGTTAATCTTTCGTAATCGAGTTGCAGACGATAGAAAAAAATCATGCTTGCAAATTATTTTAAAAACCATAAAAAATCTGTAAATTGAGATTGCTTTATACTTTTTTGTATTGAAAGCTACTTAAAAGTATAAAGCTACCTATTGCAGCCGTTCGGAGGAAAGCAATTCCGGAAAATTTTGGTACATTTTCACCGATCATGACCTCCAGACCCCAAAACCACCCTCCGTTCAAATGTTGATATATATATATATAAATAATATTATTTCTCCTGTCGACATCCCGTTTTCTAAAAATATACGAAACGCAGAACGACGAATGATATACCATATGAAAGGATTTTGAACACTCTTCTGACATAGCCCACTTAACATTTCGTCAAAACCTGTTTTTTGGATTAAAAATTGCTGTTAATTAAAAATTAAATCGGCATTGTTTTCATAAAAGAAATGAAAGGTTTTCCTCAAATTATTGTTGCCAAAAAAATAAAATACCACATTATATGATGCTCAGAAATTATCATAAAAAACTTCCGCACGGGTTTATTTTATATTTATGATTAAAAAGCGAAATTGAAATGTTTAAATTTATATTTCTATGTCCCATGTTTTTCCCGCACCGGATGACGTCATTTTCTAATGCAGTTAAAATACGATTGTTATTTTTTTTCTCGCGCGTGCCTTTTGCAATCTTGGACCAGTTTTTACTCTAACTTTGATTGAATAAATTAGATGATATTCTGGCTTGACTGAAAACTAAATGTTGTTTGCTGATATTTTTACCCTTACTTTTTCTGTAGAAGTTTAAACCTGCATCTAATAAATATTACATATTGATAAAAAATGGTACTTCTCTATTATCCCGTCGACCACTTTTCATAACAAAAAAACTATCGCCAAATAAACGGGAGAACGATTTCATTGGAATATCAAAATAAATAAATAAAATATAAGAAGTTAAGGACACAATTGTTATTTTAATTAATGAAATAACTAATAAATCAGTAAAACATAATGAAAAATACGCGTAAATGTCGAATTAAAAACCACTTGATGACGTAACAAACACGTATAATGCTTCTGACGTCAAGTAAATGGGACTGTATTTTTGGCGTTTAATCTTACAGTTTGGCGATAGTTTTTTGTTATGAAAGTGGTCGACGGGATAATAGAGAAGTACCTAGAAAATATTAGATTTCAGTGCGAAATTCTCACACGGGCCCTCTGGTATATATACAGTGGCGGACAAAAAAACTGCCGCACCTGCAAAAAAGTGGAAAACGCTGCAAATAATGTTTTCAAGTACAGGTACTATGGAAGGATGATATTTTTATGATAAAATACAGTTGTAGGATTAATCTCGATTAAATTTTATTGGGATTTATAAATTATTTACACATAATTATTTGAAAAAATGAAAAAAAGTGAAAAACGCAATATTTAAAAAATCTTGGAACAAAGTAATAGATGCGCAATTTCTGTAGTTAATATAAATTCTACATAACTGCATCCATAATATATATACTTAGATGTGAGATTATGCGTGTGTATACATGCATAAGGATCCCTTCAGTATTTAGTAGATCCTCCACGAGCTGCGATGACAGGCTTGCAGCGGTCCGGCATAGAATATATCAGCTTTTGAATGTAATCCTGGCTAATTTCATGCAACCAGACCCTAATAATGCTTTCCTACAGTTTTATCTTAGTAACAGGCTTCTGATCAGCAATTTTTGTACCCATTATATGCCAACAATTTTCAATCGGATTCAGGTCAGGACTATTCCCAGGCCATTCCAAAACTTTATTGTCAGCTTTTGTCAGATAGGCCGTCACCTAAAGGGAGGAAATTGGGTGAAAATTACTTTTCCAATATCCTTAATGTTATGGAAATTAAAACTTGTAAATTAGGCAACAAAATAATTCATGAATGAGTTAGATTGTACTTGTCGATTTCGCTGTATGGCGGGATTGCAGAATCCTATTGAAAAATACAATTTTTAGCACCTTTAAAATGATCCTTAATAGCTGGTTTTAAACACTCCTCTAAAATCTCGGTATTAACGGATGCATTCACAGTTCCAGTAATAAGTTTCAGAAGTCCAACTCCTTTGCTGGATATACATCCCCAGACCATTTGGCTGACTGAGAATTTTACTGTAGGCGATATGCAGTCTGGATAATAAGCTTCACTTTTACGTCTCCGAACAAACCGCTTGATCCACGTAGGTTGAACTGAGATTTGTCCAAAAAAATTACTGAATCCCACTGAGTCTTTATCCATGAGACAAGCTCTTTTGCCCAAGAAAGTCGTTTCTGCATCATTTTTTTGTAAGTAAAGGCTTTTTCTTTGGGCGATACGCATGCAAACCGCTTTCCAAAAGGCATCTTTGGATAGTTCTTGCGCTTAAATTAACACCACAGACTTTCTCAAATTCGACTTTTAAGTCAGCAGCACTTGCATGACGATTACTTAGAGACATCCGTTTCAGATATCGATCATCAGAATTTGTGGTCACCCTCTTTCGGCCCGATCCAGCCTTTCTCTCAACATTACCAATTTCACTTTCTAATTTAATCGTCCTCCAAACTGTCGATTGATTGCAACCAATTTTTTTAGCGATTACACGTGTCTAGTATCTTTCTTTAACTAACGCAAGTATCACACAATAATTTTCTTTTCACAATTGAACATACGAAACCCTCATTTGACCACTTAAAGAACAAGACAAATGACCGTTTTTCCCTTTTACTGCACTATTTTTAAAAATTTGATGACTCAATACTTTGTAAGGGGTATATTATCCAATAAAAATGTAGAATGATATCTTATCTTGCTTTGCAGCAACCAAGATTAATTTATTTGAACGAAATAACCCATTAGCATTACAAAATGTTAATTTTTCTAGGTGATGCAGTTTTTTGTCCGCCACTGTATATATCTGATCTATGTCATACGATAACGCTCGTATTTATAAATCAATTTCGATAAAACTAATTGTGTGGATTAAGCTCACCCATGTCTCGACCGAGTTCATTGGCCAGCTTGGTCCGCCATTTTGTTTAAAAATGGCGGCCATTTAAAAATTTAAAACTAAAATAAAAATACAAAAAAGTTAAAAATTCAAATTTATTTTTTGCTTACGTGTTAGGCCTTGGTACAAGGATTCCGGAGCATTTTTTGTTTTACCTCTATCTTAAAAAATGGCTGAGATAGAGCAGTCTGAAATTCTAGGGTGGCTGACATTTTGAAACAA
This sequence comes from Maratus michaelseni, assembly GCA_963931845.1. NCBI lineage: Eukaryota > Metazoa > Arthropoda > Arachnida > Araneae > Salticidae > Maratus > Maratus michaelseni. Next base: position 257,463,102 of record OZ007588.1, on the reverse strand, counting down.
GACAGCACATTACAAAAAAATCCTTCCGGCCTATACCGGGAGGAAAAGGTAGCTTTCCTATATCTTCGTTTTAAAATTTTAGCTAATGTTACTCGAAAACAGCAAGCTAAAATGCAAAGAAACCGTTTACAAAAGATTCGTTAATACTGAATTTTGAATAAGAAATTCGCCAAATTATTGAGCTATAGCCAAGTTGGCTTCATTTATGAAGACTTATTTTGGTCGCCAAATTTGGCGATATTTCGCCAAATGTCGCCACGTTTGGCGATAATTTGGGGCTAACGGATATGAAAATATAGTATTATGCGTATGATTGGGAAAATGATTGCAACAATGAAAGATAATAATTTGCCAGAAATCGCGTTCACTAAAACTCATAAATTAATTGTTGGTTTTTTTGCAATGTGCTGTCTTGTTTCAAAATGTCAGCCACCCTAGAATTTCAAACTGCTCTATCACAGTCATTTTTGAGGATAGAGGTAAAACAAAAAATGCTCTGGAATCCTTATATCAAGGCCTAACACTTAAGCGAAAAATACATTTGAATTTTTAACTTTTTTGTATATTTATTTTAGTTTTAAATCTTTAAGTGGCCGCCATCTTGAAACAAAATGGCGGACAAAGTTGGCCAACGAGCTCGGTCGAGACATGGTGAGCTTAATACACACGATTATTTTTATCCAAATTGCTTTATAAATACGAGCGTTATCGTATGATATATATATATATATATATATATATATATATATATATATATATATATATATATATATATATGTCGTATTTCCAAGTTCAAATCCGGGATGAAAGGCAGTTGTGCTCGTTAATAAACAGGGTTAGCTATGTGATAGGTTTCCCTTTTAGCTCGCATCAGGCGGCCGTGTGGTATCATCAACAACAACAAGAAAATTCAGTTCATTTTTTTGTCGAAGAACATTTTATTTCCAGTTTAAGACATCTCTTCAGGGAAAATGCTCATTAGCCAACGCTAAACGAAAAAAAAATCTCCACGTTCCATTATTTTCTAGAATCCGTCCCGATTCTTTTAGCAAACACCAGCGTCAAAAAATTCTCTCCGAATCAGGAGGATCAAGTTTTTAAACTAGCTTGCGTAATAATACAGAATACGTCACGTGACCCACTTCTATCGAATCAAAAGGTCTCTTTTGGAACTTTATCAATATTTCCGGTGGATTTATTCTGTCGTAAAATGACTTCCTTACCGCCAAAAACTTTCTACGCCCTTCCAGAATATTCCATAATCTCGTACCAGATGCCTGCCATATCAACAAACGAGCTTATCTGTTTTGAGGCTGTAGCTAAACTTCGAATTTAATACGTAATAAAAATAATAAGAAGAAAAGAAAATGAATCTTTATAAAAGGAAAAAAAAAAGAAAGAATTAAAATTTTTCGGAAATATTTTAATAGACATTTGATATTTAATAATAGGATAACTTTATGAAATAAGGCTTTTTGAGCGGAATATTTTAAGAGATACGATATTTTAGCATTTAAATAAAAAAGTTATAGCAATTTGACCACACGGGAATAATACTAATGAATTTTAATAATGGATTAAAATAAAGATGTTCTATTTAAAGAATAAATTAAAAAAGCTATCGCCATTTTTAGACTACTTTCGAATAAATATTATTAAGTGGATTAGGACAAATTGACTTTACATATGGATAGTAAAAGGCTATTTTAAGAATGAGAATTATTTTAATAAGCTGGGTTATATACCGAATATTATTGAATGGACAAATTTTATAGAATAATTGCGGAAAAAAATTAAATTTTGTAATATATATATATATATATATATATAAATCAACATTTGAACGGAGGGTGGTTTCGGGGTCAAGAGGTCATGATCGGAGAAAATATACCAAAATTTTCCGGAATTGCTTTCCTCCGGACGGCTGCAATAGGTAGCTTTATATTTTTTTGTATTGAAAGCTACCTAAAACCAACAATTAAATTATGAGATTTAGTGAACGTGATTTCTCGCAAATTATTTTCTTTCATTGTTGTAATCATTTTCCCAATCATACGCATAAAACTATATATTCATATCCGTTAGCGCCAAATTCTCACCAAACTTAGCAACAATTGGCGACCAAAATAAGTCTTCATAAATGAAGTCAACTTGGCTATAGCTCAAAAATTTGGCGAATTTTTTATTCAAATTCAGTATTAACGAATCTTTTGTAAACGGTTTCTTTGCATTTTAGCTTGCTGTTTTCGAGTAACATTAGCTAAAATTTTAAAACGAAGAAATAGGAAAGTTACCTTTTCGTCTCGGTACAGGCCGGAAGGACTTTTTTCTGAAAGAATGTTGTTTCAATATCAAAGTTTATTTTTACAACAAAAATTCGGCCCCACTAGCGGCTAAGAGGTTCTGCTGTCGAAGTTGATTGACGAGAAGAGTTGAGTTCGAGTCCATGCCGCGCTCGTCCGCATAACCGTTCGGAGTTTTCCACGGTTTTCTTCGAACCTTGCGTAAATACAGATTACGATCCCTTAGAAAGACCCGTAAAAAGAGGCCACCCCTCCTCTCGGCTTATATCCCCCACATAGATAATCGGCCGTAGCTACCGCCAGCAACAAGAACAAGAAATCGTTCATATGCGAAGCCTGGTGTGCTGTTCGCCTCAACAATTAACCGAATAATGCAGTGATTTCGTAATAATCATACGGTCGACCACGTTTTGTAAACATGATTAAACATACATATTAGAGATGAGACGGGTTCAGCCCGGGCCCGTCGCGGTATCAATTTTTATACCAGACTTCGGGCTCAAAATGACACTTTTATTTACTCACGAAATGAAATAAGGGAAAATGCTATTTGAGGCACAATAAAGTTAAGTTGTCTGAGTTTCTTAAAGTGTTTTACAATCTTATGAAAATCTGTTTGTAGGGAAATTGAAATGGTATTGATTGGATCAATACTTAATTTGTGCTGGAGCTCACCGGAGCTGCACTTCTGCACTCCCCTCAAACCGAAATTGTAGTTAGAAAATTTTTTTCGGGAGTACTAGAAAATTTTCTTGTATTTTATAAAAATGATCGTGAAACTCAGGTTAATTTAAATTTTCTTTCGCTGGTTGATGCTATAATACCATAATCCATCTGAAATATTTCTTAAAAGATAATTGTAATAAAAATATTTTGTATACAGCGTATCTAAATTAAGCTGTTTTCAGATAATGGAAAAGTACACACTCCTTATAGAGTGTCTGCTACTTGGATATTGGAGCTTGAAATTAATTTTTTTCTAGGAGATAAAAGTAAAAAAAAAAAAATCTAAATCATTTTTTCAATTTGGGGCCCTTGTATGCAGTGGGTCCAAGGCTGCGGCCTAGTAGGTATGTGCAGTAATCAGGCTCTGATTATATATGGGTCGTGTGATGAAAAAGAAAGTTGAAAACACCGAACGAAACTACGAGGTTGATAATATTTCAAGTAGCCAAATAAGTGTAAAAGTTTCAAATAGATGGCAGCACTGCAATTCTCATTTTCATGGATACAAATACTAGTCTTTGGAACTGGCATGGAAAAAGAAGGGAACTGGAGACTATAACTTTTCTCAAATTCTTATTAATTTAATTACTCATACATTCTAATTCATTATTCTTTTCTCTCTTTATCAAAAATACTGTTCTGAAATCCAAACTAGCTACTTTTTGACACATACTTTTATTCATTTTTGCTCGCAAATGTGTCAAATTGGCAGGCGCTCTTAATAAAAACTATGTATTCAAACTGATTCTTTTTTTTTTTTTTTTGAACGTGATAGCGCAGGAAGGGAAAAAAATGTTGTCCCGAGACAGCATTAACTCAAGACACGATTCATTTATCGAAAAATGAAAAAGTTGTTCGATTATAAATAATTTCAATAATCATGCCTGCAAGTATGTTTTTATATTTAAATATGAGTCATAAAATGCATCAGAAAGTTTCGCATTGCTATTATTGCTGAGCGGGTAAATATATTTTTCTGAGAATCATCTTAAAATAAGAAGCGTCTGTTGTGTTTTTATAATTGTTTATAGAACAGGTCGACGCTGAAAATAATATATAATGAAAGCGACAATGTTTTGATGGTGTAACGGTCCATTGAAAGCAAAATAATTCAACCTAATGCTAGAGCTAGAGTTACAGTTCCTAATCTCAGTAGGATAAATGTTTGGAAATGTAAAACTCCGGATTAACGTTCTCAGAATGTTATCCAGATAGACAGAAATTCGGATAATTGTGGCATTAAAAAAAGTTATGAAATAAAAGGTTCTTTAAAATCGCTTTTGTTTAGTAAAAAGCTAGGCCTAATGCATTCAACCTATAGTAGGCCTACATTTTAATAAGATAACTTTTACTTCAAACTATTAAAAAAAAAAAGAAATACAGTAGTTAGGGAAAGTAGGGTAAAATCGGATACCTTGTCAGAAATTCCAATCTGCTTGTCAGAAATTCCAACAGAATTTAAGGAAACTGTTCATAAACACTCTACACACATCCTTATCTAATAATCTATACTAATATTATAAAGTAGTAAAGATTGTTTGTTTGTTTGTAGGGGGTAATCTCTGTAACTACTGTAGCGATTTCAAAAGTGATGGTGGCAAATTGATGGTGACAATCTCTGCAACAACATAGGCTATATTTTATGTCGGTGCCACTACACACAGGGGGTGCAGGAGCGAAAAACATTCTAAAATTTCGATTTTGTTTATACTGAAGGAGCTAAACACATGAAATTTGGCATGGAAGTTACATATAAGATGTAAATGCTCTCTAAGAACAAATTCTAAAAAAATTCGAAATTTAAAAAGATGGGATGAGCGAAAAGCGTTCTAAAAACATTCTAAATTACAATTTCTATGGAATCTCTGGAACTACAGAACCATTTTCAAAAGTGATGGTGGCAAATTGATGGTGACAGTCACTGCTCCAACATAGGCTATATTTTATGTCGGTGCCACTACCCCCAGGGGGTGCTGGAGCGAAAAACGTTCTAAAATTTCGATTTTTTTTTTATAGTAAAGGAGCTAGAAATTTGAAAATTGGCATTGTAGCTACTTATTAGATGTAAATGCTCTCTAGGAACAAATTACAACAAAAATCGAAATTTAAAAGGGTGAAATAAGCGAAAAGCGTTCTAAAAGCATTCCAAATTACAATTTCTATGGAATCTCTGGAACTATAGAACCGATTTCAAAAGAGCTAGAAATTTGAAATTTGGCATGGTAGTTACTTTTAAGATGTAAATGCTCTCTAAGAACAAATTCTAAAAAAATTCGAAATTTAAAAGGATGAGATGAGCGAAAAGCGTTCTAAAAACATTCTAAATTACAATTTCTATGGAATCTCTGGAACTACAGAACCATTTTCAAAAGTGATGGTGGCAAATTGATGGTGACAGTCACTGCTCCAACATAGGCTATATTTTATGTCGGTGCCACTACCCCCAGGGGGTGCTGGAGCGAAAAACGTTCTAAAATTTCGATTTTTTTTTTATAGTAAAGGAGCTAGAAATTTGAAAATTGGCATTGTAGCTACTTATTAGATGTAAATGCTCTCTAGGAACAAATTACAACAAAAATCGAAATTTAAAAGGGTGAAATAAGCGAAAAGCGTTCTAAAAACATTCCAAATTACAATTTCTATGGAATCTCTGGAACTATAGAACCGATTTCAAAAGAGCTAGAAATTTGAAATTTGGCATGGTAGTTACTTTTAAGATGTAAATGCTCTCTAAGAACAAATTCTAAAAAAATTCAAAATTTAAAAGGATGAGATGAGCGAAAAGCGTTCTAAAAACATTCTAAATTACAATTTCTATGGAATCTCTGGAACTACAGAACCATTTTCAAAAGTGATGGTGGCAAATTGATGGTGACAGTCCCTGCTCCAACATAGGCTATATTTTATGTCGGTGCCACTACCCCCAGGGGGTGCTGGAGCGAAAAACGTTCTAAAATTTCAATTTTTTTGTACTGCAGGAGCTAGAAACATGAAATTTGGCATGGTAGTTACTTCTAAGATGTAAATGCTCTCTAAGAACAAATTCTAAAAAAATTGGAAATTTAAAAGGGTGAGAAGAGCGAAAAGCGTTGTAAAAACATTTTAAATTACAATTTCTATGGAATCTCTGGAACTACAAAACCCTTTTCGAAAGTGATGGTAGCAAATTGATGGTGAAAATCCCTGCTCCAACATAGACAATATTTTATGTCGGTGCCACTACTCCCAGGGGGGTGCAGGAGTGAAAAACGTTCTAAAATTTCGATTTTTTTTATACTGAAGGAGCTAGAAATATGAAATTTGGTATGGTAATTACTTATAAGATGTAAATGCTCTCTAAGAACAAATTCTAAAAAAATTGGAAATTTAAAAGGGTGAGAAGAGCGAAAAGCGTTCTAAAAACATTTTAAATTACAATTTCTAAGGAATCTCTGGAACTACAGAACAGTTTTCAAAAGTGATGGCGGGAAATTGATGGTGACAATCCCTGTTCCAACATAAGCTATATTTTATGTCGGTGCCACTACCCCCAGGGGACTGCAAAAGCGAAAAACGTTCTAAAATTTCGATTTTTTTTTTTTAATACTGAAGGTGTTAGAAGCATAAAATTTGGAATTGGTAGTTACTTATAAGATGTAAATGCTCTCTAAGAACAAATTCTAAAAAAATTCGAAATTTAAAACTGTGAGATGAGTGAAAAGCGTTCTAAAAACATTCTAAATTACAATTTGTATGGAATCTCTGGAACTACCGAACCCTTTTCAAAAGTTATGGGTGCATATTGATGGTGACAGTCCCTGCTGTAACATAGGCTATATTTTATGTCGGTGCCACTACCACAGGGAGGTGCAAGAGCGAAAAACTTTCTAAAATTTCGATTTTTTTTTTTTATACTGAAGGAACTAGAAACTGTAAATTTGGCATGGTAGTTATTTATAAAATGTAAATGCTCTCTAAGAACAAATTAAAAAAAAAAATCCGAAATTTAAAAGGGTGAGATGAGCAAAAATTTTGAACTGAAAAATGATGAACAGAAATTACAATTTCTGTGGAATCTCTGGAACTACAGAACGATTTTCAAAAGATATGGTAACAGTCCCTCCTGTAACATACGCTATATTTTATATCGGTGACACTATCACACGGGGAGAGGGGGGATGAAAGAGCGAAAATGTTCGAAAATTTTGATTTTTTTTTTTCGACATTTGTGTGGCTTAATTAGTAATTTCTGAATTATCTGTGGCAGTAAAATTTCCTCTAATGAAAATAGGCCAATGAATACCTCTTGGCATTAGAATTACGCGAGCAAAGCCGCGGGTTTTGCTAGTATATTATAAATGTGAAAGTGTGTGTGGATGTTTGCCTGAAGTCAGTGTCAAAAAGAATGATATGACTTTATATCTTTCAATATAGATAGATTGTAACCCAGAAAAGGTTTCGACGATTTTTTTCATTTTTTTTTTCATTATTATTATTTATTTTTTTTGATGATTGAAAATTTTATTATTTTCATAGAGAATCATTGGATAGTTTCACTATAAAATTTAGTCATTTTCCTTTATAGTCGCTAAAAATTCAACACCGGAATTAATAATTTTCCCACCTCAATTAATTTTCTATTGAAAGATTTCAGGGGTTTGTCCAGATATTTCTCTCAGGGCCCTGTTTTTGTGAAATTGTGAACAGTTTTTTTTTTTTTTACATATGTGAAAATTATAGTCATAATTGTGTGAATTTGAAAATATAGTTATAATCAGGTTCCTGTTTATATATCCTTAATGTATAAAAATGCTAATTAATATATAATTTGATGACTTTAATTTTTTTGTGACAAGTCAGATTTTACTTTTAAATGATTAAATTTGTGAAAAGTTTAGTTTGGAGGTGGAAAAGTTTTGTAAAAGGTCTATTTCTAAGGTAAAGAATTTTGTGAAGGGTCCGGTTTTGAGATGAAAATTTTTGTGAAGGGTCCTCTTTTAAGATGAAACTTTTTGTGAAGAGCCCTGTTTTACGATGAAAATGTTTGTGAAGGGTCCTGTTTTAGGATGAACATTTTTGTGAAGGGTTCTGTTTTAAGATGAAAACTTTAGTGAAGGGTCCTTTTAAGGTACCAAAATTTTCCTAAACAGATCCCTGGATTTACATGTGAAAAATGAAAATGAAATAAAAATGTTCAAGATTTAAAAAGAAAATATATATGACATTAAATTTGAAAAAAAAAAAAAGAGAGAGAAATATTTTTTACTATACACGAAGCATGACCAAGTCATAGTTAGCAATAAAAGAAAATGAACAAAATGTTATTATTAAACAAAAAACTTTCCCTTGAAAAAAAAAAGAAAAAAGATGTTACATTTGAAATAAAACGGACGTTTTCAAGTATTTGTTAATAATATATGAAGAATGAATATTAGTAAGAACGAAATGCAAATGAATATCTTGTCATATTTGAAACGAAGAAATGAATTATTTTTATCTTATCCAAATTATTATGCATGAATTGAGTTACATACAGAAAAGAATTTTCTAACAAAAATAAGCTGTCATGATTAACAGAAAAAGAAAATCAATAAGAATTTTATGATTAAAGATATATTTCTCTTGAAAACAAAAGTGATGTTATATTTGAAATTAAACGGGCATTTTCAAATGTTTTTAAATTCCTAGCTCACACTCTCTCTCTATATATCTTGTTGGAATTTTCAATCGTTAATAAAATATTTTCTATTCATCCATTCAAGTTCAAATAATTTCTTTTAAACTTGTACTGGATGACAATTGATGTTAATACAGTTTTTTCAAATCATCATCATCATCAACCGTTTTCAATCCACTGCTGGATGTAGGTCTCCCCCAGATTTTTCCATTGTTGCCTGTCTAGTGCTTTAGTCATCCAATTAACACCGGCCACTTTTCTGATTTCATCACTCCATCTTACTTGAGGTCGTCTTCTTGGTCGTTTTACATCTCTGGGATACCACTGTAGGGTGTTTGTGCTCCATCTATTGTCTTGTCTTCTTGCAATGTGCCCAGCCCATTTCCATTTTAGCCATTTAATTCTCTCGATAATGTCAAAAACTTTCGTCTGACTTCTTATCCACGTTATTCTCTTTCGGTCTCTTCTGGTTATGCCTAGCATACATCTTTCCATACTTCGCTGTGTTGTTTGTAATCTTTGTACCATCCGTTTTGTTAGTGTCCAAGTTTCTGCTCCATAAGTTAGTGCAGGCAAAACACATTGGTTAAACACCTTTCTTTTCAAACAAAGAGGCATGTTACTTTTCAGAATAATATTGTTCTTCCCAAAAGCACTCCATCCATTTCTTATTCTTCTATTGATTTCATTCATGATACTGTTGTCTGAAGATATTTCTTGTCCAAGGTACACATAACTTTCAACATCTTTAATCTCAGTGTTGTTGTAGACGATTTTCTTTTTTGATGCAAATGAATTGAACATCACCTTAGTCTTTTCCAAATTTATTTTTAATCCCACATTAATGCTAGCTTCTGCCAAATCTTTTAGCATATTTTGCAATTCTTCAGGGCTATTACTGAAAATTAAAATGTCATCAGCAAACCGGAGATGGCTTAAATATTCCCCATTTATTCTAATCCCTTTGTTTTCCCAATCCAGCTTCTTGAAAATACTCTCTAAGACAGCAGTAAAAAGCTTAGGCGAAATGGTGTCTCCTTGTCTTACTCCTCTTTCAAGCTTGATCTTCGCTTTTCCTTTGTCCAAACGGATGGTGGCTGTTGCTTTCTTGTAGATCTTCTTTATGATATTGATATAAGGTTTGTCTATACCAATGTTCTCCAGAGAAGTAATTACTGCAGATGTGTAGACCGAATCAAATGCTTTTTCATAATCAATAAAGGCAAGACAGAGAGGTAAATTATATTCTTTATGTTTTCCTATAACTTCCCTTACTGTTTGAATATGATCCATTGTGCTAAATCCACTTCGAAATCCTGCTTGTTCTCTAGGTTGAGCTGAGTCCAGAGCTGATTCAAGTCTTGTCGTTAAAACTTTGGTGAAAATTTTATAAATCACTGACAGTAAGCTGATTGGACGGTAGTTTTTAATGTTTTCCTTTTCTCCTTTCTTATAAAGTAACACCATCACAGCATTATTCCAATCTTCTGGTACATCTGATTTCTCGAGACATTTGGAAAACAGTAAGGCTAGCATTTTTGCAAATTCTTCTCCTGCTTCTTTGATAAGATCAATTGTAATTCCATCTTCGCCAGGGCATTTACCTTTTTTCATGCCTCTAATGGCTTGTACAACTTCATCTGTCATCACTGGGATTATCTCTTCAGTTTCTGTTATGTTTACTAGTGGATCACGTAGGTTGATTTCCCTTTGATCTTCACATTTATATAGATCGTTATAGAATTTTTCGACAATGTGTACTATTTCATTATTGATTTTGGTGATTGTTCCATCTGCTGTCTTCAGTGCAAAAATACCTTTTCTTCCAACACACAGTTTGCGCTTAGCTGATAGTTTTTTCAAATATTAATTAATTAATTAAATTGAATTAATTTAAATTTTATATTTCATTTCTGTTCAAAAGTATAGACTCGCTCCATATTTATAGTCTCACCTTCACACGTAAAAAGATAATGGGGCTGTTCACAGACGGAGATCAGGCGGCTCGCGGGAGAAGGAGACTATAAATGTGGAGTGAGTCTATACTTTTGAACAGAAATGAAGTATAAAACTAAAATTAAATAATAAAATTTAATTAATTAATTAATATTTGAAAAAACTGTATTATCGCTAACTGTAACATCGCTATGGCACTTTATTGTGAAGTTTGGTAATTTTTGAAATTCGATATCTGAAAAACGGCATAATCATTAGATTTTAAATTTATATCAAGAAAAATACAATTTTTTTACCTTTCTAACGCAATTTGTCTAACAATTTTGTGAGAAATACTTTTCGAGCTATTAATTTTTGGTATTTTAGCTATTTATTTTTTATTTAATTTTTAATACATTTCAAAAATTTCTCTTATGTAAGATATTTAGCAGGATATAAATTTAGGAATAAATACCGTCAGTGGCGAAGCGTGTAGATCGCTGGAAAAAATTTCTATTTGACCTAAGTAGGAATTGATTTAAAAAAAAGTTTTTATATTACTTGTTTAATAATACAAAGAGCATGAATATTAATAAGTACAGAAAATTTTTCATTTTCGAAAATGACATTGTGATAAGAAGATAATATTGGTTTTGATCATATTTTGAATATTTTGTTAAATTTTTACAATTATTATCCTATATATTATTTCTGTTAACATCTCTTTTTCTAAGCAAACAAAAAACGGAGAATGATAAATAAGATACCATATGAAATGATTTTGAAGCGGCTTCTGACATAGTACACTGACATTTAGTTAAAACGTGTATTTTGATTAAAAATTGCAATTAATTAAAAAATAAATTGGCATTGTTTTCATAAATGAAATGAAAGATTTTACTTAAATTAGTGTTGCCACAAAAATAAAATACCACAACAAGGATTATAAAAAAATGTTCAATAAAGATAAAGTGGGACATAGTTGCTGCACGGGATTATTTTATATTTATGATTAAAAAGCAAAATTTAAATTCAAATGCTCAATTTATTTTTCTTTATCCTTTCAGATATTTTTAGTCCTTATTATTATTATTATTATTATTTAGAAGTTTAAACCTGCATCTAAAAGATATTAGATATTGCTAAAAAATATTTGACTGCAGTGCGAAATCTTCGCTCGGGTCCACTGGTTTACTTTATTTAATTTAATTTATAATTTTATTATTTGATATGATCGCGCTTACTTTTGTTTTTCCCTGTTGCCACATTTTTAGATCAAATTTAATTTCGATAACCGTTCATTTAATTTGAACTTTTAATCTATGGTTTTTACATGACAAAGTGACACCATGAGTGCATCCTCATTTATAAAACATCAATTGTCTTTCAACTTGTTTTTTAAATCAAGACTATAGAAAATCTTCTAATTAGGTCATTCACGAAGAATTTTATAATATTGAAATTTACGATTCTTTCAATATTCACGTTGATGCATAGAAATCATAAAAGTTATGAATGGAAATAAGTAAGCAGTAAATCAGACGTTTGAAAAAACCTTTAGAAAAATAATAAGATTAATCGAAATCCGTCCTTTCAATAACATGTCTTTTCCACGCATTTTGTAAATCAATCTTCAATGTGAAATTAACAGCTCAAGGTTAATTGTGCAAATATAGAGGTGTCCGCTATTTATTATCAAGTGTCCATTATGGAGGACACTCATAATGGACAATCAAGTGAATATTATAATACTCACTTCAGTATTTTTGAGAGTAAAAAACGTTTCTGTGCTTATTAATATTCATGCTTTTTGTATTATTAAAAAGCATTTGAAAATGGCCGTTTTATTTCAAATATAACATCCCTTTTTTTCCAGAGAAATATAATTTTTAATTATAAAATTCTTATATAGTCTTACATGTAATTCTTATTATCGTCTTGTAGAAATGCTTTTTTAGACGCCATAAAAAATTGTTTTAAATATAGTGTTTTAAATATCAGTATAATTACTATAAATACGTAACAGACATTATCGAATAGCGGACATCTATTTAGCAAACACCTTTTGCAATCCAAAATACATACTTATTTGTGTATTTTTACCTATGAAAAGCAGACACCTCCGGATAAATTTCGAGATCCCGAGATGTCCGCTATTGAGAGGTTTTATTTTATTTAGTTAAATGTATCTTTTGCTTTTAATCTTATCCTACTGTAAAAGTTCAATATAATGATTATAATCAGTACAATAACGGAAGAGATTTAAAATAACAGTTTTAAGAAAATTGCATAACAAATCTGGGATCCCCTAAATTCAGGGGGGGGGGGAGAGATAGAGACCACAGCGCAGGCTTTAAAAACCTTTTATTTAAAAAAAAAACCCAATTTCACGATGAGCAAGAGTTTATCCTACAATGTTTTCAAATCTGTAAATCAGGAATTCGTGAAAACATCGGGATTTCTTTTATCATCACTCACAAAGATCTTACTGCCGGCGGTTCATTTTTTATGAAAGTGGCGTTGAATCTTCGTAGTTCTTAAACCTTTATTACAAGCCAGGACTTGTGACTATTTTTATATTCAATTGTACAACAATTTACATTTTTTTCCCTTTTGGTAGATATCTCTTGAAAATACTCTTGTATAAGTGTGTGGCAGAGTTAGTTTTCAAAAAGTGGTATGAATAGAATAAAAAATAGTCCACTGAGATGTGTATTTCCCAACCGGTAATCAAAGGATTAATGCGATTAATGATCATCAGTGACAAAAAACGTCCTATTCTGCTTTGCAGTGCAAGAATGTGTGAATCTACAAAATATCTTTAAGAGGTTTTACTTTAGTTGAATGATTCCTCTCCTTATGCTTAACAAAACAATAACAACAAAAGAAGAATTCGTAAAATGTGTTTTAGTACGCATAATTTTAAATTTAGTTTTTGACATGGCTTTCAAGGAAGAACTGAAGTATACTATCTCAAAGAAAGATTTTTATTATCAACAATATGCATATTTTTTCATTACTAGAGGGCTCTGCGAGCTACGCTTCCCAACCCCCGTCTTAGTCATGCAGGATCTAAAAAAACATTAATTTACTCTGTTGTAAAAATTTTACCCGATTACGGAAGATTGAATGTCATTATTATGACTAATGGCGATCTTCTATAATCGGGTTTCTATTCCTTTCCCTTATACTGGGGGATTTTTCAGGTCCCAAGGTCGTTTCCACCGCTACCGTAGCAGCTGATGGCTGTTTTCGTGATTGATTAGGTAAGATCAATTACATACTTGAAAATCAGCTTGTATACAATGATTAAGTAAAAAATGCCGATGACTCCTGGACTTTTATAACGTCGAGTAGGAATGTTTTTTTAGACGCCATAAAAAAATGTTTTAAATATGACGTTTTAAATATAATGTTTTAAATATGATGTAATTTTCGCTATTGAATGCTTTTCACACGTAATAATTTAATTATTTTAAAGCATTCTTTCTTTTTTAATATTCACGTGTAAATATATTTTTCAATTGAAGAGTGTTTGGAAATATAGATATTTGGACTTTTTAAAATTTGTAACCGTAGATAAAAATATCTATTTCAAACCAAATTCCAATTATCATAATACTATACTCCTTTTTATAATAAGGGGGGGGGGGTCTCGTTTTAAACTATGCATTATATCTGTATTCAAATAATGAAATTTTGAATAAAAAACTGAAAAAAGTTAAAAAAATTAGACAAATTTAAAAATTGAATTGATACTACATATTACAATCTACTCATGTAGATGCTTGCAAAAGATGGTTCAATTACTATGCATAGTTTTTGATCCTATAAAACGTATGTAAATGAACAATGTTACAAGATTTCAACATTTAATCGATTAAAATCTGTAAAAGGAAGTGTATGCTTCAAAAATTAAGGAAATTTTAATGGAAAACTAAAGCAAAATTATGGCAGTCTTTTAAAAATATTCCATTTCTAAAGTTTGATGGTTCATAATAACTGTTTGATTTGAAGTAATACTTTAAAAGAGTACATCAATAGAAAGAAAATTTAATCAAGAATATAATGAAATAACTGTCTATAGCAATTTTTTTATTAGTAAGAGTTATTGTGAATAACATTGATAGGTATGGATAAATTTAGATACACAAAATATTTCACTAAGTCAGTTAAAACTAAATTGGGCTTCTTTTAGCGTTAATGACAACCTTATAACGCATATCCATGGAGTGAACCAGTTTTGGTTGTGTACTTGTTATAATACGAAAGCCAAATTCAATTATTGATTTTCTTGCTGGGTTGCATCCAGCTTAGAAGTTTGATTACTTGACTCTATAGAGTTTAATTTGAATTAAGGTCTTCCTTATTTCTATGACATTCAAAAAGTGGGACATGATTATCCTAAAACCACTTTTCTGTAAAGCATCGTATGACCTTTATGCGAGTTTCAATAGAAAGCTTTATTACATTGGAGAAAATCACATACCCAAGACTTCAATTTGGGCTCAAGTATTTCATTTATGTATTGTTGGGCATTTATATTATCATTAATTATGAAAATTCAGCCAACATCGTTTGATTTTATGTAACTACATTAGTTGGTTGTAAAGCAATCACAACGAGACTCTTTTTCGATCCTTCTCTTTATGTATTTTATGCCATCGCTATTCAAAAATAGAGATTTTTATCTTATCAATCCACCTAACACGATTACTTTGTTCTGCTGCCAGCTAACATGAGTTTTAAAGTTGTCCCCGACTACGTTTTGTTTAGAAGTCTCTTTCTTGAGGTAAGGCAGTCTGTTTCATGAGGTAAGGCAGTTTGTTTCATGTTTTGTGACTTCTCTAGCCTGTCTAAAGGTCAGTGGTCAGCAGGGGACAGCCCTGAAAGGCTTATCACGCCTCTTTGGTTTATTGAGACTCCCCTTCCTTTCATTGATGACCACAGAACGTTTGGAAAAGAAAGGCAAAGCGAACTGATTTACGAGTGCATAAGAAAGTGTTGTCTATACGCAGCCTAAACCTAATTTAACATTTTAAATCTTTGCTTGAAAAATAAAAATGGATTCGAATTCGAATTCTGGTATTTAAACCAAACTTATCCACACTGTGCCGAGCAGCCCTTGCAATCATCTTCGCATTTCATTTATCCATTTCATTTTTTATATATATTGAGACGCTTTTTATCTGTCACCAAAACAGTCTCACTATTCTTCTATCATCAGTTACTGCCGTGCACTTTATCCTACCTTTATCTTTACGTTTTAGAAATGATTGAGTTAACCTTATACCTTCACAAAAATTCAGAAATGCCATTTTTGGTTATTTTTTCGCAAACTTTTCTTCTAATACTTTCATGACTGTATCAATCTTGACTTAACACACATCGCGTTATGAGTTACCGATCAACACTTGCGACATTTATATGATTTTATTTAATTTTACAAGCTCACTCATTGACAGGACACACAAACTTTATCATCTTTAAAACAGTCACATAATGCACTGACAGTCCTCCTATCAGTTCCAATATATCACATTAATAGCTGAAATCCTACAATGAGATTGATTGACATTTTAAACACTAGTGATCAGTGATTCAAATGAAGGAATGTTGCTTTACATTTTAGCAATGATTGAGTTAACCTTATACTTTCACAAAAATTCAGAAATGTCTATTTTGGTTATTTTTTCACAAAGTTTTCTTCTAATTTATTTATGACTGTATCAATCTTAACTTAACACACATCGCGTTATGAGTTACCGATCAACACTTGCGACATGTATATGATTTTATTTAATTTTACAAGCTCACTCATTGACAGGACACACAAACTTTATCATCTTTAAAACAGTCACATAATGCACTGACAGTCCTCCTATCAGTTCCAATATATCACATTAATAGCTGAAATCCTACAATGAGATTGGTTGACATTTTAAACACTAGTGATCAGTGATTCAAATGAATGAATGTTGCTTTACGTTTTAGCAATGATTGAGTTAAACTTATACTTTCACAAAAATTCAGAAATGTCTATTTTGGTTATTTTTTCACGAAGTTTTCTTCTAATTTATTTATGACTGTATCAATCTTAACTTAACACACATTGTGTTATGAGTTACCGATCAACACTTGCGATATTTATATGATTTTATTTAATTTTACAAGTTCACTCGTTGACAGGACACACAAACTTTATCATCTTTAAAACAGTCACATAATGCACTGACAGTCCTCCTATCAGTTCCAATATATCACATTAATAGCTGAAATCCTACAATGAGATTGATTGACATTTTAAACACTAGTGATCAGTGATTCAAATGAAGGAATGTTGCTTTACATTTTAGCAATGATTGAGTTAACCTTATACTTTCACAAAAATTCAGAAATGTCTATTTTGGTTATTTTTTCACAAAGTTTTCTTCTAATTTATTTATGACTGTATCAATCTTAACTTAACACACATCGCGTTATTAGTTACCGATCAACACTTGCGACATGTATATGATTTTATTTAATTTTACAAGCTCACTCATTGACAGGACACACAAACTTTATCATCTTTAAAACAGTCACATAATGCACTGACAGTCCTCCTATCAGTTCCAATATATCACATTAATAGCTGAAATCCTACAATGAGATTGGTTGACATTTTAAACATTAGTGATCAGTGATTCAAATGAAGGAATGTTGCTTTACGTTTTAGCAATGATTGAGTTAACCTTATACTTTCACAAAAATTCAGAAATGTCTATTTTGGTTATTTTTTCACAAAGTTTTCTTCTAATTTATTTATGACTGTATCAATCTTAACTTAACACACATCGCGTTATTAGTTACCGATCAACACTTGCGACATGTATATGATTTTATTTAATTTTACAAGCTCACTCATTGACAGGACACACAAACTTTATCATCTTTAAAACAGTCACATAATGCACTGACAGTCCTCCTATCAGTTCCAATATATCACATTAATAGCTGAAATCCTACAATGAGATTGGTTGACATTTTAAACACTAGTGATCAGTGATTCAAATGAAGGAATGTTGCTTTACGTTTTAGCAATGATTGAGTTAACCTTATACTTTCACAAAAATTCAGAAATATCTATTTTGGTTATTTTTTCACAAAGTTTTCTTCTAATTTATTTATGACTGTATCAATCTTAACTTAACACACATCGTGTTATGAGTTACCGATCAACACTTGCGACATTTATATGATTTTATTTAATTTTACAAGCTCACTCGTTGACAGGACACACAAACTTTATCATCTTTAAAACAGTCACATAATGCACTGACAGTCCTCCTATCAGTTCCAATATATCACATTAATAGCTGAAATCCTACAATGAGATTGATTGACATTTTAAACACTAGTGATCAGTGATTCAAATGAAGGAATGTTGCTTTACATTTTAACAATGATTGAGTTAACCTTATACTTTCACAAAAATTCAGAAATGTCTATTTTGGTTATTTTTTCACAAAGTTTTCTTCTAATTTATTTATGACTGTATCAATCTTGACTTAACACACATCGCGTTATGAGTTCCCGATCAACACTTGCGACATTTCTGTGATTTTATTTCATTTTACAAGCTCACTCATTGACAGGACACATAAACTTTACCATCTTGAAAACAGTCACATAATGCACTGACAAAAGTCCTCCTGTCAGCTGCAATACACCACATTAATAATTGAAATTCTACAATGATGCCGACTGACATTTTAAACACTAGTGATCAGTGATTCCAATGAAGGAATGCTACTTTACATAAATTTAACCAAGTTGTGCTACATTTTTTTGATAATTTGGCTATAACTTTTGATAAAGTTCTAATAACTGATGGCACTAGATTGTATTATATTCTTGATTAAATTATACATTTACGGTATTACTAAATCCAATGTGGAGTTAAGAGCCACTAAACTGCAAACTTTTCCATAATTTTGCCATTAGTGTACATTTTTATGGTATTTAGGAACAGGACTTTTTATAAGTGATACTTTTAACGATAATAATCAATTCAAATATTTAATGTACTCATCTGGATTTAAACGTTACTTAGACTTTTTCAGACATACTTTCTATCACGGCTTTACACAATTGTTTTAGAACAGACGTCGTTTTATATTTCGTGAGCTCTTTTAATTAAATTATCGATGTTGATTATTTCTATTTTCTAGATTTTATTTAAAAAAATGTATTATAACCTTAAGGATATTCATTTCAAAGCTAATTCTATCACAGACACCACATAGTATAAGGGGCACTTCAAAGTACTAATTTTCAAAGTTTTTGATGCTTGACAAGGAGCTAATTCTTACTGAAAATTGACAACTCTTAGAGAACATCGTACATCAAGCTAGTGACAGAGATAGTTTTTGAAGATCTCCATACAAACGCATTTTAATTCAAATAGATTGTTTTTTGAAACAAAATGCCTTTCAGGAAAGTAAATTTCTTAATAATTAACAATTTGCTTAAGGCTGCGAAACTATTCTTTAGAGGCTGTCATACAAATTTAATTACAATCATTTTTGCTAGCAGAATGAATAACACATATGAAAGGTAGGGTGAAAAAAATGAAAATCACAGATAGTTATATGGTAATTATTTCTTCTTCTTTTTTTTTTAATGATCGGTGACTTTCATCGTTCTTCCCCTTTTATACAAATTTTCAACCTTGTTTTATAAAGGATTACCTTAATTTTTGCCTCGATATAATGTTGTCAAACTATAGCACGCACCTCTTTAAAACAGAAGGCATCACTGTTATCTCAAATTTCATAAAAAAGTGACATATCGTTTTGTCTCCTGACCATTCCTACTTATTATTGCAGAAATTTTAAATGTTGAAGGTGGGTAAAATAATGAAAAATTTGTTTCGAGATTAATTTGAATATTTTTATCATTACGATACAATAACTGACATATTGGGAAAGAAAGGTAGATTTGAAGATTTTACAATGACTTCTCAAAATTTTTTGAAAAACTTTATTTCATTTTTATCAGAAATTCTTGTTTTCAGTATATAATTTTTGCATATATATTAATTATTGTTTTGAAATGTTATATCTGCTCCCACCCCTGTAATCGATGCGATTTTCTAATAAAAATAATTAGGGTTTACTTTCAGTTCGACTAAAGAAAACTGTCATTTTAGCGATTTGTCTTTGAGGGACTTGTTTCCAGTGTAGCTCTAGACTAATTTATATTTGTTGTGCATCTTTAGCCCAACAATCACAGATGATGGAAACGATCTCGGAACTCTGGTTTATACAGTCAGACCCGGTTATGACGTGTTTCAAGGGACGTGTTTAAAAAAAAACCCGCATGAATTCAAATCTGACTTTATTCTCGATTAATACATTACAACCAAAAATAAAACAACCAAAATAATTTTCCTGCTAGCCTAATTGTTTTTAATACAAATAAAAAATATTAAATATTTGCAGAAGAGAGAACTCAGTTTTTAAAATATTTATAATATATAATACTTTTGATAATACGTAATTATATAATCAGTCCTTAATTTTTGTATGCAATAAGAAAATTTGCTTTTTAATATTTCTTTAAAAACATATTGTTTGCATGGCAAAAAGTAAACAAAACATAAAAAAAATTGTGTAATCGCAATAAGTCGAATATCAGATTACTATTAGAAAATACTGGTAGATATCGGAATAAAAATATCCCCCTCTAAATTGTCAACAATGAGAGAATTTAAGAGAAGAAATTCCCATCTTGGTCTATGAATTCGCGTTTAAGCGAGATTTTTTTGCCTCAAGGGACCGATACTTTATCACGTATTAAGCAAAATCGTGTAATAACCGTTAGCGTATTAAACATGATATTTTTGCATTAATCTTATGGGCGATGTTCAAGGGACCGGGAAAAATCCGCGTATTAAGAGATATCGCGTATTAACCGTGGCTGTCTTAACCGGGTCCGACAGTACTTGTTGTAATCATGTTGAAAACTCGATTTTAGAAATATTGGTATATTTTTACATTTTGAAGTTCCTTGAATCCGTTTTCTCTATTTAAAAATCTATTCAATATGTATGTGTGCATGTATGTATGCGTGTATCTAAGAATTTCCTTACGTATTTTTTTCTGCAGAGCTCGTTTTTGGTGTTTTTTCGAAAATGTCACTATGTATGTATATATGTGTGTGAGTGTACAAGATAGCGCAAAAAATATGCTTTCGTTTAAACTTCCATTTGATGAATATGTTACAGGCCACTGTCGCAGGAATTAAATACATTTTCGAAGAAATTGACTAACGGGTTTGTTATCTAAACATTTTTTCAACCATTTTTCAACCCTTCTGTGACGGTAAGTGATAAATATTTTCTCTTATATCTCAATTAAATTATTTATATTGCTCTCGTTCGTCTAATGTTGATACAACAACTCACCAGAACGTGACTTAATTTATTAAAATCTTTTTTTCTTCCTTTTTTTTAACTTACAGTAAAATATTTTAACTTACAGTAAAATATTTTAACTTTGTTTTGTAAGAAAAAAAAATTAATTTTGTTAAAGAAGAAAGTAAAAAATGTGTACATTTAAAAACGAAATCATTAAATGAAATATTTTGCAAAATATGCTAAAATATACTAAAATAGTTCTCTTTTGTCGAAAAAAGGGTTGTAGTTCTCATACACATCGAACTAATTATTGCCCATACTTGGTTGCTCATATTTGACGCCAATTTTGGCTGTGAATTCGATTACGGAAGATTAACTCTATAATTGAAATATTTTAGTAGAATGAATTGCATATATTGCGTTACATATTTTTTCAATTATTTTTTGGATTTCCTGGTATCTGAATACAAAGTATTTTATAAAGTGTTCGAAAGTCGAATGGAGTCACTCCAGATTTCTTTTTATAAAATAAAGAAAGCTCATAGCGAAATTAAATATAAATAACGTTTTTGTTGTTAACAAACAAATCATAAAACTTAACAAATTACATAAATATACACAATACGTTTAAAGCTAGTTTAGCTGGAATTCCAAAATTTTAAAACTTTCATTTTCTCTCTTTAGATTAATAAAATGTTTAGAGGTACACGTACCCCTGCGCCCCCCCCACCCCCCCACCCCCAAGAAAAAAACCCCTGCAGTGACAAGATAAATAATTTAATTATTAATACTCACAACAAGTAGTTTTGCTTATTCTAACCGAGGGAAAGTAGCACGTCCAATGATGAGTTTTTTTTTTCTCATTTTCATTGTACAAGTTAAAATAATTGTGACCAACATTTGGGATTTCATTATCACAAATGTAAAAATTTAATGGTCAGTTAGAGAACCTCTATGTTTGCATT
This sequence comes from Maratus michaelseni, assembly GCA_963931845.1. Taxonomy (NCBI): domain Eukaryota; kingdom Metazoa; phylum Arthropoda; class Arachnida; order Araneae; family Salticidae; genus Maratus; species Maratus michaelseni. Next base: position 257,441,115 of record OZ007588.1, on the reverse strand, counting down.
CAGAGAATCGTAGGGAGATGATGTAGGCTAATATAATATTGAATTTAAAAATGTGCAAATGTGTAAATGAAATATTACAAAGTTATCTTAAAGTTTGAATTATGTGCATATTTTCTGCGATCGTTTACTTGACTTGATAGATGACTCGATTTCCCCTCCCCCAATCATTAAAAAATTACACAAAGCTGATAAACTAAACTTTATTTACAAGTACACAGTTGAAAGAAAAAATAACAAGAGAAATATAGTGAGTTCAAATGGATATATAGGAATAATCCCAGATTACTAACCAGCTTGGGCAGTAAATAGGGAATTATATCCGGTGATTATGCCGCCGTCATAATTGGCTCCAAAATAGACGACGCCTCCTGCGTTATAATTCGGTCCGTAAGCGACCTCTTTTACATAGGGTTTATCGATGGAAAATTTATGAAAATCATAAACAGTTGCTGAAAACACAAAGAAATTATTATAGCAATTTGATAATTACACGAACTCAATAATGCGGATATACCGCTCTTCAGAAAATTAAACACCCCCAACATTTTTTTTTAAATTTTGCCGAGAGAGAATTTATTAGGTATTCTCTAGGTGAAAATAAAGAAAAGTATTACATTTGTTTTGATAAATACAGAAATTACACAACATGAATAGAGAATTTTTCAGAAAATAGTACACCTAAGTTAATTTTTTTCTTTATCTTTTTTTTAGAAAAATATTAACTAAACACTTGTTTAAAAGAATAAAGAGTAGTTGAAAACATATGCACACTTCTATATGAAGCTTGATAAATTCATATATTCAATAATATGGATAGATAATTCTTTATAAAATTATATATGCAAAGTGCGTGCACTCCTTGGAATTTCCAAGTCGTCACTATTTCAAATTAAACAAATTGGAAATTGTATATCAAATGCGACAAATGAGGTGCGTTCGTACTATAACTAGTTTTATAACTATTCAGATCTTGGTGCAATAGCTGTCGCACTCTTATGAAAAAATGCATGAATTTATTTTAAGTGCAGATTTTCATATTATACACATCAATTTCATTTCAAGAAATTAAGTTTCAATGCACTTTTACAAGCAATTACAATTCTGTTACATTAAAATTATACTAAGAGCAAGTTTCCAATACAAGACAATGTAAAAAATCATCGTTATTACTTCACTGAAACAATGAATTATATCGTCTGTTATTATGATATGGTTAGTCCGTAATGAAGTACATTTTAAGTTGGCAACATTTTATCTTTTGTTGACATTTACTGAAAATTTCAATGGAAAACTTAATTATACGCATTTTACCATTATAGCCTAGCTTTGAAAATTTTAGAACTTGAAATCCATATTTAGACTATTTTTTCATTTAATATCTATTTCTCTGTAAACATCCATCCAAAAAACTGTCGGTATATTATATAATTGCTCTAATTAATCAATTTTAGTATACACATTCGATTTTTAAATTCCGTAATACGGCAATAATATGACTCCATATTAAATATGACGTAATCACCATGGCAATCTAAAATCATTACCTATCATGGGATATCATTGAATTAATTACGTATGATAGGATTTAAAAGAATGAAGAAAACTTTTATTGATATATTTTTAAGTTTTGATTCGATTTTAGTAAAATTTGAAATGACTCGACAAAATTCTGCAACGATTGTATATATTAAATTTCAAACCATTCGGTTGGGAAGTTTTTGTGCTATTATATGCGGACAGACGGACCAGACGACGACTATAGGTGCTACGTATTTATATAATTACGAACTCACCTAAAAATTCTATTTAACATTTCAATTACAGAATTGGTGATCATCTCATTTCATTGGGGAATTTGTAATATATTTCTGCGACTAAATAAGCCAAAAAATACTGTTAAACAATGTTGTAAAAATGTACGCACCCTGTAACTCTCAATTGAGTTAAAAGATCGATGAACTAAGTAAAGATCAGGAAAAATAGCTGAAAAAATATGCCTATGGACAGTAGCCTCTCATTATATCGCCCTTGTAGAGTGAAAAGAAAAAACGCTGTAACCGAGGGAATTAAAATCGTTAAGAAAGTTAATAAGGTAAAGCTAGGAAAGTCTGCACACAATTCTAAAGAATAACAATAAAATATCTAAATATTAATTTTTTGCTAAACTATACATGAATAATTTTTACTTCATTTGTTTTTTATGCATTTCAAATGCTATTTTGTTGTTATGCTGTAATTTAATGAAACAGTTGTAAAAAAAACCAAGAAAGTTATTTTAAGCAATCTGTCCTTATAGGTTTGGTGTGATTGCGCACATGGGTAGGAGAGATTGTTACTAATAATAACTACAATTAAATTATTAACAATAATAATTACACTTAAATTACATTGTTGTAAGGTTTTTGTGAACAAATATTATTGTATTAGGAGCGAATATTTCAACCTAATGATTAAAGAATCAGAAAAAATAAATAATTTTTTAAACGATTAAAAAATTTTAATTAAAGGGAAAAAAATTAAAGAGTTAGAAAAAGCAAGTCCAGATATGATTACAAAATAACATTAAGTTACTTGATAACACGTTTAACTTAAAATTCGTCCATTTTCATTTTTCATTTTTTTTAAGGAAATTTACCAATAAGCTGCGTAATCTCTCCTAGTATGAAAACTAATGGGAACAAAGCGCCATCTCTACTAAGTAGCAGATGCGTAAACTCTCCAATTTCGGTAGGAGAGATTGCGCGGCCTTTTATTTAAACATGGCCGCTACTCAAACGAACCGTTGGTGTTCACACTGTTAGTCAACATTAGTAGCTTATGAGAAATCGTTTAAGTTAAAAATATTTTGTACTACTCACATTGTATAGAAATTCTGACGAATAGCTATGAAAATTCAAGCACTGACTTTGGGAAAACAAAACAAAATAGCAATGCTTTATCTTAGACGCTCAAAACAATCAGCGTGCACTTTCAAGTAGACACTCCACTACTGCTGTTGTACAACTACCTGCAGTCGCTGCGCGCTCTACTCCTTCCCCCCGAACCTCTATGTGCGCAATCTCTCCAACCGCGTCATCTCTCCTGGCTTTACCTTATACTACAAATAAATGTCATATGTTTGTCTAGAAAATGTCAATTTAAAATAGTTTTAGTAACATTAACGACGCAGAATATTGCATTTACTATTTTTTTTTTTTTACATATGCTGTATAAGTAACTGCATATATAAATAAAAATAGTTTGGTTAGGTAAAACTTTTTATTATTACTTACCCATCATACGTAGTATAGGGTAAGTCTTGTAGTCGTTTTGAAAATCGAAAATTTTTTTTGACGGATTTACACGTTTCAGACACTGGAGATTCCGAAAAAAATATTTTTTGAAAATTTTTTTTGCCGTCCGTCTGTCTGTGTGTATGTCTGTAAACGCTCTATCAGACCAACAAATTAAGATAGAGACTTGAAATTTGGTATGTATTTAGTATGTAATAATGAGAAGAAGCTTATTGAATTTCAGTTACCTCGATTATCCGGAACTATTTTTTTCGGACTCTCATATTATTCGTTCTGGTAAAAAATATATAAAAATTTTCGAAATTGTTTATTTTAAGGAGTGAATATAAAAGAGAATAAAAAAACATAAATTTTGCATAAAAAATGAAGTAGATTAAATAATTAGATGCAGAGATATTTGTAATCCTATTTTCCACATTCTTCGATTTTCATGACCCTGTATTTCATTCAAATTTCAATTCAAAGATATATTTTAATTGAAAATGAAACGCTCAATCCCACGCAGTAAACCGTCAGTTAATAGGATTATCAATTTTTGAGTTATAAGGATGTTTCTTTTACGCAATTCAGTAATACAGCATTTAAAGTTTATGACGTCATCAAGCCACGATTTTATTCGAATTGCAATGCATTTTATAAGTAGTTTACACATATTTTATTTTAATATTTTATATTATGCATATCCAGGATTGGGAAGTATTACGGTGGATCCCAACGACTAGTTTTTCTTCGTGCAAGACACCAAAAAGAGCAATATATCCAAATAAGGTGTATATCGAGGAGCGATAAAATGAGTTGCTACTGTATTAAAAATAAATACATAATCGTATGGATAATCAATATAATATGGATATCAACTACAATAATATGGCTATCAATCACAATAATATGGATAGAAAATTACATACAACTAATTTTTTTATACATTTGTTGAAGATTAAAATGAATAATTTGCTCCAAACGATAAAGAGGATGTGTGGAAATATTGTGCATCGAAGAATTATAATAAGATCACGAATTAAAAAAAAAAAGTTTTAGCATAAAATAAATAAGAAATTATGTATGAAAATTCCGGTGCAGCTTCAAGAATTTGTGTATCTTTCCACAATTTATTGGATTTCGAAAATCACCCATTTCTTAATTTTTTATGCGTTGTATGTCTAGCATATTTGCAAATACGGTATTGATAAAAAAATTTGCACATATATCTTATATTTTCACTTGATTAATAATCTATTACAAAAGCATACATTTATTAGTACGGTTACTTAGACAATAAGAGTGAATAGGCGATAACGTTAATACGTTAATTATTTTTGAAAAAAATTCCGGAAAAACTATGTTAGTTACGATGACTTCATTTTCAAGAAGAACTGGTTCTCTTAAATAGGGCTATTAATTGATCAAAGGACCTAGACAAGCTTTCCTACTTTTTCTTTAAAAAAATCGTTCTTTCTAATTGGAGATTTTAAAAATAAAATAAAATAACATTTTCTTTTAAAAAATTGGCGAAAGATTGTGTAGGCGGTAATCAGATCCTGGAATTAATTAACTGCACAATATACAAAAATCCGTATATGATATATTTCATGTAATTAACAACAACACATTAGATTTTGCCGCTCTCGGTGTATAACTGTAAAAATTTATAGTAAGGTAATCCTATATATAGAAAGACCAACTTCTCCTTAAAAGATGTTCACAAGTTCACGTGGGAGATATTCCTTTTTAAGAAAATACCGTCAAAATTGTGTATAAAGGTACAAATATATATGAGGACCCCAGAAGCCAAGGGATATAAGTATAAGTATATATATATATATATATATATATATATATACAAGGCAGGATATTTAAATTTTTCCGAAACTTTCTCATTTGATACATGTATTTTGAGCTGTAACAATACAAAAAAATACTGAACCCTAGTAGTAACCAATAGCGTATAGTACGTATTACGTAGATATCACATTATTAATCGGAAATACTTCCTATACAATACCAAAAATAGATAAATATTGTCTTTACTTGGAATTATTTGGTATCAAAAGTCAATATCGGAAAAATAGAGCTTTACCATATAACTCTAGTTGTAATTTTACAACTGAGTGAAAATGTGTCTAAGCCAGGATTTGAAACAGGGACTTATGATTTATACTGAAACGCTCTACTAACTGAGCTATCCTAGACAAATCTGGTGGACACAATTAAATGAAACAAACTTTTAATAATGACATCTAATCTGTTAGCTGAAAAAGCTCAAAAGAATAAATCGCACGTAATGGAACTCCAAGGAAACGTTGGATACGGAATTAGACTTTTTATTAATTCAACACAATTATTCTAATTGGTAAATAAATCACAAGAGTTGTAATTGTCCAACTGAGTGAAAATGTGTTTAGGCCAGGATTTGAACCCAGGAGCTGTGGCTTAAGCTGCCAACTCTTTAACAACTGAGCTATCCTGGAAAATCTGGCGGACACAGTTCACCCAGTCAAACTTTTGATAATGACATATAATCTCTGTCTGTTATCAGAAAGAGCTCAACAGAAAAATTCGAATGTAATGGAAGGCCAGGAAAATGTTGGATACGTAAGTACACTTTTTATTAATTTAACACAATTATTCGAAATGTTAAATAAATCACACGAGTTGTAATTTTTCGACTGCGTGAAAATGTGTCCAGGCCAGGATTTGAACCAGGCACATTTGATTTTTGTCCTCTGATTTATTTATTTATTTATTTTTTATGAGTTCTTTCAGATAACAGGCCAGATGTTGTTTAGATAAATTTGTGTTTAAAAATATAAAATCATGCAAATTTGGGGGTGCACGATGCCAACATCCGGTTTGTTTGGAATAATTTTCCTTTACAAATGTAAAATCATTCAACACTGATTTGAGGTATATTTAAGGTTACCCGGGTCCGGGCAACGCTGGGCGTGTCAGCTAGTTGGTAAAAAAATCGAGAAATATTTCTTGGAAAAGTTAGTGGAATATTGCCATAATGTGAACACACCCAATGTTGGGACAATACTTCATACCCATATTCCCAATGTTGGTAAAGATATTCCAATACAACCAATATAAGTAATATTGGTCCAATATTATTTTACTATTTGAATAAGTTCTCATGAAAAAAAAGAAAAACTACTTACGAAATCCGGTTTTGCCATCAGCTGTATAAAGAGCAGCAACGTAAGGTACGTTTGGTCGAGAGTTGTAAGGTACCCCAGCTCCTTGAGCGTAGGGATCGTTGGAAAATAAGTTTACAGATGCCGGATCTTGATTTGAAGTTCCTGGTTCATTTGTGCGAATTCTTGCTTTAAATCCTCCGTTGTCAGCTATGTATTCAACTTCCCGACGAATGCCTTTATTGTCGTAGAATCCGTAACTTCCTTTGGCAGTACCTACTCCATCTCCCGTTTCATCGCGATGTTGGACTCCTTCTTTGTCCTTGATGACATAGCCGAAACTATATGGTTGAGGTTTGTTATATTCCTAAATAACAATATAATTGCTTTATTTTAGATTATGAATATAATAAATCATTCGCAACCGAATGTTTTTGTCATTTTAACAGTAAACTCTTTTTAACTGTCTTTTTAACAGTAAAAACTTTTAACATAACTCTGCTTATATGGGCGTTACTCTTGTGTATTGCTTATTTAATAAAACATATTTCTGTATTCGTGTTTATACTACAAATGCATGTACACAACAATTACATTGTTTGTAATTTAGGTATATATAGACATGATACACTGATTCTATAAATACGAATATGATGTATATTTTTGCGAAATTATGTAACAAAAAAAGCGTAAAAAAATAACGCATCTAGGAGGAATTGCAAATATCCAAATGACGTTAATTCGCGTCAGTGGTCGGGAATGTGTTAATGGTTTCCATAATATGAAATAAAGATGTTTGGGACATGGTTTGCTCTATGGATTAATTGGATTTTAAAGCACAACTATTACCACACTACCCATAGAACACGAGTGACAACCAGTCTAAGAATATCCGGCTCAAGTAGGATTTTGAAGAACGGTGAACATCCGAATTGGAACATGGAATCTCTTGATTTGAACCTATAAATGTAATCACTAGTGACATAAAGTGGGTGCTTGCATTCCAAAAGTAAACTGAAAGGGAAATTTAAGAAAAAACTATAATCTCATCAAAAACAACTCGTTGTAAATGATCCCGCCAAGCCACAAACCTAAAACGTCAGTCATAAAAAGAAGTGATATCACATAAAAAGAAACGATATAGAAGTGCATACTCAGAGTCCCGTGTAAAAATCTATCACCACTCATAATGTTTCCAAAGGACTCGGAGTGAGGTACAGTATGTGAAAACTGCTTGGCGACCTGCAGGCTTTTATAATGTTTGCGTTTCCTGCAATTACATATGACTATATTATTTTTATTTTATTTTATTTTATTTTATTTATTTTGCTCCCATAAAATTGTAAAAAGTTGAAGCTTCTGTGTTTGCATTTCCTTTCTTATTTATGAGCTTGAAAAATCAATTTGTTGATTTTATTTACCATTATTTAAACTAAAAACACCACGCTTACGAAAGGATTTTTTAAGTAAACGTGTAAAGATTTTGAGTTTGTGATTATATATATATATATATATATATATATGAAACAAATTAAAAAAAAAAAAAAAAAAATTTTTTTTTCGTCGTTGACTTCATTAAGACTATAATTCTGTGTAAATCCCATTATTCTAAATTATTTTCTCGCTCCAGTATTCGATTGTCAAAATTACATCTAGCGAAATATATAGTTTATTCCAAATTCATTCTCTTAAAAAATGGCACTGATAGAATGTTCTATTAAATTTACGCACTTTTATTTTCTTTAAATAAAAAGCATCCTAGAATCTAATAATTCAAAAAATACCCATTTCCCAGCTAAAAATATTTTACTTTTAAGAAATAACAACCTATGAATTTCTTTTCTTTATTTTTTATTTCCCTACGATTCCTGACAAAATATTACTTTTCAAATTCTGAAAGATTTTAATCTCAATGTAAAAATTATTTTGGCATATTGCCATACTTGATAAAAACATATGTACTCCTTTTCTCTCTGCTTTTATTTATTCGAAGGAAGTAGAAGGCACGAGATTGTTCTAGAACATTTTTTGGCGCGCTTTTGCCAGCTTCGGTAAGTTCACTTCGATATTAATTCGCCGAAGAAGTTAAGCCGTGAGCGTTGATTGGCCTAGAGGCTTTTTAGATAGAATGTATTCTGGCGCGCTCGGAAAATGATATACGGATTTTTTCCCGCGTTTAGAGCAGAATGTTCCGGGATTTCGGTGGTGGATGCAACTAGTCATGTACTTCCTAAATCTTCGAAGGTTCTCCTTGGCCGCCGATTGATTTTAAAGAATACCTGCCTGTACTAACTAAGATGTCTTCTTATATTTAAATTTAAATCATCAAGTTTCGCCACGACCCTAAAATTAGCAGTGCATGGAGTGAGATTTCAATAGAGTAAAGCTTAATCGATTAATCTTTAAATTTTTCGAATAAAGTGTGAACTGGAACGAACTGCCTCTTCTCTGTAGCTTATACGTACACAATGAAGTAAGTCTCGGTGCTCGACTGAAAATCTCCTCGGAGAAACCTCCCTTGCCTTGAATAGGAGTCTACAAAAGTATGGTGACTCCAGTTAAATCGTCACATATTGAATTTTTTTAGTCGACAGGATGTTGACAGTATTCTTACATTAGACGAACATGATTTTGAGACATTTTTTGGAGTCTAGCGAATATGCTACAAGTTGTGCTTTTGTTCAAACATTTTTGCCGGTGCGTGCAGACAGCAACTGTCGCGACGGATGGAACGATGTTTTGGTATGATGTAATCAAGATTGAAATATGTGTGTATAGCGGATTTGAAGTGTGTATCATCGAATTAAATGGAAATTTGAAAAGACTTATTTTATGAGTTGCGGCCAAGTAAATAAAAAAAAGAAGACGTGGCAGTGTAAGTTATTTTTTCATGATTGATATTTTATTTTGTGACTTTATGATATTTGAATATTTTTATGTGTTTTATTTTTACTGTTTATGATTATTTAAAATTCTATTGTTATTTAAATGATACTTAGATCGGGGCTTTGTATAGATAATAGAGTACCTTCTTATATTTATATTGGTAAAAGTAATAAGAATATGGATGAAATTAAGATGATTGCATTTGACCCTGATTCGGGAATGGGGATTCAGCAGTGGCTAGAATATTTCAACCAAATTTGTAGAAGAGAAAATAAGAATGAGGAATGGAAATTTAATCATATATCTCAATATCTTAAAGGTGAAGCTCTTAAAGTGTATGTTAATGATTGCTTAAACTGTGATAATTATGAACAAATTGTAAATATTTTAATAGAGAGATTCATTGACTTAAAATGTCCAAAATTTTCTGAATTTACTACACTTAAACTTGATAAATTGAGTGATTTAGAAGCATATTTTAGAAAAAAAGTAGAGATAGGTAGGCAGTTAAAATTATGTGAAACTATTCTGTTACAAGGATTGACGGATGGATTACGACCAGAATATCAAAATTCCATCAATGTCAATCATCCTGAAAATACCACTGACTGGTATAGAGTTGTGAAACAATTTGTTGAAGTTTCTCCATCGCTCAGTACTCGACAACCAATCAATCAACCATATCGTCAGCCAAATTTTTCTGCTCCCCGTTTCCCAATGCAATCTTTTCGGCAAAATTATCAGCCTTTCCGACCACCTAGGCAAGAATATGCTCCTCGGAATTGGCTGCCAGCACGACAATTTAATCAGAGATCTCCTAATTATAGGAATCCTGTACAAAACAATCATTTTCAAAACCTTTATCCAAGCAGACCATGCAGAATTTGCACCAATAAGGGGGTCAGAAATGCTTACCATTGGGAAAGAGAGTGTGTTTTTATAAGTAATACTACTCCCTCTGATACTCAAAATGCTTCTACTTTTAATGGTAATCCTGGTAATGAATGACAACTAATAGTGTATGGGTACACCCCTAGTTATAATTTACCTTGTATTGTGGATAGTGGTTCAACAATTGCCATTTTACCATTGAAATTTGTAAGAAAACTTAATGCTAAAATTGAAAAAATTCCTACTACTATTATTGGTCAGGCAAAAGGGTTTATGGAAATTAATCAGAAGTACAGAGTGCTCATCAGGGTTGGGAAAATTAGTAAATGGATAGATTTTCTAGTATGTAATATAGATCTAAATTATGCAATATTGGGGTTAAGAGAATGTTCAAAATTTGATTTAACAATTAATTGTAAACATTGTATTGTCAAACAAGGGAAAAGAGTTGTAAATAGAGGTGTAGCCATACAAAATGAGAAAGCTTTGCATTTTCATATTGTTGATGTTAATAAAGTACAAGTGAATAATGAAAGTATAAAATGTGAAAATGACAGTAGTAATTTTGAAAATAAGTATGATCATTATAACAAGTTTAATTTTTATCAAGTAAATAACAATTTTGAAAGTAATGAAGAGCATAATGATTTGGATTTTTATCATGATGAACAACTAAATTTTGAGAACTGTAGTAATAGTATAATTATGCAGTCAAATAAGGAAAATAATGACTATGAAGTGCAACCAGATTATAGAAGACTCATGACTCCTCAAATTTCTCGCGAAGTTAATATTTCTAATTGTGAACTAATGGGGGAGATAAATTTGATTCAAAATGGGGATTTAAGGGAATTAATTCAAAATTACATGGATATTTTTGCTAAACATAAATATGATGTGGGTAGAATTAATATTGAACCACAACGCGTTTATCTTAAATCTGACCTACCAATATCTTTGAGGCCTTATAGAACTTCACCAGCTGAGGAAAAAGAAATTCAAAATCAAATTCAAGGATTGTTAGAAGCAGGATTAATTAAAGAGAGCAATAGTCCTTATTCGGCTCCTGTCACTTTGGCTATGAAAAGAGAGGAAGGCAAAAAGACTAGGTTATGTATTGATTATCGAAAATTAAATGCAATAGTAAAAAATGATGCCGAACCATTACCTCGTATCGATGGGATCTTGGATAAATTGAGTGGTGCTCAGTATTTTTCAACTTTGGACTTAGCCTCCGGCTACTGGCACATACCCATACATCCCGCAGATACTGAGAAATTAGCTTTTGCTACTAGCTCTGGGTTATTCGAATGGTTAGTCCTCCCATTCGGGATAAAAACGGGACCCCCGATTTTCAATAGAACTATTAGAAGAATCCTAAATAAATACAAAATAGATTTTGCTTGCCACTATTTCGATGATATTATAATTTTCTCCTCCTCTCTAAAAGAACATCTTGATCATTTAAATCAAATATTTAAAATTTGTCAATTAGAAAACATTAAACTCAAATTATCCAAATGTAAATTAGCTCAGACAAAGATTAACTTTTTAGGATATGAAATTTATGATGGAATTATAACTCCTGCAAATGCAAATATTGAAACTATAAAGAAATTAAAACCCCCGACAAATATTAAACAATTGCAAAGTTTCCTAGGATCAATAAATGTTTATCATAAATTTATAGATAAATATGCTCAAATTCGACAACCTCTTAATAAATTACTTAGAAAAGATACAATATGGAATTGGACTCCAGAATGTCAAGATTCTTTCAATAAATTGAAAGATGCTTTAATCCAAAAACCTATTCTTAAAATTTATGATGCAAAATTACCACTTCATATGTTTGTTGACGCCTCACAGATGGCAGTAGGTGCAGTGCTTAAACAACCAGATAAAGAGGGGTTTCTGCATCCAATTGCTTACCATTCAAGGAATTTGAAGAGTTATGAACAGAATTACTTCATTACAGAGTTAGAGTGTTTAGCAATTATTGACACTCTTGATAAATTTTATCATTACTTTCATGGAGTCCGATTTACCATCCATACTGACCATGCATCTCTAGTTTGGTTAAAAAATGTTAAGAATCCTAGAGGAAGATTATTTAGGTGGTCTTTAAAATTAAGCATGTTTGAGTATGAAATTAAGTATGAAAAGGGGTCAACAAATGTCGAAGCTGACATGTTGTCCAGAAACCCTGTAACTTTTTTCAACCAACATATTAATTTATTGTTAGATAAAGATGAAATAATAGAGATGCAGAATAAGGAAAATGTAAATGATAGGAAATATCGATCAGAGAATGGAATAATCATACTTAAAAAACATGGATTTCGAAAAGTGGTAGTACCAATGGCTTTAAGAAAAAAATTATTACATATTGCACATGAGAATTATGGACATCTAGGTATACAAAAAATGCAAAATTTAATTTCTCCAAACTATTATTGGCCTAATATGACAATAGATATAACCCAATATGTAAAACATTGTGACACTTGTCAAAAAAATAAAAAACCCAAAACAAAAAGATTTGGCTTACTACAAGCCCTACCAGCCACAGATCAACCTTTTGAGTGCCTCTCTATTGATACTGTGGGTGGATTTAATTATAACTCGACAAAGAAATTTTTACACATAATAATAGATCATGCCACAAGATATGTCTGGGCTTTTCCATCAAAAAATGTTACATCAGCCACATATATTAATTGCTTAAAACAAATTTTCAATAGTCAGGTTCCCCAAATAATACTCAGTGATCGGCACAAGGCATTCCGGTCACCTCAATTCAAAAAATTCCTCAAGACACATAACATTAAACAAAGATTTACCTCTTCACATCATCCACAAACGAATGGGAAGGTTGAAAGGGTTAACCAGACAATAGTCACTAGATTAAAATGTAAAGTAAACTCAATCTCATCTAAAATTCCATGGACTCGATTATTAGAGCATGTCATTCAAGAATACAATAATACTCCTCATTCCATAACTAATTTCCCACCAGCATATCTATTTTATGGCAAATTACCTTATAACTCTCCTTTAAATCAAAATTATTATCCACCTGTTCAAGAAGCACTAAAAATTGCTAAAAAACGTACTAAAGAATTTCATTTCAAAAATAAAAGGTTATATGATAGAAAATTTGTTGAGTGTCCTTTAAAAGTAAATGATTTTGTAATTTATGAAGAATTCAAATATCCCAATACTAGGAAATTAGAACCCACTTTTTCAGGTCCATACAAAATTATAAACAAACTTTCAGAAGTGACTTATGAAATAGACAGATTTAATTATGAAACTAAAGCCAACTCAGTAATTGTACATGTGTCTAAATTGCGACAATATTATTTTCCAGATGACTTCAAATTATTTCATGAAGATACACAAAAACCAGCACAAACAACTTCACATACAGGTTCACAAAATCAAACTAAAGTAAAAACAATAGATTAAACTCAAATTCTTTTAAATATCGCTTATTACCATAATTTCAACATTATCAGGTATGTTCTTGGGTCGACACAGGAATATTACTTGTTTTTGAAAGTTTTTGAGGTTAGGTAGACAACTTATGCAGGCATAAGATGTGTATTATGATTTTAGGAATTTTCAAATTGATGTTGAAAAATGAAATTAAAATTTATATATAATTACAGGTTTTAGTAAATATAAGTTATATTATTTAATGGATTCACAGAAGCTATATTTATTTTGTTTAATACAATAAAGGTCTTGAATTATTCTTGAATGCTGATATTCTGTATTAGTCAGAGTTGATATTGTGATGTTGTAGTAAAATGTTAAGAGAGATTAGTTGAAATTTAAGGATTACAATAGTATAAATAATAGTTTTATATTCCAATTCTCTGTCACCTATCTATCTAACAATTATTATTATTATTATTATTTTTGCTTATTACTTAAAAAGTGTAAAAAGAAGAAGAGGATTCTACACTTAAATTTTGGTAATTAGCTATACCCGATTATGTCATAGATTTTTTAGTAGTCAAAAGAAGAGTATCAGAAAGGGATATTATTGTTCACAATTGTTGGTTGAGTGAATCCTATCTAAATATTTGGGCATCTAAATTATTTAGTATTGGAAAATAATGTAGAGTTAAATTTTTTTTATATAGATTTCGGCTAGCAAAAAATTATTTCCTTATCCTTTCAAGTAAGGAAACAAACATATTTTGCTATGTATTTTTTTTTTCCTCAACCAAGAATTTTATATTGAATGTAATATTTACTGTGATATATTATATTGTTAGAGTAGTTATTGAAGTCTGTTGATATTATTTATTTTGAAAAGATTTATTAATGTTATTATTTATTAAGAGAAAATATTAGAAAAAATGTTGAGAGAGATTTAGAGTTAATATTAGAGTTATTAGAGTATTAGAGTTTTATTTACAAATTGAGTAAACTGCTTACAATGAAATGTAGTTATAAAATATATGATGAATTAAAATTTTTGTACCAAGGTTGTGATATTTCAAAGTAGTATGTATACCATGTTGTGCAATATGGACATTTATTAATTCAAAAATTTTACTGATTGCGACAAAAAGGATAGCTATCGAATGAAATGAATTAGCTCTGGTCTTCAGTGTGACCACAAAAAGAGTGGCACCACAGATTAGAGTGGGGGTAATCCCAAAACCACAATGGAGAAAGACTGAAATTTAGTCAGAACTGTTTTGAGACTGTTGTTGACTGCTGTTGTTGTTCAAACAGTGACTGTTTAAGACTATTGAAACTTCAGTATTCAGTTATTCAGTATTAGTATGATTAAGTTTTTCAATAGTATTCTGAAGAATACAGTTTTTTCAATTGGTAATATTTTTCAGTTTTCAATGTAACTAATTTCCAACTTTATTATTTATTATATTATTTATTATATTGATTTATTATTTATTACTATTATATTATGTTGGTAATATTATTATTATGTTAGTTATTTCTTAGTTTATCTTGATGTATCCCATTTATTTACACTTGCAAAAAGTAAGTGTTGCTGTAAACTTATGTATTTGAGGTTATGCTTTACTCTAAAAATATTTTATTTTCCATTCTTCCAAAATTTAAGACAATTACTTTGTTTGTGATTCTTGATGATTTAAAATTTTTAGAATTTTATATTTTAGGAAAATTCTCTATTTTTTTTTTATCTGAACTGCTGTTAGGGAACTGCTATTCAGATAAGCTTGTTTTTTTTTTTTGGGGGGGGGGGGGGATATTGAAACAAATTAAAAAAAAAAAAAAAAAAATTTTTTTTCGTCGTTGACTTCATTAAGACTATAATTCTGTGTAAATCCCATTATTCTAAATTATTTTCTCGCTCCAGTATTCGATTGTCAAAATTACATCTAGCGAAATATATAGTTTATTCCAAATTCATTCTCTTAAAAAATGGCACTGATAGAATGTTCTATTAAATTTACGCACTTTTATTTTCTTTAAATAAAAAGCATCCTAGAATCTAATAATTCAAAAAATACCCATTTCCCAGCTAAAAATATTTTACTTTTAAGAAATAACAACCTATGAATTTCTTTTCTTTATTTTTTATTTCCCTACGATTCCTGACAAAATATTACTTTTCAAATTCTGAAAGATTTTAATCTCAATGTAAAAATTATTTTGGCATATTGCCATACTTGATAAAAACATTTGTACTCCTTTTCTCTCTGCTTTTATTTATTCGAAGGAAGTAGAAGGCACGAGATTGTTCTAGAACATTTTTTGGCGCGCTTTTGCCAGCTTCGGTAAGTTCACTTCGATATTAATTCGCCGAAGAAGTTAAGCCGTGAGCGTTGATTGGCCTAGAGGCTTTTTAGATAGAATGTATTCTGGCGCGCTCGGAAAATGATATACGGATTTTTTCCCGCGTTTAGAGCAGAATGTTCCGGGATTTCGGTGGTGGATGCAACTAGTCATGTACTTCCTAAATCTTCGAAGGTTCTCCTTGGCCGCCGATTGATTTTAAAGAATACCTGCCTGTACTAACTAAGATGTCTTCTTATATTTAAATTTAAATCATCAAGTTTCGCCACGACCCTAAAATTAGCAGTGCATGGAGTGAGATTTCAATAGAGTAAAGCTTAATCGATTAATCTTTAAATTTTTCGAATAAAGTGTGAACTGGAATGAACTGCCTCTTCTCTGTAGCTTATACGTACACAATGAAGTAAGTCTCGGTGCTCGACTGAAAATCTCCTCGGAGAAACCTCCCTTGCCTTGAATAGGAGTCTACAAAAGTATGGTGACTCCAGTTAAATCGTCACATATATATATAAACCTTATAATAAACGTTAACTAAATTGAGATATATTGCAGTAATTCTAGCGTAAGGGAATCGCATAGATATGGGGAAAAATCCGTTCTGTCAGTTCTTTCGCATGCAAAAATATTTATAAAACTGATATAACAAAAATTAAAAATTTATTTTTCGATTTTCAAAATTGATATACTGCATATATTATAAAAGCCAGCAGGTCGTCGCCAAGCAGTTTTCACATACTGTACCTCACTCCGAGTCCTTTGGAAACATTATGAGTGGTGATAGATTTTTACACGGGACTCGGAGTATGCACTTCTATATCGCTTCTTTTTATGTGATATCACTTCTTTTTATGACAGACGTTTTAGTTTTGTGGCTTGGCGGGATCATTTACAACGAGTTGATTTTGATGAGATATCACTCCTTTTTGTAAGGTATTTAATTTCAATTATACAGATTTCATTTTTATTTAGAAAAGAAAAGATAAAAGAAAGATGAAAGGGGGAAAAAGAATAATAGTGATGCTATAAACAGAATTATACATCAGAATTATACAATTTAATGAGTGACTTATTCCAATGTACATGTCGCTACCATAGCAACGGGAAACATTTATATTAATTTCTTTACATTGTACTCATCAGATTATTTATGACATATTTATTTTCCGTTTTCTTTTGTTTATATCACTCTTCCTTTTATATACATTCAAAAAACAAAAAATTAGAAAATTTTACAGTAGTTTACAAAGTAATTAAAATACTGCAGTTTTAGAAAAATGTGGAAAAATAAGAAGCACCTTTTTTTCGGTCAATTATAGCAATAATTTTATGGAGCATACTTTACTGCGAATAATCATTTTTTTTCTACGAACCATTGTAATTCACAGGGATTTTTATACTAATATATTAAATATTATTTTTGAAAATTACTGAGCACCTTAAAAGTTTTTTTATTTGTTAAGTTTTTTAACTCAACGTTTCGAGAATCGGAAAAATATAAGATTCGCAACGTTTGCAAAAGTATAAAAACTATTAAAATGATTTCAAGATAGAAACTGTTCGTAGGTCATATGTATTCCAAAATTTTGTGTGATTTTCTAAATATAACACAAAGTCTAAATCGTTTACATAATGAACCGTTTAAAAAGATGTAAAATTTTATTAATTTTTTTAATCTGATTATTCATAAAGCTTTAAATTAGATTTAAAAAAGGAGTGTGATTAAGCCAAAAAGGACTATATTTACTAAATGCACAAAAGACATAAAGACACAAAATACATAATTAATGTTTTTAGGTGTCCTTTCCAATTCGGGGATCCTAAAATATAGGTCTCCAATCCCCGGCAGTCCATGAATTAATTAGGACATATGTATGCAACTGTTAAAATGTTCTCTTAGTCGACAATAGAGGCAATAAGTATAGCTCGGCAAATATGAAACACGGCTTTGTTTCATCATGGCTTTGTTTCGTGAGGTGTTCGTTATCCGAACATAAAAATTTCACGCGAAAATGTTCGTTAACCGATTTGTTCGTAAGCCGAACAGTTCATTAGCGATCACCTATTGTATACGAAATTTAGAATTTTTAATTTTTATGGGGAATTTAAGAAGTTATTTCCTTTTCATTGTGCTCTAGACCCGTTTTTAGAGCATTTTAAGTTCGTCATAGCGGAGATTCGATGAACGGCAAATATTTAAACGCAAAACTTCTAATCTTGGGGTAGCAACATTTTTACATTCTATTACTCAGCGCATGAATGTAAAGTTGGAATTTTGTAATCGCTATTTCATTCAATTCCTGATACGATAGAATTGTATATTTTTAAATAAACACAGTTTTTTTAATCGATGAAAATACTATATTTTAATAGATTTAGATCTTATGATCGACAAGCTTTCAGGCGGACAAAATGAACTCGTATTAAATTTTAAAGCAAGATAATAAAACATTACAAAGATTAAAACAGTATAAAATCATTAAAATACATCTCACTAAGTAAATATACATCGGTTGTAATGTAATCAAGATCTTCCAAGAGACTCTGTAAACGAATCGTATATGGTTCGATGTCGCTTTACAATAGAGAGTTTAAATGAATCGGATGTAGTAACATATTTGAATATGTTGTGTATATAGCCACTTTGACAAAAGTTATGCTATTTACTATTGTTTTTCCTCTGTGTTAAGTACAGGAATCAAGTACTTCAACGTAGAAATTCGCTGATTACATAACTATTTAGTCTTAAAAAATCTTTTGAGTTACACTGTAAACGAACAGTAAATTCTACAATTCTGTTTTACAATAGCAAGCTAACTTAGGTCGTTCGTAGTAACATATTTTAACATCATGCACATACGTTCTTTTTGAAAAGAGTTAGACCATTTAATATTTCTTTGCTTCATCTTAAGTATATGAATAAATCACTTTAAAGTGGTATACATAAAAAACTAATTAATATTTTTACACGAAATATTAAACATTTGAACTACTCATAAAAATAATTCAAATGCTGCAAACCGCTTAAAAATCGGATAATTACACAACTCTTTAGCTCTATATCAAAAGATCTTTTGTGAGACCCTGTAAACGAATCTTAAATGTTACTACTTTTTTTTTAATAATAGGAAGCTTACTTGGGTCGACTGTAATAACATATCTTAATATCACGTGTATGCGACCAATCCTAAAAGAGTTATTTTTTTGCTCTATGTTAAGTATAGGAATCAATAACTTTAAACTGATATAAATCAAAAACTAATTAATAGTTTTACATGAAACTTACAAAGGTTTGAACTACTCATAAAAACAATTCAAATGACGCAAACGACTTAAAAATCCGATAACTACACATTGCTGTAGCCCTGTCAACAGTTTTTTGCTCTATGTTAAGTATAGGAATTAATAACTTTAAACTGATATAAATCAAAAACTAATTAATATTTTTACACGAAACTTACAAAGGTTTGAATGATTCATAAAACAATTCAAGTGACGTAAACCGCGTAAAAATCCGATAATTACACATTGCTGTAGCCCTGTCAACAGTTTTTTGCTCTATGTTAAGTATAGGAATCAATAACTTTAAACTGATATAAATCGAAAACTAATTAATATTTTTACATGAAACTTGCAAAGGTTTGAACTACTCATAAAAACAATTAAAATGACGTAAAGCACGTAAAAATCCGATAATTACACATCGCTGTAGCCCTGTCAACAGTTTTTGGTCTGAACAAGATTTAAAAAGTGCAAAAAACAGCTCTTTTAAAATCGCATTTACTGAAAACCTATTCGTCGGATTTTGCTTTACTTTTCATTTCTTAGTCACATGGCACGCCCCATTCCATAGAATCAAGAATTTTGTTTCTATTATAAATAGAACGCGAGATATAGATGTGTCAAAAACCCGTTTTGTCCCGTCCGCAAAATATAAACTAAACAGAGTGCTAAAAAAATTTTGTAAAATTGTTTGGCATCCATTGGCGGAAATTCCGTTCATTTACGGTTCAATGTATTGCTGTTTCTTCTGCTTGGCGAGAAACTCTGTCGAGTTTCTATGATGACTAAAATTACGCCCAGCGTTGGCCGGGCCCGTGTAACCTTAAATATACTTGAAATCAATGTTGACTAATTGCTAACTAATTTTGCTATAATTGCTAACTATTTTCTGTTCTCTTTATTTTTTATGGATAAAAATAAAAAAATCATTTGAATATAGATTCTTGCACTTTTCTATAAAATATTTATAAATTATTCTGCTTACTCATGGTTTTAGGATTTTCTCGTTTTTTTTTTCGGAAACTAATATTGTGTTATTTCAGCTCAAATTCTGATTGACCTCTATATGCAAAAGCGCGCTTATAGTCTTTCTGGGCAAGTTATACTGCAAATAATGTTAATTTTTTTAAAATTAAAATTAAAATTTGTATTTTAAACGAATATACACACTATATATGTAGAGCGATATATACATACTACATATGGAATTTTTATTACCACATGAATTGTAATAAAAATTACACACACATAACTAGCAAAAATATCAGAAAATTAATTTTTTAGAGTAACATATTTTGAAAACTTTTACGTCACAATTTTCTTAAACACTAGGAAATCTGGCCCCTACGAGCTACTCTCACCAACCCCCGTTCAGACACCGCGTTCTCTATAAATATTCTAATTTGCTCTGTTTTTAAAAGATTACCGAAGCCTGAATTATAATTAAATGACCAGTGGCGATCGTCTGTAATAGGGTTGAAAATAATTTCCTTTAGACTGAGAGATTTTTAGGTTCTTAAGGCCGAATCAACTTTTATCGTGACAGCTAACGGCTATTTTTGTGATTGATTATATAAGATCAATTAAACATTTGAAAATCAGCTTGTATAAATGGCTAAGTAACAAATTTACTTAGCCGATATAGGTAAACAATGTTGCTGTATCCCGGAATGTTATAACGACGCTATAAGAGAATTATTTTAAATAGAACGTTTTAAATGTATGATTTAAATATGACGTAATTTTCTCAAAAGTTGTCTTTCTCTTTTCAATATTCACATGTAAATA
The DNA here is from genome assembly GCA_963931845.1 of Maratus michaelseni. Taxonomy (NCBI): domain Eukaryota; kingdom Metazoa; phylum Arthropoda; class Arachnida; order Araneae; family Salticidae; genus Maratus; species Maratus michaelseni. The sequence goes on along the minus strand of OZ007588.1, from coordinate 257,420,039 downwards.
CATTTTTAAATTGAAAAGAAATATTACTTGCGCTGTTTTAAAATCTGTCAACAATAGGAAAAACATTTTATTTTTCAAAAGATTAAATAAATCTGTCGTGTAAAAATATTTTTTAATTAAAACTGTTTTGCGACATTAATATTTGGGAATTTTAAATATGATGTAGTTTTCTCCATTTACTGCTTTTAACACGTAATAATTTATTTATTATTTTAAAGTTTTCTTTCTCTTTTTATTGTTAACGTGTAAATACATTTTTAATTGAAAGGAAATATTGTTATTTTTGCTTTTAACCCATATTTTACAATCGTCCTATATACAGCGTTTAGTCAGAAATTCTGAAATCTCAACAGAAAGTTTGATTAGTTTTTATTGCTTTATATATGATTAGATATTTCGTGAATAACATGAAATAAAATTGCTATTTAAAATTCTCTGGTCTGAATTAGGAATTTTTGAATGAAAAATGCACCAGATTTAGCGTCTTATATATAGAACAATGGTAAAATATGGGTTAAATTGCAACAATAGGTAAAAATGGGAAAATTAAAAATATGAATTAAATTTCTATTAAAATAGTGAAAATTTGAAGAAAATATCCCACATAATTAGTTAAATTAAAAAGTGATTGCACACTGGGCATACCGCAAGCTCGTCAAGTAAGGTAAAGCCAGGAGAGATGGCGCGGTCGGAGAGATTGCGCATATAGAGGTTCGGAGGGAAGGAGTAGAGTGAGCTCGCAGCGACCCCAGGTAGTTGTACAACAGCAGTAGTGGAGTGTCTACTTGAAAGTGTACGTTGATTGTTTTGAGCGTCTAAGATAAAGCATTGCTATTTTGTTTTGTTTTCACAAAGTAAGTGCTTGAATTTTCATAGCTATTCGTCAGAATTTTCCTACAATGTCAGTAGTACAAAATATTTTAAACTTAAACGATTTCTCATAAGCTACTAATCTAGAATAACAGTGTGAACATCAGCGGTTCGTTTTAGTAGCGGCCATGTTTAAATAAAAGGCCGCGCAATATCTCCTACCGAAATTGGAGAGTTTGCGCATCTGCTACTTAGGACAGATGGCGCATTGTTCCCATTAGTTTCCATGCTAGGAGAGATGACGCAGCTTATTGGTAAATTTGCATAAAAAGAAAGTAAAAATAAAAATGGACTAATTTTAAGTTAAACGTGTTATCAAGTAACTTAATGTTATTTTGTAATCTTATCTGGACTTGCTTTTTCTGATTCTTTAATTTTTCCCCCTTTAATTAAAATTTTTTAATTGTTTTTAAAATTATTTCCTTTTTCTGATTCTTTAATCATTAGATTGAAATATTCACTCCTAATACAATAATATTTGTTCACAAAAACCTTACAACAATGTCATTTAAGTGTAAATATTATTGTTAACAATTTAATTGTAGTTATTATTAGTAACAATCTCTCCTACACATCTGCGCAATCACACCGACCCTGTAAGGACAGATTGCGCAAAATAACTTTCTTGGTTTTATTATAACTGTTCTATTAAATTACAGCATAACAACAAAATAGCAATGGAAATGCATAAAAAACAAATAAAGTGAAAATTATTCATGAATAATTTAGCAAAAAATTAATATTTAGATTTTTTATTGTTATTCTTTTGAATTGTGCGCAGACTCTTCTAGTTTTACCTAATGCGTCCGTGAAAGATGATTAAATTGCTATGGATAGGTTTTGATACTATAAAACCTTTTAACAGAACTATCTTGACAGACTTCAAAATTAAATAGCGCTTAAAATAATTCTTTAAATTTAAAACTGTCTACTTCAGCGTGTTTGTCGAACATTTCTATATAAAACTATTAATTTTCATATTTTTATATGCGATAGTTTTCTTAATATATGCAACGAAATAGTTCCAGTCACAAGAAATTCATTTACAGCAGCGACAGCAGTGTTAGTTACTTTTTATAGAATAAAGAAAAAGACAAACAGCGGTATTAAAAATGGGAAGTAAAACAATCATGCATAGGCGAAGATGTGTTTCAAATTTTCAGTTTTGCCTATTCAATTCTTATTCAAAACTATAAAGACTATATTATTTTTACTTACCCATCTATACGTAGTATAGGGTAAATCTTGTAATTATTTTGAAAATCGAAATTTTTTTTTATGACGGATTTACACGTTTCAGACACTGGAGATTCCGAAAAACACATTTTTAGATTTTTGTTTTTTTTGCCGTCTGTCTGTCTGTGTGTGTGTATCTGTGTGTCTGTAAACGCTCTATCTCCCGAGCAAATTGAGATAGAAACTTGAAATTTGGTATGTATTGAATTTCAGTAACCTCGATTATCCGGAACTATTTTTTTCGGACTCTCGAAATATTCGTTCTGATAAAAGGTACATAAAAATTTTCGAAATTGTTTATTTTAAGGAGTGAATATAAAAGACAATAAAAAAAAAACATAAAATTTGCATAAAGAATAAAGTCGATCGGATAATTATTTTCCGAAATATTTGTAATCATATTTCCACACTCTTCGATTTTTCATGCCTCTGTATTTCATTCAAATTTCAATTCAAAGATATATTTTAATTGGAAATGAAACGCTTAATCCGACGCAGTAAACAGTTAGTTAATATGATTATCAACTTTGGAGTTATAAGGATGTTCCTTTTACGCAATTCAGTAATAGGGCATTTAAAGTTTATGACGTCATCAAGCCACGATTTTATTCGAATTGCAATGCATTTTATAAGTAGTTTACACATGTTTTATTTTCATATTTTATATTATGCATATCCATGATGGGAAAGTATTACGGTGGCCCCCAACGACTAGTTCAATTTTAAAGTAATTGTAATTGAAATGAGTTTCAAGGAAAAAATATCAGAATTATAAATTTATGCGTTCAATATGTTAGACATTTCTGTTGACCAAAACTTCAAATTGCCCTCATTTGCATTGTGCTTTACTATGGAAATGCAACTTTATGTTGAAAATTAAACTATTCGTCTTTTTTACTAATCTTTTTATTATCATCTCGATAGCACGTATCTAGAATTTCATCTGCATCATTTGTTTAAAACCACTGACAGACGCTGTTACATAAGAGGAATAATTATAACAACTTTGCGTAAAACTTTGTGAAATGGTTAGCTAATAATCATAAGCATGTTTGACAAAGCATTAAATTCAAATTAGAGAAATGCATTTTATGTGACTCTATTCAAAGATAATATATTATATAACAACAACAGTAACTTTATCTTTAAATGTTACATTTTAACATTTATAGAACTTGCAGACCGTGAAATAAATTCGTAAATGCATAGTAATAACTTGTAAACCAATTTAACAATATTTTGACACTTGATTGCCTTTCCTGAGTTTAGTTTTACCGCTTGATCTACCAGCAAATTAAGTAATTTTTAACAGTGAAACTTATGTATGGTACTACACCTACGCAAAGTCATTGTAAAGATGCATATAATAGGAATGAAGAGGAAATAAAAAGTCCTTCCGGCCTGTATCGGGAGGAAAAGGAAGCTTTCATAGTCCATGTTTTTAAAAATTCAACTCATTTTACACAAACACCCGAAGCTAAATTGTTTGGAACCCGAATATAGAAGATTCAATCCCGGTTTCCGTCAACACTGAATTTGAATGCTAATTTCAGCATGACAGTTACAGCATAACAAAAGTAAAATTGTTTCAAAATGTCAGCCACCCCAGAATTTCAAACTGCAATATCTCTGTCATTTTTTTAAGATACGGGGTATGACTGGAATCTCTGCTGCCGGCCTCTGCCCGTAATTTTTTTAACAGTGTACAAGTACTTGATTAAGTAATAATAATATTAGTACATAAACGTATCTATCGGGTCACTCAAGAAAGTGGAAGACTCTACTACTATATTGAAATTAACTGCAGTATCAAAATAAAGCGTACGAAAACATGAGTGTTGGCATAGGGAGCTGTTAGCATAAAGTGGCATTTTAGGCTTCAAAGCGTTCGAGCTTTTAACATCCCGAAAAACGCAGATTCACTTCACGGGCATTTGAGTTGATGTGGAGAAATATTATGCACACGTGTACCGAGTGCCTTTTGCTCTAGTTTTTAGTAACTTAATCTAGAGAAGAGATTTGCTAATAGCTATCAACTTTTACATTTCTTTATACGTAAAAATTTCTGGTTCATTAATAAATCAAATCAAAGAATTTCTACATAGAAACAAAAACAGTTTAATAAATAAATCTTTTGGTTTAAAAACAAGTTCATTGGATACGAAAAAAGAGTAAAAATGGCAGTTAAATATTTGCTCTAACAACACGCTTTGGAAATATTTAGATGTGATTAAAAACTTTTCGTTTTTATTGTTAGAAATAATACTGCGGGCCACTCGTGGTCGTGATAAACATATTGAAGGACCTTAGTCTGTAGCTTAGTAACACAATGGCGCAATGGATAAAACATCGCTCTCTATAAACAGAAGCTACCTTTTAGGTAGCTTTCAATACAAAAATGTATAAAGCTACCTATTGCAGCCGTTCGGAGGAAAGCAATTCCAGAAAAATTTTGGTATATTTTCACCGATCATGACCCCCACACCCCAAATCCACCCTCCGTTCAAATTTTGATTTATATATATATATATATATCCATATCCATATATATATATATATATATATATATATATCTGATCTATCTCATACGATAACGCTCGTATTTATAAATTAATTTGGATGAAACTAATTGTGTGTATTAAGCTGACCAATGCCTCGACCGAGTTCGTTGGCCAGCTTGGTCCGCCATCTTGTTTCAAGATGGCGACCACTGAAAATTTTAAAGCTAAAATAAATAAACAAAAAAGTTAAAAATTCAAATTTATGTTTTAATTAAGTGTTAGGCCTTGATACAAGAATTCCAGAGCATTTTTTGTTTTACCCCTATCTTAAAATATGTCTGAGATAGAGCAGTTTGAAATTCTACGGTGACTGACATTTTGAAACAAGACAACACATTACAAAAAAACAACGATTAATTTATGAGATTTAATGAACGCGATTTCTCGCAAATTATTTTCTTTCATTGTTGTAATCATTTTCCCAATCGTAAGCATAAAACTATATATTCATATCTGTTCGCGCCAAATTCTCGCCAAACTTGGCGACAATTGGCGAAATATCGCCAAATTTGGCGACCAAAATAAGTCTTCTTAAATGAAGCCAACTTGGCTGTAGCTCAATAATTTGGCGAATTTCTTATTCAAATTCAATATTAACGAATCGTTTGTAAACGGTTTCTTTGCATTTTAGCTTGCTGTTTTCGAGTAACATTAGCTAAAATTTTAAAACGAAGATATAGGAAATCTACCTTTTCCTCCCGGTACAGGCTGGAAGGACTTTTTTAATTCCGGGTCGTGGTCCCCGGCTGTTTAAAATCCGTAAAAAAATCCCTAAAAAACCCCAGAAATCTATGTTAACTTTCCTATCACATGATATGCAGTTTCCTAAATCAAAACAAAATGAGACCTCATGAGAAAAAAAAATGTACCTTCATGGTGGTCTATGAAATACATCTCAATATATCTCTATAGATTTACTTACAGTTTTTGTAAAAAAATCAAACATGAAATATGCAGTTTAAATTTAATTATTATTGAATCAATTTTTGTCCTTTTGACTTATTTTTAATGTGTGCATACATGATTTGTACTCTATAATATAATCAATATTTTTATATTAATAAAATTAATTAAAAATAAATTAATTATTTACCTCATAATTTTGTCCACCTTCTGCAAGGGCAAATACAAAGTAAGCTAGAACTGCGTAAAATATCATTCTGAAATGAAATAAGGTGATTTTTTAATGAAATATTTAAAATACTTTTTCACATAAAAAAAAAGATCAGAATATTCTGTTGTGAAAAGAGGTAAAATGAAATGCATACTGAGCTACAACAAGCTTTAAATTACTATAATTTCCGTAGATTATTCTCATTTTGAATTCAACTAACATTTTTTAAAAAAAAGGTCCCCCGAGCTCGTCCGAGTCTGATACCGAAAGTACGCACAGAAAAGTGTTAATAATATTTTGAAATTGTTTCAAGATTAATTATATTCTTTAAAAATATCTTCTTACATGCAAATAAGTATTAATCCTAAACATTCCCTCATGACAACGTTTTGTGATTTTCACATCCCTTTAAAATCTGTTTAAAATAGCAAAATTTGTTATTTATACCCAAACACTGGCAGAAATCTGAAAAAAGTCACAATTCATATTCATTTAAAATATCATTGTACAACCATGGCAGAAAGTTATGAGCTGTTTTCCAATAATTCTGGAAAAGAACGTCAAACAGAAAGCGAGCATTGACAAGAGATAAACTACGGCTTTTTAAACTTATCAACGCTGACCATACAAAGGCTTCATAACCAGATAGAATATTTCTCCTTATACCTCTTTAAGAACAACTCAATTCCTTTTCAAATTGATTTTTAAAGGATTGTAAAACATTTTAAGAAACTTAAGCTACATTCTTCTTTCTCAAACAGCTGTTCTATCTTTTTTCTTCTTTTTTTCAATTAGTGAATAAATACAATTTTCACTTAAAAAGCCCAAGCATGTTTCGTCCCGGCTTGGGTCCATGAACTCGGGATGATGAGCTTGTCTCCCCTCTGGCTCAAACCTCATTGAAGAATTAAATGAATATTTTTACTTACCGATCATACGTAGTATAGGGTAAGTCTTGTAATCGTTTTGAAAATCGAAAAATTTTTTTGACGGATTTACACGTTTCAGACACTGAAGATTCCGAAACACATATTTTTAGAAATTTTTTTTTGTTTTCTGTCTGTCTGTCTGTGTGTGTGTCTGTAAGCATTCTATCTCCCGAACAAATTGAGATAGAGACTTGAAATATGGTATGTACTTAGTATGTAATAATGGGAAGAAGATTATTGAATTTCAGTAACCTCGATTATCCGGAGCTATTTTTTTCGGACTCTCGAAATATTCATTCTGATAAAAGGTATATAAAAATTTTCGAAATTGTTTATTTTAAGGAGTGAATATAAAAGACAATAAAAAAAAAAACAAATTTTTCATAAAGAATGAAGTTGGTCGGATAATTAGTTGCCGAGATATTTAAAACCATACTTTCCCCACTCTTCGATTTTTCATGACCCTGTATTTCATCCAAATTTCATTTAAAAGATATATTTTAATTGAAAATAAGACGCTTAATCAGATGCAATAAACCACTAGTTAATAGGATGATCAATTTTTGAGTTATAAGGATATTTCTTTTACGCAATTCAGTAATAGAGCATTTAAAGTTTATGACGTCATCAAGCCACGATTTTATTCGAATTGCAATGCATTTTATAAATCGATTTACAAATTTTTTATTTTCATATTTTATATTATGCCTATCCATGATGGGTAAGTATTACGATGGCCTCCAACGACTAGTTTTCTTTGTAATAATTAAGATATCAACTAATTAAATTAAAATTTATCATAGATATTAAATTTACTTACTTCTACTGCAGACTTGTAAAATGAACGATAAAATGCTGTTATGTTGAATTATTTTTTTTCCAAACTTTTTATACTTTATACCGTTTCATAATCAAACATTTGTAGGATGATAACATCTTTCCACACCATTTGATAATATAGTTTGTAAAGGTCATGAAATTACATCTTTTCTCCATGCATATTTTTGTACGACAAATTAACTTCATGCATTTAAGAAGCTTAGAGGATTTACGCATGAAGGAGCAATTACAGTCTATCTATTATATAAAGATAACATTGATGTAAGATAAAATAGAAAATTTAAATTTATAATCAATAACTGTGTCATTGTCATGAGAATGTGTATTTTACTGTCATAAACGGCTTAATATTTGGATATGTATCAAATTTCCTAATATTTTTATTCATGCAAGTCGGTTAAATTTGAAGTAAGATTTTAAACACATTTCTAACAAAATAATTTTAATATTTAACTTCAATCTTTTAATGAATATATAAGTCAAAATTTCCCACTCCTACCGGGATGTTCCTACATCTGAAACATAAAATAATTTTCACTAACCTTTAAATATTTATTTTTTTTAGTAATAATGAGTTAAAAGTTTTTAGTTAAGTTCTAGCTTAATATATTTTTAAAAATAGTTTTTACTAAGGAATTAACTTATAAACTTTGACCCGAGTCTAAAATGTCTCGAAAAAAAACCCCCTCATAGATAACAATGCATGCCTAATCATTATTAGGTAGTTTACCAAAAAGAAAGCAAGTTTGCTTTTTAGATATAACTCTTTGTTCTATTGTGAAGTTATTGAATCTTTTTCAATTTTTTAGTTCCATTGAAGTTGTCAGTGTATTACTAGGTAAGTAAAACCTAATTTATGATTATAAGATAAATTTTAGGTAGATTTAACATTTCATTTAATAAAAAGAACTACACCATTTTAGCAACTTGAAAACCAAAGTACTTAAAAATTCAAAACTTAGTATTTATCTACTCCATAGATTTCTCCTCCGTGGATATTACAAGTCCTCGGAGGGCATGGCACCGTTAATGGAGGCGATAATATCTAAAAAATCATAATACAGTATGATTAATTAAAAATTTATCAATTAATAAATATGTTTTAATTAAATTTAATCATTATTCATAGTTTTACTTGTATTTTTAGAAAATAATTAAAATTAAAACTATATTATTCAATTCCTACTATTAGCTCACACTCTCTATATATTTATATATCTTGTTCAAATTTTCAATCGTTAATAAATTATTTTCTATTCATTCTATAAAGTTCAAATAATTTTTTTAAAACTTTTCCTGAATGACAATTGATGTTAATACAGTTTTTTCAAATATTAATTCATTAATTAAATTTAATTAATTAATTTTAATTTTATATTTCATTTCTGTTCAAAAGTATGGACTCACTCCATATTTATAGTCTCACCTTCACACGTAAAAAGATAATGGGGCTGTTCACGGACGAAGATCAGGCGGCTCGTAGGCGAAGGAGACTATAAATGTGGAGTTAGTCTATACTTTTGAACAGAAATGAAGTATAAAACTAAAATTAAATAATAAAATTTAATTAACTAATTAATATTTGAAAAAAAACCTGTATTATCGTTAACTGTAACATCGCTATGGCACTTTATTGTGAAGTTTGGTAATTTTTGAAATTCATTATTTGAAAAACGGCATAATCATTAGATTTTAAATTTATATCAAGAAAAATACACTTTTTTAAACTTTCTAACGCAGTTTGTCTAACAATTTTGTGAGAAATACTTTTCGAGCTATTAATTTTTGGTATTTTAGCTATTTATTTTTTATTTAATTTTTAATACATTTAAAAAATTTCTCTTATGTAAGATATTTAGCAGGATATAAATTTAGAAATAAATACCGTCAGTGGCGAAGCGTGTAGATCGCTGGAAAAAAATTTCTATTTGACCTAAGTAGGAATTGACTTTAAAAAAAAGTTTTTATATTACTTGTTTTAATATAAAATCTAAACAATATAGACTATTTATAATATTATAGTTTCAATAATGTACAATAAGTACTTTCAATAAGTACTTTTTATAATTAAACATTTTATTTTTCTTCTTTTAAGAAAAATAGCGAAATCAAAAAATAAAAAGGTTAAGAAGTAAGATTCTAAATTCAGACGAAAAGAGGGCTGAAAAAGACTTTATATCAGAAGTGTTAGACTGAAATTAAACAAAAAAGAAAATCTTTATTGTTAAGAAGAACATAGAAAAAATAAAGAGTGATACTACCAAAGGTAAACCACAGGAAAAATTGGAAATGTTAGTGAAATGAAAGAATGTGAGAAAAATTAGTAGAACAGTTTTTAAAAGAAATTAAACAAATACTGCAAACAAACGGAATGTTTGGTAGAAATTAAAGAACATATTAAAAATAATATTCCTCCGAGTTCATCTTCTGATTTGAATAAGGATGGAAGTGTCCACGAAAGTAATAATTGTGGAACTATGGCAGGAGGGAAGCTGGTGAGAAGAAATCCATCTAAACTTAAAAAAAGAAAGAAAAATCATGCGTCAAGTATAGATTATGGAAGTTTCCAACACATCCAGAATACTTTAACAAAACTTCACCTTTTAATAAGGTAAAAGCTAATGACTTAGTAAATAATTTGGAAAACGCATAACACATTTGAAAACTCACAGGTCGTGTTGAGAGATGTAGACGGCATACTTAGTGGATCAGAAACTTTGAATGAAGTTGAGGTACTTCAGAGACAATTACTAGGAATATTTCAGAAACGAAGAATGTCTTTATATAGGTAGTTTAGTACTGATAAAACGCTTGTGCAAAGCAATGGAGAAAATTAGACGTTTGCCATTACTGAGGAAATACAAACATTAGATGTTTTTTGGAACCAAAATGTCAATTGTTTTGCATTTCACATAAAAACGGATTCAGAATTTTCATATACATAAAAAGATTTCTGGATTTGTTAGAACCGGCTATAACGAAAGCAAAAATAATGCTTCAGAAGCTTTGATTATTAAAAATTGATTGGTTTAGCTGCTATCAAAAGAAGAACAAGACTGGAAAAAGTTTATTGTATCACTGCAATATATATAGACAATTTAACCATTGATCGGTGTTTATTACTTGAAAATTCTAAAAAGAGGGAATTGCTTGGATCTTCGGATGCATTGGAAGTAGCTTACTATGTTAGTGTTTAATGTAAATTAATAACAGCACAAGGAAAAATCCTAGTAAAATTGATTTCGGGTAAATCTCGTGTATCGCCCATATGGTGAACAACATGCGTAGGCTGGAACTTTGTACAACTTTATTATTAGTTAAACTAGTAGGAAAAATTAAATATTCTCTGCAACTTGAGATACTCCGTATCTCATTTCAGCGTGATTTCATGACCGTACTATCATGCATTAAAAAAGTACGATATAAACTCCCTGTGTTAAGAAATCAAGAACTGACTAATGTGTTGCAGCTGCGTCATGTACCATCCGATGAAAACCCACCTGATTTTGTGTCCAGAGGAATGAAGGTTTGTAAACCAACTAGACGAAACTGTTTATCAGAGAGAATATAAAGGAGAGAATTTCATTAGAGAGTATATAAAGGAAGTTTCTTTCCTAGAGTCGCAAATTTCATAGGCATCTAGGAGGCAGGAGTAGAATCGATTAAATAGTATTTAAAAAATGTCAAAGAAAATTTAAAATTGACTTGTGAAGAGTTTATGATAGTGTTGACTCATGTAGAGGGAATGTTAAACTTTCGACCACTTGTTCCATTATCTGCTGACATAGATGATCGAAATGTTCTGACCTCTTCCCATTTTTTTAATTGGAAGACCTATTAAATCAATGGCTGAACCTGATTTAACACATATTGGTGTGAATATGCTGGAACAGTGTGTGTGTGTGTAATTTGTGAAATTTACCCAGGTAAAGACTCAAAGGTTAGACTAGTCGAGGTTAAACTGCTCTGTGTAAATATAAACGACCAGTTTCGAAACTTTGTCTTATCCATGAATGGATAATTAAAAGAAATGTTTTTTGTTACGAATATCATTATTGTATAGTATAATGTAATTTTTAAAAATAATTGTTTATTAAAATATACGTATTTTTAATATTGAATTGTTGCATTTATATAATTATAATATTGTAATGGTATGTATTTTAGTATTTTTTGAATATTTAAAAAATTGGAAGATTGGTGTTAGGTTAATGTCTGGCATGTAGCCATATTCCTAACCCTATTACTAATGCGCCACCTTCCGGAAAGGAAAATCTGAGTTCTGCCTGGCTCAGAGAGGACAGAAGCCTTTCAAGTTTTCGAGAAAAATAAAATATTTTTATAGCCCACCAGATCATTATTTGTTTTGTGGGTGAAGATTTATTTTTAAAACATATCTGTGCGCGCGCCTAAACAACATAGTTAAATTTTGTTGCAAGTACTTTTTATGAAAGTAACGACGCAAATGGGCCGAAAAATAAGAAGGCAATCAGACAAGATGAAGTCGCAAACATGCTGTAAAACATGAAAATTAAATATATGAATTAGAATAAAAGTAATTAAAACACACATAAAAATATTTTTTGGATTATATTGGAAAATAAAAGGGAATGTGTAGTCTAAGTAATAGATTATGAAAGTAAAATCGAAAAGTTTATGAGAGAATTCTTGCACGTTGCGTGTCATTATAAACTGCTTTAAATGAAATGATTGTTATTATTTTCAACATTTTACAAGCATGTTTAAAATAATAATAACTTCGGTTTATTTTTTTATCTGTTATATCATGCTCTAATATTTGTGACATTTTCATATATATTTCATAACATGTTATACTAAAAAAAAAAAAAAAAAAAAATACAAAATCTTAAAAATGGCATTTTATTTACACATTTTGAAGAAATTTAGTGTACAACTGAGCAACAAACAAAATATCCCAATATTTTGGGTCTTCCAACAACCAGTATTCATTTACCTTTACCAAAATTGTGCAGTTAATTAATAAAATTATACAAAATATTCCAATGAGCACCAAATCTAACGCAATGTTCTTTTAGAAAACAGCACCAGCAAAAAGCGGTGCACCATATGTAGCATATTTAGCTTTCTCAAGTTCTGGGGATACAGCAGGAACAGCTGCTAAAGGTAATGTAGCTGCAGCGATTGGCCCAAATCCTGAAAATCCTTTTCCAGCTCCTCCCAAATAAGGATGAGCAGAAGAGATCATCTTAACTGCTGCTGGATCGAGAGGTGCTGTTCCATGTTCGTTTGTTTTCACTTCTGCTCGGAATCCTGCCTTATCGGCAACGTAATGCACTTCTCTATGAATGCCTCTTTCATCAGTAAATCCGTAACTTCCCTTCACGTGTCCAACACCATCGCCAGTTTCCTCCCGATGCTGCTCACCATGCTTGTCTTTTATGGTGTAGCCAAAAGTATATGGCATAGGTTTGTGAATCTAAACAGAAAGTTTCTTCATGTTATTTACTAATTGTAAACAATTGAAATACAATTAAAACAAAGTAATTGTAGCCATTCTTAAAGAACTGCAGCTATATTTGTAACTATTGCCTTCTATGCCTTGAATACAGCAGTATTCTATGCAATAATTATTATATTTGTTCAATTTTCTAAACACGTTGTTTTTTCTAAAAGGATGTATTTGTAATTGTGTGTTTTAATTAACAGGAAATATATCATATTTTCTACATATTTAAGAAACAAAGCGCTATAAGTCGTGTTTTATAAATACAATTTTATATGGTAAGTTTGTTTTTATATAGTATGTTAAATGTTATAATAATTTCAATAAAGGATTTTACTAGAACCTGTATAATTTATAATTTCTTTGTTAAACATTGTTTAAAATATATAAATAAATAATAGAAATTTTTAAATTATTGTCATTTTATTAGTAGCAATGTATTGTTATTCACATCAAAGAATATTTTAAAAAGAATCTATATGCAAATCTTAATCACGGAAATACGGATAATTATGGAATGTAAAATGTTTCTCCCATTGTTTTGGTAGTAATGACTCATATAATCGCTAAATTATTAAAATAAAATAACTGATTGAAATCATTATGACATCAGATCTTTTAGCAGAATTGTAAGCATAACATTATCAAGCAAAAGGATATAAGTACGTTCATCAGTTCTCTTTGAGATATTGTCGTCTTTTTCTGTTTAAATTAAAATATAATCTAATATAGCATGTTTAACAATTTTTCTGTAATGTATTGAGATTTTTTCACAATGTAACTTGCAATTTATTAAAAAATTTTACTTAAAAAAACACGAAACATATTGTTTGAGGATTCAGAAAAATTTTCTTCATGCGTTTTGCAACTTATTAAAATACTTGTATTCAAAATTCTCTAAACAGGAATTATAAAGTGCCATAATTATTCTCCAAAGTTAAAAAATCGAAATGAATCTTTGCAAATTTTATAAAACTTATATCTTTGATTCGGCTTGTGTCTAAATATTGAAAAAGTTAAGTTTTGATTCATTTTATTTATGATTAGTTGAATGAATCATATGATTTGAACGAATAAATACGCTTTTGCCCGTTTTAATGTAGTGAATAAAAATATCAGGAAAATAAGTATTATAAAATAAATGACTTCAAAAAGTTTCAAGTTTTGAAAATCTTGCAATCAGGTCATACACGAAGACTTTTATTATACTAAAATTAAGAAATCTTTCAATAATAACGTTGATGCTTAGAAATAATAAAAAGTTTTGTATGAAAATAAGCAAACAGCAATTCACACGTTACAGAAAAAAAATTAGAAAATAAGAAGATTGTTCAAAATTCCATCTTTGAATAATATGTCTTTTGTAAGCATTTTGTGAAATTAATCTTCAATGTGCATTTAACTGTTGAGACTAATTCTTCTCTGGAATTTGCTACACTAATATATCTTTGGGATGCTTTTTGTGCAATTATTTTGAAATTTACCACCTTGAATTTTGAAAATATTCCAATCACGTCATATAAGATGACTATTAGAATATCAAAATTCATGTTGTTCTTGCAATAATCACGTTGATTCTCATAAATTATAAACACAATTATGGACAAAATCATTTTGAAACATTGGGGATAAAGTAAGCAAATTCCAGCTCAGATATGAAAAAAAAAAATATCCAGAAAAAGAATCATATTGATTTAAAATTAATCTTTACAATAACGTATCTTTCGCATACCTTTGTGACATAAAAAGTATTGGATTGTATTTTACTTTAATTATAAAGAACTGTGCAATTACAATAAAAAATAAAAGTCATGTTAGAGCATTAGAAACTAAATTTTAACTATATTTTACTATGTAATTATAATTCTGTTTATTCTTTTCGCTTTAATAAAAGCTATTATTTAAAGTTTCACAGTTTCCTTTGATTAGTTGACATGCATTAAATAGTCTAACGATTTCTTAAATTAATAGCTGAAAAATATTTACCTCAGGAATAATATGGGCAATAGACTCAGCTGCCAGTGCAATGGCGATGAGAGCAATGCAAATGGTCTGTAATAGAAAAACAAACATCAAAACATTGTGATGTCTTCAGTTTATCGAAATTTTCTTTAGAGTCTCTATTGTGAGATATATCTAACAATAAATCAAAGCGATTCAAATAAAATCACTATTGATTCTCACTGCATATAATTAAGTAAAATTATTATAAATAATAAAAAATAGATTAGAATACATAAATTTCCATAGAAAACAACTAAATAATTATAAAAACTGTATAAAAATATTTTACACTTTGCTACATTGTTTTTTTTTTATTTTTACGAAAAAATATTATTTGATATTATTTAAGTTGTATAAAAAAATAGAAAACAAATATCTTAATATATATTATTCAACTTTTCATTCAAAAGTTTTAATTTTATTTTTCTTGACATTCATGGCACAGAAAATACAGTTTACCTATTTGAAACATTATGATAGATATGATAAAGATAACACTCTAGCTAACAAAATACCAAATTTACCTGATCATACTTTACTTTTTATCTTTTAGAATTAAGCAAAGGAAGAAATCTTATATTTAAACAATTGATCCACACTTCTATGTTTTCGTAAAACAAGATGTGATATATTTAGCATGGTAGTGTCACTAAGTAGACTATAATGGTGTACGAAATAAAATTTCCCAATTGAGTGAAAAAAAACACAGGCCGAGAGTCGAACCTAACACATTTGACATTAATTGTCAAAGCTCTACCTCTACCTGGGCCGACATCCGACGGACACATATCACTCAGATTACCTTATTGGCAATAGCATCTAGTCTGCTATGTAGGCAGATCAACAGAATATACCGCAAGTAACGAAACTTCACTAAATGATAGAAACGTAGATACACTTTATTATTTTTAACTCAATCATACTGATAGGTAAAGATATACTGATTTTTTCACTCAGTTGGAATAATTGAGTTCGTATGATATCTTTACACATCAGTATGATTGAGTTAAAAATAATAAAGTGTATAATTGTGTAATCCAATTTCCTCATAAGTGAAACAGCACGTGGAAAATATATAGTATTTATTGGCATTGACATTTATAATCTATGATGGAAAATTCAGTGAAGGTTTGTATTTTAAATAATTTAAGCTAAGATGATTGTTATTTTAAAATAATAATAACTTTCTGTATTATATTTAGCTATTTAAGTATTACAATAAATTTTTAAAAGTTGAAATTCTGAGATTTTAATCATTTTATAATTTTTCTAAACAGCTTTTTTCTGTGGGACACTTTAGTATATATTCATGAGAAATGCGTTACACTACCTAAAAATACATAGCACACACCAATGCATAAATAAATAAGTTGAAATTGACAAATTTTGAATACAAATTTTAAATTTAGTTTTTAGTTTTTTCAAAACGTTTTCTGGTTTTTCCCCGGTATGAGCTCTTTTAAGCGAAAAGAGAACTACCAAATTGTACCCTATACAGGGATGCCAACAGCTACACTTTAGATGTAGAAATTTTTCTTTGGTCTGTTTATGCCACACTTTTTACATACTGAAAATTGTACTTTTTCTGTATACGTGTTTTTTTAGCAATATTTTTCTTCTGTTGTATTTTGTTTCTTGTCTATTTTTTCAATCTATAAAATGTCTCATCATAAATTTTATTCTGATTTAAAATGCGACTATTGTGCTAGCTTTTACGCACTGAAATACTGTAAGTAAAAATTTTCAATTGATATTTTAGTCTAAACTACTATCTTGTGATGGGAATAAAAAATGCGCTTATTTCAAACTACGAGATAATTTTAAATTTCAGTTTCATAGTGAAGATATACATGTCAAAATAAAAAATAAGTTATATAGATTTTGTAAGACATCTGTTTGTAACTGCGCGATATGTTACTGTTTGGTATTTAAATAAATAGGTTTAAGATTTTTTTTTAAATTCCTAATATTTAAGAAAATTTTAGATTTTTCTATTTTTAATAGTTTATTTTTAATGACGCCTTAAAACAACAAATTTTCAAAAGGGAAAAAAGAAACGAGGAGGGCTCTATATATACTTTAGATTATTTCAATGATTCTAACTGTTACGGAAAAGATAATTTTAGAAAAAGTTGCGTCAAAAATTGTAAAATTTTTGTGGAGTGTTAAACAGAACAGAGCATACGGTGTTTTGTTTTTGCTTTTTATATCAAGTGTTGGTAACCACTGGTAAACAATTTTGTAAGTGGTCGGCTTTTATAGATGCAAATTCAGTGAAATTCTTTTATTAATATCAGAATAATATGATGTTATTTTAGCAAAGAAAAAATATCTTTCAATTACTTGATAATTGTCTCTTGCCTGAATAAATTATTATTTTTTATTTATTAATAATTAACTTGAAAAATAACAGAAAAATATTTAGAAAAGCTATCTATTCTTATTTACATTTCAAATGCAGAATTTTGAAAAATGTATTTACTTACCTTATACATTTTATCGCAATATTTCAGAACTAAGGGTTTTTAAGAAAGTTTATAAGAAATGAAAATATTACTGACTTACTGAATCGGAAAACACACTGACTTTAAAACATTTTACCAACCTTTTATATATGTGTTTTCTCTGTACAGTTTAGTAAGTTTTACGAGAATAATGTAAAGTGGACATTCCATTCTAAAGTTGTTATGACATAATAACAATAATATTTCTTGATATTAAAGAAGCGATTAAGAACTGTGTTGAACTTACTATCATTTTCTGCATATTTCCCACTGTTGGGTTTGTCTGTATTTTTATTGATAGTTTCATTTACGTTTCCAGTTGCTGTTAAATTTCTCAGTCACTCAACCGGAACGATAATGTAACAGTGTAAGTAAACTCAAAATTTATACATCGTCGTAAACAATGTCATGGTTATTATAATTTTTTTTCTACCTGAAACATAAACATGATCGTAAATAACTTTTCTAGACGTAAACTTTTCAATTTCATTGAAAATAAAAGCAATAATATTCCGATTTAATCTAAAATAAAAAGGATTTTTTTTTCCAAATCCTACTTCAAATATATACATGCTGATAAGTGCACCATTTGACATGTAATTTTGCTTACTATATAAATAAAAAAATCTGAAGTTTTCCTTTTTTGTTTTTTGGTATGTTTTGAATTACATGCAAAACCCTAAATTTTTGTTTGTGACATTTATTGCATTTTTGTCGACATATGTAAAAAGAAATTATCAGAATGCAGTGATTTTCTAAAACTACATTTTTAGAATTGTTAAGTTCAACTTTCAGTTTTCTGTATTATTTTATTTTTTGACTCAGATTCAAATGTGAAAGGCAGTATCATGTAAAAATAAGTATTTCGTAAAAAACACAAGAACTAAGAAATAGAGAAATAAATTATCACAATAAGATCTTTTTAAATAATTTTTCTTATTCGAATTGCGATTTGTATTGCATGAAGATTTTTTTTTACCATAATAATGTTAATCACAACTGATTCAATAAAACGAGTGGACGTCCAAGACTTTATCAACTGTATCACAAATTATTGCAATATATCCCGTAAAAAGTTAATCCCGTCTTAAAAATAAAAAAAAATCATGGTATGAATAGTCGTCATACAATGCAATTATACTTGCTAAGACCTAAATTTGTTTAAAACGAATTTTTTTTTATACTTAGCGATTCTATTTTTGCAGCTTTTGCTGTATTTTGAACCTTTTCTTTTAAACATATAACTATTTAAATTTATCGTCTTTACATTGGTACTTGCGAATAATTCGTTCAAGGGGAATGCTGATGTAAAACTTCTCCTTTACGTTTCTTCACATGCAAGTAAAAAAACAAAAAACGTGCCATAGTTCTAACAAATACCTGTACTAAAATTTTTAAATGCGTTCTTCTCAAAGTAGTGTTTTTGAATTGATGGGCATTGTGTAAAATTTAGTATTTAAGGTATTGTTTTCCAATCTTGAGTGTAACTGCATGATACGTACTTATCAGCTAAACTATTACATTTTTCTTTATAAATCCTATAATATATATATATATATATATATATATATATATATATATATATATATATATATATGTTATAAAAAATTTATATTTCGCAATATTCCTTTAAATTATTCTAAATTCTGACCTATTCATTATTTCCTTATTTCTTAATAGTATTTATTCCTATTTAATGTCCTTTTAAAATTAAAAGCACGTATATTAATAATTATCTTATTCCAAATCTTAATCTAAAACTTTAAGTTCAATCGTAACTTTTATCAACTATCCAATCTATAATATTCTGAGAGACGCTAATTTGTCATTTCGAATGTTTTTAAAAGCCATTTTTTTAAATTCCAAGATTTCGCTTTGCGCACTGCGTTTTTCACTTTAAAATCAATGCGCCGCTGGGTACGGGGATTATTTCTTGTTAAAACTTCTCCATCGCACGTCATTACCTTAGCTTAATTTCGCCTCTAACTGATTGGCTCGTGCACGCGTATTGAACAAAAACCGATTGCAAGCGTTCGGAGAGTAGATTTTTGTCGTGTTTTGGAGTGCTGTCCAAATTGTTATCTGATTTCTAAATAGCCCATTAAGATCAACTTAACGATGTCGTGATTTATAGTTAAGCCTGAGGGCTTTAGAACACATCCGTGTCCTGTGGAAATTGTGCTGTCATATCGCCTGTTCCTGAATAACAAGCCCCACTTCATTAGTGCGACAAGTTTCTCAAACAACAAATCAACAAGTTGCAAAAAATTCAAAAGCAGTGATAACAGCCATTAGGATTCAATGGACTGATCGCAAAAAGCGTATTAGCGAAGGAAAAAAAAATCAAAATCCCCAATGCTTGGGTGAGATAAAGTGACAAAGACAACAAAAATGAGTGTGCAACATCCAGAAATGTGACAACCACCAGTAACAGAAGTTACAATGTGACAACCACCAGTAACAAAAGTTACAATGTGTCAACCACCAGTAACAAAAGTTACAACGTGACAAAACCCACGATAGTGACATAATAACCAGTGAAACTCTCGAAAGAAGACCAAGATTCAAAATGTGAAAACCAGCTCTAGCACAAGCTAGAGGTAAAAATATATCAAGAAAGAGACCAAAAAACCAATGAATGATAGACAAAAAACAACCCACAACAGGGGTGAGCCTATAAAAACGCCAAAAAGCCTTGACAGAGACAAATACAACAAGTAATGAAATCAGCCCATAAAAGAGGCGATAAACACTACAGCGACAACCCACCATGAACGTGACAAGCCAACAGACATGGTAAATATGTAAATCTATGTACGCTAATGGCACCTGGTGCATGTAAAATCCGTCGTGGGTGCAAAGCCCTCCAAGTTACCTGTGAATAATACCTCTGGGGTTGCCTAGTCAGGTGAGGGTCTCGTCACCTGATCAAGGTTCTAAATTACGAGACCTATTAAATCTGTCAATTCAACAAAGTTAAACAGAAACCTTGAACCGGCAAACAAAGATAACGGTAGCAAATCACAAGAGAGCAAGCACAGCAGCGATGTGAACAAATCAATAGTCAGGTGGATCACAGCCATGCTGTGATCAGGCGATTTCCGCCCCGCACCCAGGTACTAACCCGTTAAGCTAGGCATTCATGCCGGGCAGGTAGGGGCCTGGTTAGCGGTATATATAAAAAAAAAACATTTATCTGGAAAACTAGCTGAGTATTATTGGAGAATTCTCATTGGATTCCCTCATTGTCTTACTTCCTCGCCATGATTCTGAATCGAGTGACTGAAATAATTCATCATCTTTAAACAGCTGCAAGTTTCTCGTGAAAAATTAAATCCTCGTAAAAATCTAACATATATATATATTAACAAAAGTGGCTTCTAAGAAAATATTTTGCATCCATCCCACCAAAAAACTTCACTTACAGAACACAAAATATAATTTTTTTGTGTGAAAATTTATGATTTTCTAGATTTGTACATTCAGTTTAAAATTTTTAAACACCTGTTTGTTTATTTGTTTCAAAACTAACTATACAAAGCAGCAGTGCTCTCCAGTTAGAAGGCAGACTACGAATAATTTTCTTGTTCCAAGCTTCCTGATGACTAGATTAATTTTATTTTTATGGAATCTATTGTTTAAAGTGCGTTTTCAGTTATGATGGGGCATTTCCAAGATTAAATAAAGTTTGCATATTATGTGGTGTTTATAAATTTTTTAGATCATATACAGGGGTACTCAAAAGTATTCGTAAGCATTACTGAGCATGACCGTAAATTGCTTAAAGACGTTTTTAAATTGTGTTATGTTCTTTCAAGCTCATTTATATTTATTATACTAAGAGATGTTCTTAGAATACAAATAAAATCATATACAGGGATATGCAAAGAACTGGATGCCGGCTATGAATAGTAGTTCTTGAAAGTGTGATTTCAGTAGTTTTGGTCGTATTTTTGCATGAATTAAATTTTAGATTAGTATGTGGCGTGTATGAAAATTTGCAGGTAATATACAGGGCTATACAAAAGAATTTAAGTACGTTTCCGTCTATTGATAAAAATTGCTGAAGGTTAATTTTCAATTCTGTTATGCGATTTTTTGCTAAACTTAATTTTAGTATACACTGCACAATATATACAAATCTATAGATCATATACACGACTGCACAAAAGAATTGCAGTAGCTTTCCGGCTATGGACGATAATTGCGGAAATCAGGTTTTCAAATGTGTTATGCATTTTCTAAAATGCCTAATTAGCTTCTTTACGGTGAAGTTTTACATGTAGCAAGTCTTAAACGGTGAAGTTTTATTGAAATATTCTGGAAGTGTTGGAAAGTGTTTCATAATCTATGCTTGATGCATGATTTTTCTTTCTTGTTTTATTTGTTCTAGTTCTCCTTGAAAGAAGCATCAGAATAAGCCCATTTCAAAGAAAAAAATATCTAAATCTAAGCATCGAGTCAATATGCGTTAAATACAACTAATTTTTTGGAAATCGGTTAATAAAAAATGGTAATTTGTGGAAAATCCCTTATAATCCGGTTACTTTTAGAGAGCAACTGAAATTTAGCTCACTATATCACCGATATTGTTTTCAATTTTTACGATATTTGACCGGTCTTTTTATATGAGTTGCCCTATATAGTTGCCTGCCAAATTATGAAAAAAACCTAGTCGCCTGTGTCAATCACCAAACTTGCTTCTATCTCATACATGTTATTATTATTACACTTCAAGTTTTTAGTCAATAAATGTTTCAATATCATGGGTGGGGAAGGGGTGGGGAGGAAAAAATTATAAGGAATTCTAACCAACGGTTAATATATCAAAAAACGTATAAAATTTTGCTTATTACAGATACGCAGATTAAACCTAGATTGGACAATTGGGTGATTCAGTATGATTTTGTTTCAACAGCTACCGCGCCAGTGCCGAAAATCGAACAAAATTTGATAGTACAACGCCATCTGTAGGCAGATTTTTTATAAAAACTTTTATATAAACCTCTATAATATAAAATTTCGTCGAAAAATTTTCATAAACTCTTCACTTAAATTGCAAAAATTCGAGAAAATCGCACAAAAATCGCTATCACTTTCGGCGGAATATTTCTATTCTCAACTAGGACAAGAAGTCCATAGTCAAAAACATATATATGTAGTTTGGTCCAATTCTATGCATAACTTCATACACTTTTCGATTATGAATAATGAAAATGGCACGAAAATTGCTGTCACAGTGCCCCCTTCTGGGGGAATATTCCTAAATTCAACTGCGGCCTGCTGGCCATAGCCAAACACATATAATATGAAATTTAGTTAAATTCTATGCATAACATCATAAATTCTTCGATCATAAAATAATGAAAATGGCACAAAAATTGCTATCGCAGCGCCCCTTTTTCACGGCATATCCCCAAATTCAACTGGGACCTGCTGGCCATAGCCAAAAACATATATTGGAAATTTGGTTTAATTCCATTCATAACTTCAAACACTTTTCGATGATAAAATGAGGGCATACACATAGACACAATGGCAGACAGACATTTTCTATGAACATATTTTTCAAGATCTCTGATCCCTATGTTGTGTAAATCCGTCGAAAACCGGAAGTCGAAAAACATTTCGATTACAATACTTTATTCTATTATAGATAGAAAAAGTAAAAAGAAGTTTGCTTAGTTCGCGCATGTGTAGTTAAAAATTATTTCATATAAATTCCCATATCTCATGAAATATTTAATATTTTTCATAATCTAATTGAAGTGTATTGTTTCTACTGTATTTTGTTGAGTTTTCTGAAAGCGACGTTAAATTTGGTTGAAAACCCTGCGTACTATAAACAAAAAAACATGCAGAATTTTTTAAAGAAACATTTATATCTTCATGTACATTAAACTATCCTTACAGAAATGAACACAAATGTTGTAGAGGACCCACATTGCTATCTGATATAGCCACAGATCATTTACAGCATTTTACAGTTAGCAAAAGTTCGAGACCACTCGATGTTTGTGACAGCATTTAAGACCACTTGCTGTTCGCGATGACAATTCAAGTTCTTTGCTGATTGAAAATCCTGTGTGCTGTAAACAAAAAAATATGCAGAAACTTTTAAAGAAAGTTTTATATCTACACGTATATTAAGTTCACAAATAAACACAAAAGTTGTCGAGCACCCACTGTGTTATCTAATATAGCTACAGATCATTAACAGCATTTTACAATCATTAACAAAAGTTCAAGACCACTGAAAGTTTATGTCAACACTTAAGCCCACTTGCTATTCGCGTTGACAATCCAAATTCTTTGCTTAAACGTCTATATTTTCTTACAGACAGACAGAGATCGCCCACCCTAGGGACCAGCTTATGGCTAATGGCCAGGACGAACCCCTAAGCCTAGGGAGGGAAAAATATTACTATCCGGCGATAGCTACAATAATTACAAATTAAACTACAATTTTACAAAGTATAAACGTTACTCAATTTTGCCACAAGGCTGGGCGAACGTTAAAATTATTACAATAATTGATATTTTACATAAACTTTAGTTATAGTTATTTATATAGCATTTTGAGATAAACATTATAATGACAATTATTTACAATTGTACATTTTGCATGCATTAATGCGTATACAATAACATTTAGAGGTATAATATATATTTTAAAAGGATTACAATATATAATTACAATATAAAATTCAAACAATTTTATTTACACACAATAACATTTTGAAATACACTATATACAGTGACCTCTCACCCACACGCGATACACGGCAATCATTCCTCGTCACCAGTTTCTTTTTAAAGTAATTTTCTCCTATGTAATTGCAGAATTTAAAAATCAAATTTTACTGTT
Source organism: Maratus michaelseni (assembly GCA_963931845.1). Lineage (NCBI taxonomy): Eukaryota > Metazoa > Arthropoda > Arachnida > Araneae > Salticidae > Maratus > Maratus michaelseni. Next base: position 257,395,628 of record OZ007588.1, on the reverse strand, counting down.
TTAAAATAGTGGTACGAAAAAGTAATTACCGAACATCGCGCATAAGTGAGAGGTCATTGTATTTACAATTTGGTACTGGTACAATACATGAAACAAACATTCTTTTTTTTAGATGCTTAAATATGAGTTATAATTTTTTTTTGAAGAGAGATAACCGACTGTGAGAGTAATTTGTATTTAATAAATGAATATTTTTGATTTAAGATATTATAATTTTCGTAAAGTTGAAATAGTTGTTTTTTGTCAGATAGTATATCTAGAATATTGTCAAGAGTTGTTTTAGTTTCATTATATGTGAATTTATACTTCATAAATTTACATTTGCCAAATAAATAATGTAGTGGGTCAACTCTCTGACCACACTGACACAAGTCATCATCTCTTTTGCCAATACTATGTAAGAATGTAGGAAAATTTCCACATCCAGTGAAGAAGTAGAGTGAGACTTTATCTTTACATATAAGTGAGCATTGTACCTTTGGAAAAATACTATGAGTAAACCTGCCACACACTGAGGAGTGTCAGTTGTGCTGCCACTTGTCCAGCAATTGTAATTTAATAAGCTTATTAAGTAAAGAACATGGAAGTTTAACTTCCTTGCTTACTGGCAAGTTGCAGTACTGTGCGGCCTCGTACGCCAGCTTGTCCGCCAGTTCGTTGCCCACAATGCCCACGTGGCTTTTTACCCACGTGATATAGAAAATTTTATTTTTATTATCTTTTAGTAATTTATGAAGGTAAAATATTTGTTTATATTTAGGGAATAAATTGTTTAATGCTAATACTGTTGATTTGCTGTCTGAAAAAATTTGAGTTATTTTTTGATTTGTTGAGATAGCCCATTTTATGGAGTTAATGACTGCTGTAAGTTCAGCTTGAAACACTGTGTTGTTATTTTGAATTTTGCAAGATTGTTCTTTAATTTTAATTTGATCTTTAAAGGCCACATAAGCATATGCTGTTTTGTCATCTATTTTAGAACCATCAGTATAGATCTGTGTTACGTTAGGTTTGTTTATGTTTATATCCGTCAAAATTAAATTGTTAATGTATATTTCAGGATTTTTTTGAAATTTATAGACTTGTTCTTCAATTTTGTTATATTCTAATATTTGATTATTAAATATTAAGATGTCTTTATTATTTTTACTTTTGTATTTAAGATTTTTTGCTTCTAATATAAATAATAGCGGCGGAATAGCCAGGAACACCTGAAGTGTGTGTGTCGAGATATTCTTATAACATTTTGTTATTGATATTAAGCAAATTCTTTGTATTGATTGTAAGTTTCTTTTACCAATTACTCTCAGATTATTGTACCAAACCTCCGAGCCGTAATCGATAATTTTCTCAAGGACAGTAAAGTACCATTCTCGAAGAAAATCTCGTCTTAATCCCCATGTCGTTGAAAAAACTCTTTTAATGGATGATGTTAATGATAAAATTTACTTTTCTTACAGGAATTTATAGGCGAACGCCAAGGTATTCGCTGTGTGATATGGTCGTCTCAAGATGTTGTTGCTCTTGGTCGACCTAGTTGCTGCCGCAGTAAATATCCCATCTAATTCATGCCTCACTATGGCATTATGTTAGCAGTCTTGCTTATATTTAACTTGAGATGATATATTTACTGCAAGGGAACGATCAGCTCGACCAAGAGCAACAACGCCTTGAGACGACCATATCGTATGCTGAATAGCTGTACGTTCGCCTAGGAGTTCCTGCAAGAAAATAAAAGCAGCTTTGCTTGCAGTGGGAAGAAATGTAAGTCTGATGACTGTATCTAGGCGTTTAAGCAAGTAATTTGGATTGTCATCACGAATAGCAAGTTGCAAACGTTGTCATAAACATCGAGTAAACTTAAACGTTTTTAAATGATTATATTTTACAGGGTGAACGCAAATATTTTCATTTTTTTGTTGGTTTCTTTAAAAGTCCTCGTGATCTCGTGAACTATATCTGAAAACTATCAAACATGTTCAAACATGTTATTTACATCTCCAAAGTTCCAGAAGAATTTCTCTAGATATTTTAGAAATCCTCGTTATTTCAGTTATAATATGTTCACCCACTGTATTTGAATTCAGCATCTAAAAAGAGGTGGAAATGCAATTTTCATCAAGTTTGAATCCGTGGTTAGTGAAATATAAATTATTGGAACTATTTAATGCTAAGAAGACTTACAGAACTTAAGTCTTCTTAGCTTAGAACTTAAGTCTATATTACGTGTTTCATTATTTAATTTTTTATATGATACTTTTAGAAAAGTCCAAACACCAGATTCATGCATATCTTAGATTAAACTGCTAATAAAATATTAATGGTTAAATACTAATGAAATTATATTAAAAATGTTATGTGAATATGTTATGAATATTATGAATTATTTATGAATATATAACAGATGTTCCTTTAAGAGTTCTGTATCTTGATCTAAGGACCAGAATGTCACCAAATTTGGTAGGGTGTCTAAAACATTTAAGTACCGCAAGCGTCATAAGTTCGTTAAAACTTTAAAAAATTATTAAAAACAAACAAATGATGCTAAAAAATTACGGTTTGCAAGAACGGGATTACAGGATGATAGGATTCTTTTTATAATAACAAACAAGTTGTGGTTAAAAAATTATCGATAGATGGCGCTGGCATGCATAATATGAAGCAGATGTATGAAAATAAAGCTTTTAGTAAAATACCCATTTCTAGGAAGCGTCTGACAAGCTTTAGTATCCCAGCACAAGAAACATGCTCTTTTCTTGTCTTCAGTTATTTGGTCGTGCGGAATTTTCGTAATGCGCCAGTTGCTAATTCCCTGTTCTTGAAAAATTGTTAATCAACTGCGCTTCATCTGGTAACGATAGCACACTGCTGGCATCGGATGAAGTATCTGTGTGCCTTGAGGGGTTTTATTGACAGTCTGGTTGCCATAAATCTGCTCGATATTATGCATGCAGCGCCATCTATTGGTAATTTTTCAATCAATTTTTATTTGTTATATAAAAAAATCTGATCTCCCTCTAATCCCATTCCTGTAAACCACATTTTGTTAGCATCATTTGTTTCTTTTTGATGAATTTTTAAAGTTTTAACGAACTTAAGGCAAATTCGGTAAATTTCAATACAGAGAGTTCCAGAAATCACTAAAAAGAAGAAACATGGCTCTTTTGTACGAAAATTCACTGAAAATTTGTATAAAACAAAGATTTCTCATTATTATTATTGTTGTTATTGTTATAATAATAATAATAATAATAATAATAATAATTAATATTATTATTTACCCTTTCACATTATTCTGTTAGATTTGAAATTTCGTATTAACAGTTAAACCTAACAGTTAACCTTTTTAAAAGTTACTGTTATGTATTATTATTACTCAGTCCAGCATATGTATATCTTCAATATATTATTTGTAATGTATTTAATATGCAACAACCTAAGAAAAATAAAGATTCAACATTAGATTCAACAAAAGTAATACTTTATTAACAGACTTTCTGTGAACAAATAAGCAACAAAATAAATAACACATCTTTCTTTTTCACATCAATCAGTATCACATTACCATGGCCAAAATTGTGTACTTCAATCTAGTCGTCAATAAGCACCAAACCTACTATCATATCCTTTTACGGAACCGTCAAGAAGTGGTCCGCCATATGCAGCGAGATCAGCTTTAGCAAGTTCTGGGGCTACAGCTGGAATAGCTAAAGATGCTGCAGCAATTTTTCCGAGTCCAGCACCTCCTAAATAAGGGTGAGCCGAAGAGATCATCTTAACTGCTGCTGGATTGAGGGGAGCTGTTCCATGTTCGTTTGTTTTCACTTCTGCTCGGAATCCTGCTTTATCGGCAACGTAGTGCACTTCTCGGTGAATGCCTCTTTCGTCAGTAAATCCGTAACTTCCCTTCACGTGACCAACTCCATCGCCAGTTTCTTCACGATGTTGCTCGCCATGCTTGTCTTTTATTTCGTATTTGAAAGAATAAGGCATAGGTTTGTGAACCTAAATAGAAAAGTAGGTTATTTGATAATTGCGCTTATATATTAAATTTAGATGTACTAAAATTGTTAGCCTCATTCGTAAATATACTAAAATATGTGCAATATTATCTAATATAGTGCTATTAAACTTTTCTAGATAATGATATTAATATGGGAAATTGGTTAAAAGTTTTGAGTAAAATTAAATAATAAATAATTTATAGCATATTGCTATTTCTATGTTAATTTCAAATTCTGGATGTAAATATTTACCTATGGAATTACATGAGCAAACGTATTTACTGTTAGTGCAATGATGATAACTGCGGAACAAACGACCTGGAAAAGAGAAACACATATTAAATATTATCATTCAGTCTTCAGTTTGATGTAATCTCTTTTAGACATAAAAAATATTTGGTTTTAAATTACAGGAACTCTTAATATATGTTAAACTAGATCAAAGATGTTTAATAGACGAACCCTTTCAATTTGTTTTAATGCTGCTTATTTAATTCAAGGTTTACTATCTTTGGCCAAAAAAAGTATATTTTTAGGGAATTGTTCTCTTAAGCTGTTATACATATATAAACTAATATAGTTTTGCACTATATTTATCGACGAGCGATATGAATATTTTCAGTCAAAAATATTTGAAAATTCACTTCATATGATGGAGTGTGTACCCTGTGCTCCAATCAGGTGGTCATGTTTTTAATGACTCAGACATATTAACCTACAGTCGACGCTCATTAATTCAAGCACGTGAACATCGAAAAAAAAGTTCAAAATATCTATACTAATATTATAAAGGAGTAAAGATTGTTTTTTTGTTTGTTTGTTTGTAGGGGGTAATCTCTGGAACTACCGAACCGATTTCAAACGTGATGATGGTAAATTGATGGTGATAACCCCTACTCCAACATAGGCTATATTTTATGTCGGTACCACTACCCCAGGGGGGTGCAGGAGCGAAAATCGTTCTAAAATTACGATTTTTTCTATACTGAAGCAGCTAGAAATTTAAAATTTGGCGTTGTAGTTACTTATAAGATGTAAATGCTCTCTAAGAACAAAATAAAAAAAAATCGAAATTTAAAAGGGTGAAATGAGCAAAAAGCGTTCTAAAAACATTCTAAATTACAATTTCTATGGAATCTCTAGAACTACCGAACCGATTTGAAATTTGGCGTTGTAGTTACTTATAAGATGTAAATGTTCTCTAAGAACAAAAAAAAAAAAAAAATCGAAATTTAAAAGGATGAAATGAGCGAAAAGCGTTCTAAAAACATTCTAGATTACAATTTCTATGGAATCTCTAGAACTACCGAACCGATTTGAAATTTGGCGTTGTAGTTACTTATAAGATATAAATGCTCTCTAAGAACAAAACAAAAAAAAAAAAAAATTGAAATTTAAAAAGGTGAAATGAGCGAAAAGCGTTCTAAAAACATTCTAAATTACAATTTCTATGGAATCTCTAGAACTACCGAACCGATTTGAAATTTGGCGTTGTAGTTACTTATAAGATGTAAATGCTCTCTAAGAACAAAAAAAAAATCGAAAGTTAAAAGGGTGAAATGAGCGAAAAGCGTTCTAAAAACATTCTAAATTACAATTTCTATGGAATCTCTAGAACTACCGAACCGATTTGAAATTTGGCGTTGTAGTTACTTATAAGATGTAAATGCTCTCTAAGAACAAAATAAAATAAAAAATTCGAAATTTAAAAGGGTGAAATGAGTGAAAAGCGTTTTAAAAACATTCTAAATTACAATTTCTATGGAATCTCTAGAACTACCGAACCGATTTCAAAAGTGATGGTGGCAAATTGGTGGTGTCAATCCCTGCTCCAACAGCCTCTTTAATAAAAAACTATGCGTTTCTGACGACTGGGTTTTTCGCTAATTGTTGCCACAGATTAATCTCGGAAAATGAAACATTTGAAGTTACTGAAAGAAAATAGTATCTCGAAAATTATTTGTCAGAAAATTGTTAGACAAACTGCGTTTGAAAGGTAAAAAATTGTATTTTTCTTGATATAAATTTCAAATCTAATGATTATGCCATTTTTCAAATATTGAATTTGAAAAATTACCAGTTTTCACAATGGAGTACGATAGCGAAACCTTCATGCGTAAAAAGATAATGATAAGGGCGACGTGTCCTGGCGTGTATATTGGCTATAGCACGAGTCACAAATTATAGTTGCCTTATTATTCTGTTAAAATATAAAAGTGAATTATGAAATGTTAATATTTTGTTGGATTTAAAGTTCGTTATAAGAAATTGACCAGCGTAGCGGGCGTAGCTTGCTAGTCAGGTGATAAAATGGAAATTATTTTTTACGCTATCGTTAAAGAAAAGCACTTCTTAACATTAGAGTAAGAAATCTTTTCTGTAATTTGAATTTTTTAACATGTTATATCATAAAAAATATTAAAGTATACTAAAATTATAAAATATGTTAATCTTAATAAGCCAAAAATGTCTTAAATAAAACTATAATAGTAGCAATAAAGCAGTAGATATTGTTCTATATCACAAAATGTTTTATGAAAAAAAAATCTTTTGGAAAAAACAAAGTTAATTTATGTATGTTTTCAATTTTATTTCTATGTTTTTGAAATTTGTTTTATTTTTCATAGCATCATTAAAATGCCTCACAAACGATTTTTCCCCAAAGACCATAATTATTTTTTGAGTCCCTGTAAACGATGTGTAAATGCTACTTACGCTAAACAGCAATTCTTGTAGTCCATCTCAATAATGCGTATCAATTCCATTTACGTTTGAAATAGTGTAATGTAATTAAAATACAAAGCAAAAGATTTTTCCCCGTAGACCGTAATGTAACGGATTTTTTTTAAAGTCCCTGTAAACAAACTATAAATGCTACACTCTTCATTTTAAATACCGAACATGCCATAGTAATCCTCAATAACATATATAAATTACATGTGATACGAGTATATTTACGAGAATTATGGTACGGACAGACAGAATGACAGACGGCCAGACAAATCGAAGTCATAAATCCTTTTCAACAGTGTTGGAAAGTGTTAAAAATGGATGAAACAGAAATAAACTTACTATAAACTTGTTTAGAATGTGTGCTTTTGAAGTTAAATAAGTTGGAGGCTAGGTAAAAATGTCAAATGTTTTAAGAAAGTAAAAAAAAAAAAAAGGCAAATGAAATTGTATGATGCTGTAGACATAGAGGAATATGCTAATGAAAGAAAATATGCATAAAATACACCACTTTTTACGAACTTTTTAAAAATTGTCTTAGTATTTGCCCGCCTGTCACCCTTTTCTGATAATTTTAATGATGAGCATGATCAATTTTATTTATTAATGATTATTTTATTTATTAATATATATATAAGTAAGACATATTTACTAGCATGTACATTTTTTTCTGTTACATAGTTATAATTTTCACTTTATATTTCCTACTTTGCTCCTAATATGCAACTAATATTTATACTTATAATTAAAAATTGAAGTTAAATTTTATGATGGAATATAGTTTTCCGTTTTTTCTAAACAAATATGATGATGTTAATACTTCACTGACCAAATCGTTATGCCACATGGGAATGGAAGTAATGTCTTAACCCTTTCCGGCGTGGAATAAATCTGTTTGTAAAATAATGAAATAATGGACTGACATCAGATTTTACAAACGATTTCCATAGAAAAGAATAACTTGCTGATTTTCCCTTACTTTATAAAAGGAAAATTTTAATTAAATATTCTTGTGACGTTTGTCAGTTTTGGAATTAAAATTAGGTGTCCTTTTTTGTGACCACCGCCCGCTAAAGGGTTAACAGTGCCTGTATATATATCCAAGTTCTGCGGTAAAAGTAATAAAATGGAAATAAAAATATTCAAAAATTATGGAACCACTATCAAGATTTATAGTTGATTTCAGATTATTTTGAAAGTTAAAGTCTGTTTCTTACACTTACCTTGTGCATTTTGTTGTAAGGTTTAAAAAAGACGATTTTTGGATTTTCCAGAAAGTGTAAAATAGTTTATATCACCGAATCCACAAAGCAATGAATGTCTAAAATTTTCCTGCAGTTTTATATATGCGCAAACTGGGTGCAATTTACTAGGTGTAGCGAAAATACCACAAGCCAAGCATTCGAGTTCAATATCTATGTGACATAATTATGATATTTTTGCTATTAACAAAATATTTGAAATTGAAGCTGAATTGTTTTCATTTTATGCATATTTCCCACAACTATATCAACCACTATTTTTGTTGATAGCTCTATTTATGTTTCGTGTTGCCATTACGTTTCTAAGTCACCCAAGTGGAACCATGCTGTAAGAGTGAAAAAGGTAAAAAAAAATGCATTTTGTTATAAGCAATGTTGCGTTAATTTTCCTTTCGTTTAATCTGTTTGATGCCTTTCTTAAATCATATTTCTAGTTGTAAAGATTTCCCGTTTTTACTTTCTTCTATCTTTACAAGAAGAAAGTATTGGATTCATGAAAATTTTCGACTTCCGTTTTTCGACGGATTTATACGTTTTAGAAGGTCCTGAACAGGATTTGACTATTTTTAGAAAACTAGCCGCCACTGGCGACCAGTTAGGTCGCCCTTAAATGTAAGTTAAGCATTGTAACAAATTATTTTTATTCATAATTTATTTTTTTCCTTAATCCTTCGCCAAACCGGAAAAATCTAATAGACAAATCAAGAACTTTTGCGATCGTGGTAGCATTTCGCATATTTTTTGTTGTTATGTATTTCATCTTTCTTGACAAAAACCGCTTAACCCACTTTATAATAAATTAATCATTGTGTGTGTGTTTTTAATATAAAATAAACTATTTCATAATAAAATAAAAGTATATGCTGTTTTAGTAATCTCTAATAGGTACCTGAAAATGGGATTTTCTCGCCAAAATGGCGCAAAACAAAAATTCCGCCAACCCTGGTGCGTCCGTGACAGCTGTTCCAATTTAAAATACATGACGTTCACATTTTTCTTTAAAATAGAAAATAGATAAATAAGAAATATTATCATAAATCAAAACATTTGATTTCAAAATTAAAATATCGTTTCTAATTAATACACACGAAAAATAAAAGCTGACAATTATTTTCGAAATTTGATCCATTAAATATTATTACATGAGTTCTACTTACGTCAAAAAAGATCCGGAAGTTGAGTTGTACGGAACAGAATTAAGGTAAACTTTGACTGTCTCACTGGTGCTGATTATTTTTTTTTACACCAGGCAGCGGTCCAAAAATTCATGGTTTAATATTTTAAACGTTCACAACGAATGAATCTTTTTTGTTGTTGTTGTTTACTTTCATGGATAGAGAATTTGAACAGCGAACCTAATTGAAACTGAAGTTATTGCAGAATGTATACATAATTGAACGTAAGTCATCTCTCAAATATTAATTTATTTTGAACGATCTTTCTAAAAATGTAACTTTTATGCAGTTTTATTAGAAAAAATAATTTTGAATAAAAATGGCTGCCTGGCATATGAAAAAGTGAAGCGGCATCCCGGAACTGTTGAGGACAGTCACATGACATACGGTTTTATTATAGAGATGTCTGTCTGTGACTGTCTGTCTGTATGTGACAAAAAATTTTTGGGCGCTCTATCTCAAGAACTAATGCTCGGAATTTAATAAAACTTTAGATTCAGTTAGTCCCTAATATAAATTGGTGCTGATTAGTTTTTGGTAAAAATCGCCCGGCAAGTGGCGCTGCTATGCAGCATTTTTCGCGATTTCCGCAATAGCTCTATCTCAAGAACTAATGCTCGGAATTTAATAAAACTTTATATTCAGTTAGTCTCTGATATAAATTGGTGCTGATTAGTTTTTGGTAAAAATCGTCCAGCAGGTGCTGCTGCTATGCAGCATTTTGCAGCATTTACACGATTTTAGCGATAGTCATATCTCAAGAAATATTGCACGGAATTTAATAAAACTTGAGTTTGAGTTAGACCTTGATATAAATTGGTGCTGATTATTTTTAGTGTAGGCGAAACCTGTGTGAGATAGAAGAAAGTTTTGTGATTGACACATCCGACTAGTTTAAGTATGAGCAACATACTTTTTATTTCATCTGTATTAACAAAATAAAAAGTTTGTGTCTATATGTAGACAATCTAGCGCTGAGACGTAAAGATACAGCGGTATAAAATTTATGACCAACATACTCGAAAGGTAAGGGGGTCAAGAACAATTCAAAAAGATTTTTACAAAAATCGATTAAACCTAAAAAAATGTGAATATTATCATAAAACATTGCCGCATATATTTGATTTTCATTTAATCTGTTTGATGAACTTCAATCTTAAATCATATTTATAGTTGGAAAAATTACTATGTTTTTAAGTATGAGCAACATACTTTTTATTTCATCTTTATTAACAAAATAAAAAGTTTGTGTGTCTATATGTTGATAATCTAGCGCTGAGACGTAAAGATACAGTACAAAATTTATGACCATCATACTACAAAGGTATGGGGCGGGGACGAGGTAGAGAACAATTCAAAGAGAATTTTTCAAAAATAGATTAAAACTAAATAAAATTGCATATTGTCATAAAACAATGCCGCATATATTTAATTTTCATTTAATCTGTTTGATGAACTTCAATCTTAAATCATATTAATAGTTGGAAAGATTACTATTATTTTAAGTATGAGCAACATACTCCAAAGGTAGTGGGCGTTGAGGGGGGTCGAGAACAATTCAAAAAGAATTTTTCAAAAACCGATTAAAACTAAAAAAAGTGTGCTTATTGTCATAAAACATTGCCGCATATATTTTATTTTCATTTAATCTGTTTGATGAACTTCAATCTTAAATCATATTTATAGTTGGAAAGATTACTATTTTTTTAAGTATGAGAAACATACTATTTATTTTATCTGTAATAACAAAATAAAAAGTTTGTCTGTCTCTCTGACGACTTAGACAATCTAGCGCTGAGGCGTAAAAACGCAGCCTTATGAAATTTGGCATGAAGAAACTCCAAATAATGGGAGGGTGAAGGGGGAGGGTCGAGGACAATTCGGAGGGAATTTTTCAAAAATCGATTTAAACTTTTAAATTTTAATTTTTAAGAAACTTTGGTGTTTATCAATAACCGTGTCTCATACATAGTAATCACCAGTAATTACTGGAATTTTTTACTTTTTCCAATTTCCAGAATCGAGGTACATATTTTAATTACCTAGAAAAAATTTATATCATTGGGACTTGTTTTAGTCTAAAAGGGAAATAATAAAAATAACAGCAATTAAAAAATAATCTTATGCTATTTATTGCAAATCAAAATTTTGAAATACATTTTCTCCTTTAAGTACCAGGTAATCCAAAAGTCACATATGAAAATTCAACAATCTAAACAGCACGATGCGGTTTTCACTGAAATGTGCAGAAAGGCAAGTGATCTTTTTAAATAACGCACATTTTATTGGCTGAATAACTACATTTACAACCAACATCAGGCGTTTCAGTTGAGTCAGCAGTTTGTACAGCAGCGAAGGACAGTTTACAACGCGACTATGATTACAAATTTTCAATTTGACGGATATTATTAGTGATAATAATAGACGTGACATACAAGATATTCTGCGGAGTATGGATAAGGATTTCTGCTGCGATTCCTATCACATGACAGCTTAAATAGCGACAGGCAGCAGCGTTCGTACTACTACAAAGCTAACTGTCGACAACAAGTGCTAATATTCCTGCACTACTTTTGTTTGTTGGCACAAAATACCCCTTTTTGTGTATTTATTATTGAATTTTCATTTCTTTTGTATCACCTTGTATACTTTTAGGAATTTTTTAAAGATGAACTATTTAGAAAATTTTCTGTACTCGTTAGATACGCATTAAAATATGTGAAAATATTAAAAATTTATGAAAAATACTAAATAAAAAAACACTATATGAGTTATTAAATGAAATGATTGCTAAATGAAATGATTGCTAAATGAAATGATTACTAACTAAATGAAAACCTTCTTACAAAGAAGGTTTCTATAAAAATTGATGTTTAAAGGTGATAAATGGTTGGAAAATTTTCTAAAAGATTTTCTAAAAGTTGTGTTCGGTCACGATTTTTCTACAAACACTCGGACTAGAAAATTTAAAATTGGTATGTAAAATACTTTATCAATCACATGCTCAAAAAGAAAACTTTAAAAAAAAAATCGAATTTAAAACGTCTAATATTAGGAATAAAAACTTGCAAAAATCATTTTGTCATCCCGAATATTATTATGGTTAGAAACTTGAAAAGGAATATAGAGGTAATTATTTACATGCAGCTAATGACTAAAAATAGTTTTAAAAATGAATTTTGGTGGGGTGAAATGACCGTAAAAATATCTAAAATGATGTTTTCTCCGAAAGTATTTGCGAAAAAAAACTAAAATTGAATATGGGGGTCACGATTAAAACACAAATGCTCGTTAAAACGCCTTCAAAAAGTTACCAATAGGTATAAAATTAAAAAAAAGAATCATACAGAGATTGCTTTTGATAATGCCGCAAAAAATAGTTTTTCAAAAATCCAAAATTGAAAGAATGAAAAGTGGTAAAACTTTCTAAAACCACAATTTCTCTGAAAGTATTGCGAGAATCAATTTTCAGTTTGACATATATATTTAAATGTAACTATAATTTAAACCTAAGCTATAAATTATTATAAAATAACTATAAGGGATATAAAAACAATAAAGGATTATTAAAAAATGGATTTTTAAATTGAGAAATGGTGGGGAAATTTTATAAAATGACTCTTTAAAAGCAATATTTCGAATACTATTGGACCAAGGAAGTTCAAATTGTACATGTAAGTAACTTTTAGGACGTAAATCCTTTCTAATTAAGCCATTTGATCTGCTCGGCAGGATTTCTTGCTAACATGTAATTTCAAGATTCATAACGATAATTTCAAGATTCATAACGATAATTTCGTAAAAAATATTTCCCTTATTTAATGATAGAAATTTGCAATTAAATAAGACGAAAATCACTACTTGAAGAATGTGGTACTTAAAAGTTAAAGTCGTGAGTATCCTGTTTTTTGAACCTATGTCAGATACATTAAATGTAAAAGTAACAGCAATTCATTTTGCTCTTCTTTTTGTAAATATCCGCTATTGCACTAAGTTTTTGGTTTTTGCTCAAAATTTAATTACTACATCTTATGTCCTATAAACATTTTTTAAAATTTAAATATGCTGTTTTCAAATGGAAATTTTTTTCAGCCAGGCAAAAATTAATATTTGAACAATAAATGCCAAATATGCCTTCAGGTATTAACAATAGACGACAAAGAAAAGAGAAAAGAATGTCAAGAAAATTTTCAAACAAATTGGTTAAACCTTTAAAAATGTTCAAATTTTAAAAAGTCTGTTTTTAATCACCTAACTGTTACCTGCAAACTTGTTGAGATTTTCGCCACAATTTTTGGTACAAGAAATAATAATTATAATAACAGTTATAATAATAATAGTGAAGAAAACCTTCTCTGACCAGGAGGTAAAAAATCACGTTTAATGAGTTTAGTGTGAAACATTATTGCGATTTGAATATGCAAAAAAGTACATCACACGTTGTCTATAGCTGATATTTAGTTAAGTTGGTGATTTTCCCTTTGTTATTTAATGATATTTGGTTTTTTGTATGGCAGTCATATCGAGATACAATAATAAAATATACAATAATAAAATAGAAAATTAGACTATATCGAAACAGTGTAATACTGCAAAGGAAAGTCTACATATACCAAACTTTTCTCAAAGATACACTAGAGCAACCGTTCCCAAACTTTTTTTCACCATGTCGTACTTAAAATACTCTAAAATCCTTTTGTTGTAACATATAACTCTTATTATTTAGACAGCGATTTTCATATTCACATGTAAGAAACTTAAAAGAGCATTAAAAGTGCTATTTTATACTTTGTCCTCTTACCAAACACGTAAATTTTTGTTACACAAGTGTTTTCAACAAAACTTTATAAATGCAACCTAATCACACATTCTTGATTTTAAATCTAGAGGAGTTTAGTTGATCTTTGCCAACTTATCTCAGTGTGAAACAAAATTGTGCTAGGGTCTTCATTTTTATCGTCACAAAATTTCTAGATGAACTCTCAGATTTGAAATTAAATTTAAAAGCATTGGTACATTTTATAATTGTTTTCAGTACTTCATTAAGAACAGGCGGTAAATTTTTAGAGGCTACGATTTCTTTATTAATAACAGAATGCACAGGAAGAATTTCTGAATTATGATCTTTATTAATTGTAATTTGTCCTTTTGCTATCCCCCATAATATACTTATATGTTGGTGCTTTTCCTTCCTCATCACCGATCATCCACCGTGTATAAACTGATTTGAAATTTTAAGATGTATATTTTATAATCAGGATGCCTACAGTTTTGTTACAATTTTTAAAAGAATTTTTCACTTTATTTAATCACAGAAAAATGTTACAAATTCTGCGATTAAACGAGGTAAGTACAAATTCTGCAATAGAAATATTGAATTTTCTGATACAAAATAGTGGTGCCAAACTCTTTGAAAATTTCAAGGAGTGTACACACCCATGGTCATAATGTACATTTTTATACGGTGTATGAAGGCATCACGTGAGCCATAAGAAATTTACTATGCTCCCATTTCCTTCGGTGATGCCCATTTTAGAATTTACTAATTTTGTAAGGTTTATAATAACTTGTTTAGATATTTGGAATATTTTTAGGTTAAATGTATTTAAATGTATTTAAAAACAGCAAGTTTTAGATATAGCCTTAAGTAGCTTCATGTGGCATATGGCAGAGATCGTAATGCCTCATTCAATAAAGATTACTCGGTAAAAGGGAGCAAAAATTCTAAAATTCAACTGTAACCAAAAAATTAGAAAAGTTTGGGTAGTTTCAAGTTATAGCGGACACCATAGTTGTGATTATGCCAAGGTTGCAGCTATGATTTCGCCAAGATCATCGCAAAGCTTGTAATATGCATCATATATACGCATATTATTTACTTATGTATGTCATATATACATCATATACATTTTATACACATGTCATATATATGTATCATATATGCTTCATATATGACTATAACTTAGCCATATACGTCACGAATTGTTATATACATCATATATTAATATAATGTCATTTATGCCTTATAATTTGGCGATAAATCCTGGTCGCTTGGCGATTCGTCCTTGGGGGACGCTATAACACGAAAGTACCAAAGTTTTCTCAAATAATTGTATAACTATTAATCTTTTCACACAATTATACTGATTAAACTTGTATTTTGAACAATTGTATGAGAACTCGAAAAATGAATAAAACTCTTAGCTTTTCCCTTTATTTTAAAAATCTCATGTGTTACATTTATTTTATGTCTACAACATTACTTTTCTAAAAAAAGACAAAATAAACTGACAAGGAAACTGCAAATAAGAAATCTAAAATTGCAACCCTGTAGGGCGTTTGCACCACATTGGAAACCACTGCTCTAGAGAGTGTACAATATCTGACAATAAAATAAATGGATAAAAAATCAATTTAGAGTTTTAAAATTTGATTGTCATTTACTTTTTATGAAGTTTTATTGGTATATATTTGATTTTTGCTGTTCATATTTTTGCTTCACGTTATTGCACAACTAAATTTCAATTAAATAAAGAAAAATATGCAAAATATGCACTTTGTTTGCAGATAGATAATGAGATTTTAGTTCGTGTAGGACTTTCATTCAAGAAGTTAAACTGTTTCATAAAGGAGTGGCAGTGATATTTCACAAAGAAGCACAATATTAATATATTAAATGAAACTTATTTAAAAAAGTGTTTCAAAATGATATGTCGACTTATAGTATACTAACTTTGAAACACATCTAAATTCCCATAAAACCAACAGATGTCTTTTCTACCAAACTTGTTTCAACTATAAAAATCAATTTGCATTTATAGAGTGGAGTTACGCCTCCTTTGCGTTAGTTTTGTGCGTATAACATGATGTCCCGACAAAACGATTAGAAAGTATACGAGAAAGGAAAAATTATTGCTTAAAAATGAATGTGGTACACTGGCCTCTAAAAGTTAAGGTACAACATGTTTTTCGAAGCTCACCAGACAAAAAATGGCAATCAAATTAAACTTCATAGTTTATATGAATGACAAATATAAGCTTTAAAAAAACTTACGCAAAAATTACAGCTACCACTTTTATTTTATAGAAAATAATAGGTATTTGCGAATGAGAGAAAAATATGCAATTACGAAGCTTTCGTAATTTCGCGTGTAAGTTTTGTTGTATTCGAACTAATGTTGTCAGTTTTGTTCACAACAGCCAGTGGAGTCTAGAAATGTCTAGAAGAAGTAGTTTGCCCGATTCATTAAGGTGGCGGGCGGTAGGATGGATGGAAATGGGGTTGTCACAGGCCGATACTGCTAGACGGCAGGGTTGCCAGTAGGCTACTTTTTTTAAATTCAGTTTTCGTGACTGCCACCAGTTATTTGAGAAAGTAAAATTCGCTTTATGTAATTACCGGTTGAATCGGACGAAAACAAGCCGAATTATACTATTTTTGAAAAGTGGTGCCAATCAAGCAATCTGAATTTTAAAAAAGTAGCCTACTGGCAACACTGCTAGACGGCTCAATGTGTCTCGCAGTGTAGTCCAACGACTCTGGGATCAGTATGAATCCGAAGATTCTGTGTCCAGAAGACATGTCCCAGGTCGCCCACGTGTTACAATACCTGCAGAAGACCGGTTTCTAGCTCTGGACCGGAGAAGACGCACTACTGTGCCGCAACTCATTGCAGACCACTTTGCAGCATCAGGGAGAAGAATCTCCGCTACTACGGTGCGAAGACGTCTTCTCAATGCAGGGTCTGTATGCAAGGCGACCAGTTGTGTGTGTCCCCCTCAACAGACGACAGAGAAGGGCCCGCTTATGTTGGGCAAGAGAACATGTTTCCTGGACCAGACAACAGTGGGCATCTGTACTCTTCACGGACGAGTCCAGATTCACACTGGAGAGCGATTCAGGAGTCTTCTGATCTGGAGAGAACAATGCACTCGATACCATCAATCAAACACTGTCGAAACACACAGGTACAGAAACGGTGGAATCATGGTTTGGGCAGGGATCTCACTCGGAAGCCACACTGACCTGCATGTCTTCCATGGAGGAACTGTGACTGGTGCGAGATATCGGGATGAGATCCTTGATTCATATGTGCGCCCATATGCCGGTGCTATTGGCAATGGTTTCATTCTAATGGATGATAATGCGAGACCACACCGAGTTGTGGTTGTTGAGGATTATCTTGAGGATCACGGTTTAGAGAGAATGGAATGGACAGCTCATTCTCCAGACTTGAATCCGATAGAACATCTTTGGGACTATCTTAGAAGACAGGTTGCGGCTTTAAGTCCTCCTACAAGGTCATTAAATGAGCTGGAACAAGGCTTACTCCAAGTCTGGTCAGCGTTACCTATTTCGGTGTCCAACAATTTAATTGAGAGCGTGGAAAGTCGATGCCGCCAATGCATTCAAGTCCGGGGTAGACATATTCCGTATTAGAACCAGTTTTTTAATGTTCTGTCACATTTTACTGCATAATACTGCGATGTACTGATTTGTACAAGAATGGAATTTTCCACCATGAGTGCTTTTTTGTTGTAATTTCATTTATACATTTAACTTAAGTAAATTTCTATGTCGCATTTAATAAATAACAGTTTAGCGCACATTTCCTCCAAATTTGTTGTTTCTATATTCATTCATGTGCAAATTAGACGCAAAAAACCGGCTGTACCTTAACCTTTGGAGGCCAGTGTATTTTAGCGAGAGCAATAGCTTAGACTTTACGGAATTTCTTAAAATTTCCTTAAGATCTGTAAATGATACGAGTGTGAAAAAGACACCTGTCTAAATCCAAAAACTTACTTGAAGACAGACATAAGTAAGAAAAATCCTGTGTCAAGCATAGATTATGAAACAGTTTCCAACACATTCATAATACTGTTACTGAACTACAACGTTTAATAAGGTCAAAGATGATATCTAAGAAACAATTTGGAAAGCGCATAACACATATGAAAACATAATTTCTGTATTTACCATCTATAATCGGTAAGTATCTGTGTCCTCATGTGAAACCCTGTATATGATCTATAGATTTGTACATGTACGACGTAGTATGCTATAACTTAGTTCAGTTAGAAAATGCACAACACAGTTGAAAATTCATCTTTAGCAATTTCCGTTAATAAACGGAAATGTGCTCGAATTATTTTCTGTAGGCCTGTATCTATAGAATCCCTATACTTGTGTACAGAAGTGATCGTTTATGTTGGCCAAGAGAGCACGTTACCTGTAACAGACAACAATGGCCTTTCAAACTATTCACAGACGAGTCCCGGTTTGCTTAGGAGAGTGATTCAGCTCGGGTGATGATCTGGAGAGAACAAGGTAACTATATATATATGTTGTTGAAAGACACAGTTATTATAGTTTGGGAATTATGGTTTGGGCTGGAATGTCTCTGGTGGCCACAGTAACCTCCATGTGTGCCATGGAAGAACTCTGATTGCTGTGAAATATCGGGAAGTTATCCTTGCTCCGTTTGTCACACCGTATGCTGGTGCTATTTGTGATGAATTAATCTTAATGGAGGATAATGTCCGATCATATTAAGCTAAGGTCGATTATGAATATCTTGAATATCAAGGTTTGGGGCGAATGGAATGGTGAGCTCAATCTTCGGGCCTTAATCCGATAGGGAAAATTTGGGACTATCTCGGCAGTCAGCCTTATGTCCTCCTCCGAAATGGTTAAATGAGCTGGAACAAGTGTTGCTCCATATATGTTAGTTCTTTCCCATCCCAGTGTCCGATAACTTAATTGACAGTATCGAAAGTCTATGCCACATATGCATTACAAGTAGGGCCGGAGCCTTATTAAAATCCGTTTATTTAAATTTTTTTTCACAAAAAAGTGCCATTTATTATTTTTTTTTAATTAAACAGTGAATATTTGAAAAAATTGCAATTTTTTATTTGTAAATAATGATTGATGTTAAAATTAAGTAGAATTCGATAAATAACTGTTTAAAGCACAATTCATCTAAATTTCATGTTCTTATCTTCATTTGTTTTCAAATTAGACAACAAGAGACTGGTAGTACCTTAACTTTTGGAGGTCAGTGTATGTTAGAAATTGTTAAAAAAAACTGTCTTAAAGTCGATTTTAATACAAAAAGCTATAATTTGACAATTGTCAAGTCAAGCAGATTTCCCTGTTTAGCCATCAGCTATATAACGAATAATTAGAAGTTCTGGAATTTCAAAGACAAGCAAAGAACGACTAAGAGACACAAAAGGCAAAGGTTGCCATGATCCTAATATCATATGTTCTGGAAATCTGAATTTGAACGAGTTATAATATGTAATGAAAAAAAAATTCAATTTGGGCAGTCCGTTCCAGTGGAGTCATTTTTGCCACGATCTATGAAAAGAACACGCATGTTTTCCCTAAATGCAAATTAGTGGTAATTCTTTCGGGAAGAGCAGGCTTTGGATATAATGGAAATCAACGATAACGCTTTCCGGAGTCTGGATGATGAATGTGTCATATCAAGACCTTTTA
This sequence comes from Maratus michaelseni, assembly GCA_963931845.1. Taxonomy (NCBI): domain Eukaryota; kingdom Metazoa; phylum Arthropoda; class Arachnida; order Araneae; family Salticidae; genus Maratus; species Maratus michaelseni. The sequence continues at coordinate 257,375,950 of OZ007588.1, read as the reverse complement.
TAAGAGAACATAGTGCCCGATGCTGAAAATCTAGAAGAGGTACCTTGAATATTTCTACAAGATACATTTTTCTACAATTTCAGTACTTGGGTATAGTTTATGGATAATAGGATACATGTAGTGGACTGGTCGTCAGTTTCACCTTGAAAGTTTGGAGTTTATTATTTTTGGGAATGTATACCAATGGGAAACAGCACAAAAGTGAGGCCAAATTACGGCCATTTATTATTTGAGAAGTGAAAGATATTCTTCAAACTATGTTTGCAAAATCTGATCACTCATTACCATATTGTATTTTTGGTGCTATTAAAATATTTTTGGGTATACAAAGTATTAAAGGAAAGTGATTATATCATAATGAAACTGTAAATTTTGTATAAAATGTACAAACAATCAGATATCTATTACATATGCTTATATCTCATGTTCTGCTAAATGGAATTTTATGAGTCTTACACTGTCAGTTAGGTACTTTTTTTAGTTTTAGAGTAAAACACATCGTTCTACGTTGCTTAGTTACCTAGCAAGAAATTGAACAATCAGGTCAACACGATTGTGAAAGAGAATTTTACTTCGATCACTTATAACTAACGGATTTTTATGGGACTTGCATATTCAGTTAGGTAATTCTTTTTTAAGGGTTTAAGTGGTAATAGAACACATTGTTCTATGTTGCTTAATTACAGAGCTACGAGAGAAAGTTCTATCTACTATATGTATAAAATGCAAATGGGAATTTCCTTCCGAAAACTTATATCTAACGTTCTGATAAATGGATATTTATGGGACTTATATTGTCAGTTAGGTAATCCTTGGAGAAAGGTTTAAGTGTTAACACATTGTTCTTTGTTGCATAGTTACAGAGCTATGAGAGAAAGTTCTATCTACAATATATATAAAATTCAAATGGGATTTTCATACCGAAAGCTTATATTCATATTCTGCGAAACGGATTTTTATGGAACGTTGTAAGCAAGGTCATCGTTCTATGTTGCTTAGTTGTAGCGCTATGGTAGAAAGTTCTACAATTTGGTTCAACCTGATTATGGAATATTAGCTTTTTAAAAAGATTTACTGGACGGATTTTTTTATCAAATTATACTATTAGATAAATTATGCTAGAAAATTGTAAAAATTACATGAAAAATCAGCATTTGAATTGCAAAACTTACATTCAACATGAACGCAGTATCGGGAAAAAGCTAGCTACTTTCTAAACAAATTGGAAGTTGTACGTCAAACATGACAGATGAGGTGCGTTCGTACGGTTATTATTTCAGTTAAATGAATTATATCGTCTGTTATTATGATATGATTAATTTCTGTAATAAAATAAATAGATTTGAAGTTGGCAACATTTTATCTTTTGTTGACATTTGCTGAAAACTTAAATGGGAAACTTACACCTAATATTGAAAATTTCTGAACTTGAAATCCATATTTTAATACTTTTTCCATTTAATATTTATTTCTCCGGAAACATGTATCCAAAAAACAGTCGGTAGATTATAGAATTGCTAGAATTGAACAATTTTAGTATACAAATTCGGTTTTTAATTTCAGTAATACGGAAATAATGTGGCTCTATCTTAAATATGCCGTAATTACCATGACAAACAATAATAAGTACCTGTCATGTGATATCATTGAATTAATTACGTATGACAGGAGTTAATAGAATGAAGAATGAGGCTATAACTTGGTCATAGAGGTTATACAATGACATTTACGTCATATATGACTATAACGTCATACATGTCAGATAACGTAGCAATACATCTCGGTCGTTTGACGATTAATCCTCGGAAGCTGCTATAACAAGGAAGTACAGATTTTTAGAAAATTCAAATTACTTAATAAATATTTTTATTAATATCTTTTTAAGTTTTGTTTCGATTTTCTTAAATTTCGACTAAATTCTTCAGTGATTATATATATTAAATTTCAAACCATTCGGTTGGGTATTTTTTGAGCTGTTATATGCGGACGGACGAACTGACCGAATAGGTCCTACGTATTTATATAATAACGAACGCACCTAAAAAGAGTGGTAATATAATTATGAAACGCAATGTATATTTTAAGATATTTTTTCTTGAACCTTTCAATGAATGAAGAAGATTTTGGTGATACTTTCAATATTTTTTCAACTGTTAACATTTTTCGACTTTATTCATGCAAAAGTTATAATTATACTTCTTGAACCAGTAATATCAAGAAAGAATGTCACCAACTTTGGATAATTCTTTGCGCAGAAATTTCAAATATCATGAAATTGAAAAGCGAGCATAGTTCGTTAGCACTTGCTCATTTTGTGATTTTATGATAGAGCCCAGTTTAGATATTTAACATATTTTTGAGGTTAAATGCATTCAAGATTATCAGTTTTAGATTTATTTTGAAGTAGTTTCACGTGTATAACTCTTCATGTGAGATATTGCAAAGTGAATAAAAATGCACGAGTAAATATGAAAATATAATCTATAAGCAACAGCAATATCAACAACAATGCAACACACTTAAATTTCTTAGAAATCACTTTATTAAAATAATTTTCAATAAATAAGTCAGCACCATAATAAATAACGTGTAGTTTCCGCAGTCCATGACAACCAGTATCCATTTTCCATTTCCAAATTTGTGCGATGAAATGAAAAAAAAAGTTTCTAATAAGCACCAAATCTACTATCATATCCTTTTACAGCGCCGCCAATAAGTGGTCCGCCGTATGTATCGAGATCAGCTTTAGCAAGTTCTGGGGCTACAGCTGGAATAGCAAATGATGCTGCTGCGATTTTTCCGAGTCCAGCACCTCCTAAATAAGGGTGTGCCGAAGAGATCATATTAACTGCTGCTGGATTGAGGGGAGCTGTTCCATGTTCGTTTGTTTTCACTTCTGCTCGGAATCCTGCTTTATCGGCAACGTAGTGCACTTCTCGGCGAATGCCTCTTTCGTCAGTAAATCCGTAACTTCCCTTCACGTGTCCGACTCCATCGCCAGTTTCTTCACGATGTTGCTCGCCATGCTTGTCTTTTATTTCGTATTTGAAAGAATAAGGCATAGGTTTGTGAACCTAAATAGAGAAGATAAATTATTTACTTGCGCAAAGTAATTATTATATAATTAGTAGAATGTTATCTTACTACTTATATATATTTATGTGCTGAAAAAATAACCTCTACTGCAAATTCAATGGAGGAGCTTATGGAAAGAAGACATAATTTCACATTTGTCACAAATTGTTTTATTATATTGCTGAAGTTGTCATGAGCTAATTTGGCATAGGGTAAAGCTAAAATACAGTATAGCACCGATTATCTGAACCCACGGATCATCGCTAGTTCGGATAAGCAAATTTTCGGATAATTGCACAGACAACTTTAGAGATGTTTTAGACTATGTCAAAATGGTTAAAATTCACTTTATACCTGTAACAGTTTTTTTAATGAAACCAATGTATGTTTTCAAAACTATAATAAGATTAAAAAAATTCTTTTGTGTGTACACAATTTGCCTTCACTTTTTAACCAGGCTTTAGTGCTGGCATGTGTAAAAATGGTGTTTTTTTGAAAAAAATATTTTTATACTATTATTATTTTTTTAAAATCATTTTCTGAACTGCAAAATTTGAAATTTAACCAAAAAAAGAATTTGATTGTTTTTTGCTTTAAAGAGGATATTCTTTTCAATACTGTTATATCACGAAATCTTCTTAAATACATAAGTTGAATCGGATCAGCATTCTCCTGTCGTTTCATCCCTTTCATAGCTGTTTACAAATATTAAACGGCTCTATTATGTGATGGCATGGATCAGTTTCATATTATTCATTTCATTTTTCTCGATCCAGTAATCTGGAAATCGTTTTCGATTGCAAAAACCGTCTGAAAAAAAAGAGGGTTTGGATATCTCGATATCGGTTAATTTGAGTTTGGATAATCGCCGCTCTACTGTACTACGATTCTAATTTGTCTTGAACATATGAGACATTGTTTTTTAATATTTAATATTTTTTTTTATTTACTAATTTTACTAATATTATTAATATTTAATATTTAATATTTGCTTATTTTAATAATATTATTAACATTTAATATTTAAAAATTAAATGTTAGTAAGTTTTTCTAAGAGAGTATAGTACCACTTATTAACATTTCAAACGTGTGCTACAAAGAAGGAAAAAATCAGTAAAGCAATGTAAGAGTTTAAAAACTAAAAACATTTTTTGTAGTATATTGATTTATTTAACTTTAAATCTACACGAAACAGCTAATAAATGTTTTAATTGTACATAATTGATGAAAATATTTACCTCAGGAATAGCATAGGCAAAAGAATTAACTGCTACTGCAATAATGACAACAGCTAAGCAAATTACCTGCGAAAAGAAATAAACATTATCATTTCATCAATCTTTCCGTTCATTGCAATTATTTTTACCCCAGCAAATGTATCATCTGTATTTACATTACAGAAATTTCTAGGATGCTAAGAATAACATCGAAACGGTTCTGAAAATGGACTTATTAATCAGTTCCAAAGTACTTAATTAAATAAAAAAGTATCCAGCATAAAATAAAAAAAATGCTTTAAAAATAAACAAAGAAGGAAGGAAGAAACTGAAAAGGTATATTAAATGAATGCTAGTTTTCAATAATAAGAATTTCCTGCATTAAATTCCATTTTTCTTGGACGGAAATATTTTGTATATTTTACTTGTTGAAAATTTGAACATTGTTGCTTTTTAATAAAAGAATTTTACGAGTAATAAATCTCACTGCTGAGTATCAACATTGCTGAAAGAACTAGATAATAAGATATGTTAATGAAAGCGCGATTTTAAGTTTCAATATTGTAACTTTTCTTAGCTAAAGATTTTCCCTAATCAAATTTACACATTCCTCTAAAATTGGAAATCATTTATCTAATTTTCTTTCTGTATATTTAAAAGTCATTGAGTTTAGTAAGATCATGTTAACTACCTAAGCTATTTTTGAATGAACTAAAAATTCTTGAGTCAAATTCAATATATATTAGTGAAAGAAAAAGATGTACCTGACTAAGTATTAAGAAGTTTTAAGAGTGGGGAGTAACAAGGATATGTAAATATTAAGTAAGATGACCCTAGACTAAAGCTATAATTTTGAAAAGGGAAAAAATATTCAGTTAATTATGCGTAATTGTTTACTATGGATTATGGTTTGTGAGAAGGGATGTTCCTGGGAAGGTTGCTTGATGTTACTAGCGTATAAAAAACAAGTTTGTTTTGGTATTACACAGTAAATACTTTTGTGAGATGGCCTTCGTATTGTCTAAAACTTTTATAAGATTCAATGGAACAAGGTCTTTTTGGAATTTTAAATTGACACATATAGTAATAGAACTATTCCAACTTCAGAACACATACACATAAATATGTAAAATTATTAATTAAAAAAATAATAAATAGAAAACATACATCGAGGTGCCTTTATTCAAATTTATAGCTAAGAAAACAAATTTTTTACACTTACTTTATACATCATGTCGTAATATTTAGGATACAGTAAGGCTATTTCTATAAAAACCAAACAGTTGCTGAATGGACTGAACCTTAGGAAATACTGAATATCTGAAATGTTCCCTTCTCTTTTATATATGTGTTAT